>OX359248.1:45782981-46466528 GCA_947179485.1 Allacma fusca
CCAAACTGTGCATAACTGTAATGGTTCTTAGTGCATACCCATATTATCAAATACTAGCCCACAAAATCATGGTATAGTTTCGAATATCATTAATTCCTTCTTGTCTATAATCAGAATAATAATAAATTACCGAATGAGCGTCACGAGATAATTCGACATTTCCACGTGGACACGTTTTCAAAAATGTCAGAAGTATTGATTTTAAAGGAAGTAGTGTCATCCATCTAGCCTTGGAAAAGTATATGTCCCATATGAACGCACATTTATTATACATTCTTACAGTAGTGTTAGGGTATGTCGATTTGAAAATGCCCGGCATTTCGGGCAACTCGCCCGCCCAAAATGCCAAGGCATTTTGGGCATTTTCATTTCAGGGCGAGGGCGGCATAATAGGGCATATTGGGCAAGGGCATTTTGGACATTTTCATTGAGGACAAATTGGGCATTTTGGGCAGAATCGTGGAATATAATAGAACAATCTATCAAATTTGACAATGAATTTGAAGATTTCTTTGTAATTTTGGAGAAAAAGCGTTCGAAATTATCTCGAAAATTTTATTCTGTATGTCATTATTTTGACGAAGTTAATTCAAGTGGTGATGAAATACGTTTGAATACCATAGGTCATATTGAACATTACAATTTGTGAAACACCTGTACAGTTCACGATACGGCTATAAATTAAAATATTCTAGGAACTATTTTTCCAAACTGCAGACGATTTAAAATGAACTTCCACTATCCTGGGAGTATTCACATACCCCTATGCATGTATGTAATTATATTACTGTGATCAGAAGTGTCTTTTCGGTTAAAATTTGAACTCATACGGTAATTGTTTTATACACCATAAAACTACAAACAATAATATTTGGGGGACCCGTATGGAGGATGTATATTGGTTTCTACTCGAGCCATTTTTGGCTGATCGTTGCCAACTGCAGACAATAGTGATGTAGAATAAAATGAGTATAAAATTCAGCTACATCATCCATTTAAATTTTGACTGATCCATTACCATCAGATTTTTACTTTAGGAGTTCGTACTTCAAAAGAAAATAGAACTTCTGCCCATCCATCAGTGACGCATATATGTAAATTTATTTCATATTATTGTTTACATAGGAAATTGATTTTCATAGGAGTGATAAATGATATCACCTCATGTCAATAAAATAAAATTGATTTGACTGTTTTTGCCATTAAAATATACGCGAAGAAGCGAATAACCAGACATTCACATTTGTAACTTTTCCTTGGCTGCGATTTCATGCATTTGGATGGATATTCTTAATATATGCTAGTAATCCAATTTGGGTGCCATGAAAATGCCCAAAATTCCCAAAATGCCCACCTTGCCCTGCCCAAAATGCCCAAAATCAGGGCATTTTCAAAAGCTGCCCACATGCCCAGTTTTTGGGCATGTTGGCAGGCATTTTGGGCATTTTCAGCTGGGCGGGCAAATACTGCAGGGCATTTTCAATCGACATACCCTAAGTAGTGTAAGGTAATAATCTCGCCATCTATTGTGACTTCATAATTTTTTAAACTTTCTTTTGCAGCTGTAATAATTAGCACCATTGACAGGATGTTGCGAAAAGCTATTTCGTGCGATTTGAGTTTTTCTAATTAAATTATTTCTTCCTATATTTTACCACAATACCCCACTTCAGTTCTTTGTGATTTTGTTTATATGAAGTGTTAAGGCACAAACAGGAGTAAGTTGATTTTCAAAATTTTACAGGTGAAATTGCTTTTCTACTGTAAAATGTGTTTGTTACATTATTATAAAATTATTGACCGAATGAGCCTACTTCAAATTACCTTTGACCTATATGATTTTACTCATGAATTAGTACAAGTACCTGTGAATTTTTGTTTCTCACTTGTTCACACTAGAAGTCATTGTTAATCTAATTTTATTATGGTTATTACCGATGGCTAATAACAAAATCTCTACGACAAAAACGAGGTAAACAAAGGTGACTAATTGCTGATAATTAATATTTTGTTTTACTAATGAACGCAGTTTTAAATAATAAAGAAGCCTATGGCATTATATTATACCCATATAATTATACATACACATATGACGTCATATACAGTCAGTAAGCCTTCGATGTGACGACAAATGATCATCCAGTCAGTCAGTCGTAATTTGCAAGATTTTTACAGAATAAACTAGTAACAAGAACAAATGTTTACATTGTGAAAAAACTTTATTACTCGAACAACAAAACTGTCTAGACAACTCGATTATAAACTCGCATCGATTTAGAGAACTCGTATCGATGAAAAGAAAGAATGCAGCGAGACGAAGAAATAATTCGAAGAGAAATGAACCAGTGTGCATCAGTTTACTTTATTATTTTAAATTACTTTGATACTTTATTTATTTATAAAATAACTATAATCACTTATCTTATACAAAACTTCCACATTCATTACTTATTACCAGAGCTTCTGCCGGGGACGGGACGGGACGTCCCCGGGGACAAAATAATTGTCCCCATGTCATATTCGGGACGGGACGGGGACAAAAAAAATTGTCCCTATTATATTCGGGACGGGACGGGGACAAAAAAAATATTCCGTTATATTCGGGACGGGACGGGGACAGAAAAAATGTTCCCCATAATATTCGGGACGGGACGGGGACAGAAAAAATTTTCCCCATAATATTCGGGACGGGACGGGGACAGAAAAAATTTTCCCCATAATATTCGGGACGCGACGGGGACAAAAAAAATTTTCCCCATAATATTCGGGACGGGACGGGGACAGAAAAAATTTCCCCCATAATATTCGGGACGGGACGGGGACAGAAAAAATTTTCCCCATATTCCCCATAATTTTTGGGTGGGGACGGGGACAAAACAATTGTTCCCATTGTATTCGGAACGGGATATGCTTTTTGGCCGTGTGTATAACGGGACGGGACGAGCAAGCAAAGCAGAACAAGGATAACGTTTCAGCTTTTAATGCTCGTGATTAAACTATTCTGTGAGTTCTATTTCAGTAGAAAATGAAGCGTATTGCTAAAAAAAATGACTGGTACTTCATCATGGTTTTATGATTAGGATTATTAGATTTTGGAATTAGAGCGAATAAAGACAAGTTATATATATTTACAATCATAATTGAAGTAAGTAATCATACACATAAACTTGAGTGCCAGAATAATTTTGGTGACTGAAATAGAACAGTTATAGTTACTACTACTCCTACTTTCCTACTGTTGAAATATAACAGTAATTTAAGCTGCCTTAAGGAGAAATCTTGGAAATACGATTCTATAAATGTGTTTTTAATGGTTTTGGTACAAATGTTTCTTGTACGAATTTTTCCTTATGTTCCGATTTTCGGTATGAGAATGTCGACTACTGTTTTTAATAACCGGGACAGGAATTTTGTTCACATGCCCCGATTTTCGTGATCGGGGACAACGTTTTTTAAAAATATTGGGGACGGGACGGGGACAAGGTTTTTGTCCCCATGTCCCGACTTTCGGGACGGGACCGGGGACAACTTTATTTAAAAATTTTGGGGACGGGACGGGGACAACTTTTTTGTCCCCATGTCCCGACTATCGGGACGGGACCGGGGACAACTTTTTTTTAAATTTTGGGGACGGGACAAGGACACTGTTTTTGTCACCGTGTCCCGATTGTCGGGACGGGACTGGGGACATAGGTTTTGAAAAAATATCGGGACGGGGACGGGACAGGAGTTTTGTCCCCAACAGAAGCTCTGCTTATTACTGGTAAGGGCTACATTTCGGAATCGAAGACTGGTACACACTGCGCTGAAACCAGCACTCTATCAATGCAGCATAGAGTTTGTAAGCCCATACGAAGCGAGAAATCGCCTAAGTTCTCAGTCATTTTTCAGCTTGCGTTCTCAGGATTTACGTCCTAGTCAACCGACATACATACATACTGACGACACAAGTAGTTCAGATTCAGACTCACAGAATGCTACTCTCCGATTTTTACGGGGTATGCGTTTAAATAAATATTAAGTATTTACCTACTTTGATTAACATTAAACAAGAAGCCGGGAACGTGCTCAGTGTCTAGTGTCTAAAGATTTAAGTATAATAACAAGTTCTTTTCCTTTTTTACAGATAAGAACTGACGTAATTAACTTGAAATATTTGTGACATTGAATCGACAATTTTAAAAATAATTTACAAACAGTCGGAATGGCCCTACAGAAAACATTTTCAAAATTTCCCCGTTGCTCGCTCAGTTTTCCAGTACTGAGTCGATCACCTTGTAAGTTTAAAGGGTTTCGTCATAAAAATACTAATTTCGATGATAATTGAAGTCGTGATTGGAGGCACCTAAGGGATCTGTCCCCGAAATGCTATGTTCCGATGAATGATACTGGTTTCTTAATTATATAGGGAATTGGCAGGGGTCTTAAGAACACTTTATTCCGGTGAATGGTTGGAATTGGATGCTTATGAAAAAAGTAGAAACAGGGCACGGACTCAATTCAGAGGTATGGGACAACCACAACAGTTTAAGGACAACATGAAGAAAATCGCATTTACAGAATCAAAAACATGATTTTTACAGAAGATTTAAAGAACATCGTGCATCTGGCAGAAGATGAACCTGCTGACTCGCGTTAGTTCTTCAAATGCTGAAAAAGTAAGTCAAATATAAAAATATCATGGTTTATGCAATTTTGAAGTTTCCGTTATAGTAGTGGTCAACATCTAATACTGTTGTTAAGTTTACGTTGTTTCTGTTTCTTGTATTTTCAGATTCAGTAAGGAAAATAAGCAGTTTAGATTTGGCAACTTCGTAGTCGGTCCTGTAGTGATGCGAATGTATCATTTTTTGACTAAGCCCACTCAAGCAGTTGCTACCTTTAGAGATGAAGAATTAAACGGTATGTTTGACCAAATTATCAGCATGCACATTCTTGGTGATCTAATCTACCGTAATGGGATGTACCAAGATGTGCTGAGTGTATTCGAAGTCGCAAAAGCCAAACCAGTTCAGGGAATAAAGTATCCGCTTAGCATCACTGTTCTTGCACTAGCTAGTTGCTGGAAATTGGTGAGCTAAATATTTGTCCATTGTTGATTGTCACAGTTATGCCCATTGGAAGATCTTAAAAACTATATATGGTGTTTTAGAACTCACTTGAAAGTTACAAGTATGCTTTGCAAGTTCTCAATGATTTGACAGAAATCGGATCGAAGACAACCCTTCGTGGAGTTACTTTTGTAGCTGCTTTAGCTCTTCAACAAAATGCACCAAGTGTTGCACTCGAGATATATCACTTGTTAGAAGCTCAAACTATTTACTGTCAAAAATCTCAAAGTAATCTACTACAGATATTAATATTTACGTTTGCTCTATATAGTAGTTGTCATTAAAAATACATTTTATACTGATACTTGACAATGTCTTTCTTGGATCAACTAGATCGCAGCTTTGGCGGACTTAGATC
Organism: Allacma fusca; assembly: GCA_947179485.1. Lineage (NCBI taxonomy): Eukaryota > Metazoa > Arthropoda > Collembola > Symphypleona > Sminthuridae > Allacma > Allacma fusca. The sequence goes on from OX359248.1 coordinate 45,788,451, forward strand.
GACCTGAAGATGCGTTTCACTTACTCAGACATGCAGTAGAAACGAGCGAAGATCCTGTCTCAGAAAAGAGATCTACTATTTGTAAAGACCGTGGTAAGTTTGAATTTGTTGATGTTGCAAAATATTGTCGTTTGAAGAAAGCAATGCTCCCTTTCTTTTGCAGTAAACTATGAATGAGTTTACAAGCTGATTTGAATTCCTTACAGTTGGAAAAGTTAGCTGCAGCTGTTGGTCGTCTAAGAAATAAAGAGATTTCTCTTGAATTTGAGAGAATTCAAAAAGCCATGTCTGAAGTTCAATTAATTTCTAATGACGTAAGTTTGAACGTTTTTTGTTTGAAAATACGAAATACACGAAAAAATTAAACATCAATTAAGAAAACACGACTGTTAATTACTTATTCCGACTGAAAGATATCGTAATACGTGTATGTAATTGTTTCAAAAGTATATGTATGTAGTGATGTCGATATCTTTCAGACGATTCAAGTCTTCTTGGATACAGAAATCGAGTACACCCCAAACAAACCAGGTTTAAATAAGCAACCATTTCAGCGTGACACGCTTGGTAAAAGTTTCAGGGTCGGGACAGAGCATTAGCGTTAGCCCTCGCCGTAATCCTGTTTATAACAGGGAACGCCAAAGTATAAAGTATGAATACTGATGTTAGCAATTAACAACGACTTATACTCTTGTGATTTCATAAGTAATACGTAAGTGATTTACCGGAAATTGTAATTAGTAGTAATTTTACAGTTAGTCGATTTTTACGCTTCAATTGGTACACGCTAAATCGAGCCTTAAAGTTTGTTACAACCTTACAACTACAAGCGAAAGTAAAAAAAAAATGGAATTATTACCGAAGAAAAATTAGGTGTAACTTGTAACATCATTTTAGCTGTGACCGCAATAATTTGTCATTTCTGCTGTTTTGAATCTCTTGGTGCAATAATAATCATTTATTATTATTGATGATGTTTGACGTGGATGAAATCGAATAATAAATTATTGTAGTCAACTTTGTGTAGTTTTTATTTTATTTTATAATGATTTTGTTACTATTTAATGTGGATTGGATCAGAAATGACTAAGATATATCTGTAACAGGTGGCTATATGGGGGTTGTGGATCTGCATGGACATATACAGTGAACACAATACATTTATTCTCCCCAGGTACGTTCTATTTTCAACAACGAGGCACATCTTGTCCGTGTGCCAGGGAACATCGACAAATGTCCTAAAATTGTAGGTACATAATATTGTTGCCAATTTATTTCTGCGCAATAGTTGAGTTATTATTGTCATTGTCCCACCGAATTTACATCCCGCAAAGCGGCGCACCCATATTAAAATATCGCAAAAACAGTTTATCCTCCCTTAACCCTATGATTCCTAAGCTTTTTAGGGTGCTACTATTCCTAAGCCGTGGACAGGCTGGCCACATGTTAAATCAAAGGGCCGTAACAAAATTAATTAGCCTATTTAGGGGGCACAATTTTAACAGCTTTGGGGCTGCAACGGAAGGGATAATCGTCATTAAAATTCATTATTTATGTATATAATACATATAAAATAAATATATTTCAATATTATTATATTATAAATATATTATATATATTATATGTTTATATTTAGTTTACACATATTTTAATTTTAGCGTTCTCCTTTGGATGATATAAATATATATAGATACATATAATTTTAATTATATATATACTTATATATATATATAACACATACAAACTAAATATAAATATATAATATATATAAAATAATAAATATTTATATATTTTTAGTTTATATATATATAACACGTACAAACTAAATATAAATATATAATATATATAAAATAATAAATATTTATATATTTTAGTTTTATATATATATAACACGTACAAACTAATATAAATATATAATATATATAAAATAATATATATTTATATAGTTTTAATTTTATGTATATATAATACTTACAAACTAAATATAAATATATAATATATATAAAATTATATATATTTATATAGTTTTAATTTTATGTATATATAATACTTACAAACTAAATATAAATATATAATATATATAAAATAATATATATTTATATATTTTTAATGTTATGTATATATAATACTTACAAACTAAATATAAATTATAATATATATAAAATAATATATATTTATATATTTTTAGTTTTATATATATATATCAACTAAATATATATTATTTTATATATGTATAAACTAATATATATTATTTTATATATATATAAACTAAATATATATTATTTTATATACATATAACTAAATATATATTATTTTATATATATATAAACTAAATATATATTATTTTATATACATATAAACTAAATATATATTATTTTATATATATATAAACTAAATATATATATTTTATATACATATAAACTAAATATATATTATTTTATATATATATAAACTAAATATATATTATTTTATATATATATAAACTAAATATATATTATTTTATATATATATAAACTAAATATATATTATTTTATATATATATAAACTAAATATATATTATTTTATATATATATAAACTAAATATATATTATTTTATATATATATAAACTAAATATATATTATTTTATATATATATATAAACAAAATATATATTATTTTATATATATATATAAACTAAATATATATTATTTTAATATATATATAAACTAAATATATATTATTTTATATATATACAAACTAAATATATATTATTTTATATATATATATATAACTAAATATATTATTTTATATATATATATAAACTAAATATATTATTTTATATATATATATAAACTAAATATATATTATTTTATATATATATATATATATATATGTAACCTAAATATATATTATTTTATATATATATATATATATATATATGTAACCTAAATATATATTATTTTATATATATATATATATATATATATATATATGTAACCTAAATATATATTATTATATATATATATATTATTTTTTATATATTATATATTTATATTTATTTTATATCCAAAGGAGAACGATAAAATTAAAATAATATTTCACACATACTATGCGTATGGCCCCAATGTATTGGTATAGGCCTATGATTTTGCATTGAAAATGGTGGAGAAAAGGCAAACTTGGTACAGTCAAAATTTTCTGCACTGGTAGTGGCTTGACCTAGAACCTTGAAATTTGGAACATGTATTGCCAAAATAGTAGGGAACGATTAGCAAAATTATGAAAATTCTACGTTTCATAGTTTCGTTAAAATAAAAATATTACTGTGAAAACTTTGTGTTTTGGCCACGCTGTCCACACCTTGGGAATTATAGGGTTAATGTGATGACTGGTATGCTTTCAACTTCTGCTGAATGTTAATAACGTTATATTTGCACGACCCTCCACCAAAGTCGGTGAGTGCCAATAACTCACTCTACCAACAGTACCAACTGCATGAGTTCAAAAGTCTCTCTCACACTACCAACTTTGTTGTGTCAAACACTCAATCTACCTACTCCGCAAGTGCTACCCTTCATAAAAAGTCCTGCAAAGAGATTCAAAATGCAGAATATTTGAAATAAGTATTATTACTTTCCCTAGCCCATATATAAGGAGCGTAGGAGTAAAAAATGTGATTTTCCTATTTTCAGGCAATTATTTTGAGATTTTTTAAAATTTGTGTTATTGACCTAGGTCACGAATTACGGTCACAATCCTTACGCAAAATAGATTTTTTAAAAGGATTTTAGAAATTTTTGTTCCCATCCAAAATGTTGTATCAAATATCTTATTCGCTTGTTTGTAGGATACACTACGGGTTTTCCAGGGAGCTATCTTGCAGGTCCCTACATATTGAGAATTGTGGATGTGCAGCGGAAAATTAACCTTCATGACCGGAAATGAAAAAGATACGGAATAGGAGAAATTTTAGATAGCTTTTTTATGGGCGGTCTGGTGTTCATCGAAATATGCTTATAAACTTTGTTTGGCGCAAATTACAGGGACTCCTTAAGTCAAAAATTGCGGTCGCAGAACCTAAAAATGAGAGGAAAGATTGAAGCCAGAAAAAATACTCACTTTTATTACAATAAATTCTTTAAACCAATTAATGAAATTTAATCACATATTTAGGTCCTGAAACCTCAAGGTTTCTACTTAAGAAGACAATATTACATTGCATAAACTCATTGAATCATCATGAAAACAACAAACATGGTGTTCTAAAATATTTTTGAGATATGGGCTTTTTTACATACAGGAATAAATGTAATCAATTGGGAGCCTACTATTGTGCCTTATTACTAATTTACTTCTTTTACTTATTGAGACATCTCAGCTTAAGCTGATCAAAATAAGCAAATGATATTAAAGTTAAGAAATCTTGTGAATAATGAAATTTTATACGAAATCAACTGCTATAACTATCATTTTTGGCCACGGCGACTAGCATGCACCGATTCCTACTCTAAACAAACTTGCTACACAATAGCTGTTTAATAGTACTGTTTACTTAGTATATATTATGTATTGTATTGTAAGTACATAGCACCTCACACAGACGTTAATTCAAAATGCAGACACTTTTCAACATTTATCATTTATCCTGCAATCGCCAAGATGCTTACAATATGAATGTCATTTTTATGATTTCCAAGGTCAATAAAACTACTGCACTACCAGACGAAAAGTATGGATTTTGAAATTCCAATGCATAAGTTGAAACTTACAGTCTTTATTAGTACTTATTCACATAACATATACTTTATCAGCTTCCCGCAAACTAAAAATTCTGTTACTCCTTGGACAAATGACGTTACCTCCATTAGTGCGAGCCATGTCATGTAGAGATTTTGTACCGTATACATAACCGCTTGGAAGGACTAAGGGAGGATTGTTTTCATTGAGAGGTTCTCCCGATATGGCACAAACCAACTGACTATGAGCACAGTGAGCATAAGGGAGAACGCTCGCAAGAGTAGATAAAGGTTCGGTACACACTGGACAATTTGCATTTTTTGTTGTAGGTCTGTAGCACTGCGGAGTCTTAAGGGCAGCCAACCCAGCCTGCACAACTGCACCTAGCACAGAAGTCGGCGTCAGCTGATATAAACGTGCATGTTCTGTTCTGAATTGACCTATAAGGTACTGCCACCGATCATTGCTCAACAATTCTGAGTATGGCTGAATTGCTGTCACCAAAAAAAAAAAATAGGATAAAGATTTGAACATCCATGAGACACAGGATTAAGATCTTGCAATTACCTGTGTCTGCTGGGTAAGCTAGCAATCCCATGCATTTCATGATCGCGGACATTTGGTCGTGCCCTTCCGTATCCGCCAAATATTTTCTAGCGTGTCGAACAGCTTCAAATCTTTTTCCACACCTCACCAGTTCCACAAACTCTTGTACTCGAACTTCTAGTTCAAGACTAGACCGAATCTTTCGTAACTTTGATTTATTTTCATAACACCAAGCTACCATACGACCTGTTTCATGTCGTTTTAAAGATTCTTCCACCTCTTTTGCAGCCCAGAATAGCTGAAAGTAAGGAATTATATAAATTAAATTTCCTAAAAACATTGAATTTGAAAATAGATCATATATATAAAAACACTTCAAAATTTTTTAAAGCAAAGATTGATTGTGCACTGTCGTTTCATAATTGTATACAATTCTTCCTCTATTAAGTAGCTTCTGTATTACATCAATGTTGGTAAGGTCTTTAATTCCAAGCCCTTCGGACAGCATTTTAGCAGTGTCGTACAATCCTTCTCTTAACAAATGATCAACCAGCATCCGGTTCAAACGAGTTCGTCTCCAATTGGCATTGTTAAGGCACTGACTCACGGGCGCAACAACACCTTCAGGGGTAGGATTATAGCCTTTTAGATGCTGGACGCGCTTCCGAACAGCTCGGGCAACTTCTAGTTCGTCAGCGATACTATCCCCAGCCTTGATATCACAAAACATTAAAATTGAGCAAATAATGAAAACGTTTATATAAATTGACATGATACAACTGTTGTATTGAAAGTTGAAGCACCTTTCTTTTTAGTGAAACCAAACGCTCAACAAGAACACCCAACATTTTTGATACATCTTTTCCTTTGGGACCCCTTCCTTTAAACTTAAACTCATCTGATGGCGAAGATTTATCAGTTGTATTGCTGTTGCTTTCACTTGCGTCATCCATATTTTCCAGTGTGCTGGAACTCAAAACTGAGTCACTGTTCTTACACAAGCCTTCAATTACTGTATCCTCCGGATCTGTAGCCGATATCGTCACAGGAGGCATATTGGACATCAATTTCTCGATCTCCAGTCCCGCCTGGGACACGTATGTCGCTTCCCTATCCAGAACTTTTTGAGCCGCCCGAAACTTTTTATTAAGGACTTCATACGGAACCTTCAATGAAAAAAAAAATTAAGCCAAACTTTACTTGTTGATAGATGTACGCAATGTCCTTGATATAATTGACTCTCACAAAACGAACACATTTAAGCAGTTTCTAAAAGCTTTCCATATGGTTAGTGAATCTAGAGAATCCCTCTTTAACCCATCGTTTATATCGACACTGTACTGTAATTCAGCTAATTCCATCGCATCGCCTTCATTTCCAATAATTTAAGAATACTGTTATTTCCAGCAGGAAATCTTACTAATATATATTCCTCAGGCTTGACTAATTGATTGAAATTAATGCCACAGCGCAAGCAACTATTAAGAACACATTTACACTATGTACAGCATATCTCTCGGTAATTATTAGTCGTCAGGGAAATAAATATCTTTAAGGTCATGTTCATCTACGAAACGTTAAACTATAGGCTCGTGTTTTGTGTAGTTTCTTTAGGGCTGCTGCATAATTCCTGGTTTTTAATACCCATTCATTATGTTTACATAATTTGACAAAAGACTGTCTCCTCCAATTAATTTATGTAAGGATTTGGGAAAGTTTTTTCTAACAATATTGTCCATGAAAGTATTTTGAAAACGTAATTTATATTTCAAATCAGTAGTTTAATTTCATATTCTCCCTTTTACTCGAAGCAATAATTATTTTCTTTTGTATTTGGAATAAACAACTTGAGATACTTGGGTTCAGTAACCTGACTAGATTCCTTTTGGTATTTGTATTTTATATTTGGATTTGAATGTACAGGTTACCTGTAAAAAATATTTGTATTTTGAGCATGAGATGCATATATTATCCACCCCTCTGTCTACAGCTATTAAAAATGTACGAAATGCTTGAAATTAGTAGAAAAATTCATTTCATGGTCAAACAAGGAGTTACCTTTAAAGTAGCATGCTCCAGGCACTTAACATCCAAACCCGGAGAGGAGGTCATCTCTGTGATCTTCAGCCTAAACGATGATGAACTTATTACTTCTTTAAGTTTCTTTTAGAAACAGAGTAAGAAACAAATATGTAAGTGTAATTAAACTCCTATTTAAATCTCCAGTCTCCTGTGTCCACAGCCACGAATGACGGAGTGAACTTGGCAGAATTGAGGAGCAAGAAGCTGCTGACACAATTCCTCTCCCCTCAAGAGTCTTTACAGCTTGTAGCCCGACGTTAAGTAAGTAACACATATGTATATGTGTATGTATTACTGGCAGCCCAACAAAAAAAAACACGCGAGTAGAAGGCCCTGCTTCGCAAGAGTATTCACAGGATGTTGTTTCATGCTATAAAGACCATTCGATGGTTAAGGCTTACAAAAAATTGGGGGAATAGGACAATTATAAACACTAATAATTACTAATTATAAATTCTAAACAATAATTATTATTGTTTAAACCGCGGAAAAAATCATTCAATTTGAAGGTCTTGTGTAAAAAAATGGTTTTGAAGTTTAAGTGACCAGGTTGACGTTTTCCGAAGGTGAAACTTGGCACAGAGGCATACGACTGCAATCAGGGTTGGCAAAAAACCGGCTTGTATCAATAAAGGCCAAGCCAGTGCCATGAAATGGTAACAACCGGTTTTTATTGGACAGTGGACTTATTTGGATAGTATTAATTATGGCCATTTTATACCAACCTATACAACAGGTCCGGCCCGGTTAGAACCGAATTTTAACCAATAATAACCAGGCCATTTCTGACCACTTGGCAACCCTGTGTTCATGCATGCGTAATATTAGCCAAGCCGGTGGCACGTTTCGGTTAAAACCGGTTTTTATTGGGCAGTGGATTTACTTGGATATATTAATTACGACCATTTTATACCAACCCAAGCAATTGGACCAAGCCTGTAAGAACAGGATTTTAACCAATAACGGCCAGGCCATTTCTTGCCACTTGCCAACCCTGACTGCAATAAAGATTCATTTTTTTAAAATCCGACACAAAGTGTTAGTAGTTGTAAACCTGAAAGAATCTAATTCTTCTAAACGTTTACACCGTGTTGCCGAATATCGTTTTCATCCTGGTACATTCTTACTTGTGGAGATCGGTTCATCTGGGTAACCACCAAAATTAAGTAGTGAAAGTTGTGGTTCATGACACTGTAGTCCGAAATAGATTTTTTAAAGCGACCCATTTTATCCTTGATGATGATTTTTGAACTTAAGTGATTTTATGTTAGTATTGCAATAAACTTTTAGGGTTGAAATTGTATGATAGGGGGATAATTTAAATAGTAACTAAGGAATTCAACGCAACGCGGCTCATTAAGGAATTAGAGGATATTTTTATATCCATCATTCTTTGCTGTTGTTGACCTTTTTAAATTTGGAATATTGTTTCCCAATACTTTTGTCGAACAATTTGACCTCCCCTGACCACATAGACCCAGACTAAAATTTTGCACTGGATCAAAAGTTAATAACATTCCTGTATTAGGAGTATAACGGACAATTTGGTCGGAGCAAATTATAAACTCGAAAGGTTTTTGCGCACTATATATTATGTATAATGTCCACTAAAGGAGTTTATTCCAGGATATTAATAATTCAATATAATAATTCTTTTTAATTAATATAAAACATTTACTTCAAAGAATTCACCGTCTCCAAATTTGGTCCATTTGGTCAGGTCCAACGGATGAACCAGCCCATGTACTTCTAAACCAGTAAATCTACCGGAGAATGTTCCTTGGATCAAGATTGTGGAACAGATCTTGCTTGGACCTGACCAGACCAAAAATCAAAGAACAGATTGAACCATTCCCGTAGCAAGTTAGCAATCAGTAGTACCTCTACTTGAAATCCATAAAATTTTGCGAGTGTCTAGTGTTTGTAAGAAAAGAGATTTGTGTTTTTTGTGAAAGCTTGTTCTTTTAAAACTAAATTTCTTTTAAAAAATTAGAACATCTATAATTTGCATGTTTATATGATTAGCTAACGAAAAATGATGTGTAGTCTTATAGGTACATACATGCGTTTGTATATAGTCACTAGCAAAGAAACTAAAACGAATTAAAAAATGTTGTCCCTCCACTTTTTTGAACGTTCCGGAGTGCCTGGAAAGAGCCTAATACATACGGAGACCCCCGATGCCTTTCCCGCTGAATTCTTTGAGCTTGGCTTCCTTCAACAAATATTTTCCCACAGCGTCTCCGGTAGTGCTGTCCATGGGAACGGAAATTTGGCACCCATACCTGTTCCTGTACCTGTACCCATTTTTTCAGGAACTAAAGCAATGGTCCTGTTCCTGTTCCCATAAAAATGGGTACCAATTCAAAGTTCGTGGACCTGTTCCTGTTCCCAAAAGTACTTAAAGACTAGCAGAAAAGTACAACCAACACTTTTATGCATCAATTTAAAAAGCCAAATTTCAGATCGACTTTATTAAAAATAAATAACAGCACACCATCTGTAATACCATTAGCTACTCGAATTTAAATGATAATTCAGTAACAGTCATTAAATTAATTATCGCAGCGCAAAGTACAGTAGTAACTGAAATTAGTTAAGACAAGTAGCACTTTCAATATACTTTTGCTGAGGTAATAAGGAAAAGAGCACACTGGAGTTTTTTGAGCTACAATTTTGGGTTTAAGTTCCAGAGAATTCCATTTTTGCAACGTGCTAAATAATAAAAATTTATTTTTTTGTTAAATATTGACGTGCGAAAGAGTGACTTATTTGATATGTTGCAACGTACTTTTAAAATATTATTTTGATTGTGAGGTTTTTTATATTATTATAAACTTTATGTGAATACCGGGTAGGTACACGTTTTGTTCCTGTTCCCAAACCCGCTTTTGTTCCTATATTTTGGGAACAATTTCTATGTTCCCAAACTTTCCCAAAGTGTTTTGGGAACAAAATTTGTGTTCCCGTACGCACCCATTCCTGTTCCTGTTCCCAAAAACCTGGGTGTCTCCTGTTCCCATGGACAGCACTAGTTCATATAATGATGACAAGCATGAAATGTCATTGGCTTCGTCAATGGAATGTACATCGATACCGCATATAAGGCTGTTGTGGTAAGTCCTATTTAAGGAGTTGTCATATGAGGAGTGCACCTACCGGATGGGTGAATCTTTGACCGGAGTAGCCGTGGGTAATGAATCATTCACTAAGAAGACATGCAAACAGATTTTGTGATTCTACAGTAGTCTGCTCGTAAATATTTGACAAGAAATCGTCATCAGCAGTTACCTGGTCAAAATATTGAGTATTGTTTCTGGGCATCCCATTGACCAGTATTGGTAATGAGTGGTTCAGTATCTCAGGTTGGCAAAAATGTCGGTGCAGCTTTTTAGGGGCGAAGCAAAGCTGAAAGACCCTATTGTGATTGTCGGGATGCATGGTTGTCTATTATCACGATAAGTTCCAAAGACACCAGGTGATTGAAATTAGCTAAAAAGTAAGAATCCTACTGTGTTTGAAGGAAATCGAGTCATCCGTTTGACCTCAGAAAATTATATGAGGTCACGTATAAACACATGCAAATACATACATATGTACAGAAAGTGGGAAGTATAGCATGCACCTCGTCAAACCTAATCTAATTAATAATTATAATTAATGGGGCACCTGATGGATAGTGTACATGTGAAGCTAAATGCTGTCCTACGTCCTACATAGATGAAATATACTAACTGGAATAATTGTATGGACCAGGACCAGTTTTGGCTTGTTGTAAACTTGTAGTTATTTATACTTTGTAATTTGTCATCCGTACATGTGTTTATATTATGATGTTATTTAGCAGATGTCGTTTTCAGGTTTTGAGAAAAGTAACATAATAAATATTCATAATGTCTGACAAAAGTTGCCTTTAAAATGTTTCGTTTATTAAAAATTTATTTAAAAAATTTCGTTTCCATCTCAAAAAAATGGATCTTCAGCCGCAGACGTAGAATACGTTATCAAATAGCATTATTGAAAAACCTTTTTAACCCAAAATATATGACCTAACGGTTTTTGATAGCTGAAACGGAAACCGATAAAAAATCGGTTAAACGAAAACAAACGATATAAAATAGTTTAATTTAATTCCTAATACAAACGGAAAAAATACGGTTTTTTCGTTTTCAGGCAATTGTAAAATCAACCACTACGCTATCTCCTGGTCGTCAAATAAATCAGCGTGACGTCACGCTGTTTAAATAAGTACATGGCTGTAGTTTATCCAGTCCTGTTATTTATTACCAGTACAATATATTAAACCTGACTGTTAGTTTCCAAAAGCACATATTCCGGGTTTTTATGAGCGAAGCGATATAATGGATTGATCTCGGTTCTGACCTTGTGGGCACAAAGGCTTCTATACCATTAAGCTCAGGTAAAAACAAACTTGCCAAACACAAACCCCTGACCATGTAGATGTCCAAACCACTTCAAATTTTTACAATTTTCGAAATTTTGACAAATTTTGAAAAATTTTGAAAAAATTCAAAAGCGTTATTTGTGCTTTAAATTTGGCTTGCACATGTCCCTGAACATGTTGATGTGCAAGCCACTTCGACTTTTCCAATTTTCAAAAAAATATACATCATACAAACTGGGATTGGGTTTTAAACTTCATTTCAACGTTTCAACATGCGTGTATGCAAACCAACAGTGTTATATAATTTATTGAAAACGCCATAAAGCTGAATAAGCTGTGAATACCGTTATTAACCGTTTAACCTAATTTATTTTGAGCAAAAACGATTTTAACCAAATACCGTATTTCGACCTTCTTCGATGGGAGTTTTCATTTTATTTTATTCGTTACAGCCAGCCCAGCTGTGTTTATGGATGAGCTAGCTTCGTGTAGATATGAATCGTAGTGATTTTTTACCGGGTTATTGGTCTTTCCGTAGTATTACAAAACAATTTGCAAACATGATTGGGTTTATGGATTGCCAGTAGTTCATGAGTTATTGTTTCCATGATCATTTCGGTAGTTGATTCTTTTTATTCTTATTTTTCGAATTGTAGTATGTAGCTTTTTGATCCATTGCGATGATGCGATGAAGGCATTGAATCGGTAATTCTGGAAATGATTCTGATATTGAAACAGTTTCTGGTTCTTGTTGAACATCGACGGTGCTCTGATACTTTTAAATAATTTCCACTGCTCTTTCCGTCTTTTGCTATAGCTTTGGGTGAGGTGAGAAGAAGGGCGTGAAAAAGGCTTCGCGTAGGGTGGCGTCAGCTACCTCCGTCAAAGTAGGATGAATTTTGAGTTTTTTTTCGAAATTTCAGATTTTTTTTTCGAAAAAATAATCGGGCCGATTTCAACCACATAGGCAATGACCAATACGATTTACATAAAAAATTTCATTGAAATCGGTCTAATAGTTTTTGAGCTATCGTGCGGAAGGACACACGGACGTACGGACAAGGCACAAGGCAATTTTACTAGGGGGCTGACGCCATCCTAAAAATCAAGTGAAAGAATAAAATTCACCTTTGTGGGTCTATTATTATTATATGTATTGTATATGTATGCATTAGAGTTGTACTGTTAGTGCTATTTTCGCTGGATTATTTGTAGTACATGGTGCAGGTTGATGAAAATGAAACATGCGCCCAGCTACACTTTTGACGTACATTGAGCAAGCAACCATATTTAAGGTTACTGTTTCAGATTATTAAGATGTGGCCAGTAAGTATTATTATACCTGCATTTAGCTAATTGCTGGCAACGAGAAAGCATTTCGTAAAGGTTCGCAGTAACAAGGCTTATTAGTTTAATACTGTGTTATTTGAAGTTTCTCAGCATTTATTTGCACTTCCTGAAGAACGAAACAGACGGAAGGAAGGAGTGCTTACCACTATTTTGTTTCTTTGATTTTGAATGAGATTCGTATGAATTTAAAATGTTTTCTCGTTTTCTCCATTAAGACATGAAGTTTCAGAATTAGATTCTATGAACTTTACGTCATTTTGTTCAAAACCTATAGTAAAAAATGTGGTTATAAGCTATACGAATACCATGATTTACCGTTGAATTTATTTTAACCAAAAAACAACAAAATATCTTTAAAAATGCAACTATTAAATGGAAAACCATATAATTTGGTCTTCCAACCTTATTGCAAAGTAGCAAAGAGCTCCCATCCATTTTTCCTACCAGCGATTATGTGCGTACAAAAATGGTGTGGTAACTTTAAATTTTGAAGTTGTTAAAAAATCTTCTTCGTTTGTTGCCACTTCATATATCTGTAAATTGACGGAAAAAAAATTAAAAAAAAACAATTTCGGTAAAATACATATGTGGAAAATTTTACGTTATTGGAGCACTCATCTACATGTAAGATCTCATTTTATTTTGCATTTGGCTACCACTCCTACAACTTATGTACATAGTTTACGGTTTTGTACTTTGTACTACTTGCCTACGTATCTAAAACTTATTTGCATGAAAGAACGTGCTCGTATTGAAGTATATTTATAGAGAGAGAGACTCAATCAGAGCCGCAGTGAGCGACTGGGTGTTGGATTTTCCATTGATGTAGTAAATGTAGATGCACAATGCAAATACTCATGTTCATTCAAATATAACCGAATAGGATGAAATATGAAAAGCTTTAGAGCCATACACATATAACGTTATGAGGCACATAAGTCGGAAAGAATTATGTTTAGGACCAAACAAAATGTAAATTCACTTATGACTTATAGTCTGTTGCTTTACTGCCAACACAATATCCGGCGGGTATTGGAACTGGGTAATATAATACCCGATATTCAGGACTTTCACTGCAGCAATGTTTTAATGATTGTTGGGCGTCTGACTATTTTTGTGCCAATGATATCCGGGCATTGCACCCGGGTTTTATAATACCCGGGGCAGGTAAAATGGGTAAATTGCAAAATCCAGGCAAAGAGAAAAATCACCATTAGAATTTAAGCCACAGACTATAAGACTTAAGTGGATTTACATTTTGTTGGAACCTAATTGACTAACACACGGCAGTAATCGTGATGTAACTATGCTAACCTAAGCCTGATATCCTGTTACCCGAATGGACCCTAAAAAAATATTTAAGATCCTTGTAAAATGTTGAACACATTTGCGTCGTCGGTTTTGCCTTAAACCCAGCATTTCAGAAATAGCCTGAAGGGACACTTTTGTCTTCAGCATGGGACGTCACTTATGGAAAACCTACACCAGGTTACATGCCTGATTAGAACCCAACTAATCAATAGATATAACTATCGTATTTTAGTTTTAGGTAAAACAAGTCGAAAGCAATAATAGTTGACATATATCTTCAGCAAATTATTATTTGTGGTGATTATTACATTTATTAGCCTAGACTCAGTTGAATTTGTACGACCATTCTATATTCTTAGTTCTTTGAATCCTGCGTATCGTATCCCTGCGTATCCTTAATTATACATAATAATTAATTATACATAATAATTATATAATAGTAACAATAATTTTACCTATGGTGGGTATTATAGAACCCGGGTGAAAAGCCCGGATGTCACTAGCTCGAAAAAAGTCTGACGCCCAACGATAATTAAAACATTGTTGCAGCGAAAGTCACGAATTTTTGAATATTTATGAATATCGGGTGTTGTATTACCCGGTTTCAGTACCCGCCGGATATTTGTGTTAGAAGTAAAGCAACAGACAATAAGACAAGTGGATTTACATTTTGTTGGAACCTAATTGACTAACACATGGCAGTAATCGTGACGTAACCATGCTAACCTAGGCCGGGTATCATGTTACCCGAATGGGCCCAAAAATGTATTTAAGCTCCTGGAATGGTGTTGAACACATTTGCGTAGTAGGTTTTGCCTTAAACACAGTATTTCGGAAATAGCCTAAGGGGACAATTTTGTCCTCATTTCGGACGTCAATTATGGGAAACCTACACGAGGTTACAAATGACCCATCAGTGCCTTCGTACTTCAATATCGAACTCATACCGGGTTTCCTTTCCAAAGCTTGCTGTAATCGCAACTCAATGGGCTAGATCCCTTCTAACATGTACAACGTAGTCGACTGTCAAGGTTGGTTCCACTTTGAAACCCCTTGACCAGGCAGTGACCCCGTAGGTTGATATAAAACTCAACCCGGGTTTCGTACCCAAACCTTAATGGAATACGTCCGGAACAAGCTAGAAATTTTGCAATATGTACCAATGAATATTATGCCAAGTTTGGTTTATTTGACATTGCACTAGGCTATTTTATATAGATTTGATTAAGCTTATTGTTTGTCTAGCCAAAGCCAAATTCAATAAATTAGTGTTGTTAATATTACTACAAGTAAGTATATTCTGTTGAAAGTATTTAATTCTCACAAGCGACTTGGTTTGTTATTATTTAATATTAGGCCACAATAGCTATTCACCGTTTTTTGTATGTGTTAAGAATTAAGAAGCACTGTTTGAGGAGTACATGAAAGTTCTAAAAGATTTGTTTACAGTACCTATAGCCTACGACCTTGACCTTTAACTGCTTTGGATTCTTTTCAGATACATTTTCTACAGTTTAAATACTAGTGCATCCATCTAGTGCACCTCATGGGTACTAAAACGTGGGACCTGTACCTGTACCTGTACCCAAGTATGGGTACTTCAGAATGTTGTACCTTCACCTGTACCTTCTTTGAAGTACCTAATACTTGAATGAAGGTACCTGTACCCAAACCTTTTTTTTAACTTTTACCTGTTCCTGAAAATTACCTGTACCCAAAAAGTACCCGAATTTTTACCTTTACCCGGGTACTTTGTTTTACCTACCCGGGTACTTTGTTTTACCTACCCGGGTACTTTGTTTTACCTACCCGGGTACTTTTTATGATGATGTGAATTCAGTTAAAAAAATTATTCTAATAATGCGCTCCAATTTATTCCACTATAATCTATTACATCATGTTTTTCAAAAAATTGAATACGGCTAAAATTAATAAATACTTGAGCATCCAGCCATCAATCTTGCAATCGCGGTCATTTTAGTACTTCCGAACTCTGCACATTTGATCTTCATCTCGATGCTTTTAGACAGAAGCATTTTTTAATGGTATCTCTTATGGAAGTGTCCATCGGTGGAGTTCTAGAACACTTTTATAAGGAATCTCATTTCATGACCCGGAAACGAGCCTGCAGTGGAAGACTGTTGAATGGAGTGGCACGAGAATGTCATGAAAAGAACCACTTTAATTCAGTTTTATGCAATAGAGGACGCAAGCAGATAATAAAAAAGTACCTTGTATGAATCAGGTATTTTCTGAACGGCTACAGGTACTTTTGGAGCTGTACCTGTTCCTGTCAGGTAAAAACCGTTTCATATTTTCTTTGTACCTGTACCTTTACCCGTAAATGTGTCCAATATTTAGGTAAAATTGGCTTGTACCCAGAATTTACCCATTCTGTTTGGGTACAAAAAATATTACCCAGTATTTACCTTTACCTGTACCTGTACCCAAATACCCGGGTAGTACCTGTACCCATGAGGGGCACTACATCCATCAATTTTTTTTGACTAAAATTGGTGAATAACTAGGAAATTAACGTTGTTCCTAAGCGCACTAAAACTGTTAAAAATAATTGCTCATAATTTCACTTCATATTCAAATTATACATCCTGAGGGTGCATGCATGGGGTTATGTGCATGTTTTAAGGACAACAGCAATTTTCATGGTCCTGTTTTAGTCTCTATTTAAGACATCAGTTATAAAATAATAATACAACTTGAATTTCAAGACGTTTATTTAAATAAAATGATAAGTCAACGCCTTTTTGTAATCTTTATTTATTCTAAATTTTCCTTTCAATTTATGTATTTATATCTGTAGTGGGGAGGGTCTCCGAAAATACATTCCATACATTCTGGGGGAGGGAATTAATTTGTATAATACATGGACGGCCCCTAAGAATAAATGCATATGGAATCGCAAATCCATGGTTCACAATGTTCACATCACGAGACATTGCGGATTAAATTGTCGGTATAGTCCAAGTCCAAAGTGCAGTCAAAACATAAACAATAAACAGAAGCACGACTGTAGATCCGTGTGTACAAACGTGCTTGAGTACCGTGGTTACTACGAGTCGTTGGCTTTATATGAGAAGAACAAGCGATAGGAGTTTAGAGTTGTATTTGGGTCCAGAGTCCAAAGCTGACGGTCATGTGTATAAGAGACCTGCCAGAGCTTTGCTTCATTCGTCTTCCTAGTCTCACTCAGAGCAGATCGGGAGGAAAATCTTGAGAGCAACCAATTCACGTCTATTGAAGTTCTACGTTTTTATATTTTCTAAATCACTCACTAAATCAATACTGCTCTCCTTGCAGCTATTCCTAATTCCATCGTATGCAAAAGAATACGATGGAAATTATATACTTCCGTTCTTGCAAACATTTTAATACGCGTTCGAGGTGTCATATATTACCAGCCAGGTGAGCAGACCGTGACCTCTCCAAGTCTTCGGATTCAAGACACTCCATGAAAAAGAACATCAGAAACCTAATCGCTTTCTACTCAGCTTACTTTGCTTCGCAGATTTTTTGGCACCCATCATCCTTTCATCAGTGAAACAAGTAAGCCCCTTAGAAATTGTTTACATACTAGTGATATGTACATTCATGGAGTTCTAGCTTTCTCTTGAAATTAACAAAGTACTGTGGTGGCGTTGACAAAATCCGTAATTGTTTTTCTTATTCTTTTTGATATTCTTTCCTACCCTGTACATTGGGATTTAACATAGATATTATACCTGGTGTCATATATGTAATTATGTATGTGTAGAATTTTGACTGGTATGTAACCGGCAAAAAACCTGGTGCAATTATTATTGATTGAAGTTTTAATAGGCTGTACTAAAATACTATTCCGTTGTCCCAGGCATTTATTGAACTAGAAAAATATAATGCTAAAGGGATTTTGGCACAAAGATCAGTTCTCTGGTTTGGGAATGGGTTTTAGCTTTAAGCGAAAGGAAGAAGCCTGGGTATGGGTATAGGTACATGTGCTTGTATCAATTGAAGCTGAATTGGTGCAAGCAGGGAGAAATCCGGTATTGCGTTCCAGGATAGTACAGGAAATGAGTTCAAATAATTTTGCTTTTGTGCAGAGCGCTTATGAGGCAGGCTCTTAAAGGGACTACGCTACACTGCACTACCTAGGTACATATGTATGTATGTACATGTGGGTGAGCACGCCAAAAATGTGAAGTGTGTGCCGCAATCCTTTCCGCCTTGTCCATATCATGTAAAATATGAGATTTTTTACTTTCTTTTCTTGTATTTATTTTCCAAACATGCTTGTGTTTGGAAAAGAAGACGTAATTTAACAGTCTCTACGTTGAGCATAATGTGGGAGAGACGGGTTAAAGTAGGGACAAGGTTACATACTTTTTGTATTTAGCGTTAGGATTGATATTAAGGATTAAACATAAAAGCAGGAATTTTGGATGACGTAGTTTTATTATGGAGCATCAAAAATATTTTAATAATAACCATTGGCTTTTAGTGCATTAGAAGGGGATTTACTTGCACTTTATTTCAGCTTCCTAAGTAAGTTAATTGCCCTAAGCCGAAGGAATAAAAAAAATCACGGGTGGGACAATTGGTTGAGAGCTATTTGATACTCCTCAATTTGGAGGGTTTGGGACTTGAACGGTTGGGAAAAATCCAGTATCATAATCAAAAGTGAGAGTGTCACGAAGAAGGAGGCATTTTTATTCTCGCCTTTTATTATGGAAGACTTGTTCGTCTTTCAATATTTACAATTTTTTTTATCGAAAACATTTTCGCTACCGTGTGCTTTGTAATAATTGCAAAGCGGTCAGATGTTCTATAAAATTGGAAAGAATTAAATATAATTCAAGTTCAACTTTACTTCCTCACATTTTGTCATCACTGTGACCCCACATGTTGACCTCTATTAGTGAAACCAAATTTGGAAAATCCGAATCAAAATTTCCATCAAACTTAAAGTATCAAATATTTATTTTATGACTAACTGAAAAATAACTTGTATGAAAAATATTGTGATACGATTTTTGCGTCTATGGATATAGGTCAATTTTTGAGTACGCTATAGTGCTGAGAAACAAAACTATAACGTAGTAATACGTTAGTAAATCCCAAAAATGTCTAGATAATAGTAATAGTCAAAAATTAATTCTGTGACTACACAAAAGTTATAACCGTTCTGGAGAAAACTTGTTGGAAGGGTCATGTACTAAAAAAAGTAAATATGTTCTAAAGCCGTATTCCAAAAATGGATTGAATGGGTGAGGTCGCAATCACCGAGCTTCGCCGTAAAAATTCGCACCAGATGGAGAGTTGAATTAGGCCTGATATCGTGACTGCTCATTGGCAGCACCATCTCTGCCTCAATTGATACCAAGTATATACATACCAAGTATCCTGGTGGAGTACTGAGCTCTGTGTGTGTTTCACACCTTGAGGAATCAAAGCCACGTTAATAAGGAATCGCTATTTGTATAACTGGTACAGCTATTGATTTTAGTATGTTAATGTACAGCACTTCCCGGGTACAGTTGTTTAGTACCAGGTAGTTCTCCTGGTACTACAAACGATTGTCTGCATAGTGTGAACAGGCTTCTGCATCAGATATGTAGATACGCATTCGATGTCGTGAACCAGGAAGGAAAGAGTAGATTGCAGTTGTTGTAAATATAATTTTTATCGTCCCTATGAAAATCGAGACATTAATGAAACATTATTTGCTGTTGCTGGAAACTTGTACTGTTATTGTGGTCACATGCAGCTCTTTTTCGTGAGAAAAATTTTTTCATTCGATGGCCGATGGTCGTAAATAAAACTTGGAAAACTGACAAGCAAACATCGTGAGGTGTTTCCTCAGGATTGGAAGGGGGTATTTTATGAAGTATGAGTGTTGAGTGCATTTTAGTGACTCATTGTAGTTCTATTTTTATCACAAAAGCGGGATACCATAAAAAATTGGGGTAATAATTTTTTTAATTTATGGATAATTGGGTTAGAATGCCTGGATTTTGTGATTCCGCTTTGAGAATTTCCTGTGTTACCTTTTGGTATTTACAAACAATTCTTTTCCTCAAAATTAAGGGAATGTTTGGTCATTTTACCCAAAATCTCCCGATCCGAGTAGAATTTATGTCTTTTTGAATTTTAACACATCAGTGATTATAGTGCTGACTATATTCAACATGAATGAGTCATATGGAATGAGTTAAATGAAATGTGTTATGGAAAATAACTGAGCGAGCGTCGTTTATGACTTTTACATATTCTAATTTGTATTGAACAATTGTTTCAGGGTTCGACCGACTACATTGCTCAGTGGTTTTGGACAACAGGATTAAATTGAACAAAATGAAATCCGACAACTTTACAGGCGCCTTTCAGGAGCTACCTGTTCCAACAAAGTTACTCACCGCCGGACTAGCAGCTTGCTTTGCTGACTTTGTGTCATTTCCATTGGACACGGCTAAAGTCAGGCTCCAGGTTAGTAGGATTTAAGTATTTTTCAGTTGTATGCTAATGATAATAACTACTACTCAATAAATCCCATAGTGAGTCTTCCTTTTTCTCATACTTCGCACACTGTTAAGCTCGGAGCCTGGTTTTTTTTATTCAATATTGCTGCAATACTTAAACATTAGCTTTGCATGCAAATGAGCTGCTAGCTGTAAAAAGGGTTTGAAAGAGTATGTAATATTTGTACTTTTTATTCAACGTCGTGAATTTTTACAATGCACTCTCTATATGAGAGACTCCTGTAAAAATATTTTTTTCTCTCGAGACAAAAATATTTGGAACCAAAGTTTGCTTGAACTACAGGTCACTTTGGCGTAAGTAGCTAAAGCCTTGCTCTAACTGTTGTCTGAGTCCCGGGTTAAATTCCCGGCGGGGGTCTTTGCACATATGTATTAATCTAACGGTGAGAACCAAAGGAGGTCAAACAATCAAACTTAATCTCGCCATGAGACCATAAATAGGGACGGATGGGCCAGATTGTGATTAAGTGGGATGTAATTATTACTAATATTGAAGGTAGATACATCCGATTTTTTTCGGCAGAGCTCGCGACGAACCCTTTAAGTTATTAGTTTGTTTAGGCAAAGCCAACCCCCCCCCCCCACATACACACCATCATCCAGTAATTTCCTCTGTGAAGCATGGTTTCCCCTAATACTAGAAGTTGAGAAGTGCGCTGACTCAGAATTTATAATACTGTATATGTACATATATGCAGTATTTGAAAATATATATTTTGAGAACCCAAAATATGTATTTTCATTTTTAGCTCCTCTAGTCCTAGTCCTCAACCACAGGTAATGAACATATATTGTGTCTTCAAATGCTTAAAGTACAAAATAATTGTATGCTTACAATTACTATTTTAAAAGACTGAAGACTGAACTGTTTTGTATTCACTTCCTCGGAATGCCATACAAAAAATATTTGAAATAGAGTATTTTGCCAAAAGTACTTTTCATTTAAATGATTGCAACTTATATTGCATGTCTGCATCTTCATTACAAAAATAGAGCAGCATTCGGGCCTATTGTTAGCTGAAATATTAGTATTTTAAATCCAGTATTTATATTTTGATATTTTGGATTCATCAGTATATACATATTAAGTTCTCATTAGTGTTTTGACAAAATACTCCAATGAATGTTGCTTCGCATTTCGACTTTTTTGAGATACGTAATTTATTCATAATTCGTAATTCAATGTTTTTGCAAAATATTTTTCTTGGATATTTTGTATGTTGACTTTTTTTACGGACGTATGTTATTTTGTAATTTGACTCCTGAGGAAGTATTTTGCGTAGCTCACTAGTGCCTACACTGACAATGAGAGATGACGCACAGTGTAAGTATAGAATGTATGAATGCGCTGTCAGTAAATAAAATATCATATAGAAACACTTCCAAATGTTGTGGGAGACTGGAGTCAACATTCACACATTCGTCGGCCTCACCGACTAAAAATAAGTGGGAAGAACCCATTTAAGCGAGGTCTTATAATAATGTGCTAAAAATAGGACTGACCTCCGGGACTATTGCTACATCAAGGGCCTTTTGTATGGTCATGAGTTTTCTTACTAGTAGAAATCGACTTTTGTTCAGACGGTCACAGATAGCAAGATTTTCATAGTGATTTCTGCTCACGTGTATTCATATGTATATTACTTATCTGTGAACATACATACATACTGCAGTCAAATCTGAGTATAACAGATGACTGTACAACGGATATATACATACACATAAGGTACAGTTTTGACCATTTCAAGTCCCGAATATGCAATGTTTAAGGAGTATGGATATAACGGAAAAATCTTTATAGCGTATAAAAATTGCCCGTCCTCTAAGTATAAGTTATGTATATCTAGATTTGACTGTATATTTATCCCTGACATAACTGCAAGAAGTAAAAATTACTTGCACGGAAAATTCCGGTTATCCGAGGTTATCTTTTAGTTCCCGTTACTTTCAATAGTAGAGCGAATTAGTACTTTCCTGAATTGTGGAATAATTGTACTTCTTTCCCATGGCAAATCCATTAATTACATATACGTACTTCATGCGAGGTGTAACTAATCAGGAAGAAATCAAAGATATGATTTATTAGGTCTAAATTATAGCCTTTGTGGTATCTCAAAAGCGCGCCTTTTTGAGAAAAGCGTTTTGAAGTCTTTGTAACTTGTAATCCTAATGTCAAATTCATTTTCAGGCTAATTGCAAATAGAGTATAGAGAAATATGGATCCAACGCTAAGGAATTTTTTAGATACGAGTTTGTTTCAAATGCCAATCATTTTTAGAATTTAAAAAAAAAACCATTTGAAAGTACCCACATATATGTACTTGCGTATATAAACAACAACAGTTGTTATAATGCATAAAACTTGTAATTATAAGATCATTACATATTCAAGGAGCGGTGCTAAATTAAATGTGCAATTGTGGGGTTAAAAAGTTGCAAAAACCATATCTTATGTAGGATTGGGATGCATAAAAAATCTTTAAAAATGAATTACAGTGAATTTTTGTATTTACAGTAAGACATTTATTTCAATTAGTAGACAAAAAAAAGTAAAGATAAGTAGCGGTTTTGAAACGAAAAATTCCTAGCAATTTAATGAATTGGGAGGGGTATTTAGTGTAAATTTAATGGATGTAGTTTCGCGATTTGTGACATTTTTGACGAGTAGCTCTGATTATGATTTCAAATCGTAAAAACTGGATGACCTTCCGGTATTCGTACAATATATTGTACTTTGGACTTCTCTCACAACTCACAATCAGCGAAACGTGGAGTTTGTAAGTAATTATGAGCATTTGGTTTGTGGTTGTTTCAGACTTTGTACTTTTACTTTGCACTTAGACACAGTCCCAACATCTAGCTGGTTTGTTTTGTTGTTACTGCGCACTTTATCGATTATTCACGATATAAATGCATGCACACAAAAAACTTCAGACTTTAGTTTGGGTACTTTGGACTTGGACCAACCAGATTTTTTAATATAATAATTATTAGGAAACATTTGGCCTACCCCGAGCCCGAACTGTAAATACTTTTACATTGAAATAAAAAACGAACTTGATAATCACGGCTTGCTAACTACACCTATAGCCAAGACAATTTTTGTAACTTTCAATGACGAGTATACGCTGGAGTACTTGCTGCAATATGACATTTTTGTCTCTATTTTATAGCAATAATAATAAATTATTATTTAAATCAGTCGTAAAATAAAAAACATTGCCTTCCTGCTATAACGAGCATGTCGTGATTATAGCAAGTGATTATTATTTAAGGCATTCCAATGCAATTTAATTACCCGCTTGTACACTTGGCTGGCTTGAGGAAGAGGAAGTATTTTATGAACCAAATTTTTCCATAAAACACTATCTTGCCACTAAATGCTCAGTATAGTAAACAACTTGAAAGAAAATTTTACCATAAAAGGGGCGGACGTCATGCTCGTTTTGTATTATTTCTAATTATGAGTATTGTGTAGGAGCAATGAGAATGAACGATTTCGGTTCGACTGGAAAGTAATGTATTCATTAGCATGACCATGCATGGTTTAATTTAACGATGTTCTGTCTTACATATGAAATTATAGGTGCAAGGAGAAATTCGCATTCCCACTCCATTGGTTGTTAGCCACTGCTTAGCATCGACAGGCTCAACTCTGGGATTTCCTTATGTGACAACTGTCCAGTACCGGGGTATTATGGGAACTCTTCTCACCATCTCTAAAGAAGAAGGTTTCAGGTGAGCAAATAGGAGAGGAAAAACAAATATTTATTTCACCGACACTCAATACTAGTGTTTACCTAAAACACGCAGCGAACACTAATATTTGTTGCTGCATTGACAAGGCTTTCACGTGTTCCTCATTATTCAAAGCAGTTATTCTGCATTATGTAAATGAGAATACATCATGTGCCCATTATAATAACTATGATGATCAATTTATGCATTTTCCGAATCGGAACTGTCGTCATGGAGTCACGGAACTGATAACTGTCATGAAATAATTTCAGCTACAAGATGCTTTTGTATTTTTGCAATTTTCACCTTCATTATAAGTGACATTTTTTGCATATATGTGGCCTATTTTTGGACTCCAAAGGCACAATTTTTCCTTTCCTTAGGCACTTAGGGAGATGATAATGGACTCAAGAACGCTGGAGCGTCCATCAAAAAATTGCTAGATCAGAAATTCTCCCTTTTCTGCTGAGTTCTTTCGCTCATAAAGTTTTTTCCAAACATTTCTAATTTATGGGTCACTCCCATAATTCTCAACATAGGAACCTTTTTGATAGCTCTCTGAAAAGCCCATGAAATTGTCTAGAAATTACCTTCAAAGGATATTTTGAAAGTTTGAGCGCGTACAAAAACGATCAAAATTTTGCTTTTTATGAAAATTCTAGGCTCCACTTGCTTGGCCAATGTAACAAGAGTTTTTGGTCGAAAATTTGCTAGAAAAGAACAAATTTTGTTGTACTGTATTTGACATTGACCCTATATGGGCCCTTAAGCAAAAATGGTTTCGTGACTCCCTGTACATGGCATATGCAGGAGTCATACATATGTAATTATGTATTGCTATGTACGTATGACTGTAAGTAGTACATAGTCTAGTAATAATGGTTTTGTTTCTATTTTTGTATACAGAAGCTTATACAATGGTCTCAATGCCGGCCTCCAAAGACAAATGTGTTTTGCTGCCGTGCGGCTTGGAATGTACGAGCCAGTTAAAAAACAGTATCAGCAGCTGTGCAAAGGTTTGACAACTTTTCATCTTTGTTGTGCGTTTTGTGACAATTGAATGCTATTGCAATTGTATGAATTATTAGTTTGATTAGTTAGTAATATCGTCCATAGGTAATTATGTATGTGTCACATGTCACATCAATGAATTCGTGTGTTTAGTTTGCCATTTAAGTTTAACAGCTACCCCGGTTTAATTCTTTGCATATAGTAAACAATGATATAAAATGTGCGTCAATGATTCAGGAATTAAACAATGCGTCGATTACTTATTTATCTTTAGACTACTATATACAGCTACTTGTATTATAATGTGCGGGTGACTTTTGTGCGTCCGTTAGTTTTCTTTTTAAATTCGAGGAAGCTTTTGAGTGATAGACAGAGACGGGTTTTTATGTTGCAGATAGGGGCAAGTTGCGGATGTGAGCATCTTTAGCTGTAGCGTCTCAATTTGGATGTATCCTTAAGGCTGTGAATATTAGGGGAACCCTTTTGGGCTACGGAGCAGGGGAGCTATATACATTGGTTATGTTCGTATAGAGACATATTTTGGGGATCAGTACGGGGGAGCTGCTTAGGCTAGTTATATACAGAAGATGTTTTCGATTAATTAATAAATAAATAAACAGAGATAGTGGGAGTCTTTACTTTAAGGATGATGTTCGATTTATAACTGACAGGATATAAACATGTTTTCAGCTTCACTAACTTGGTGGTAACCTAGAATGTTTACATTCTGAATGGCTACTAGTTTTAAACAAAGCAAGGTCATGCCTTATGTTTGGGAATGCGCACACAATTTTAGTGGGATTAATGGAAATTAAGCTTATGATTATTTTAGGCTACTATTACGGATGTTCTTAGAACGTGTCTTGTTTGATATTTTTTTAGTGGATTCGGCTAATGGTGGACTCGTTGATGTGTTTGCTCGAATAATGGCTGGAATGACAACGGGAGGATTAGCTGTGTTGTGTGCTCAGCCAACTGACGTTGTTAAGGTTCGCTTCCAAGCTCATGTCAAGTCCGTTTCTCAAGGAGCTGCAAAATCTCTTACAGGCACGTGGCAGGCTTACAGAGAGATTTATTTCAAAGAAGGTCTTCGTGGACTTTGGAGGGGTAAACTGGAAATCTCCATATAATTATTACTAGATTGTGGAGTAAATCATATGTTTCCTTTCCATTAAAGCCTCAATCTTGTTTTCTAGGTACATTACCAAATGCTGGGAGGAATGCTATCGTGAACGTGTCAGAAATTGTTTGCTATGACCTGATAAAGGAAGCCATTCTTCAACGAGGTCTCCTCAATGATAACATTTTCTGTCACTTCTCGTCCGCAGTTGTTGCAGGTAATACTTGCAGTGCACCTCCAATTCTTAAATACTACAGTAAACGATTTTAACACTAACTGTTGTCTCAGTGTCCGTTCACGATCTCTGTAGTAGTCGCAGTTAAGCTACTATAATTTTTTAAACATCTGGGTTTATTACCTTTTGCTTGTATCCGGTTTTTCAATCTCGCCAATTCCAGGAGCGATTAGAGCTCATACAAATAATCAATGAAAAAAGGCATAATATTTGGAGTAGTAATGAGCTAATTTAGTATATGGTCAAACAAATATGAGCTAATTAAAAAAATGAACCGGAAATGTTAAAAAATAATGCCATCTGCCAAAATCATAACCATACATGACATTTTAATGTTATTACTTGCTAAATATGCATTTACTGAAGTAGCCCTATTTTCAATTTTTTGCTTTTACAACTGACAACTTCAGTCTTCATCAGCTTTAGCAATTTGAGTACAGTACGATTATAGTAAGTACAAATTTCACATTTTCGGTTCAGAAAATAGTTAAATTAAATGAAAATGTGTAAATGATTTTTAACCCTTATGATCTGTTTAAATCCTACCTGGTACTTGGTTCATCAACCATCAAAAAGTGTGTAATTTTATAAAGCTAATTTTTCCCTTTAGAAGAGCACACATTGCACAAATGTTGATATTCCATTTGCTCTGATACGTCCATAAAATTTTGTATAGACACACTTTTAAATCTTACGTGAAGCAATTTTTATGTGGGCAATTTTCAATAAACTAAGTTTTATGTTGGGGTTGCCCCATACTAAACTCAGCCTGTTCCTAAAGATTTTTGAGTGAATTTGTGTGAACATAGTAGTTTTTAGGATCTTTGTATAAGCTTTTTGAGAGGAGTTGTCTTGAGTTTACAATAATTGAATTGTATGAAATTGTGTCATTTACAGGGTTTTGTGCTACCGTATGTGCATCTCCGGTTGATGTAATTAAAACACGTTACATGAACTCAGCCCCAGGAAAATACAGGGGAGCCTTTGATTGTGCAGTGAAAACTTTCTTACGTGAAGGCGGGGGTGCATTCTACAAAGGCTTTTGGCCTTCTTTCTCGCGCCTTGTGTCCTGGAATATTGTGATGTGGATCAGTTATGAACAGCTCAAAGCATTTGCAGTCCAGCGTTACGTCTCTCATGGAATTTAGTTCCTAAGTATGCCTGTTGATAACGACGCTATTAGTACATACATATGATACTGTCGTTTGTGGGTATTATAACATTTTGTGACTATTGTGTCAATTTTTCGTGTTGTTCTCTTGTAAAATAAACGTATTACTTTTACTTCTCAACAATTTGTTGATATGCTTGTTTTTGCAATTTTCATTAGTGGGGTTTCAACCAGAATTATTGCTCCATCGATCTTCTAATTTAAAAATAATGAAATTAATTAAGTTTTAAAAAAACCAAAGATGATACTTTTATGCTCTTAAAAGTAAAAAAAACCAGTTTTGGATTCGGGTGGTATTAGAACAGTAATGAACCAAACAAAACAACTCGGGTGTGGAGTACTATTATATTAAACAATTTACTCGTTATGCTTAACATGTAACTTCGCACCCGATGCTTTGTTTTGTTCATTACTGTTCTAATTACAGCCATATTCAAAGCTAGTTTTTTTGTTTTTAAACGCATGAAAACATCTTCGTTTGTTTTTTAAAATTTAATTTTGTTGGTAGTACGTCTTACATTGTCTACTGCTATGTTATGGATCTGGAGTCCTTACGAGATTCCGAACATTTTCCTGGAATCTCATTCTTTGATATTTTGCATTGTTATTGCATTACTAAATGAGAATCAAATAAACATTCCAAAAAATCCCCATAAGGCCCCATTATCAGTAGAAATTTTACGCTGTGGTCCGGGTACAGTGTGTTTTCATTATTGTGTTCATACATACGTAAAAACCTGCGTACAAACGCAGTACCTGTCGTAGTGTAAGCGTGTATGTACATACTTACATTTTACCAACATGCAAAGGGCAGTGTACAATCACCAAATCTGGCAAGCTTCTGGGGATGTTTTCCTTTAAAAGATTTTGACCTGACTCAAAGAAATTCAACTGTTTACTAATTCGGATGTGTAAATATTATAGAGAATGCTTACGTCAACATTTATTTCAAGACACTGAATGACAAGGCTGTGAAATATATTTTTAATTTATATGAGGCAGACACTCGAAGCAAAGAGCACAGGGTTTGTAGTAATGACTGCATAACATTCTCGGCCTTTAACTAAATAAGGAGAATTATTGTAAATTGTGAGATTCTCTTTAAAAGTACTAAAGGGGGAAGCTGCAAACGTAAATATTTTGTTTATTTCTATAATATTTTATTTATTTATTATGTACAATCTAATCCAGGTCTCCCTCACTTTTAGTTAAGACATAAAATGAGCTCCCTTCTTTTTATTTCTTTTACCAGTTTTAGATAAATTCATTGGAATCAAATGAAAGTTGTTAGTACTGGGATGTTGAACATATTGTTGGAATCTTTCGAAGGCTCAATGGAACATTCTGCAGAGTTCCATGAAAGCTCAACGAGTTACCAGGAATGGAACATTCAACAGAGTTCTATGAAAGGAAGGAAACTTCCATTCCCTATCCCTTACATGTAACTTTCATTCCATAATGTAAAGGCCCCTTGCAAGTGCATCATGCAGTCACATATGGGTATTAAAAAGTGGTTCATCCCATGCGTTGGATAATTCAGATTTCAATCCTCACTCTCTACACCAAACTAATTCTTTCCTATTTCAAATACGATTTTAGTTATGGGGTTTATGTGCAACCGCTCGCAGACATACACATGTACGTAAATAATATTAAACAGTTATTAACTAGAATAAAAACTTGTTCTCAAGAATTGTAGCAAGTCCTTTATAAATTGTTTAGTTTAAATCCTTTAAAATCGTGATGTGGCTTGACTGATTTGACAGTAATGGCCTTCTGGATTGGTCTGAATTAATGATTTTTTTATCCGCAAACGAAATCTTACCAAAACATGAGACTTGTAAACATTGTAGCTAGCAATATTTGGTAACAATGATCATCAAGCTCATGTACATACGGGTAGACGAACATGATAGTCTTTAACATTAAGGTTAACGTAGGGGTTTAACACTGACAATAATATATGGCTTCAACATTGACCTTAACATGGGACTTTAATATTACCCGTACCTGACTTGGCCTTATTTTTGCAATTCCAGATTAAGGTTTGGGCATTCAATTTGATCTCCTAAGACATAAAAGTACGAGTTGGTTGAACGACGCTTTAGATTAACCTGAAATAATGTTATTGGTAGTCGACATTCATGGCAGGATAGTAAAACGGTTATGGAAAAAATAGTGAACATTTTAATTCACCAGGAAGTGAACTCAGAGGCAGCAAAGTATTTTTATTCAAAAAAATATTCAGTAGTGTTTCTATTGTGACAGAAATTCTGTTTTATATTCTCATTACAAGCAAGGTTAAAAATATGATTTGGTTAATGAACGTGTGTGCAAGTATAAAGTTTGCAGTCAACGGTAATAGTCACTTCCATTAAATTAAAGATAAAAACGAGGAAATAATTTTTTATGACTTACTCAAATACACGGGCGAAATGCTACCTAGAATTTAAGAATGCCAAACAAGACATCCAGCATAATCATACAAAATTCGATAATGGTATCAAAATATATTGTTTTAAAGTTCAAGGTATCAGCCGATTATAATATACATATATGGCTTACTATATGTACGTAACGTGTACACATTATCCTAGTGTTTCTTAATTGCATTTGTGACAATCAGTTAGCTGTTAATCAGGGTTGGTTTGGTTTAAACCAAATGATTTAAACCATGGTTTAAACCACGGTTTAAACCAAACGGTTTTTTTTATAAAAACCAATGGTTTAAACCAAACACCTAAAAGTTTAATATTTTCAATCCAAAATGCTTATATTTCGTCGTGCGCAAAACTTGTGCAGTTACTGTGATATTGTGTAGTTAAACTTTAGTGAAGTAAATAATACTATTAGCTTTTAGTCTTGTACATTTGGAAATTCGGTATCGTTTGTACAATGAAAAATGCCAAACTTGTGTTTATGCTGCACAGTTATCGTTAAAATTATATCTAAATTATTAAATATTTAATGCTTTGTGATACTTACTGAGTTTGGGAAATAAGTAAAGTTGTTCAAATTCACATGTTTTTGCATATTAACGAATGTTTTGGATTGAAAATTTGTTTAAACCAAAAAAACCTGGTTTAAACCAAAAAAACCCGGTTTAAACCAAAAAAACCTGGTTGTTTGGTTTTTTTGAAAAAAACCAAAAAAAAACCCCAACCCTGCTGTTAATTACTTTTGTTTTAAAAAACTGCAATAATTACCATAAAAATTGAACCACAAACAATTCGCACAAAATTATAACGATATACATAAATACTGTACAAGGTACTGTTAAGTAACAATTGATCATGGGGGGAAATATAGCTCAGGAAAGAGGAAATGAAATAAAAAGAAATAAAATAGGAAGAATAGAGAGTTAAAAATAGTGAATGGGGGAATGTGCAGCAGGCTGAGCACACGATGCTGTGTGAGAGAGATGAGACGACGGTCGTGGGAAATAAGTGCGTATGTTGTATAACCTCTTACTCACGCAGTATAGTTTTATTGTATATTGTACATACAAAGGATACACAGTTCGACTGTTCTTACACGCGTCTTCTTGGTCTTTCTTGGTCTGTGGCTCGGGATTCTCTCGTCTTTTGAGACTGGAGAGGCTGGGGTTTATATAAGGAGGTGAGCACTTATGTGCCAACCTCCTGGAATATTTCCTACATTATTCTGACCAATAGAAATGTACTAAACAAAGGTACCTAATGCATTTTACAGAGGTTGCATGACATATATGTACATCAATGTTGCAGTATGAAATATTTTAGCTTATAATCATTCCTAAAGCCAATAAGGGCTTAACATTCATTGGATTGAATGAAACGATGACCCCATCGTTGGAAAAAAAAAATATTTTTGTGATGGTTTCCGAACTGTGCCGAATGAGCTGGATGTGGAGCGGTTTTTTCTTTCTTGTGTAGTCTTGAACTGGTAGCCATATTTGCTAAAGTTGTTATCATACGGAATACTTGTAAACTTGTAAAAATTCAATAGAAAAT
This sequence comes from Allacma fusca, assembly GCA_947179485.1. Classification (NCBI taxonomy): domain Eukaryota; kingdom Metazoa; phylum Arthropoda; class Collembola; order Symphypleona; family Sminthuridae; genus Allacma; species Allacma fusca. The sequence continues at coordinate 45,820,661 of OX359248.1, forward strand.
ACATTTTTAAACCGATTTTGGTGCCGTAAACTGCACTAGGGAGGGGAAAATTATGACCCCATAATTTGTGGAGAGGAAAATACAAGAAAGTGATTATACAGGGTGAGTAAAAAACATTTTTGTGTGTGTATAAGAAGTTTAGCATAAAATATGAGTGTGAGTGAGGGCGGAAAGGGTATTATAAAGAAATTTTGTGTGTATTTCAGAGCTTCGAATGGGAAGGGTTCGATACAATATTGGAGTGATCAATTCTATAAGTATCGGGGAAAATAGCAGGCCTTGAAGGAAAAATAGAGTAAGTGTTAACAGAGTAAATAAAGTTGTGTATTACAAGAGTGGCATAAATGAGTATATTATGTGTAAAAATTAAAAGCAATAAGGAATAATTATATTAAACATAGATTCATGAAATTTGAAGGCGCCGTTGTGGATCCAAGAGTTTTATAGCTGCTGATTCAGGGAGAAGGAGACGGGGAGATTTCTTCAGCTGGAGTTTTCAGAGGATAATTCTGCAGAATGTAAATTGTTTTCTAGAACTCAAAAATATTCATGAATTAGTGTAAGCTTGTGACAATCAAATGTTAATCCTGTATTTTTATTTTCTACAGGGTGACAACAATTTTGTGATTCTGAATTCATCGCTCATGGATAAAGTGCAAAAGTGAATGTGATAGTAGTTGTTAGGATAGGGCAAAGGGTCTGGGGGCCGGTACCCTTACGGTCCTTAGATCCAGGTTATTTTTTGAGGATGTCAGTTATTGTATAACGTAATTTGCTAACATCGTGAACATAAGGGCACTTGGTGGTCGGAGCAATCCAGTGGGCGTTCAAGGCACCTGAGAGGGTCGGGAACCCCTGCCATAGAATGGTGACCTTTGTTCAATGGTGTTTTTTGTGAGTTGCATTATACATGGGGCAGAAAGAAATGACCAAGGCTGAAATTTTCTTGAGTTTCAGAATTTTTCTTTTGAATTCTTGTTATCATTTTCTTGAGTATAGTAATGTTGAACAAAATTATGAACAGCGAACAAGCATGGAATGGAATAAATTTTCCACTGCTTGTATATTATGTCTTGTGGACCTTCGGAATTCGTTATCTTGACGAGTGTAAAAATCCGAGGGGATTATTTTTTGTGAATCCTCTTCTAAAATTTGTTGTTGAGTCCTACGGACTCGTTTTGGATGGAGGGTAATTGATTCTGATTGTTGTAAATTAGCACTCAATGGTTCATTATGATTTGATAGTGCCGTAGATTGATCAATTATTGTAGGTAGGTCAGGTGTCGACTCTTTAGAAGGGTTGGATTCCAATGGGGGAAGGTTACCTCTTGGGGGAGGGGGGCCTTCCATAGGGGGAGGGGTTTGGGTGGGGCCCTCGGGATCGTGAGGTCCTAGAGGGGTCACGCCCGATTTTTCTTTCTCTAAACACTTAGAAATATTTTCAGGGTCAGGTGAGGTCACAGTGCCTGTAGAGTCAATATTGTCTTGTGATAAATTTTGTAAATGTGTGGACGGCTCTGGATTCGGAGCTTGATGAGCTGTATCCAATAAAGTTGGCTGTTGTAGCCAGTTCGGTCTTGCAAAATATTTCTTGAGTCTGGATACGTGGACAGTCAATGTTTTCATGGTTGTTCCAGTGGAACCTCGGATTGTATAATTTACTTCGGACGGAATGTCAACTACGCTGAATGGGCCTCTCCAACGAGGGAGAAGTTTGGAGCTAATGCCGGGTTTGATGGCAGTGTGCTCCAAGAGCACGTTGTCTCCTATTTCATATGTAACCGTGCGTTTACTTTTGTTAACTCGGGCAGCATATTTTTCTCGAATACATGTGAGAATATCATGTGTTGTTTTCCATAGTGTGTCCATATTTTGAATATTTTGGTGTTCAGGGGAAAACGTGGGGAAGGCATTTCGAAGAGGAGTCCGAGCATTGAATCCGTGGAGAAGGAAGAACGGGGTGTATCCATGAGAGGCGTGGTGGGTATTATTTAAATGAAAGGTCAAAGCGGGGAGTGCTAAGGGCCAGTCAGTTTTAGCTTCAGCAGTGTACATTGCTATGGCATCACCGAGCGTCTGGTGGATCCTTTCCACGAGCCCCTGGCTCTGAGGGTGGAATGCTGTAGAGTATTGCATGTTAAAGTTGAATATTTTGGATAATTCCGAGAGAACTGAGTTATTAAATTCTGTGCCTTGATCTGTTTGGATAATTTCAGGCAGGGAGTATAAACAGGCTAGTTTATTTAAGATAAAATTCGCAATTGTTTTAGCATCAGCTATGGGGACGACGTCAGTGACTAAAAATTTAGTCAAGTAGCAGATAGCTGTAATGATGTACCTCGGGCGGCCGGCTTGATTTGTGATGGGACCCTGAATGTCCATTTGAACACGTTCAAATGGGCGGAGGGGGATGGGTATATACTGGAATTCTCCAGGTTGTTTTTGTCCTCGGGGAGTTTTGCGCTCCTGGCAGATGGGGCAGGATTGAATAAATGCATGGACATCTTTGGACATGGTCCTCCAGTACAAACTAGTTTGTAGCTTCCGTAAAGTTTTTGTGTGGCCCATATGGCACACAGAATTGTGATGTTTTTGAATTACGTCAGGGACCATTTGCTTGGGAATTACAATGAGGGAGGCTTCACCTTGTTTGGAATTATATTTATATAAAATACCATTAATTAGTGTATACTTTGATTTCAATTTCCAGGTTGTAGGTAGTTTAGTAATGATTTTTGCTATGGTTGGATCATTCATCTGTTCTTCTTTGAGGGTAGAAATGCTAATGGCATTAATGGACAAGCAGGCATCATTGTCAGTCTCGGAATGGTCAGGGTCCCCAAATGGGTTACGACTGAGGCAATCAGCTACGCGATGTGTAGTGCCTTTGACATACTGGATAGTGATGTCATAGGGCATCAGTAACAACTGGAGACGTTGGAGTTTCGGGTCCAAGTCGTCCTTGGTTTTCATAATATAACAGAGGCTGTGGTGATCCGTTTTTACTGTGAATGGAATTCCTAAGAGGTATTCTTTTAACTTCATTGTGGCCCATGTAATGGCCAGTAATTCCAACAAACGGATGTTATATTTTGACTCATATTTGTTGAGTCGACGACTCAGGAAATAAACTGGATGTTCGTGGCCGTCAGGTTGAAGCTGGGTGAGGTAAGCTCCGATACCAAGTTGAGAGGCATCTGTATATAAATAGGTGGGCTTGTTTGGGTCGTAATGGGCGAGGACGGGGTGACAGAGTAATAGATTTTTTAAGGCTTCGAATGCCTGTTGACATTCTTGTGTCCATTCAAAGGACGTATTTTGTCTGGTTAGCTCCCGTAGTGGAGAGGCTATTTGGGCAAAATGTGGAATGAAGCGTCTAAAAAAGTTGGCCATGCCTAAAAATGACTGGACTGATTTGACGTCATGCGGAGGGGGCATGTGTCTGATTCCATTGAGATTTTCGTTATAGGGTTGGATGCCGTAAGAGGTGATAGTAAATCCAAGGAGGTTAATTTTTTCAAATCCGAACCTACACTTGGTGGGTTCGAATTTCAAGTTGTGCTCATTGAAGCGGTCAAAGATTTGTCTGAGTTTGCTGATATGGTCATCAATCGTCTTGCTGGCCACGACAATGTCGTCTACGTACGCCATTGCAGTGGAGTATTTTAAATCTGATAAAATGACATCTATAAGGCGGCAAAAATGGGATGGGGAGTTTTTCGTGCCGAAGGGCATCATGAGGTATTGAAATTGGCCATCCTTTGTGATAAAACTGAGCTTTTCACGGGAATTTTTGTCAACAGTGATTTGGTGGAAACCCTGGGCAAGGTCTAAAGTGCTAAAGTACTTCTGGTTTTGAAGTCTCCGCAAGATGTCATCGATGTTTGGTAGGGGCCAGTGCATGGCCTTTGTTAATTTATTCAAAGATCTAAAGTCAATGACCATTCTGGGTTTTCGTAGTCCTTCGTCGTTAGGTTTTTTGAGGATAATAATTACAGGGCTGGTAAAGGGAGACGTTGAGGGCTCTATAATTTGGTTTGCGAGTAATTTTTGTACTTCCGCAGTAATAATCTGGTCCTGGTAAGCTGACGTCTTATATGCTTTGTGAGTTACTATTTTGTGTTGTTCTAGTTCCACTGTAAATGGTATTGTGTCGCATTTGCCTAACTCGTTAGGGTTAAAAGCGAAGGAGGTACGGTATTCTTTGAGTAAATTCTTGATTTTGGTCGTATCATCTGCGTTGAGCTCGGGGTTAATTTTAAATGAGGCAACTTCGTTGTCAAGTTGGGAGTTATCAATGGCGTTGATTGGGATGGGAGTCATAGAGTTGTCATAATAGTCTAAAGGAGTTATGTGACCTAAGCCGAGGCCGTCTGGTAGAGTAACGGGAATATTGGTGGGATTAGTGACAAGAAAAAATTTAGAAGTGGGAGACAGGATGGAGTGTGGAGCGAGAACATGATAATCATTGTAAAGAGAAGGATGAGGTTTAAAATACATTGGAATATTTTCCTCGCAGGGATGAAAAGTCGGAATTGCAACATGAGACCTAGGGCCAATAACTTGAGTGCCTAGTACTCGTAGCACATGATTAGGTTTGGTGTGTGATACACACAAAATGGGAAGAGTTTTAAAGGTGGTGGATTTGGGAGGTATAGTAGACAGGAATGATGTAGAAGTGGGTATAGTTTTGATAGTAGCTCTGCGAGAAGTGGAAATTCTACGACGGTTTGGGTTGGATGACCTATGGTAGTATCCCTTCTCAGACTCGTCTGAGGTAGTATCTGCTGTAGTTTGCTGTGGTCTTCGGAAATATTTATTTCCATGTAAAGTTTTATTCTTGCTTGTGGAAAGGGTTTGAGATGAGCTCTCTGTAGAAGTGGAACGGGTTTGTGTGGAGGCAGATGTTCGAGAAGGTGTGTAAGTTTCCTTGGAAGGAGTCAGAGGAGGATCAACGGACTGAACTTCCTGTTCTTTGTCTAAGGGTTGGTGAAGCGTAGCATTCGCTGCTGTCGAGATTAGGTTCAAGGATTTTTTGGAAACAGATTCTTTTGTTAAAGTAGACTCGGGAGGTGAAATTGGAAGGTTACTTTTGTTTTGCAAGGCTTGTTCATGTTGAAGAAGAGTGTGAATAAGGGGAACGTGTCCCGTGAATTTATTCCAGAGTGTATTTGTTGTGGTGTTTATGATGAATCCACTTTTCGAGTACAGAAAGTCTGTACCTAAAATACAGTTGAGAGAAGTTGATGGGGCTACAATGAAGGGATGGTTGAATGTACAGTTACCTATCTGGAATTTGACGAGAGTTAAGCCGTTGTTCTGCATGGGATTTCCACTAGCGTCTACAAGCCTTATTGTACTCGGCATTATTCGGGATCCATGTGGTACATAGGAAGGATGAATAAGTGATGCTGCAGCTCCTGTGTCGATGAGACACGGGAGTTTGTGGCCATGGATGGTAATGATGATTTTCAAGGAGCATGATAAGGAATGAATTGATGTTGAAGTTGCCGACAGTGTAGAGATGGTGGGAATTATTAATGTCGGTTGGAGGCTTGAGTTTCTGGAGCTGGCAATGCTCGTAAGTTGCTTGTGGGCAGGCCTAGGGCAGCCTGCCCTGGCGAGTTTAAATTCTGGGTTTGTTGTTCTCTTTGTTGTCGTCTTGCAGCAAGATAGTTACCATAGTCGGTGTAGTGCATGGGTAAATGCTGGCGACAAAATTTTGTCTGATGGCCGGGTCGTGAGCATCTTTCACAAATAACTGTAGAGGCAGTTGTCTGTCCTTGTGGTTGGGCAGTAATGGAAGGGCATTGTCTACCAATATGCCCAGGTGTGTTACACCTGTAGCATACGATAGAATTGGAAGGATTGGAATTTTGTCCTTGTGCTAAGTTTGATGAGTACTGGCGTCGGGGCTGGGGCATCTGGTTGGAGACAGCCATTATAGCTGTATTTGTAGATTCCAGTTTGTCAAGCCTTTCTAGAACGGCGTCGAGCTTGTCAACCAAACTTGATGGAAGCTGTGGAGTAGCAGTAGCTTGCTCTTGTGGATTTTGAGGCGCACAGGTTTCATAAGCTTTGAGACCATCTAGTAAATGGGCAAAATTACGGATTTTTGCATTGTGCCGCTGCAGAAAGATCTTTACTGTAGGATCCAGTTTTTCTCGTATGGACTCCACTGCTGTGGTTTCGGGAAAATTGTTCCAATCGGAACCAGCTGCAGCCTTAACTCGGAGAGCAAACATCGTGGCCGTTTCCGTGGCGTATTTTGTCATTGAGAGAGCGTTTAGAATTTTGGTCTTACTATCTGGTACATCCTTGGGAATGTTGTTTAAGATGTCATCGCAAAACTGGGCATATGTTTTGCGCTGTGTAGAGCGTAAGTCACAATAATGGTCGAGGTAGTTTTTTCCTGTTGGTGAGGCATCTGATATTTGATGTTGGATGTATGCTTTTTTGGTAGCGTCATCAGCATTAAATGTCGCGAAGAAAGAGTTGCAGCGTGAGAAGAATTTTCTGATGTTGTCAGAGGAGAGTTCAGAAGGAGAAAATTTTGGTTTATCAAGTAGGAATCTGTTATTGTCCATGATGGGTTGAGGTGCAACGGGAGGAGGAATAGGAGAAATGGATGGAGTTGGAGATGAAGCCCGCGAGGAGGAAACACTATTTGAAGCTGTGGTAAAATGAAGGGATTCGGAGTCGGAATCGGAATTAATGTCAGTGTTTGACGCAGGAGGAGGTGTGATTTGAATATTATAAAGTGGATTGTCGTCGTTAGGAATGATAGTTGGGGGGTCGTCAGGATCAATATCAGGAGTGGTAGCGTTTTGGGTAGGATTTGATTGAGGATTCTCAGGAAAGGAGGATGGTGGGATAGATAGAAGGTTTGGGTGTTGGTGGGTTGCCTCAGAAATAAATTCTGGTGGCAAGAGAAAAATCGCCTCACGGTAAGCCTCAGAAGATGTGAAAGGGAAATTGGAGATAGTGACCTTATTGATCAGGTTTTTCTCATCTACAAGACTTAGGTAATAGGCTAAGGTTAGTTGGTGGGTAATATCTTGGTTTTGTCGTGTCAAGGTTTTGAGCCTTTCGGACCAAGAATTAGTCAGAGGGATCAGACTATAAAATTGTGGAGCGGAAGACGCAGGAGTAGGATGAGAGAGAAAAGAATGAGATGCAGTTGCAGTAGAAGTTGTGGGGATTGCTGTGGATGTAGTTACGGTGGTGAGGAGATCCGTAGCTAACAAGGACTCGTGAATGTCCTGTAGTTCGTCTATTAATGACGTGTGTTCGGTACTGTGGGTTTGCCAATTACGAAAGATGGTAATAATTCTTGCAACAATACGGTTGAAACTTGCTCGGGTGTTTAGGAAGCTAAGGTCGGGTGTTAGAGCAGTGGATAAATTGAGATCTCCCAAAAGTTGTTGATAATAGGGGTAATTTACAAGGCTGGTTCCGGAGTGATCCCGCTGTTGTTTGGATTGAATCCGATCGACGAACTGTTGAGCGACCTCTTCAAAGTAGTTGTGATTGTTGAACAGACGAGTGGATGCAGGTTGAGAGGTTGTAGCGATTGGTGTGGCAAGGATGGTATGCTCAGTAGAGAAATTAAAATTGGGACTTACTCTTTCTGTTGTAACGGTCAAATTGTTATCAGGATCATATGGTCCAGTAGAGATGGCTGGTGTGGAAGTTCGAGACGGGTTGAATGACCTGAAGTCGTCGGGCGTTGTTGGTGGTTCGGGAGTCGGGCCCTCGGTATTTTCTCCGTCCGTGCTCGGTGGAGTTTGAGCTCGTGTGTCGTCCGGTACGGGAATTACAGTTGTCTCGTCCAAGGTTGTGGAGGTGTCCACTGACCGTGGAATACGGCTTCGTTGTTTGTATAACACGTCAAAATCTGCGGCGGTGACCGTTTCTGGTACGATGTCCGTGTTGAGATATTGTGGTAGTTTTTGACGAAAGAGTTTATAGAATCGGAACTGACGGATAGCTTTTTCTACAGTTAGGTGGGGATACTTGTTTAACGCTTCTGTTTGCTCTGTAGAACTAAGATCGACGTTGTTGGCGTCACTTTGGAGAATGGCTATATAATTAACGTTATTATAACGAATAAATTCACTTCGGGAATTGAGTTTGACTACTCGTATGAGTCTGATTTCTCGTCGAGACATGGGTTTTGTGGAGGAAAAGTGAGGAAGGGGTAGGAAAATTTTGAATAGGGCCTCCGGCCGAGGCCTAAGCCAGGAAAATATTTAGGAATGGACTTTTGACGGGAGCAAACTCGCTGAGAGGTCAGGAATCGTCTTTACCTGGATTAACAAATGCAGAGTAAAGAGAACCGCGCACCGTTCACCATGTTAAGTAACAATTGATCATGGGGGGAAATATAGCTCAGGAAAGAGGAAATGAAATAAAAAGAAATAAAATAGGAAGAATAGAGAGTTAAAAATAGTGAATGGGGGAATGTGCAGCAGGCTGAGCACACGATGCTGTGTGAGAGAGATGAGACGACGGTCGTGGGAAATAAGTGCGTATGTTGTATAACCTCTTACTCACGCAGTATAGTTTTATTGTATATTGTACATACAAAGGATACACAGTTCGACTGTTCTTACACGCGTCTTCTTGGTCTTTCTTGGTCTGTGGCTCGGGATTCTCTCGTCTTTTGAGACTGGAGAGGCTGGGGTTTATATAAGGAGGTGAGCACTTATGTGCCAACCTCCTGGAATATTTCCTACATTATTCTGACCAATAGAAATGTACTAAACAAAGGTACCTAATGCATTTTACAGAGGTTGCATGACATATATGTACATCAATGTTGCAGTATGAAATATTTTAGCTTATAATCATTCCTAAAGCCAATAAGGGCTTAACAGTACTGAACCTTTGAGTAATGCGTATAAAGTGATTCGTGATCACATTACAATAAACGAGTTGTTAAGCTGTGGAGCTTTTTCAAGAGTCGCATATCCAAAGTAAAAGTACTAATTGTAAGTTTCTCTCTATCAGGTAGCTGCTAAATCATTATAATGGAACATAGGTTCAGTAACAAGATCATTAAAAAAAGAAAAAAATGCACAAATTAAAACGTTAAGTACATAAAGCAAGCTTTTCGCAGGGCTGAATTTTTTGGATTTGTATCTGACTGTTTCCTGATTCGCAGCCGGAAAGGCGGGAGCAGATATGTACATAGAAAGCAGGTGGGTGTAACTACCTGTCCTTAATTGGCAACGTGAATCTAGCTCGTATCCCAAAAGTAGGTTATATTTGAGATGTTTTAAAGGGTCAAAGCAAACCTCAACCCTTACCTTATTTTTGTGCATCCTTAAAATTCCTACCTACAAAACGGATTAGTAAGACTATCCTAATGTACAAAATTGAAATCGGGGGTGGGGGGTTTTGGGGGTAAATAAAGGAAACCTTATAATAACCTAAAACCCAAACTGAATATACATAAATCTGAATTAAAATACAATTAATAATTGTAACTTTTATTTTTAATTTTAACTTTTTAAAATTCAATTTAATTATCTGCCCCTTCATATTTTGCTAAAATTGAACTTTTTGTGTTTTGTACCCTCACAGTACCGACAGGTGGGTCCAGGTACAGCAATTTGTACCCAAGCAATGCACTGGTAGTAGGCCTGGTCTTTCCTTATTTGTAATTAATTTTATTTATAACGTATGTATTTTAATGTATGCATTAGAATGTTTGCTCGTGCTATCTAAGTTGCTTTCTTTTATCAGATCAATTAGTAGTCAGTACGTAAACACTATCCCTATCCTACAGTGTTAAGCATTGTGTAAAAACTGACCTGAAAATCCCGTTCGCTTCTATCCGAAACACTAATCAAAAGCATTCATTAATAACGAGAATCGAATGTATTTGTTCTTTATTAAATAAAATCAAATGATGTCGGAAATTGAAGGAAGGCTGAAAATAAAATTGAATTTTTATATTTCTGAGGAAAGCGTAAATTGTTAAATATTTTTTGGCCTTCATGCAAAGATATTTTGAAGCAAGAACGTTTACTGTATTTTAGGATTGAATCTGGTATCACATTCTTAGAAATTGCATTAGTTGTACCAGATTATGAGCATCATATAACCAATAACAATATATATATGTATATACCCTACATGTACTGTATCTGGATGATAAAATCGTTGTGAACCAGACAACAAACCATCACTGTTCTGGAGCTTACTGTATTTCAAGCAAATATGGGATTCAGCGGGCTTTGGTTCCATTCATCATCTGTTTCACTGTTCCCGAAATCCGTTTCCGATGAAGATGGCGAAGGCGCTTCTGTTTTATCTCTCCATCTTTAAAATTAATAGAACAAATAACGTTTAATGGAATTTTCCTGCAAAATAAATTGATTTGTTTGTTAGTTACGTAGCACAACACAGTCAATCAAAACATGACATACTAGATGCAGCACATATACGATTCACATGTAAAGCATTCCTGTGTAAATTTAACATTCGATTTAAGAATGCAAAAAAGATAATGATTCAGTTCATTTTGTTCACTATACGAGGTGTATCATATAACTTGTCTTCCCCTAGCTCATTATAGGCGGGATGATAAAAAGTAATTATTCAATTCCCCATGTTTTAGCAAATTTTCTTTCCGCTTTTTTACAAATTTGTTTCATTCCGCTAACCCAGAACGATGTAGTGTCAAAAAAAGTAGAGCAAATAGATCAGTATTTTTTGAAAGTTTTCGAATTTTTAAAACTTTCAGTTTCAAGGGTTGCTTCAAAAAATTTCAGTAAACATTTGACACTAATTTTCAGCGATTTCAAAATATACAGCAATTTATAGTTAAAAAATTTTCCATGTGCAAAATAAGCATTTTTAATAATAGTAATTCTAATTTTTATGCTTACACACAGGGACGGGAAAGGGCTTGAATACGAATACTTTTTTAAAAGTTGAGATACGAAGGAAATACTTGACAAAGAGTTTGGTGTGGTCGAAACAAATGTTAATTTTTTTTCTTTCGGAATTCCGATTTCAATACTTTTCTTTAAATCCATCTTTTAGGTATTGTAAGTATCGAATTTCAAAAATTCTTTTTAAATTCCGATTCTACTATCATTGATCTATTTGTCTATACTTATAACTCATCACTGCAACTGTCCATTTACATACAATTGAGGTACAAAGTTTTTGGGGCATTGTGAAATTCGGATATATTAATTTAGTGACAAATTAAAAACCCACACAATGGTAATTTTGTAATGCGATTGCATAGTTATCACAATAACAATTTTTCCATACGCAGGCGGTTGTTTGCTTCATGAAATCCATTTTTCCTGAAATGAGCATAATTTTTTGGGACTTTGTTTTGGAATCAGTTCTTCCATAAGAATACGTCTTTTCTCCATGTGTGGACGCTGTATCGATTTGTTAAGCTAGTGTGATGAAACAAATTTTAAACCATCTGGAAGAATATTTGATAAAACATGCGGGAAATAATCTCTACTTATTTTGAGTTGGCAAGTCATGTCATACATCAAACTTGTTTGTTCCGTTTTCAAATAACATTCAAATGACACGTTTCTTTTACTATCTTTGCTTTTAAACTATTAGAGGGGAGAAAGTGATATGATACACAATTGCACATTCTATGTACATACATGCATTTGTACATACTTACATGCTGGAGCAGAAAAAAGAGTAGTTAGTAACCATAGTCACATCTTACAACCAGTTATTTCATTTTAAGCTAATATTTATTTCAAGTGGTGAAAACTGGTTACAATGTATCTTGCAAGCACTGCACACAAATTGATACTTGATACACAGTTTACTCCGAATATATTTATATGAACCATCTTCCAAAACCTTTTTGCACTTAAAAGCAATACAATACATCTCCTAATCAAACCATTCACCCTTCGGCTATGATTGTGAGTACATTCTGGTTCTTCACTCACCTTCGTAAAATGTCAAAGCAAGGAATGAGAAAAATAACTCATTTCTCATTCAGATGTACGCGCTTTGCAATAAATTGTTATTTAAAGTTTCTATAATCATTCTATTTCTTGCAAACGCTCGGGAATTCACTGCGACTAGTGTAACAATCCTTTCTCATTTAAATTCCACCATGCAAAAGATAACACATTTTCGGGCGAAGCTGTTTTAGGAGAACTTTTTTGTTCAGTCTGAAAGGGAAATGCTATTAATTGTTGGGCATGCCGCGGAAAAGTTGCCTGGAAACATAAATACGAAAGGAATACAAAAATGTAATACAATACCTAAAGGGCCCCATGACTGCAAAATAAGCTGCTGATCCTAGCTTCATTTCTTCCTTCTACATAGAGAAGGAGCAATTTAACTACGTCAGTGTCAGTCAGTATAGAATACAAGCAAGTAATAAAATAAAAGCAATGACACGTCCTATTCTAACACAATATGTACGTCCTTTCTAGATTAGGAATTACGTTGACTCAAAAATGGAACGATTACCCTTAATCAAAACAAAATGTACAATAAAAATAATAAAATAGCAATCAATTAAATTAGAACTACTGAACTAATTGACTTCAGATGAAAACCTACAAAAGGCGACCATGTAAAAATTGCATGTACGATTCAAAAAGATCCTAAAGCACTGTACATATGTATGTATGTATATAAATAGAAGAGCATAATAATGTATATACTGGATAATCTTCACAATGAACATGAAAAAATATGTACGTATAGAAAGCAGAGAAAAGAGTATCTCAACGGTTTGCAAAGCAGGAAAAGAGGAGCTTACATATGTACCTCGGATCCTCCAAATTGCAGAGATTTATACTGCTCGGATCATTTGTTGGATTTTGTGGTGAGGTTAAGGAATATTCAGAAATGGATAACACCGGCCGATTGTAGAATTCTTCTACTGCTTCACAAAGACTTTCACCAACTTCGATTAAATGATGAATCCCTAGGCTTAACCCCTATTAAACCAGATCGTGATTAGTATGAGGCTACCAAGGTCATGACCTCGCTTGATTCTATTAACATTCATCGGTCATAATTACTATACTTTGAATGGCCCACGATCGCACCCACAATACGAGCTCTCTAGGGTGTATGACTTAATGATGCCAAATTCTCTCCACATGCAAACCCGAGCCGTAGATTCCCGTCCTTTTCGCACTTCGAAGTTGCAAGAGCTGAGCGCAAATGCGGGATTTCGACGAGCTAGTGCTTCAGGTAATAACTGAAAAGTTCACCAAAAATAAAAGGACCTTCAGATGTAATCAAGAACTTTTGCAATTATTGGGGCATATGTAGGACATCCGTCTCCGCCTGTATGACTCATTATATGACATCCATCCCCATCTGTTAAATTCATTATATCATCCGCTCCTGACAATCAAAGCCAAATCAACGGGGGAAAGGATGCGGGAGGGGTCAGGGAAAGAAGTCAAAGCTCATTATACTACAAATATTTCCGTCCCCAAATACGACGCTCATACGATATCAGCTCCTACTTGTTAAACTTACTAAACAGTATCCGTCATAATTTTGTAAACTGATTCTACGATTTACTTTTCCACTTAGCTGGTGCCAAACAAAAAATCTACCCCGTCCTATGGATGATTCCTTACCCCTACACCGAAGGGTCTCTCACCCCGACCTCTGGATATCATTTGTAATGAGTATTTTAGGTGGGGACGTATATCTTACATATGCATATTGAGTTTCATTAGTGCGGACGGATACCACATGACAGCCCAATTACGGATAAAACGGTCAATGGTGAAAACTTACATGAACCACATTAGGATCTTCGCACTTTGCACGGTCATTTTCATGCCAGGAACAAGCTCTTGAGCAACCGTAGAAGAAGACATTTTTTTTCCTCGAATGTCCATGAAGGTCACAAAATAGCACTGGCGTCTTATTTCTTACTCTGACACTAAATTCGATTAGACCCTGCGTATTTAATGCATATACTTATCATAATTCTATACAACAATTTATGATATAAGCCCTGTTATATCTAAATACAATACCCTCATGATAATTTAAGCAAAATACATAGGTAAACTGAACCTTGGCATTGAAAATTGACGGATGGAGGACAGGATCTGGATTCTTCCATCTTCTATTTAAATCTTCATTAGTCAAGCCGCATCGATGACTACGACAAGAGTAACAAGAAATATTATGAAATATAAAGTAGGTAATAAACAGAACGCCAGAAAGACTTTTGTTACGATTCCGAACGGGATTTCGAGAGGATGGAAAAAGGACTGGTTAGTAGATGGTTTATGTATGCCATTTTATAAATAAGTTCTCTTACAATTATTACGGGGTTGTAAATCTTAAATTCTAAATATGACCAACCTTAGAAAACCCCCTGCGCCACACAATCTCAAACAAGAAAATTTGAATCCCGAATAATTTTAATTAATATCATCTGTCTTAAATGTGGAATAACCGTACCTTATTGTGCCTCATTTACAATACATTTTAGATTTCGTATCTAGAAAGCACAGGGGTCGGATTTTTGTAAATCTCCCTGGAAGATTATTTCTGAATATCCCTACTGAATCAAATGTCCCTGCTTAGATGTCCTCAACAATTTCAAAAATCCCTGCTGAAAAAAAGGAAAAATCCCTGTTTGCGTAACAAATTTCCCTGAAACACGTCAACAAATCTGAAAATCCCTGCCAAAAAAAAGATCAACGAATTTTAAAATCCCTGTTCGCAAAATAAAATCCCTTCCCTTTGAGATTTTCCCTGCCGGAAATATTTTTTCCCTGGGAAGAATCTTCCCGTCTTACCACAAAAATCCGACACCTGAGAAAGCATATTGTATTATGACTTAATGAACTTTTTAATGAAAACAGTACTAATTGAAAATTCTTAGTATTAGGGAATACCTTCGTCTAGTACAGCACATACGGCATTATTAATTAAAATTATTCGGGATCTGAATAATTTTCCTATTTTGGATTGTGTCTCGTACAGACTTTTTTCCAAGGCTGGTCGTATTGAGATTTTAAGATTTACAAACCCGTATTACCAGCCATTGATGACTCCCTCTACGTTGAGCATTGGAATTATCTTGAAAACGTATCTCTGTAGAATACTGTCCATTTGCTCTCTACCCGAGAGCAGATTATGAAGGACTCCATGCATAACCCACGAAGAATTAGACTCGCCTGGATGAACTCTGGAAGTGAGGAAAATCACTTCTCGTAACTGAATAAAAACGAAAGCTGAGCATCAATTTTGAGACATACCCAACCCAAAGAACACTCATAAATATAAAAATAGCCCACCTCAATAGGCTTGCTTGGGTCATTAGGAGCGGTGACAGTGAGTAAAGGTACTTCGTTGTGGTTTAAACTGTCGCAAAGGACATCGTAACGCACCAACACTCTCTTATTGTTTTGAGAATGCTTGAGTAATTTCACTAATTCCGTCTAAAATCCACCCATAAATAATCACGAGTTAGGAAAAGATTTTTGTACATTCTCATACGGGGACAATAAAAAATCTTGCAGTCTGCATTCCGCATCACTTACGAGGAGTCTGGAATATGTGTAAGGGTAGTGATATGCAATGTAACAAATATCTCCCCGACGACTGAAGCTAAGCGTAAACGTAGCTGTGTGATAAACTGACTTCTTTTTAGCTGACAAATTCCTATGTCCGTTTCGAAAGTAGCAAATATTAGAGCCTGATCGGTACCAGCCCACTTTCCCCTCCACTGCGTCCCCAACGGAAAATACAACGGGCTGCATTCCTACATTGAACCCCGAAATGAAGTCAACAAGCATATATGCATAATCTATAAGCAAGCATTTCTTAATACAAATAAAAAATCTTGTCTCACCGTAATTGAATTGACTGTTTCCCTTGATGCAGTTCATAATGTTAAATGTGTAAGGACAGTTTTCCTGAGTATTACTCACTTGAAAATAAAACCATTGATTGTGACGGTTAGAGTTCACATCCGACATTAAATACAAGTCATACTCTCTTTCGCCCACCTAACAATTTCAATTTAATACTCAGTTCAGGACTTCTGGGTATGGACATTTTATTAAGACAACGACAAAGAAACATATGTACTTGAATAGCCTTCCTCAAATTTCCACTCTCAAAACGAGATTCAAAAGCTAAAGCCGGAGTTCCTTCTTTTCTACCATCAAAAGAACCAAGAACCTCTTCGTCATCATTTGACAGTTGAACAAACGATTCGTGGTCAGCTATGTTCGTCGTTCCCTTTGCAGGCTGTGCTTTGGGCTGTTTATTCACATTCTTCTTAACCACTACTTTCTCTGGCTGTTTCACCAATGCATCCAAGTCATACACGACTTTACATCTAAACAACTCCTGGCTGGCACGGCTTATGTGTGCCAACAACTTAGACCTACATCAAAAATCCGTAATTTTATTAACGCATCACAACTTTTAATTTAACTTGTAGAATTTCCATACACATATAATTAAGTATATGTATAACAATTACCGTAAACAAGTTCTGTCGGCATTCGTATTGATGTACTCAATCCTTTTCGTTCCATAACAAAGTACTAAATCAGGGTAGGCAACTTTCACGAATGGTAAAACACTTCGAGTTCGATTGCTCATAAACAAATAATTTGAGCGAAACTCTTCCGCGAACTTAGGATCTCCATCTAAAAAATATAAAATTCTTCCCTCAATACACACAGTATTTTATATTTGCTTCTACCTATAATTTGTAAGAGACGCTGGCCAACTTGAACGCTGGCCTCTTCACCAACAATGAAGAATGATCGTCTTTATTCAAGATAATTTTCTAGCTATGTTAGCGAAATTACCACTTTGTCCGTTTGGGGTACGCTGGCCCACGGTTGGCAATGTTTGGCCAACCGATGGCAAACGGACCCCAAAAATTTCATGCTTATAGATTTGGTAAATAGGGGAATTTTATGAGGAACACTTTTAAAAGCTGAAAAATAATGCTTCATAAACAGACAAAATATATTGTTTTTAGGGATTGAATAATTAGTTATTAATACTGAGAATGTGACAAGTGACTTACAATTAGGGTGGTCAGTAAGCCAAAAACACTTCATCTCGGACTTTGGCAGGGAATGAGATTCACTTGAAAATTCAGAA
This sequence comes from Allacma fusca, assembly GCA_947179485.1. Taxonomy (NCBI): domain Eukaryota; kingdom Metazoa; phylum Arthropoda; class Collembola; order Symphypleona; family Sminthuridae; genus Allacma; species Allacma fusca. The sequence continues at coordinate 45,837,791 of OX359248.1, forward strand.
TAATTACGTAACGCATGTTGAACTAAAGAATTGCTGTATATGTCCTTATTTTGGTTGGCTATATGACCATCCAGTTCTCGGAAGAATGTAGCAAAGTTAGATAAGCGTTCTGCGGTAACTTCAGGAGGATAACCAGTGGAGTTTACGGGAGCAGAATACTGACAATCTCCTTTCGCTTGTGAAAGGCCCGTCACTTGTGATACTTTTTTTGATTTGGATTTTGTTTTGACGCTAACAGTGGACTGATCATCATCTGTAATAATAAGGTCATCATTCGTACTCAGATCATTTCGAAGGCTGAGATTTGATGCCTGTTCTTCTAATTCTACTCCGCCATCATCGGAATCTTCCACTTCATCTAAATCTTCAGGATCATCCTCATCACTGCTACTCCCCGAATCTTTATCGTATTTTGAATTCTCAGTTTTTGGAATATCGAATCTTGCAGGGCTGTGAATGTCTTCAAAAGGGAGAGCATCCTTCTGATATGCAACATATATGATTCCAGCTGCTTTCATAATCACATTGTCGAAAGCTCGCTCGTTAGGACATGTCTCACAAAATTTCTTTAGGTTTAGTAGTGCATCAGTTTGAACAAGAACTTTCCTTCCAGCACCTACAGAAACCAAAAAAATAGCGTTACAACCATTTTTGTTAAGGAGTCAACTGTAATAATATAATATGGAGTAAATACTGATAGTTTTGTATTGTATATAGTGTATTGACCATTGACTTACGTATTGCAGCGAGATGAGAGTATATGCTGAGAATTTTTTTGCTAAGTTTAAGTAATCCATTACCTTTCCACAAAGACCAATAACTAAAAGCTCGTATTACAAACACAAGAAGACCAGCTTTTAAAAAGCGTCGGCAATTGTCTTCTGTAAACATTAAATTTGGGTGATCATTTGGCAATACTACCTCCAATAAATTCCTACTTTCATTATTAGAGCATCTTACGGCTTTTGGTAAGTTGGTTGAGAACATCAAAAACTAGTAAGAATTTCGTCGACGGCTGGTTGTTAAAAGTGTTGAAAATTCTGACAAATAATTTCATGATTTTGTCCTTCCCAAGAATCACTGAGACCCTTTCTGTTCAGAAAAAGACAAATGGTATTGTAAGCTCTACATAATAATAATTGGCTGGCCATTTGTCTACTTCAATACTCAATAAACAATTAATAGAGTAACGTGGGGTAATGGATGCTTTTTTGCGAATTACATATTGTATCCGCCAAGACTTTTTGCTTTTCCGTTAATATGCAACTGCAGAAAAAATTACATCAGGCAATTCAAATAATTTTCTTCACTGAAAGGGGAACATCAAGTCATCTTTTTTAAGGTCGTGAAAATTATTTTCTGCGCATTTGTATATGCGTTAATGTCCGCGCTCCCCAGGAAGCTCTTAAAATTTCTTACAAGAATGCGATAATAAATATTCGCGAAAAAATTGAGTGTTGAAATAAGCAACTGCGGAATTCAAAATCCGTAAAAAATCCCAACTTTGATTCACTGACACAAAAAATTGAAGCAAATCTGGAAAAGAATTCGCTACTCTTGTTACAAACTGGGAGAATCAAATATTTTATAAAATACTTCCTTACATAGGCTAGGAAGGGGGGGTGGGGTAAAAACGTTATAAAACTCCTAATGCATAATGGTTGTGAATTCCGAGCATCTGGAATAAGCCAGCAGAGCACTTCCGCCCCATCTTACAATTAGGAGCATGGTAAGCTGCACATTAAATAACAGAACCTGATTATTCAAAATTCGACTGTGCCTCCCCTACCGATATTTCGGGTCATTTTAATAAACTAGTGGAAAGGTCTGCTTCACAGGGGCTCTTTGAGAAGGTGTGGTAGAGAATTAACTCGGGCTTGCAAAGCGTCGAAATTTCAGCCGATATTTGATAGATTTAGTGAACACTAAATCAACATTGTTTTATAGTACGAAATAGCGTTAATTGGTAACAGCAAACAATATTGTCGGAACCCCTCACCTAGCAAGAAAAACACCAATCATCATCGAGACAAAGTAGCTGGGGATACTTAGCCATAAATTGTAAAGCCAAATTAAATGGCCGCTTTCATCAAGTTTTGTGTCAAGTAAACAAGCTTATGCTCATCAGAAAATTGAAGTAGTTCTTTTCAATCCAGGAATTAATAATTGTGTACAAAGCTTATATTAGAGTCATAACTGAGTATACATGTTCAGTTTTATGTACCAGTCTGATCTCATTTGTCTCTGTAATTTCTTTAAGAAAGATAAATACGAAATTACTTGGTAATACGATGATTCTCACTAGTATTTATATTAAGTAAATATATTAATGCACACCGATATGTTTAATTTCGACTATTTGTGTTCTGTTTAAAATATTCAACGTAGGGATCTTGTGTTGTGCTTGAAACCTTATTTGTCATAAACAAGCATCAAATTTTATTTTGTGTAAAATTATCAGTAAACAATAAAAATAAACTTTTAAAATTTCAGTATTTCTGAAAATAATTCAGACTTTGTTCCACTTCTTTGAACGAAAAATTTTTAAGCTAGGAGGTTAGAACAAATTTCGAAGAGAGTTTGCTTGAAAATGGGGGATCGAACATATCTTACCATTGCTTCTTCTATGGGTTAGTGGGGAGAAAAATGTTTTGCAGCACTATGTACATATAAACATTAGTACACATGCTGGATGAAATTGTTTCTGGTTATTTCTAAAATGGGATAGGGAGCATAGCATAAATTGCTTTACCTACAATTAATTAAAAGAGTTCTATAAGCATGTTTGATTAAAAGCAAGATGATCGATGGTTTTTCGCCTACAGGTAAAATGAAATAAACTGCTTGCAAGAATTTCTAAATCAAAATCGTCGTTTTTGCTACAGTCAAATTGAACTACAAGCATATATATGGTACAACATGTGCACGTCGGTCGTTATGATTTTAATGAAAACTACATGCATAGATGCATATAATTTTTTAAATGGGGATTGCGTCTAAAACTATTTTATCTCTTATCTTATCCGACGATACACGCATAGTCTCTATTTATTCCAAAAATTATCAGCATTCGCTATAGCTTTCATTAACTTCATCAGCTTTCACTATTGCCGGTGACTTGCAGCAACGTTTGAATGAGAATTTGTAATCAAACAATGCTAGATTTCGCACTTGGCGGAGGTTTAACAAAAGTTCTCATCCGTCCTCTTTGTGATGACAATAGTCCGTAGTCAGTTCAATATTCATTAGTAAAACTATTTTAAGTCTACACGGATCCCTAATACGCTTGTTCTGACTCCAGTCATCAAACATGGCCATATCACATTTCAACTTGAGCATCGAAATTTGTTGCTATTTGCATACTCATTACTCATGTTCATCACCCAAGTTCTTACACTATATGGGCATCACGTTTTACCACTAATGTCCGCTTTGTCAATGCCCCAACACTTACTATTACGGAGTAGTAAGAAAAATTTTAAGGAAAATAAAAATATGCTAAACAGTAAATCTGCAAGGAGCCCAAGATGTACCCTGAGCATCTCCTACGACTTTACATCCCACTGCAACTCGAATAACTATACGTAGTGTACATACATAGATAAGTATGCATATAATTATATGTACACACCTTGTCGCAGTGAATGCTTGGTTCCTTGTCAACTGTGATGATATATGATGTTATTCATTCATCGATTTTTTCCACGAAAATTTACAGTCCTCAAGACTTTAAGTGAATACGTAAAACCTTATTTATGACATCCAAAAGTTAAACTAATTTTCAAACTTACGATTTCTGGCCAAGGCGCGGAAGATCTTGAGCAAAGGATAGTGAGTATGACTCTTGCCAAAAAAATACGTCTTCATGATACTGTGCAAAAACTTGACTTTGGACATGGTGCGAAGCTTCATCACGAAATTAGCATCTGGCAAAAACATAGAAAGGGATATTTAAACATGAACATTCTGATATCTCCTCTACAATATTACCACCGCCTGCACAAAATTTTAATCAGCATCAGCACAATAATGAAATAAGTAATACGACGGTAAAATTCAGGTCGTGAGCCCACAATAATTCAGTATTGGCTTTACATTCATTTTTAAAGCAGCTGTTCTGAACCTCAAAATTTTAGATATGGCACTGTGGACTTATTTATCCAAAGTTGTTAGCTCCCATCATCCCCAGAACTTAATTAAAAATAATGACTGAGTTTGCAGTTGGAAAATACCATTTGAATAGTTATATTGTTTGGATCCGAGGAAGCTACTTTTACTGAAATGAAATTCTAATGATGAGTGGCACACTAAAATACATAGGTTGCCAGTACAGACAAAAAAAGGTACACATGCATGTGCACTAATTAGTGTTTCAATGAAAAAGTCTTCTTGAGCATGAACAACTTTTTTCGCATTAATTTCGGAATTATTTTTACATTGGAAAAAATGACCCGGATGATCCCTTTGTGATAAAATTGTAATCCTCATGACATTTCAAGTCCGTATTGCCGGCAAGCGAATAAAGTATAGACTCTATTCTAACCGTGTTCAAGTCACTTATGAAATTAGCTGGCTTGGCTTATATTAACTTATACTCAATCACGTTTGAATGAGTAATGATGTTTCAAGTAGATTACCGCAAAGTAGTTTCATATTTGACTTACAATAAAAAAAAGTAGTTGACAATACATGTTCTTGTGATCGGTCGGATTCTAGAAAATGTCTGACACGACAAGTATGCTAATCTAATTGATTGCACTTATGGGTCATTGGCGAGCTCGCAAAACCCAAACAAAAACTGTCTATAGATTTCACTGTGCTAGAGATATGTATCTACAGAATAAACATAGACTAGTCTATGTTTAATAGCTATTATGTAGACACACGGAAATGGTGCATTCTGGCAGAATAGTAATTGAACCAAATACTGGGCATCCTTATGAAGATAGGAACACAATTAAAAATAATGAATGTATTAATGCTCCATTAGTATTTTGTAATTATACCTTTCTCTGCCATTGCCGAGAGCAACCAAATTAAGTTAACCGAAGCTGAGTAGAATTCGGGCTTGAGTTGAGAATTAGCGTCACTTAAACGCAAAGATTGCAATGAGGCCAGCATTCTAATAATTGCATCCAAGGAATCTTCAGACTCCATTAATTTTTTCACAGTGTTAAGCCGGATGGAACCTGAAAAATCAAGAACAGGTGACTTCAACAGACAATGCCAGGTAAACCAAAACATCTGTGTCAACGCATTGGAACAGGGAACGACGACACGGTAGGACAATCCAAAAAAGTTAAGCTACCGTTACGAGGGTTGGCACACTCTCGAAGTATGTGCGACAGCCATGTACAAGATTTGCAGTTCAAACTCTCCTGCAAACAGTATAAATATTTATTTAGTAGTTCATATTGACCAGGTTTGTAATATCTAGTAAATTCATGTATCTACAGTAATGCATTTTTATAGCTTGTCATATCTTGAGCAATTAGGCGTGTAGCAGTAAATGTTAGAATGTGGAAAGCAAATACAAAAATACTCTCGCTACAACTTACACGATATTTTAACATAAGGGTATTGTCAGTGAGTGGCCATAGGTGCAAAATTACTTGGTCACATTCCCTAAGCCACAATTCTAGTATTAACAGCATACCTTTTAAGTATACCCCTAGAATCTGTACAAAATCACAGAATATAGTTCACATGCTTAATGTTCTTACTGTCCTGTGATACGAATATTACCCAAGCTGTGCAACAAGTGGACACTAAGACACAGAAATAGGCAAATTAAACTCCTGGATTACGGTCATTTTATTATCATATTTATTGAAACGTCCTGTTTTTCCAGAGTATACAACTCTTTACGTATGCTGAATATATGAAGCTACCTTTTAGCGTTGACTAATACTAAACGCGATTAATTTTTAACAATTGTTATTAATGCGGATCTTATTTGTATTTGATGACAAAACAACATTTTATCGTCAACTCATGCATTATCAACACAATGCCATTTCATTTGTCTCTTTACTTCGTAAGTACTTCCAGTACATGAGTGTATTTTTGTCTTCCAAAAAAAATCTGTCCCAAACTGCTACTATACGAACGCATAATCTTTGCTAATTATAAAATGCGGGTGACGTGCGTGTATCAGTACTTTCATGCATGCGACCGTCACACTTGCTACGGACGACATGAAAGTCATGAAACGAAATTCCCTATCGTGACCGTCGGGATGTCTGATTGTCTGCTCGTCCGTCTTCAGTCTGAACCAATGTCGCCAGACAAATCAAACTTTTAACAGTGACAGATTAGCAAAGGGAAGTTTAGTCGATTTGACTTATTAAGGAAAAGCAGGGGTGTATTGCCCCTGGCTTTTGTTCCTGCTATTGCTCATCCTGGCCCAGCAGGGCAAAAAAATGTTAGGGCCAGGGTGAAAAAAAATTAACAGACCCTCAGATTTCATGCTGAAAGGTCCTCCCATCTATTTTGTGGCTTAGGGCCAGGGTAAAAGTTATTTTATTAGTCCACATCTGGGGAAAGTAAGAAAAACACTAAAATCGAGAAAACTCAGATTCAGGACATCTGTCAATCTACTTATATAACGCAAACGTAACATTTTATTCTGCTCCAATTGCACTTCCCACATAATTTTGTTCTATTGGTCCAAATTATCTTTAATTTCTGTAATATTATAGTTTCAAGGTGACCATTCTCGTCTCAGAAATTATCGCAGGAAAGAGACGAATGTCTTTGGCATTATATACTAACGCTGGACACTGGCAACAAAGTGTAGGTCAGTGGTAAATTATCTGCTTCGAATTGTAGGGAAAGGCTGGAGCCAGAGCAAAAGGATTCTCAAGGTTCCTCTCCATAGTTAGTATACGTTACGCAAAAATATCTAAATAAGTAATTTAATGATTTATATATGTTGTCCAATGTAAAACAGTTCTTGCCACTGACATGGTAAGCAATAAAGAATTCAGAATGCAATAGTTGGCAGTATTATCTTAATAATTTTTGCAGTTTTTTCCAGGACATTTTGAAATGCAAAATGAGTTGACCCCATCCACATTTCTTATTTCTTAGATTAAATAATTGAGGGCTATAGCTGCACGCAAGCAAGAAAGAGCAAGCGCTTTCTGATCAATCGTCAAATGTACGTACGTAGGTACTCATTTGCCGCTGTCATTCCGTCAAAAAGTCAGCAGTCCAAAAATAATACTTGATTGCTGTCTTTTTTACAAGCGCCGAACGAGTGTTAAACTTACTTACAATTTACTTATTAACACTTACAAGAGTGTGAGGTGAGGAAAGTTAAGTTACATTTTGCAACTACAAGCTGTAATTTACAACGCTGTTTGCATTACTGTACTATGTAGATACTCTGGTTTTATAGAATTGTCCGATTTACAACTAAATATCGTGAGATGTTCACTCAGGATCGAAATGAGATTTTGTGTGACTGCAGACATCTGGAAGGGCTTCTACTGGGGACAATGTCCTGCCAGTTCGGGAGACCTGGTGCTGAGTTTAAAAATCGTACTTGCAAGGAAAGAATTGGAAGACCTCATTTTGTTCCCCTTCCACTGCCCCACTTATTTGTCATGCTGAATTCCAATATTTTCATTTGCTAAAGTCGACGAATTATAAAAACTTTGGGACAGGGAACTTCAACTACCTGCCTTCAGATTTCTAGTACACGCTAAAATTTTCCAAGTTAAACGCCAAATCCTACAGGAATTTATAATTTTCGATAGTTGAAGGGTTAATACTCCGTCCTTTTTTCAACTTTAATAACAGTAGTTGTTAATTTTAATTTCCATTGATTTCCTGAGACAATAAAGTGCATACTGAAAGACCATAATATGTTCTACACGCGAATAGTCCCTGTATAAAACTTTTAAAGCGTTCTTCTTAAACTTCGTACTTTTTTCAGTTTTTCAGGGTCCAATTTAAATTAGCTAGAGTCCAATTAAACCCAGCCCTTCAAACTCATGTTCAACTTACACTCAACTTATCTTTTGAAAATCAAAATGTTTCATGAGATTTAATATGGACAAGAATTTTAGGTGCGATTTCCCGCGCATACCGGCATGAGGAAGCTTGAACTTTGTTTGCCCTTGTAGCCATGCTACATGTGTCAAATACCTAAACTCACAAAATTTCTTCCGGTCCTAAGTGGATATGTCCCGATACTTTCTAATTAACATAAAAAGCAATAGTTCTGTAAGTTAACTCCATTTAGTAAATATAACTGATCGTAAGAAAACTAACTTCTAGCAATTTCATCACATTGCATATTCCATCTTGGGAGTTGGCAACAAAATTCAGAATTTTCTTCCGGCTATCATTGGCTATAATTAATACATTCAGATGTGATTAATAAAGTACCTCAACATATTTTAAGGATTAAGGAATTGTGGCATATAAGTTTGCTTTCACATAATTACTTATAGTTGTGTTTATGAAGCTTACCAGGATATGTCAGGATTTGACTGCCGACCGAAACGGCCCATTCCAAAGATTTGTCCGGGAACGGAGATGTATCATGACCCTGGGCAATCTTCAACTCCGAACTACTTTGTTCAATAACTCTCACAAAGTTTTTCCACCAGTCCTCTGGTTGTTGTAAAGGTGGTTCCTTTTCCTCTTGCGAGTTATCAGAGAGCACACAAGTATTTCCCTCTTCTTCGAGTGTGTCAACCTCGGTAGTTTCTTCAAGTAAATATTCTTCCGACATAGTACAAAGTTAACACTGTAGAAGACTAGATTTAATGCAATTTGGTATTTGCTTGCCTTAAACTTATAAATATAATATGGTGTACAGATGCTATGATTTTTTATTCAAATTATATTGTAAGTTGCTCAAACAATTATTTTTAAGCCGAAAAATTCCCTATCCTTCCTCAAAAAACAAACGTGAACTTTTTTCGGTGTATCTTATTTAAAAGCTGATTTTTCTGAGAAAAAAGTGGGAAACAGGAGAGAGCATTTATTTGCTTGCTCGTACATCGTATAACTTTGACGTTATGTCAACAAAAAAGGGTGCCATTTCCCCAAGTTTATATACTCGCTGATGTCTGTCTAGTGAACATATTTTCCCTCATGATGTACATGATTAGTTTATAGTTACATTTGAAGCAGTAGGAAGAAGCGTGTATTTGGCGAGGTTACAATATCCCGCATTTGTTACTGCAGTCATTTCTGCAAATGTGTTCGTTTCCGCATTAAGTATATTCAACAAAACTCCAGCTCCGTCATATAAAGAGAAAACCGAAGGAAGAGAACCAGCTGAAAGGACTTTCGCCAAATGGTAATGATTAAAATGTAAAGGCAAATGCTAATTTAGCTTGCCTACAACGACACTGTACACTTGCCACTTGCCCGAGTCGCACATCATTTCAGTCTCAATGTGACCATGACGGTTCTCCCTTCAAAAGCATTGGAAAAAACAAAACTGCCAACTCACAGCGGAGAAATCAACACACATCACATAGGTTCTCAATCAAACCTGCGTCAGGTCTCCGTTCTTCCCCACGTTTGTATTTTATTTGCAAACAGGACGAAAAAGCAATCATTGTCTACAATGTGACTATTAGTCACAGTAGTAAAGTACAAATACACGCTACAAATTACTCGGCCTTGTATTAAATTAATAATGAGGCAGTGAAGATTACAAAGTTTAATGCGAATATTTGTTGAGTATAATTTTTGCACACATTTACGATATAGAGATAAAATCTTTGCCACACGTGTGTTGCTTCTTCTAAAATAGCACCGCCCAGACCCCAGAGCAGGCGACCTTCTATTTTGTCCAAAATTTACACCTGATGCCAATTAGATCACAGCAGGTTTAAAAATAATTCCTCAAAACTTGTCTTCTCATGAACTTCGAATGCTTCTAATCTATGCAATATGCAATGAATGACGGCTCACTGCTTGCTACACTGCTTTGTTTGCTACGGTATAAATTTCACTTCCATTCCTTGTGGTGTCGTGATTCGTGATGTGAATTGTTGTAACTTGTAACATTAAATATATAATTTCATAGTTTGTATTTAAGATAAATACTATTGTAACGCAACATTACTAGTCTTATTGTAATAGCTAGATTAATAATTTATTGATCCTGAGCAATTAATCTATCAATTACAGGTTACTGTTACCAGTATCACTACCAGCGCCCCCATATGTAACTCTTAACGCTGATTCGACTGGTACCAGTTTCATTGAAATTTGATAGGTACTTTAGGAGTTATTAAACTACATTGAAACTTCCCCTTTTGAGATTGAGGACATGCCATATGTCACCGAAAATTTCTCTGAGGACAGGCAAGGTCAAAGAAATTCCCCCTTTTGAAACTGAGGAAAGGCCAATTCACTAAAATTTCCCCAGAGGAAAAAACCAGAAGGTTTATCGCCGGGTACCATCAGATCTCATCGAGCTGAGGTCAGTGGTGTGGTAACGTTCTTTATTCAATTTCGATCGGTACGATAAATAATTGAGCCGAGTGTTTAATCGGCCGATTGAGGTGTGTTTCATGGATTTTGAGGCTTTTCATGAAATTGGTTTTAATTTGAACAGCAACTCTTTTTTTAAAGTTCGTGAAGCGAAAAAATCATTTAATAATATGCAATTTATTAATGGATCCTTTGAAAAAGATATTTAGGGATAACTTCTAAACCCTTTTGTGGCGATCTAAAGCGTTAAATAGATGTAAATTATACTTAAACTACGTTAACTTGATTTTTACCCCCCAAAATAACACATTTATCCTAATGTGGGTCGTTGCCAGTAATTTTTGGCGCCGTTGCTATCAAAAATCTTGCTTGGCCATCATTTAGAATTCAAATTGAAGATAGGAACTTTAGGACAAAAACCTGGAAAAGTTAGCAAAAGTTTCTAAAATGAAAAATTATTAAAAAATAAATATATAAATTATTACCGTTTAAAAATTAAATCAAAGGAAGAATTTTTAATAACATGTTACAAATAATTAAAAAACTTAACTATGGCTCCTTGAAGATTTTAAGAACTATTGAAACAAACTGGTTTGAAGCACAAAAAAAATTAAAGATGGTTTTAAAACGTGCACTGAGAACTAAAAAGCAAGGTAGAATAATAATAATTATTCCAGTTTTCATTAATTATGCCTAATTTAAATTAAACAAAAAACGTACTCAGAATGTAAAATCATCTTGGCCTACACTGAAATCCAATTACTTCATTATATCACAAAGTTCTCCGACACCTCCGACACTTAGTTGACCCTTTGAATCAAGTCAGTCAAATCTATAGCGGTTGTACTCATAGCAGACATTTGGATTTCACGAAAACAACAAATCAATAAATCAATCAAGCTGCATGGTAATAAATTGTTAACTATGGTGCTGTGGCGATCGTCTCTCCATTACAACAATGTTGAGAGAATTGACATACTCTGCAATATGCTAACCAGTGCATTGCTTGTAAGACGAGAAAATTTTACAAAAACATTTCCTATGATTTGGAAAATGTGTACAACTTTTTCAAAATCACTACTTCGAGTTTCGTCGAGAATTGACATGCCAAATTTTTCGAATTCAGCCCACTTTACGTTGTAGCTAGATTATTGAAAATTGGAGCGCATAAATATTTTAGCACACTGCTAGGCCTCTTCGTGACCTGCACTGGTATATAACGAAATAGACGTCAGATATCAAGCAGAGATGTCCATGTGTTGCTGTTAGAAAACTGCCAGTACCCGTAACCATGCAAATTCCCCCTAGTCTTAAATCCTAAAGCTCCCTCTATTCACGATCTAAAACGTTCCGCATTCCATAACCTTAAAACCTCGCACAACCATAACTTGATCTTTTCAATTAAATAAAAAAGGTTTAAAATCGAGTTGCTTTTGAACTCTTAAAACTATAAAACAAGATGCAGATGAAACACATAGGTGTCACACTGTGGAAATATTCCCACCTGTACCAGGAAATTGTAAGGCAGATTTTTTCGGACCAAAAGCAATGCTATCATTACGACTGCATATTCTTGGCTGAGCTCATACAGAATTAATAATATTGAATATAAAGAAAAATGCACACTTATTAGGATAAAATCAAACGGCTGCATATTCTTGACATTTAGTAACTAATCACGTTGCTTTTGGTCTGAAGAAATCTATCTTACAATTGCCTGGTGCAGGTGAGAATATTTCTGTAGTAGTTAACAATTTTATTTGCTACGTTTAAAGTCTCAGTTGTTTATTTTTCACTATGCACTATCCGCAGTCTTAATACTTAATCTCGAATAGATTCCAATATAATTCAAGAACGATGTAACAACAACAATCTCATTAAAGGAAGAAGTTTCCAAAGCTTTGAATTTCATTCAATGCTTCAGGATATTTCCTACGTTCCAAGTGAAACGTTTCGAAACAATAATGTTTATAAGAGTAGCCACTCACTGTAGCGCAGTGCATCATTAAGGTGTTCATCCGCAGTATTAACGAAGCAACAAATTTTCAAGCCCAAGCTTGTTAACTTCAAATCTTCAAATAAGTGCTGAGTAAAAGCGGTTATGATGGAGCTCTAGAAATACTAATTGTTGTGCTTCTTATGCTTGACACATTTTTTTTATTATTGGGCTTTTTATTGTCTGCTTACAATCAGTTTATGGTAATACTTCATTTCCTTGGTAATACTGTCATGAAATCCCTTCTAAAATACTTTTTTCTAGGCGAACCATTAAAGTGCCGACGACGTCCGAGATAATAGCGGATATGTGAACCAGCACCTGACTACACGCAGCAACACTTCAGGCTCACACATATGTATGTTCATTATCGTGATTGTCTTTGGAACATTCGAATACTCTGAGGTGAAAAAATTCAGCAAAGATGCCCTATACATGCCGTTTACTTTAAGCCCTTGATGTTTGAAATTGGTTCTTTGGTTTGATTTTTATTGGGACAATCAAGGTTGTGAGGAGGGAGTGACAACAGATGGAATTAATTTTTTTTTCAAGACGGTGCAGTCGATAGTATTCAAAAACAACTCTCAAAAAGAACGCTACGATTGAAAAGGGAAAAGTGACGAACTCATGTAACCCGCATTTTACTATAATAAACTATTTTTCCTCTTACCCTATGCGTAACATAAAAATCTATCATGATTTGTATCCCCAACGATGTTTCCAATTGAGACTGGAAATTGTTTGTCAGACGCACGAACAGCTAACTCGCACTTTAAGATAATGGAGTAGTTGCTGCACGATAAAACTTTTGAGGACTCGATTTTCTTTCATGCAAAGCAGGTTCATGCTGCTGCTGCTTATATTTTGATTATGTGAAAGATAAGCACGCCGAACGACCGAACAGTAAATACTCCTCCACACTCCATATTCCTCGTGTTTAATGAAGCTATGATATTGATAATATTTGAAAGCATGTAACTTTAATAATCACTTGTATTCATCATCCATTACAGCACATGTAAAATATAAAAGAACGAAGGTAGATTGGAAAAAATAGAACAAAAACAACCCAATCTCGAAAGCAATAATTAATGGTACCGTGTATGTATGTGCAGCTCAATCAACCTTAAAATATCATGATTAAATATCGATTGCGATTGTCTTGTTTTTAAACTCATTTACATGTGTATAAACATGTGTGATACTTGTGTTACTACAAAGCTGAAAACAGCTGACAAATTCTTGATTTGCCATAGAGATACTTTCTTTGGTAAATTGCTATGCCAATAACATGAACCATGTATTTACACATAGTGCCTAAACATACCATGACGTATTTAGTCATGACTACAGCATTATGTAATACGAATGCTTTTACAAAATAGGGTTTGACGTTAAACAATGAGAATGGCGACTAGTCGCGAGGGTGAAATAAGCACTACGCACTAAAAAATGAGATTCGCATAGGTGAGAAATAATTTCAGTTCAACAATCACAGACATAAAGCACACAGTACGTCTTTTCCACAATATTTAGTGCTAGTTCGACGTATCCCCGACTGGGGCATTGAATTCCACAATTATCGGCTGCCAAAAGTTGTAGCAAGTACCGTTGAAGCAGAAATAAATGCTTCAAATGAAGTGTTGTTTGTCGGACAGGAACTCAACAGTTAATGGCGAAAATGCCGATAGGCCCACATAAGGTACCCCAAATAGTTCGTACCTGTCAACTGGCCAAAACTTTAACACTGGATGCTGTTCAGGGACCTTGGATAGATAAAAAACAATTAAAAAATCCACTTTCCAAAATTCAGCTTACAGTTTCGTTGGTTTTCATTGTTATCATTAATTAGGGCTGTAGCAAATTGACTTACCTGGTTTTTAGCATCAAAATAAGCAAAGAGGACACATGCCGTGTACGATGCGATGAAGATCAAAACATGCCAGAAAGCATGAAGGTAGGGAAAATTTAAGGCCGACCAAGTTTCACAGAAAAGTTTGTCATTGATCCAACACGCAACGGCTAACAACCAGATGGCGCCACACCTAGCACCAAGTCTTAGAACGCGTAAATTCCGGCATCTCAAGAGTAAAATAAAAGTAAAATATTAATTCCTTTATTGGCAGTATTAAGATTATAGTAATAACAGTAACAATATTCATTTATAGTATTAACAGTAAACTATGTACGTCCACTGGAATTGCAGAATACTGTATATTCTAATCGCTCTGAAACTTTCATAATAATAGTTATGTCCAATACACACATATGTACATACATGCAACAAATAAAGCTGTAAATAACATGGGTTAACACGATGAGGTATTTTGACAAGACAGAATATTATTTGCATTAAAAACTTGTGTATTAATTGAGTATTTCAAATTACCGGTTGAGCTCTGAAAACATGAGGACAACTGCTGGAACACCGAGGGTCATCAGAGCAAAAGCATTAAATGCTGGCTGTACCAGTGCCAAGCATGAGGACAAAACCGCCACTACAAATATAAACACTTGAAAGAAGGCTCTGAAATGAAAATAAATCAATGCCTTTTTAGAAATACAAGGTTTAAAAATAAAAACCAGATTTAGAATGACAGTTTATATTTGGAAACTTTTTACTTGTAATTGACCGATTGTAAATTATTAAAAGGAAGGAAACCAAGGGGTTATAAATTTTAAATTTTTACAAGGCACATCATTTACCCGTTTGCGCACTATGTTGAAAACACTTAGGTTTATAAAATTAGGAGCAATATGTTTTCTTTGAATCCAACAATTATTATTATTAGTACTCAAATTTTTAATGAGCTGGTCTAAAAAATTCCAAGTGTTTAGTTCATGATATTTTACATTCAAAGAGCAGTGCATTTCAGGTACAACCTATTTCTCATATTACCATCCGTCTGTACAATAATAACTTTTAAATATTAAATAATATCAACCTTTTTTGCTGAAAGAATTTCGGTAAATAGTGATTGGGGAACCAAAGGGCAAATGCAGCGGCGACGACCCACAGTATCGCCAGCTCATCTAACAGTTGTCCAAGAAGACTGCAATGAATTAACAAATATTATTATACTATTATCAATGAAAATCCGTACAAAAATATATGTAAGTATATAAACCAACACATGTATATGATAAACAACTGAATCGTTTGCAATTTTTGTCTTGACCACAGGAATTATTCAATCTGTACTAATATCTAATTAGAATGGTGATTCAATAATTATTCCAATTTGAAGAATATTACTCATACCCCTTATCTTACGAGGCGGACGACATATTTATAAAATTATTTTTAAACCTGATTTGACAGTATATTAATTATTACGTGATATAAAGTGATAAGATCAAGATGATTTTTGGTCATGTTGGCGATTGTTCAACTGATCAACAGCTAGAGATAATTTCACCGAAAAAACTGCGAATGGGAATATGATTATTCAGATTCTAGATTTTGGTAGCAGACTGACTGCCATTGCCATTGCATGGTATGGTATGCATGATTTCATATTTTTGTCTGTGAAGAGTTTCACATTACCCAGGTAAGTTATCCTGATTGAGATTAATAATATCATATACAACAGCAGCGCCTAACGTGCCAAATTAAAGTATACGAATACCTACTGATTCAGGAATATGGGCGGGGCCCATATTTTCCAATTATTACTTGAGTATCATTCTGAAATTAAATCACTAATTTCTCCTTAAACTACAAAAATCGACTCCTCCATCCTGCTTATACTGCATCCAATTTATAGGCCAACCAGCAATACAACTTCCTCCAACACCTACTTGACCATTTCTATGTAAATAATCTCTCCTACATAAAAGAATTCAGTTACCAATACTATCCAACAATCCAACTATATGACGTAATTAAAATTTAAGCAGCACGCTAAAATCACAAAACCCGTCCATCCGAACTACTATTATTAAAATGCGTCACAAAAATACAAGTACAGGCTAAACCATTCGAGTGGATTACTTCATTAAAAAACGGACCCATTTAAAAATCATCTAAAAACATTTGCTAACAAACTCAATCTCAGTAAAACTGGGAGAAAGTGCAGAAGGCAGTGAATTATTACTTATTAAGAAACACAATAAGTTTACAATGATAAGTTTCAAATATATTCTAAAGCATCGTGGGCCTTGGATACCTGCAAGCTCCTCGTTGGAAACAAAATTAGCAATTAATATCTATGGCAATGAGCTTGAAGTAGGTGATATAAAAATTACAGATAAAATTCATATTGCTGATGGGCTTCCAACTGCCTTCGTATTTAACTACCAATAATTGTAAGCAATGAACTAATGGTAATAAATTATTAGGAAAATATATAATATATAAAGGAACAAATGATAGTGAGTTCCTCAGTCTTGTCACGTATAGTCTAAATTCAAAACCTCTGCGAGCTTACTGACCAAAAAGGAAAATACTGGTTTTGAGTTAGGATTATTGTCAGTCTCACGTTATTTACATAGCCGATTCCGTTTATGTACCAGTGTAGATAAGTTACCGTAGTTCCATAGTTATACTTCCAGTTAAGTGATATCAAAATTTATTTTAACAATACCTACACGACTGCTCCCCAAACTACGTTACGAGTACAAACTCCCAAATTACTTGACTAATAGCATATTCAGCATAAAATTATCAAACTCGCTCTCCAAACGTTTTGACCTGAACAATGACGTTCCTCCAGGAGGCATACACTTGGCCTGTTATCCTTAATTGTATTCTTTTACATTATTTCCGATATTATATATGACTCTGCCCTTTGCGCAGATGACTTCGGGTTCGGATCCGTTTGTTTAGCTACCAGCCAAGATCTCCTCAAGAGCGAACTGGATCTGCAGCAAGTAACGTGTGGTACTAACATCTTATAACTTATACTCAAACCTATACATAAACCATTTTGAAATAATTAACAACAGGGAGCTCACCTCAGCGTTGCATGAAAGTAAGCACTGCATAATCCGATGATGATAAGTAGGAGCCAGATAATGTGAATTCCTTTGTTGTAGGATCTTCCGTAGGGTCCAAACAGCCATATCAGTACAGGTGGCAGCAACAAAAATATTGCATTGCTTGCCTACATGTCACATTCACAAATATTGAAAATAGCTTTAGTGAGTATTTACGAAGCGTTAATGACTAATCCGAATCCGGTAGATAAAATATTCCCAACCATTGTCACTAACTACAGTACTGGAACCAGTTTGCACACCTTTGCGAGAGTTCTAATGTATGTAACATCGTGAGTCATCACTGGTCATCATAGACAAAGGTTCAGGAAAATAAAACCTGCTACAGAAGCAACTAGTACACAACAAAAACAAGCCGCTTCGTGTGTTTGCTAGTCTGCCCACGTTCATATTGTGAAAGTAAGTCCTTATTTTTTTAATATAGCACCAAAATTTTGAATAGGATTTAAAAATTCCCATTTTCCCTTTAAAGCAATTAATTTGCATTAAAGTAAACCACTACAGAGATACAACATGCAAGTTAAAAGTTACTGCAGATAATTTGAATGTAGCTTCTAAATCCAAGTCTCTGACAAATCCTTGTTAGATTTTTTTTTGAAATTTGGGTCTACGGGAGCTACGAAATTTCAATCGAGATTTTTATTTCATTAATGACAATTCATTTCAGGGAGGTATTAATAGCCCTCATGGGACATACTAGCCAAAACTTATTGTAGTTTCTCTGATTTTACGTCGGCTCTCCAATATAGTTTTTTATTTTTGCACCCCAGTCGATACGAATCTGCAAAACTTAAAAACTTCATCGAAGTCAACATGTATTTTTCAGTGTTTTCAAATTTCTTTAAAATGGGAGAATCAAATATTTTATAAGCCCCTCCTTGATGTGGCCTAGGCACCAGCAAATGACTACGATCACCCTATATCTAACAATTTGAAGACAAAATAAGGCTAAGATGTCACTTACGTAAATAATAATTACTCCTAAACTACCGCACTTTTACTAACTCAAGACCATGCTTCTAAATTTAAATAATATACATTGTACACTGTTAATATTTTAGCTGCATGTTAGTCTAAGCTATTTTTTGATAAGTAGTAGGTGAAGCTGATAAGAGACTTTTTGAGAGGTGAGGTTACATATCGAAGTGAACAAATCATTGTTATTATTACTGCTCTGCAGATTACATCAAAAAATGATGAACTATGGATTACTCTTGCTTGAACAGTTTTTGCGGATTTTATGCTTTGGAGTACATTTCAAAACATGTATTTTGGGACTATGATTACACTTTAATTAATTACAGTGGTAATCACCGATTTCAGATTACTTCCTGTGAAATATTAAGGATTACAGATTACAGTTAACTCTCGCTTTAAGGATCGGTCTAAGGATATCTTAGGTCATTTCAGTGACTGTGTAGTACTCCCGTGGACCTTGTATCTCTTGTTTATTTTATTTCTAAGCAAACTGAATGATCCTTGTTGTAGATTAGTTTTTTTAGAACGTAACTAATTCCAATTCACCTATATTTAACAAACTGTATTGAATTCCATTATTGATTTAACTATTTTTTTTAACCTTAAATACTGTACAAGGGATTAAACGCCCTTATATGTAGGGACAGTTTTTATAAGGGGCCAAACTTGTCAGCCCTTTGCAAATTCCTTATAGAGAGAGTTTACTGCAGTTTTAAGGTTGTTACTGTGCACACATTTAACAAACATTATCTCAGTAAAATTTTCCCAATGGATCACGTTTTGGAGCCTACTCCCCCTAATCCGGGATTAGTGTCACAAGGAATACTCCCACCATTGATTATTATAATAAAAAATTGGAAATTATCATTATCATTGTATGACAGTTAGTATGATGGAAGCGCGCTGTTCCTGCTTGTAACAATTGCAGTGACACCAACTGAAACTAATCAGTTGAAAGCTACTAACTGTAAGCTGAATGGAATCAATCGCGAATATTTAATGAAATATATATTTCACATACCGTGTTCACAAATTCGGCGATAAATGGCGAATGGATGTAATTAGCCTCGCACCAATCCACAGGCGAGCTTCCTCGTTTAAGCATTTTGCTGTATAGGCTCTAAAAAAGCCTTTAGGTCTTCAATATGCAATATCTCAATCAAAAGTCGTAAAATGTAGATTTTTTCGCCAATAGTTCGAAACAACGATTATTCTGTAGGACCTGCAAACAAAGAGCACAAAATTATAAGCTGGATACATATTTATATTATACTACGTAAGACATTCTTTAATGACAATAAGATATAACAAAGTTTCTTACCTCAGAGCCCAAAATCTGATTCAAAATTTCGTTTAGAGCTTGCACAAATTGTTTAAACTGTAGTTATTATTCCAGAGAATTGGGATAGTTTTTGTGTGACAGTTCCTAAATCATAACCTAATATCTCTATATCCGAGTACTCCTATATCCCAATATGCGTATCATCAGAACAACAATTTGACGATGATGAAAGTATTTTTTAAAACTTCGCTCCGCCTGCTTCTATTGGACCACAGTTGGCCCCACATGTTATACTGTCTAGAAAGTCGATTTAATATGCGTACAAGATATTGAGACACCAGAGATGTCCAAATGGAATGACCTTCCTTCAAACCTTCAAACGCCTAAATTTTAATAAATTGCCTAACTTTGAAAATGAGTTCAAGCAAATATTTAAAAAGACATACTTTTGCCTTGTATTTTATGGACGCCATCAGCTTGAAGCCTTTAATACGTCCGAAGACTACTTCTAAACCACCCTTTATTCGCTCACCATTTTTGCGTAAATTTTAAGAAGCGTTGCCACAACCTTCGGGAACAAATTCAACCTGCCAGCAACAAAATATATTGCAAGGGTGTTCTTCTGTCTATCGGAACTCCATAACTACATCCTTTCGGCTTAAAGTTCTATCAAATTCGTAAACTAGTAACCTAATTCACCCGTTTCAGCAATTTTAACAATCGGAATTACTCTCCATCAATTAATTAAAGAGCTGAAAAAGAAAAAAATCGTAGAATCGTCCTACGATGGTTTAGATAAAACAAAAAATTGCCTCGAAGAAGGAAGAAGTTTGTAAAACTGTTTCTGTTTAAGAAAATAGGTAGGGCAAAGATTGTCCCAATTGTTGGCTGTAAAAGTAGGAAGATATGAGCCTATTTTGTGGGTTGGCAACACAACCGCCAATTTGTAGGCTATTATTTTTAAGCTCGTATTTGGACGACGAATTATGAACTGGGTGCTCCTCAGGAAGCGGTAACCCTGTAAGCCATTTACTTTTAGAATTTATGTTCTTCAATAAAACCAGAGGTAAGTATAAATCCATCTAACCCTGAAAGGACGATTACATTTCTAAGACAGTTGTGTATATATCCCGTACATAAATTTTATGTAAACCAGTATGTATGTATATTAATGAATGTTTGAAACTATAAGAATTCTATAATGTCCCAAATAAAATAAAATATAGCTCTTGTATGGCTTATTGACGATGAAAAATGCTTATTTTTGAAGAATTTAAAAATCTAGTTTTGCTTCACGTTTGTGACCTCTAAAAACTTAATCCAAGTCATTCAGCCAATTTTCGAATATAAGAAAGGTATTAGCACAAAATGGGGGAATCAACTTGTCAAAATGTCAACCAGTCTGCTCCTATGTGGGGTAGATGGGATGGGATAGGTATGACAAATATATTAATATATTAGCCAAAGGTGCTAGCCTATCCTACATATAGACCTACATGTAGGCTTGTGAAGCACTCACAATCAGTTTGTTTAAAAATATGACTACATATGATATTAACAAACATTTGGGAGTGTTTGCTGGGTAATTGTTGCATACGAGGGCATAGTATAAATTCTATCCAAAATAAATTGGCAAAAAATAATAATATGAATTTTAATAAAAATATAATTTATTTATAAGTGCAGTATAGGGAAGGGTCTCATGTAGGAAGGGGCTAACATTTTCCCTTACCCTATATAGGCAAAAATGCAGGCAGCCGCAAGTGCTTACTTGTAGGCAAGGATATAGACCGTAGCAATTGCACAAATAGGCGAGAAGGAAGGCCCCTGCTAAACTAAATTTATAGGTAGGATGTAGGATAGGCAAAATCAGTTTAGCATCTTTGATATTAGCCATATAAAAAATCGAGGTATTAAGATTAAAACGTATTAGTCAAAAAATTACACACTGTTTGATATATTGTGAACTGTTACTGTTATGAGGAGTAAAAAATCAATAAAACTAACTCTCGGACTCATATTACGTACTATTAGACCTTAGCCAACGTATAGAAAATTCTTCACCACAGTTGCAATTTTTTTGTCTGTAAGACGGTGAGTTCCCTAACCGCAAATTGTAAGTTATCCGTTACCCTATTCTATACTTACATTAAACGTTAATACACAACAGTGGGCGTCAACTATTTGCCGCTTATTCATACCAGTGCGCATCAAAACTTTTGTGGATAAATCCATCTACGCATGCCCATTTACATTCTTTTTTGTCCTCTTGGTATTATATTGATCAATATTGATTAATTTTTCCCGTAATCCTAAATTATCAACTAAATTTTGCAAACTGTTTACAGTCCGATCAAAATTACGTGTTTGATCGTGTGACATCTACCGGTTGATGAGGAAGACAATTTAATGTATACATCCGAATATAGATGGCACAAGTTTTGTCTTTAACAATTACCGTGTTCCTTTTTACCTGATGTACCCCCGTTAAAAATTCAATTGCCTGGTATCATTGGTTCAGCAGATATAATGGATAAAGTTTAGTATGCATTCCTGCATATGATTACATCCGTTTTCCCGTAATTATGAATTTTTTGAAACGATATTACGTATGTCCTGTAATTTTGTGTATATTTTGTTGGCATTGGTCCATTTAGTTTTATTGTGTCAAGTTATTTTATTTGATAATTCAGTTTTCATATTTTGGGTCATTACTGGGTAAAGCCATACCTATGCACCTACGCTAACCTTTCTTTATACATCATTAAATTCTTACCCTCATATAAGACAAATAAGAGTGTCTACTGTCTACCCTCAGACACAAAACTTGAAATCCGGGTGAAAATTGAAAGCTGAAAGCAGGTTCATCGGGTAAAATCAATTTTACTTAAAATGTTTGATTCCGAGGAAGATCTTTATTCGTAGTTTCCGGCTTTATTAGTATGGATGACAAATTTAACTAACTCAGACAATCTTGTCTATAATCGTTAGAAATAAGGAACCCTATATCCTAGTATCCGTATAGTTCCATGTTTCGATAAATCTCACTTTACAATGATTAAAACCTCTTTGAATTCTCAGCACCCTCACAGTAATCTTCCATTTTCATCAAATACTCCTCGGTTTACAACGTGAAGGGTATACTTCTAATCGCATCGCATTAACGTTTTGATTTTTGAGCTGTTGTAGCCAGAAATTTTGGCGTACAATTATTATTATGAAAAAATGCAAGAAAATCCGAATAAAATGTTCGCTCCAAGTATTATGTTTTCGAATTCATATCCATTTCTTGAAAATGTCGTGTCCTTAGTGCACGTGGCAGAGGGATGACATTTCCCAAAATTCCTTTTTTGAAAGGGCCCCGGAATGGAAAAGTGGCTTCTCGATGCTCCAAAACTGAAAACCCTAAAGGAAATATATTTGCGTACTTCCTTGGGAGGTTTACTACACGTATGATAATGATAGGTATGCAGCGAATATACCATGAAGTTTTGCAGAAAAATGTCTGTGTAATTTGTGCTAGGTCTGAAAAAGTTCCATAATCCAGATTAAATCAATGGTATCTTTGCTGGTACAAGTTTCTTTTCAGTTTTTTTTCTGAATGTAAACAAACCACATATGTAGCCGCCGATATGTTGAAGTTAGGGAGTGGGACGAGATCATAGAAAATTCGGTTCATCTTGTATTCCTTCCCGGGTTCGGACTTTCAACCTCGGGGTCAACTCAAGGCTATTTAGGACCCGGACATAGATCTGGTCGATATTTTTCAACACGGCTGATTAGGCTGGATATCAGGGATACAGAAGCAGTCAATCTTTTTTTGATTTTTACATTTTCATACCTTGTCACGACTGTAGTAGTATGTATGTCTCTCTATAATAATATTTTCACAGTACAGGGTGGAGGTATTTTGGAACCTTAAAAACTTTAAAAAAATAGCACATATGCGCAGACGTTGCTAGATGTATGAAAATTACTCCTTGGAATAATTATAACTCTGAAGTATATTAATTTTCTGAAATTTCCAATGCTAGTATTTTTCTGCCTCGGCTTAATTACATTATTGTTATATTAGAAAGGAAAAATTTCATTGATTAACTGCCCCGGCAGGAAGACTAATATGAAATGATCTTTAATACTTTAACAGCCAATTACTAATAACTGTATTTAAAACTTTCGAATTTTCGGATGGTCCAGGATTCTGCACTTGCATTTTTCCAAATCTGGAGGGGCAGAATACATACACTACATATATACTTAAATGCTACAAACTGAGGTCATATGTAAATGAGATTGACAAGTAATGTATAGGTTGTGATCCTGAGGACACCAAAACGTTGTATCACATTTTATTTAATTATTATATATCGGCTGAATTACAAAACGACTTTCACATTTTTTCAACATAATTTGCGGGGAAAAGGCCCTCTTTCCCCACCAATCTTCCGCGCCACCAGCCCCCATCATCTGTAAAATAAAAAAAATTGATAAGCTTATTCCATTTTTTTTAGTTATTTGCTGAGAATGTATGATGCCCATCGAAAACACAAGCCATTTAAGTGAAGACTTAAGTACTAGCTTCGGTTTCGTTTCAATGGGATAATTACATGTAAAAGTAAAACGTTCAAAACTGATTTAAGCACACGGTAAAAACCAAAACCATTGGATTTTCGGCTTATTTGTCATTTGTAAACTTATTTCAGTTCTGAGTGGAAACAATCTGAACTAATTTTAACCTGCCATTTTGTCAATAAGTACAAATCATATACTTCAAAGTTCGAATAATAGTGCACTTACGTTCTTGGAGAATTTCAACAATGTCTCCCTCACGAAGGCTTAACTCATCAACGTCTCGGGCGTCGTAATCATACATGGACTTACATTTTGGATAGACTATGACAGGTTTTGGGCTCGGCTTCGGTCGCCCTGCACCCGGTAATGGCTTAATGCGTAAATTAGCATTTTCATTTCCAATTTGATTTTGCTTGCTCTTGAGTTGAGAAGAGTTGTACGAGGTTTCAATAAACTTTTTCTTGTTACTGACTAGATTTTGACCAGAAGGTTTGGCAGCTTGGTAATTGTTGCCGTTTGACGGGAAAACTGGGAGTCTGATCCCACCTGGGAGCATCGTAGGTTGATTGGGTGGGGCGGGATCTGTGGGTGGAGGAGGTGGTCGGAATCTTATTTGGTTGCCAGATGCAAAGTTCCCTGAAGGTTCGGAGTTCATTATATTCTGTCTCTGGATGGCTAATGGCTGACCGTTATTATTATAATTTGCATTGATCAAATTTTGCCTGAGGACTGTATTACCATTGGTCACCAAGTTATTCCCATGTTTTGGAAACATATTGCTCTTGTCCATCCCACTCTGAATTTTCCTTTTTGAGTTTAAACCTTTTACCACTCCAGGTCCTACATGTCCAAAAGAATTACACCAGATAATATTATTAACGGTATTTAACTCCCAAAAATAAAATCAAAAACAGTAAATTATTGCAGTACACAAGAAATGGCTGCTTCCTTACTTGTATTTGATGGGAGACCGTCGGCAATTTCAACGACTAGCTCTTTTCCGCTTGCCTTCAAGATTTTTTGGGGAGAAACGCCAAGAATACATCTGATCTTGCGAACGCCTCCACCTCCCCATCCTTCTTTCTTGATAGAGAACTCCAAGCTGTAATTTTATTGATACTGGATTTTATTTGACTCTCAACTTACGAGGTATATATTTTGTATGTAACACCTGGATTCCAACGAACCATGGAACGTTTTTTAGTAATCAGCAGTAAGTTTCACAGAACTCAAATAACTCCCAGTACATTTTGCGTCTTTCCCTTTTGTCGGAGGGCTCCGCAAAGTTTCAAAATCAAAACAGTACCACAGGTGCCTTACAATTTCACATGTTAAATTCCATAAACAATTTATGGAAATTGATAATATGTTTCTTGTGTAAATCAATTTTATGTAACATCGTACTAATAACGTTGATTTACACAATAAACATATCATCGACTTTGAAATGGGCTGTTTTGGATTTTTGAACTTTCGGGAACCATCTGAACAAATTATAAGGAGGGGAAATGTAAATTAATTGCACTCGAGTTATTTAGTTCTGAAACTTAATAATGGAGTACTAATACATATTTTGCTACGTTTCGTTTGAATCCAGGTACTACATGAATATTACAATCAGTTGCATTTTAAAACCTCACATCAAAAATTATTGAATACAGTATTCTCAGAAACCAAAATTATTCACATTAAAGCTACTTACCAGTCCGCAAAATCAACTCTGAGGTCTTGTCCTGTAACGTTTTTATATTTCTTGGAAAGTGTAGTCACGAGTTCCGTCTTAAATACCGACTCTATCAAGCTATCGTATCCATTTTTTACATGAATTATCACAAAATCGTCCTGAAAAAAATCAATTTAAATTTCTTTACTCTTTTAATCCGTTGTGTTATAAAAATATGCTTTCAAAATCCATAATTTGTTTTATCTCTATCGGTTATAAGGTCATCGACAGAGACCATAAGGTGTGACAAATTAAACTTTACAGATTTATAGTAACCACGTCATATACGCTATGTATGTACGTGGGCAGGGATGACTCCTTGAAACCCTAAGTGTTGGAACACTTTTAGACATTTTGCTTTCCAAACAGAAACGGAATGGAAATAGCATTTTTCAGCTTGGCAATTCGGGCATACTTTTTTAACAAGCACAAAATCATTGTTTTCTGGCTGAATAATTTAAGTGCATTGAAATATTTTATTGTTGTAGAATAACAGTGATTATTGATAATGACAGTTTAGTGCAAAGTGCAATTTAATTATTCTAATTTAAAATTCAAGCAACAGAAAGAGATAGTTTATAGTTTCAATTAAACGTGTCAAAATGTCTTGTTAACATGCAATAAATTCTGATCACATTGAAAACCTTTTCAATGACAATTTCAAATGGTCATTCCTACTCAAACCAAATAAATTTCATGTAATAAAAAAACAAACGATGTACTCTGCAACTTACTTGACGTGTGCTCAGTGAGATTTTACTGATATCCTTGTAATGTAAGTCTCTCTTCACTACAGGAACGTAGAATCCTTTGTTTGGACCTTGCTTCATTTTTTCACGGCCGATTAGAACAACGCGTTGACTTGTGATCAGTAAATCTCGTTTTGCTGTCTATATTGAAACGCATAAATATGTATAAGCAAAATCAAGCCAAAATCAAGCCAAATAATAGAACCTTGAACGTACTACCACTTCATCACCAATATGTATTAACCTTGATCTTCGTTGCGCACTTGCAAATTAGCATTATTTAATGTAGTAGAAAGCCCTGTTTCATAGTAGGGGTAAATATTTGGAGGGGGAAATAGGTTGTGCTTGTGTACAAAATTAAAAGCTAAAGACTCGTCGCTATCATTTTAAAATATCAGTTCTATGTTCAATGACAGTGACGCATCCCACTTAACAAGGACCTGGAACAGCTATTTGATTCTTGTATTACTGTATCACATTTTGTTAGTGGGACCAAAAATCCATGGATTCAAAAACTTCCAGACTCAAACGGTATAAAATGTATTGACTATTGACAATTGGGGGTAACGGGAAAATATGCGAACAAAATTCTCAACGGTAAAAAAATATACAAAAACGAATATAAAAAAAATATTACAAAATGATTTAAGTGACAAGAACATGGACTTCATTTATTTGGAAGGAGCTTACCTTAAATCGACGGTCGTATTTGTACACGGTCTCACAAAATTCAACCTTCTCCCTCCGTCCAACCAGACTTTGTAATTCGGGCTTGTGATCCAGGCCGATATAATCCCCCATGAAAGCTCGGTTAATAGAATAACTCCTACGTTGTTTCTTTCCAAATACAATAGCTAGAAAGAATTACAAAAATATATCTTGAAACTTCAAAAAAAAGGGTAGACATGAGGCAAGTGAAGTAACAAATTAAGAAGTATGTACGTCATGGTATCGGTAGTTTCGAAAATATGGAATGAAATTTAAATTCCCTATTTACCAGCTGCTTCTTCTCTCTGTTTCTGCCTTTGACGCTGAGCAAAATATTTGCGAAAGGCTCGCTGTATGACTCGTGCGAACCCATCAAAACGACGCTCCCGAAGTTCTTCCAACTGAAACAGCTGTAAAGAAAAATCCATTAATCTTTAAAACACATTTGTTTATTTAAATGTTAATCTGCTGAAGACTTGGTTCAGCAAAGCTAGAAGTGATGAAATCGGGAGGAGACAAATATAATTTGAGAAAGTTTTAGAGGTTGACGTACAGACTCAGGAGCCTTAATAAATATTTTCGTTCGACCGAGTTGGTACTGATCACGGTCCATATGAGCAGCTTGCATGATTTTCTGTATTCCTTCCCTCGGGTCACCCTTCCAAGAAGGCCAAGTTCCTTCCGTCAAAATCGCGTATCTATAATAATAATAAATCCCGATAATCTAAATAGAATTGCATTAATGTAAAACCAGATTTGGACAGTCCACCTTTATTACAAGCAGTATGCTGTCAGCTTTTCAGGTTAGGGAGTCTTTACATTTAGGATAGTAGTAGGTTTATAAAAGGGAAGGTTACGGATATTTGTTAACCTGACATTATAATTTTTCCCCATGCCAAAATTTCTTGTAGAAAATTTTATGGGGGATCGAATTTAATAGCATTCTTCCATGTTGAAAATGGTTGTCTCTCCACCTCAAAATATGAGGCAAGATTAAAATTAAGAAATTTGTATTGCAAATTTTTAAGACCACTCAAAAAACCTCACATTTTTGGTTCCAGAGACTGCATTTTTTGAATTAAGAAGATGATATTAGACTTAAATGAATCCCATGAAATTTGCTACAAACACATCTTTCTCCAATTATGTTATGATCTCCAGACCATCCATAAAAAATGGCATGCTCAAAAACTTCTTCTTTCCGCATCTTTCTTTATTTTACTCTTGGCGATGAATTTTCCCAACCTTGCTTAGGGATCATTTTTTGCAAAATGCATTTTGTATTTTACCAACACAGACTAGTAAGTATTTTACCTTTGTCCTGTCAATAATTAGGATCAAAGTGGCCAATATTGTAAATTGCTAACTTTATAGGAACTTTCTTACCTGTGCAGAAATTTGTGGAAATGACGTCGGTAAGCGAAGCCAGCTCGTCGAACACGGATATTCTCTTTCAAGCCCAAATACTCAACCTGATGCTTCACCCGACCTTCCTCCCAGTCCTTGGACTTCTTCGTTTCATTTGGCTTGATGCACCTACAACATAAGTCCACGTATGATGTTTAAAGTAATTACGCACGAAATAAGCATGAATTAAATTTCTTTCGCATTAACTACCCATTTAAAGAGGATTTGATGATAAAAGGAGATGCCGTTCACAATAATTGAATTTACATTCACATGTGTCCATAATGGGTACTAAGTGCAATGGAGGAATGTAAAGTTTCAAAATTTCCATGAAAAGTGAATTATTACCGTATGTAATGGGGAGTACATTTCATCAATGCGTCCACCAGCTCATTTGCTTGAGTGCGGATTTTACTTCCGGCAGTAGTAGGCCGGCTGCATGAATTATCCACTTGGTCCGGAAATAAAGCTCGAATGAAGTCACTGCATATACGGAAGAGGGTAAATGTACAAGCTATGGTATACTCACTCAACTTGAAAACTCCTGTAGATAAGAACCAGCGGTAGGATGAAAAGGTGGTTGAAAGCTTACTTTTGGCTGCTCTGCATCAATTTGATCAGATCGGTGAAGAGGACGTCCCTGTTTCGGTCACAAAACCCCTCCACATGGTAGGTCACGGTTCCAGCATAATGATGAACCATAAATCCTTCGGCCGTTCTTTGCAAGTGCTGATTTTGGTTCAGTTCTTGTGAAATTTTCTACAACAGAGATTTCATTAACGTTGATGTAAAAAAATTGTGAAATGAAGGGACAATTTCGACATAGCATTCCACCAATTAAAAATGCATATTCACCTGAGCTGCTATATCTGAGCTCCAGGCTCAAATATTGTCAGTGTGATTGGTGAGAAAAATGAGATGTTTTCACATATAATAATTACATATGCATGTATTTGAGGGAAAAAATTAATTTATGCTCACCTTCTGAAAGTCGACGTCAGCAGTGTTGGTGACGGCATGCATGGTGGCACACACGTCATTCAATATTGCTAGGACTCCCGGTGGACGTTTGCTTTCAATGAGGTCACATACAATTTGATTGTTAAAGTAGTCGATCGGTACCCACTTGATCCCTTCCTGGACGTACTCTTCCTGCAATCAATCCAATCCATTATTCTTTCCTCCTTATTTCCACAATCAAATACCAAAACCATTGCAGCCTTAAAAATAATTGACCACCTGGTATTAAGAAAGTAAGTAGAACACCCCGTGAATCTCAATATGCCCCAAAAAGATGTAAGCTTTTATGAATCTAATTGTTTCTAATTTTATAGACACTTCCACATCGTGGAACTACTGCAACGCTCAAATCAGAGCGATGGGGTAAAGGAATTACAAAAACATCTAAAATATGGAATCTATTAATTATATCAATGCATAATTTCTATGAGGATATTTTTCCCTGTAGTTCAATAATTTTATTATTATTACTAAAATCTTAATTCAAGTGTATGTTACAGAATCTAGAGACTCAACTCGCGAATTGCTTTTGATACATTGGCACTTTAAATGTATTCGAGTTTCAGTAGATACTTCTAGGACTATGACCTCAAACAATGACTACGCCTTACTTGTGTTCATCAAATTTCCTTAAATTATTAGACTAAGTTGAACATGCAAACGTAATTTACTGCTCCAAATATTCTAACCGACTGGAAGCTTTCAATTTCCACAATAATTCACAATTTCTCAATTTCTCCTGGTTATTTGAATCGAGCTTTCGTTTTCCTACCAAATTATTGACTGTTTTATACACGAACAATAGTCTGGTTTCCGTTCCTTAGAAATTATGTTGTTGTTTATTGGAAGGTAAACGCTTGGAAAACATGCCAATTGTATGGATTTTATAATTTCCTCTTCTATGAGATATTTTACGCAAAAGTGCAACTCCAGAAGTTTTAAGTGTCAAGGATCAAGTGCAGTACGTCCTGTCCTGAGTTCCAAAAAAAGGATGTATGTATTTCCACAATTTTCACAAATGATAGTCATTGTTTGAAAAATTTGACGTTTTAACCAATTTTATTTACCACGTTTTCCCACCCGAATTGTTAGACATTTTGGGCAATTTGGTAAAACATATCTAGTACATGACTAAACATGACCATTTTTCTCTTCAAGCGTACATAACAAAGTTGTCAATTACACAACCAAGCCCATCCAATTTCTAGACAATTTTATTGTGAATTTTATCAACAATTTGAATTTACCTAGTTTAATATTGCCATTGAAAAGAATCAAATACTTGCAGCAGTTGTTTACAAATTTAAAAATTTATGCATTTTTTGATTGCTGCAATAGATTTGTTTAAAATATTTAACGCTGCTACATACGTAGAAAATATTTTGGGCTTTTGAAAGAGCAATTTGAGTGGGGGCTGTTAGTTCATAATGTTACTTATGACTGGTAAAAATTAATAAATAAGGCTGACTGAAATTTGATATAAGTAGAGAAAGCCAAGTAGATTCTGTGGAAGAATTTCGGAACTTACAATTTATTTATCAATGATGCGACCGAACAACTTACAACATATTTTAAAGGCAAGTTTTAATGGTCAGTTTTAAAACTCATAACCCGGTAGTGGTATCAATTTTTCAAAGCAAACACGTTAAATTTTTGAAAAAATTTATATGAACTGACAATGCCCAATTCTATGTATTTCTTAAAGTTGTTAATTTCAACTCACAATACACTATTTCATGATTTAACATGCAAAATTAGTAGGTGACTGACACTGCTGCCAAAAATGTTTGCCCTGGACTGAAAATGGTCAAAAGTACCATACGTGCCCAAAATGTCAGGTTCAATTATGCAACCATGCTTGGCCCCTACTATGGGTCAGGGAAAGACTAGTTTTGAGGCATTCTGTGTATATAAACAACAGTATGAACAAATTGAGTAAAACATGTCAAAATCGAATATCGGACAGGAACATAAGGGACACTATATAGCTCTCTGGGCTGCCTCAAACAAGCCGTAAAAGGGGGTCAGAAATGAGGCCCTTTAACAACCCAACCAAAGAACAGGCATAAATCACATCCGTAATATTAGTGAGAAGAAAATGATGTGAGTGCTAACTTTCTCACGTAGGGAATTTCGCAAACCACGAACAAAAAGTAGAGCCCTCGTATTCCCATTGTTTTAAATAACAAGTTGGGAAAATTTAGTATTTTAAAGGTCTTTGAAAGATATAGTTACATAACTGCTTCAATGACAAAATATTACTATCACAACCAGAAGAACTACGATGTTTAACTGAGATTTTCAGACCAAATATAATCAGAGCAACGCGGAACTCACACCCCCATAAAGTCGTATTTTTCCCACAACACGTTTCAATACAGAATTGCAATACTGTGGAATAAACTAATTACTCGGAAATGCTCACTCCCAAATAGTTATTAAGGATTTCCAATATGAGTTGAGTAAACGGCTTATAAAAAGACGATGTAGCAATGTATGTATATGAAGTAATGTTGTAAAAAAAACTATTTAGAATACAATAATCTAAATCCTAAATCTTAAATTAATTTAACTATGCAGAACTGTCTATTACTGGAAATCAGTGTTTGTACGTGTTGTTAAGACAATAAAGGCTTTACATTTATATGCATTACAGTGCATTACAAGAACCAAAGTGCTAGTATCATGAGTATGTACCACTTTTGAAAATTTCCTTGAATCTATCAAGCTTTCACTTGATTTCACTGTGGAAATGATTAGCGTTTTTATACTATCCAAGGTTCGGGGTTTACGGCATTTAAACTTGGATTATTTTCTAGAGAAAAAGCGGAGACTGACATATTCTTACAATTTTAGTGAAAAGCTTGCAAATGGGCTGCCAAAGGGATCAGTGATTCTAGAGGTGACACTCGTCACTCATGCACAGTGTGTAGCCAAACCTTTTTCCCCCCATCAGCCCATATTAGACTCAGTGACCAAGAATAGCCGATATCCCAATTTTGTAGCAAATTTTCTTACAGATTTTTCAAAATTTGTTCCACACCCTAGCTCAAAACCTCAGTGAAGAGCACTCAGAGAAAAGGAGCAAAGCCAGGGTTTTGCTTTTTAAAAACTGATGTTTTGAGTTTTTTACTCTTTTTTAATTGGAAGCTTGTTAATTGTAAATTCAAAGGGATTTCGTTAAGTACAACATGATATCGTTTCGTTAAATATTTTAGACACAGGCCATAAAAGAGTGAAGCAAGGTTTAGCCACGAAATGGTAAATCTCTATGATCAATCGAAAATTTAAAAAAATATTAAGGTCATGACACTGTCTCAATATGTTGGTGTTGAATGTTTAAATTTCCCATCAGCTCCAAAATTAGTGGCTTGAAGAAAGCTGTAATTACTCAATTGCTGGAAGACAAGACGCCGGAAGTTGTGAATTATTTTAGAAGGTACTGAAGGTGGTAGTAACGGAAAAAAAGATGAGATTTTACTTTGTTTCAAACTCGCCTTGTATTTTCGGATGCTGTGACTCGAATTTTTTAGATGAACTATTGATATGCAACGTAAATAAATCCGAATGAAATTTGCTACAAGCCCGACGCTTTGATTATTATACACGGTTTGATCTCATCAAGTTCTGATCAATATCAATTCTAAATGTAGAGACCTCTCAAATAGCTCCCGGAAAGTCCATAAAATTTCCTACAAACCAGCGTCACAAGCTTTTCTGAAAATGCTTGTCATGGGAATAAAACGATGAGAAATTTACATTCTAAAACACTCCGACTTTGCTTTCCTTTTTTGAACCCATTGTTCCCCATTTGAATTCATACCTCAAATCTTGACCCGGGTCAGTTAGGTTTTAAGAAAATTTGGAAAACTATAAATTTGCTACAAACGAAAGGGGAAAATGATTATGCCTACCCTGTAGTATATAGGAAAAACAACCCAAAATGTTCTACAAGCTAACGACAACATGTATTCTTTCGTTGGTTTTTATTTGGAAATATAAACTTGAATCAACTTGAATTGCTTGACAAAACCCTGATTATTCTCAAGCTATTTTTATCACTCCAACCACAATAATATATGCTCTCAGAATGACAAATGTTTTTAAAACGTGTGCTATAAAACAAATTTTCTTGTTTTAAAGATTTTGCGTGAGAAAAAGCTTGGGTGGGGACCATGCAGAATGGATGTTGTGAGAATGCTTGAGAACTAATTTAATAAGGGATATATAGGAGTTGATTGACATTTCTTCAAATTAAAGTGCATATCCATTGCAGGAAATGGAAAATGGGACAGAATGGAAGGAGATATAGAGAGTAAAGGAGCGAGTTTGAAGAGAGGAAGTGGGAATAAATTGTGCGGAAAAGATTTGGTGGGCACTGTTTCACTTGGAATTGCATAAGAGTTACACTTGTTAATTGACAGTTTACAGTTGATTGACGTTGTGCTAGATTCTTCGGCCTTCCTAATACCTTCCCATTTTATAGGGACTGACTGTGAGTACTAGTTTTAAAGGAGGCAGTCGGCCAAAGGACAAATTGACTTGGTTATGACTCTCTTGGAGGAATTGTACAGGAATTTGAAGTGATCACAGAGATGTCTTTTGTGAGGTTGAGAGGGACATGACGCGTGAAGAATAAGCGTGGAGCGCTTTTGTGAGTCTAATCGGAACAGCTTCCGTTGCTGGTAAAAAGCATGCGGAAATCATGATAGTGATGATAGCAATTTGCTGTTGTGTAGAATCGGCTGAGAGCGTGTGAGCGAGAGTATGACCAGGAGGAGGAAGAGTGAAAGTTGAGTTAACCACTGTGGCACAGTCAAATATAATATGATCAAGACGGTAAATATAAGCGTAGCATGACAACAACTAGAAGATATCATGATGAAAGGTATAGTGTGTGTGTCTCACACACACACACACACAATCAGCAGGAGGCACGCTAATTCTACCTGCCAACTTTACGACTGGGACAGTGTGGTCTGAGCAGTAATTACGACAGGCATTTTACCCAGTTATTATTCACCCGACCACGGTTGGATGCGTTCTCCTTTCAGGAAGAAATCAGTAGGGAAAAGGTTCAGGTGCGCTAAATCATACAAACCCTCCTCATCCAAAACCCTACCATCAACAAGTGTCAGCATCAACTATAAAAGCCGGTCCTTTGCACTTTCAAATCACAACTCAGCCAGCATCCAGTCATTCCACACAAGCTAGGACAACTTTTCATTATAGTTTTCATCTCCCGCATCATATACAAGTCTCGGAAAAGAATTCCTCCAAAATGAACAAAGGACTCACACTGGTAAATAAATCCCTACTGTCTCACCTTTCTACATCAAACAATCAACTTAACCTTACAGTTGTGTTGTATTTTAAAAAGAAAATCATATAGCACCTCATAAAATATTGAATTCTAGCGAGCAAAATGTTTTATTTCTGACAAATATATGATTTTTTCGAATAGTTCTGCCTGGCAGCCGTCGTTGTTGCTGTCGTCTCTCGACCCCAGCACTTTGGAGGAGGAGGTGGGGGAGGAGAGGATGACTATGGTGGTGGTGGCGGTGGAGAGGGTGGCTTCGGAGGAGGATCTGAGGGAGGCTTTCACGGAGGTTCCGGCGGAGGAGGATTTGGAGGAGGAGGACATGGAGGAGGAGGAGGACATGGAGGTTCTTCCGGTGGATTCCATGGTGGAGCTGGAGGTGGCTCTGAAGGAGGACATGGGGGCGGTTCTGAAGGAGGACATGGAGGTGGCTCTGAAGGAGGACATGGAGGTGGCTCTGAAGGTTTCCATGGTGGGTCAGGAGGCTTTGGTGGAGGGGATGACTTTGGAGGGTTTGGAAGTGGAAGCCATAGCAGTGGTATTGGAGGTGGCAGTGGAGGCCATGGAGGTAGTGGAGGCCATGGAGGGAGTGGAGAAGGTGGCAGTGGAGGTCATGGAGGTGGCGGACACTCGTTCTTTGCTGGGTCACCGGGTGGTGGAGGGGATGAAGGTGGATTTGGTGGATTCCATGGCGCCGCCTCCCATCAGTCACCCGCTGCTGGAGGTCGTAGTGGAGGAGGTCGTCCAGCAAGTCATCACAGTTTTCGCTCAACCCCAGGGGGTCATGGAGCCAGAGGAGGTTCCAGTGAGGAAGGGGAGGGTTTCGATTTTTGAGAACCTCAATAGTGCTTACAGCAGTGTAACAACGGCACTGCTTCTAATTGGTCTTTATCCAAAATTCTCAACTCCATGGAAGTTATCTTAACAAGCTGCTGCTTTCTCAGATCTACTATAATCGTGTAATGACTCTGGTGTCTGTTATACTACTTTTTATTTTGCCGTGCTCTTGTGTTCTAAAAGCTAGCCGTTACAACAACTACAGTTCCTTCAATCTGAGTCCATCTGTGCCTGAAATCCCACAGAAATTTCTTACATCTAAACTAAAGCGCAATCTTGCAAACATGATTTGGTCAGCTCCAGGAAGCCTCGGCCCTGACCGTTCCTACTTCCTCAAGTACACACTCCTTCAGAAAGTCCCTGAAGTTCAAATCTAGTCCCAAAAAGTATTTAATGTTGTTTCCCAATTCTCATTTACACTCATGTAATTAGTTGACAAAGTATATTATTTTCAATTGATTGGTATGCAACAATGATTTGATACTTTTCAATAAATTTTCATAACTATAAATTGGGATTTCCTTGGAGTAATTATATGCTACCACACCAGATCAATAGATCAAGTAGATATTATTTATGCACTCGCTACGCCATTTTCTGGTTTCAAAGCTCAAGGAATTATTTGTTTCGAGTCAGGCTGGCGGCAGTATTGAAAATACACACCAGGATTCTCTCGCTACTTGAACTACGAACTTAAGCTGAGCAAGCATGACGGACAGCATAGCAAGAACAAAATTACATTTTAAGAACCATTACAAATGTAATGGTGTTAAGTAGCCAAATTCTGCTCACCTGTTCAGCCTTGAGGGTTAATTCAATAAAAATTTGTTGGAGCTTCTCATTGACGTAGTTCTGAAAGTAAAACAATGTACACAAATCGTCAATAGTTGTTTATACATTTAGAAGCTCCCAATCTCAAGAGAATTACGGTGTAACTTACAATGCAAAACTGCTCAAAGCCATTCTGCTGGAAGATCTCAAAGCCATAGATGTCCAAGATACCAATGGTGTAACCGTCCATATTGGTTACCATAGCCGTATTTACTCTCTGCACAAAAACCAACCCTTGCAATGACATAAATAATTGCATGTAATGTGTATAGAAGAGAAGCTTATAGATTTATTCTTTGGAAGTTCACATAAATGATGGTTTATTTGAAATGTGTTTTTGAGCATTTACCTTGACCAAAAAATCAAAGAGACGTGCGTACAAAGCTTTAGCCAAGGCGTTTCTGGTGTAAAGGGCTTGCTCTAAACCCAGCGTTACCTCGATCCTATCCGTCTGTCGTCCCCACTTTCCATCCATAACTCTTGACACAAGTTTTGTTCCCAGTAGGTCCGAACCAATGCTCAGTAACGAAGAAACGTATTGTAAATCTACCGATAAGAAATAATTATTATGCTTCAAAGCCAAAGGTTACAAACTTAATTTTATAGTGTGATCTTATGACTGCGCGAACCTTTAGTATTGGTGATGCAAGCATAGTTCCCAGACTCAGAAAACTGAATGTTGCCGAGATGGAGAACTCCCGAAACAACATGAAAAATGTCTTTCTGTTCCTTGGCAGACAGTCCAATGATTTCCATTGCTAAGGATTTACAACAATAATTATTCATGATATATTTAGATAGGAAACATCGAATTCATGATATATTTAGATAGGAAACATCTATGCTCAATACATAAAATAATTACACACTTTAGTGGTGTAACTGTTCCAGTCTGTTACACAGTAGGACCAAGGAACCTGGTCTGAGAAATTTCCCAGATCAGGACCATATGGTTCATAGTACGTCCTCAGGGACATACCAGAACTGACCGAAACAGACTATATTGACCAAATACCACTGGAGGAAAGTAGATATATCTGCTATTATATCTACCCCGTATAACGTTAGTAAAATACGTTATTAAATATCAAAAATCTTAAGCATGTTCCCGAATATTTTCCCCCATGTCCGATGGATTTATTTTATTCTGTTCATTTTCATCTAGCCCATACAAGCAGGTGTGCCAATTTTCTTTGACTCCCCATTTGATGACTAGGGAAAAACAATCCAGATATTTTAAAATATCCCGCATTCGGTTATCCCAGAAACTTTAGACTTTAGAACTTTAAAGACAGCGACCAAGAAAGTTTGGCAGAATCAAGATTTTGTGTGAAAAAATCAGTTATAATTTCCTACTGATAATTTTGATAAATACATACATGCATCAGATGCATAATTCTATCACAAGAGAACTTTCAATTATGCACCATTTGAGTTTAGGCACAGGGTGCAAAAGTGCATAAACCATTCAATTCACTGTCAAACCCCGGAAAATGCAAGATAAAAAGATTCCATTAAAGCAGTCTTTTTTATTTTCTGGCTAACTCTTAGGTTTCTTAGAATTCTTGATAAAATGGGAGAACGTAATATTTTAATCACGCTTGTAGAACTAGAATGGGAGGAGGGAAAATGCTTTGCTACAACATGTACATATATCAGTTATACTTTAATTCAAACAGTTTTACAAGTTTTTCCCCGTGTTAATTTTAGTTACCTTGTAGTGTCTCTTGAAAATCATGAGCATCGTTTGTCCCCTCAACTCGGAAGCAACTACTCTGCCGTAAATACTGGAAATAGTCAGGTTGAGCGAGCATCAGTTCCGCTAAATAGATATTCATACAATAAGATATCGTGACAAGGACAATAACATTTAAAGGAAGAAGCAGTGATCTGAAAAAGCTGCCATTGATAGTAATCAGAGAAATATCATCTGTATTGTACAGGAGCTTTAAAAACACAAAGACTAGAAGTTCTGGAATGGTTATAACATTCTCTGATTTTATAAACATCCACAAGTCTACAATTCCAAAAGATACTAGTAACACTACTACAACTAATAGTTAATATGATATAGACAGGCTTACATTTCATTGAATCATTTGCTCCTGCACAAAGCTGGTAAAAAATATGGAAGCTCCGCTCAGAATTGTTCACAGCTACAACTCGAGACTTTTCGAGGAGAAAGTTGGAAATTTTGCCACCAGAGGGCAGGCCCCCCTTCCCAAATTGAATTTCCACATACTTTCCCTTAAAATATAATATTAAAGAATTGAGACCAGGCTTGCTGAAATATTAACTTGCAAATTGCATTGTTACGACCTTCTGTTTAATTTCCGCGTTTAACCCCAATCATTGGTAAAGGGTTATAACAAAATTAGTATAAAAGTAATGCGTGTTTTATTTATACAAAAGACATGAGAGCCCAGCTTCATAACTGCAGTAAAAAATTGTGAACGGGTGACCAGATATTTAATTTCATAATAAAGTAGAAATATTTTAATGGGTGAAGCAGTTTATTTGACGGTCATGAAAACTTTCAAGGATTAGCAATTAAGAACCGGGTCACGCTGAAGTGGATACTGGGTCATACAGGGTAGTTTGAAGGGAACGAGTAACCGACGAAGATGCTAGAAGACATTCTATAGAACTACAGAGGTGGGGCACAAATAAGGGCATGTGGTCTGGAACCTTTACTTCTTCAACACATGCAGTGATTGAAGAGAAAATGTAATAATTTTCTCCAAATAATTCGATATCAACAAATATAGTTGATACCAAGACTGTATAAAATGCCAAAAAGTCTACTGATGGAAATAAATGCACTGAAAATTATCTTTATAACATTAAATAACGTCCAGCATTATTTTACTAAAAACATTACAGTAGATACTGTCAAGCAGCTAAATATTTTTAAGGGTTTCCCCAGATGTCAAAATTCATTGTTTATTCACCTCTTTGTGCCTAAGAGATAAAACAATAGAGCTATCTAGTACAATTTCAATGCAGGACTATAGCGTTAAACATTTATTAAAACTTAGTGTAATATCCATATTTGAGTGGGTTAGTTGACGAGTATTAAAGGAGGGCTTATTTTTCATATGAGCACACAATGTCCTAAATGGTAGTTAGACCTAATTGGATATACCCAGACCCGTGACCGGTTGGTGATTTTGTTGACATGGAAGTTAAGTCTTTGAACAATTGTTTAAAAAGTGGTTTGTTCCACTTCCTTGTTCACCATATCCAGAGATTTTGAGTGAGTGGGATTGAACAAAATTTTTAAAAATCTGAAAAAAGATCTAAATCATGGGGGTATTGAATAGGGGTTAGAAAGGGGTAATATTTTCTTGGCTCTCCGGACATTCGTACGTAATCAATACCTTGTCTAGTAGACAAAATTTTACCGATTGTATGCATCAATTGCCCGGGGAAGGAAAAATTAAGTTCGCCTTTGAAAATAAACCACCAATCCTGTAGTTCCGTTTATTCCCATTTCTCAAAAAGTCAAACTGACTGAAAGAATTTTGAAATAAAGATGGTATAGGCATACATATGTATATACGTACGTTCTTATATCACAACACTATGTGTAGTGCAAGCCTTTCACTTGCATTATTACATTTTATTATGAAACCTGGCCACTTCTCTTCACGCATAAATTTAACATTGGACTGCTCTGAAACTGTTTCCACAACGTGTTGTGTAACCACAAACATTATTCTCACTTACAAATCGACTAGAATTGTTATTTCGGACTGTTTTGGCGTTTCCAAAGGCTTCCAGCAATGGATTCGACTCTAAGATGACATCCTTTACATGCTGAACGGTTTGTCCACCCCCGGAGATCCTTGCAATATAGTTCATGATAAATTTGGCAGCAACCGTCTTTCCTGCTCCAGATTCCCCACTGCAACATCCGCACCAAGTCAATTCAACTTATTGCTAGTTATCTCTCATATGTTTGTCAATGAATAAATAAATAAATAATTTTCCAATTCCTACACCTTCTGTAAGAGAAACTTTCACGGACAAAAGTCCCCTGTTCCCTTTAAATTACACATAATCAGAGAACATACTCATGGAAGAGTTCAGAATCACATTTTTAACTCACCTTATAATGACACAATGATTCTCGGTGTCAATGAGCATATTTCTGTACATGCTATCTGCGATGGCATAGATATGCGGTGGGTTTTCATACTGTGCCTGACCAATACAAAATCAAGTCCAATTATTCAGATCATCTAATTTGTGGGACAGTAGAGGCGTTATTGTAAATATATTTATTAGTCACTTACAGCTCCTTGATATTGAAATATCTCCTTCTCGCCAAAGTAGCTGAGCTGTTTAAATGGATTTACTGATACGAGCACAGGGCCTATGTACGTCTGAAGGAATTTTTGTTTTGATCTTTTAGTCACAATTCATACAATCATATTTCTTATAACTATATTTATTTATATATAATTATATACTTATATTTACATTATCAAATGAGACAGGTATTTTATACATGTCCAATTTTTCAGCATCAGTACATTTTAAAAAACCGGGAAAATCAGCCGATAATTTTAGTGTTTTCAGTTGGGCTTGAGCAAGAAAAGCTCTCATACTGTTACATGTTACAATTACTAATGTAGAAAATTAATCTAATTGAAATTGATATTGAAGTTTTTTCTGTAGAAATAAAGAAATAGAAAAGGTAGAAACTAACGTACCTAGATAATTCAGAGCGATTATACTTAAAGATTAATAATAATTGTAAGTTGCAATAAAATGGTAATGAAAGTCATAATGGGCTCCTGATTGTTTAACGAGTGTTATCAGTACTCCTACTGTAAAGAAACTCTCATATACAGATAGAACAAGTTGTAGTGCAATTTTTTTTATTTCTCATGATGCGAATCGTAAACTGTGGCCATTATTCCAAGGAATATTTCCAACCAAATAGACATAAATTATATTATTTAATTTGGCTATATAGCGGGAGGGAAAAAAAGAACAAACACTTCATAAAAATATGCTTACAAATATCCAGTCATCCAAGTAGCGTTTTTTCAGATTTTCCACTATATAGTCCTCAGTAATTTTGCTCAGAAGGACCATGTCATCTACCCCAGATATTTTAACGTTGGCAGACTGCCAATGATACACCTGCGAAAATATAAAGATAATATACATATATTTTTCGACGCAATACTCAACTTAACTGTAAATAACCATAGAGTACACAATAATTATGAAATATTTGTTAACATACAAAAAAGAATGTCTATAAGGGTTTTACAACCAAGAATAAGCACATAAAAATCCTTGAGTGGAAAAAGCAAACATCCGTTCTTAAGAAATTAGCATGCTCATTTTTGCTTGTGAGGGCTCATAGTACATTTTTCTCTTCAACAGTCATAAATTTTATATTTTGTTGTTTTATACAAATTGAAGCTGTAAATGTTGTCAAATATTTGTAGCTTTCCTACAAAAGGAATGTCTCTTTAGAACTCTATTTTTAGAACATAAGTAAAAGTAATTGACAGGGACCTGATTTAGATACATATTATGACCACGAGGAGGAACTGCGTGCAATAGTAGGTTTGGTTCTGATCGCATAACTATTAGAGCGTATGCACACAGTTTTAACTATGAGCAACGCTTCGCTCATAAAAATGCGTGTATTGTAACCTCAGGGAAAAGAACGACATGCATATGTATGTATTTCATTTTGTTTTTAGATGTTCGTTCAGTACTACGGTATCTACATAATAGGAAAACCTTCCTTGCTAAAAATTACGGATGAGTAGATACATTTAACCGCACTCACAATCCGCTGCTCCCCTTTGTAAAACTCAAAGCCGGAAGCTGTAACTGATATTCACAAGTTTGATTCTGCTCACTTCATCAAACAATCATTTGTTTGATGAAATCGACAGTTTAAAATGTTGTATAAGTATACCCGGGAGATATGGGTACGCCGGAATGGTTTCCTTAATAAATATTGTTTGCTTTGATTTCATTATGACTGCGAGGAAAAGCCGATAAAGGAATTCAGCGGATCTGAAGCAGAGCTGCTAAATGTGAAACCCATCCTCTTGAATTATGTCGGCATTTTTTAAGGATTTCAAGCGCTATCTGATACGCCTGTCCTCTACAAATTATGGGCATGAATGGAAACATTTTATTATGGAAGATCTGGCCGCTGTATAGGTTAATCGGCTTCCCAGGAAGCTATTTATGTATTGGTAGGCCGCACATTGAGAATCGTGGCTTCAAATTCATGACTTTATTAGCGTGTTATTAGTAATAATAACTTATTGCTGACTCAGTACAAAACGACTCATCTGTCTTCAGTAACAGGGACATAGAATGCTCTAAAAATGAAAGTGTTAAAAATTCACAGGAATCTACAGTAACGACAGTATCTGCTTAAATTAAATTGCAAAGGCGGATCTTCCTCTACTGTACATAGTAGCGGATTTATGCCCTTTTATGACAACTTGTGAATAGTAGTAGTCTTGCAAAGATGAGTCAATTATCAGAACCATACACAGTGGCAGAAGATTCTGGAAAGATTACCCTGAAATCAGAGTACAAGTAGCATTGTGATTAGTGTTGTTTTTTTTTTAAAAATTGTGGATTAAAAAAATAGGTGTAATTCCTTCTTCATTTTGTTTTTTTAGTCATTTTCAGACAGCCCTTATTGTAGAAACTTATTTTGAAAGTAAGAAACTTTGACCACGTTGTAAAAAATTACGAGGCAGTGTATCATCAAAATACGAACCTTCATGGAGTTCATAGAGCTTTATGCGTGAGCAGTCCTTAAAACTGAAGGGGGGACAAAATAAAAAATTTAGGAATATCTCGTAGTCGAGTGGCTTTACAGTGTCATGAAAAGAACCTTAATTATCCTACAATAATGGCAAATCAAAACAAGTTTTAAATGCTGGTGCTAAAGATTTCCCCCAAAAATGGCATCTCATATAAATAATTTTCTGCAACGTTTGGAAATTTAATTGAGCCTCCTAAAAGATTTTTGGAACGACATAGTTGACAAGGTTTAAGTAAAATTATACGTAACCATTTATATAAGCCATAAGATAAACTCAGTATTACAATGATTCGTTCGATAACTAATCTTTATATAGTATTAGCTTTCTCTGATGGTAAACGTGATTGTAATGTCGGATGTAAGCAAATATGTATTTGTGTTTTCTCTCTCTTTGACGTACCCTTCCATTGATGGTTGAGCATTAGTATTACAGGTAGTGTCATTCTAAACATTTGGCTTCCCGAGATATTATTCCTGTATTATTTGTATAATGTCACTTCCGAAGAGTCCCGGGTGTAGTACACTTTCTAATTATTGTTATTGCCACCTAGCACGCTCGCCATAAGAAAATGACAGGGCGGGTGCCTG
The DNA here is from genome assembly GCA_947179485.1 of Allacma fusca. Lineage (NCBI taxonomy): Eukaryota > Metazoa > Arthropoda > Collembola > Symphypleona > Sminthuridae > Allacma > Allacma fusca. Next base: position 45,882,090 of record OX359248.1, read on the forward strand.
TAATAGTAACGACCAAATTTTCTACAGACATGGCACCATTTCATCCCCTCATTGTTATTTGTTATTTCTCATTTTAAATACTGAAGGGATTGGAAGAAACTCAAGACTTGCGTGTGAATGCAATACCGTGCACGCGGTTGTGCCGTAATGAAACGCATGAGATCACTAACCTACTGCAAGAATCAAAGACTATATAGTTACTAATACTGCGCCGGAAATTTCTCTCGCACTTGAACCCTTATCCTTGAGAACTAGAGAAGTAGCAAAGTATTGTCAAGGATCAGTTCGCAAGCAAAAACGCATCACTGTTGAATAAATCGTCTGTGAGGAATTGAACCGAAATGGAAAAAGTTTTCCCTCAGACTCCTTCAACTGTTAAGGGAGAGAGAAATAATTAAGTTGAAAGATGAAGAAATGACAAGGACAGGGATGTGGGACAGGGGCTGAAACCATCTACCCAAATACGATAATAGTCAAATACCTCAGACACACAAGAGGAAAAATACCATAGTGCTTGGGATGAAAAGTGAACATGAGTTTAACGACAGCAAATTTCACTGAAAATCATTGTTACGGTTTCTAAATTTTATGACGTTGGACACACTCCTTTCATGCAGTAAGGACCAACTAATAAAATGTGACTCCACAAGCATTCCAAATCCCTTTTTGATTTTATTACACACTGACCAATGCGTTTTACATGCTGTCACATACAAAAAACAGCATGAATATTCACAACAACCAACTTTCTTGACAAGGAGGCATGGTAGAGCTACTCTGATCCTATTTGATTTCATTACCTCTTAATTTCATTATTCATAAGTCCATTAGGTCTACTTTAATCCATCATGCATGGGTCCATATACTTTACCTTTGGTAACTTGTGCATGGAGATATATATTTACATTATATGTAGATATCTATATGCTTCAAATGCGGGACCACTGCCCTTACAATTAGACTTTCGCCAACATGAGACTAATAATATGCTAACAAAACATTCAAAAGTATTCCAGGAGGAGTACACAAACTGGTAATACACCAATATAGATATTAAATACTAACTAAATTCCCTCTCGGTCAGTAATTTATAATAATTATTAATACAAAGTCAAGTATTAAACAAGTGTCAGTATATTGAAAGCCAATCTCATGAGTATGATTTACTAGGGCCCCAATTTCACTCAGATAATTAGGAAACGTATCAGAATATTATTTAGTGGTAAAAATCGGGTGGGATTCTAAGGAGATTGTCAAAGCCAATATATGTCTAGAAGTCTAGACAGTATGTGTGGATTCAATCTCTTAGAAAGGAATAAACGCGAAATTCGTGCAGCTCAAGTTTTTGGAAGAAGTACATTAGAGGGGGGATGAGCACATGTGTTTTAGTTTTTATAGTTGATTTAATTTGATATGCATACATATCCAAGTTTAGCCTGTAGTTAATCCGTTAAGAACGAGCTCATCCGGCGTATATAGGATAACATAAATGCTATTAATTTCCTTATAGACGAGAACGACTTGAGCTAATTGTAAGATGAAATTCCATTTTATACCCACCAGCTCCTGTCATAGCACATAATGATGGAACAGAAAATTGCAATTGAAAGCTATGAAGTCATTGTTAGTAAAGTAATATTTAGAATTTACGCAATACTCAAATGTATCATATACCAAATAAATATAAACTACCTATGTTTGAAGTGCTGTAATAATTGCATTGCCTGCTATTTTATTTCTAGTGTGCTACGACATGAAACAGCAGAACATATATAGTACATATTACGAAAGCAAACAAATCTCACCTTCAATGAAAAGCTATTCATTCTATTTAAGGCATGTCGTGCCCCCATATTATATATTGATAATATGCGGAGCTTGTCTTCCGTGTAATTGTTTCTATGAAACCGCCCATAATTATTTTTACTCAATTTTAGTTTCTAGTTCAAATCTTTTTGGGTTTATTCATGTCAGTGACAAGATTTGTTTTTCTTTTCCAGGGGGGAATATACTATAAGGATGGAAAAAATGTTTGAATTGTTATTAGATGTTTTGTCTCATTAGCATTGAACACTGAGAAACATTTTGGTGCATGACATTGACATACAAGAGAAATCTAGTTTGGGATCAAGTAACACTCGTAGATGTTTAAATAGATCCACCCGCTGGATATAGACATGCCATTGTAGGATACTGTGTTGAAATAACCATTAGGTATGTATTTGTAGCATTAACATTCAAGCCATTTGTATTACAGTGCAGAGTAAAAAATCTTGTACAGATCTTGTTAATTTAATCGGGAAGTACCTTCTACCACATCACCCACATCCTCTACAGATTCATTGTATTCCTCAAAGACCCCCACGCACTTCCTTGGGGTATTCCTCCATGCAATGGGAAAGGCTTTGAGAAATTTCCATTTAGCATGATGCGAAAGATCTATGAGTAAGATAACTGGATAAGTGGGAAGAGAGGGTGGAATATCAAATCTTTCATAATTCAATTTATTTTATTAGAGTATGATTTGATACAGTTTCAACAGCTTTGCGTAGAGTAAAATATTTCACCTATGACCCTTCGCTTAATAATACAAGCGGGGATGATTTTTATGAAAGCTAAATTGGTTTACTGATATTAGTTTTTTGTCACTCAGATCAGATACGAGTCTGTACACAATTAGATACCTAAATATTTTAGCATGGAAAGAAACACCGAAGTTGGCCAATATCAGCCTTCATATTAGGCTTTAGTATAGGCGCTATAATGGCTTTTTTCCATTGTTGCGGAAATTCTCCGGCATATATGGCATCATATATGGATGTCATGTCAGATTGCAGTGAGTTGTTGACTACATAGTTTGAGGAACCACTTGAGCGTAAAACGTGTATTTTTCATTGTGCCAAAGATAATCTCATTCATCGCGTTCAAACTCCGCGGCATAACTAACCAATCAGACTATATTTTAAACTGTAGTGGACCCGTGGACCGCATAGTACAAACTAACAAGGAAACCTCTCGAGGTGGACAACTCGAATCGGATTGAAACTTTGTGAGGCTAGTAGTAGGCTTGAGAACCAGGGTCCAAACCCGAACCAAGTTTATGCCACTGTTTGGTTCCTAGATGTCACCACATTTCTAAATCCAATGGTAATGGACTCCCTGTTTATCTTGACTAAAATTTTACGCGTAAATTCACAAGGAATTTCAAATTTCGATTTAACTTTCATTGGTTACGTTGAGTTCTAAACCCAAAGACTTAAATTTAGTTATCATGGGTTACAATTCGCCCAACGACGTTGGTTGAACGACATGAAATTGGTCATAGAGAGTCACAACTAGCTCAACGACCTAAAATTTGTTATAATGATTTGTAAAGAGCTCAATGGTGTGAGGTTTCTCCAAATGGATCAGAGGTTGCTCAATGACTTAGAATTGGTCATAATGGATAACGCTTAGCTCAATGACCAAAAGTAGGGAATGTTGGGTTATAATTGGATCATTAACTTAAATCTGGTCATCATTCCCCTACCTTTGCTGGGTACAAAGTTAGTTAGGAATTTTACACCTTTTAGTGATTTTGATCAAGATTTTCCAATTTGGTTTTTGATTCGCAAGCGCATCGTATCTTCACAGCTGTCTACAAGTTGTTTCTTTAAAATCACGAAAGATAATACTTAGTTCCAAAATAAACCCATTAAAATGTACATTTCGTAAGGAAACAAAATCTCCTCTAAATGTAAGATTAGTGGTCCCAATCTTTCAATTCAATTCAAAAAATTCGTTTTGATTCAATTAAACGTATGAATTGAATGAAATTAACTGATTCGATTCAATTCACGATTCACAGGATTCAATTTGATTCATTTCTGCGTGCTGAATTGAATCGAATGATGCTTCAAATCATTCAGACAGTAAAAGGTAGTAACAAACATTTTATTTAAGGATTTTATGACTACAAAAAACAGCGGAAAAATATAAGGTAAACAGTTTCACTATCACTAAAATTGTCAATACATTAAACACTCGCTATAAGAGATACACTTTTTGGATATAAGGGATTGGGATTTACAGCCTCGATTCGCATTTACACAATTTATAAGACTATGCTTATAAGGGATAATGTTTATAAGGGACAAATTTTGCCGGCCCCATGAGCATCCCTTATAGAGAGAGTTGACTGTAACATTAACAAATTCGAGTTGCATATCCAGCTAATAAATTGTCCTATTATTACCTAAATTGGACCGTTAGTAAACGCTGTAATTATAATAATAATTGATGCATTTAATGCATAAAAATTATTATTTACGAAATAATTGATAAGTCAGTTTTCCAACAAAAATGTCTCTCACAAACATGTGCAAAGATTTTAATGTGATGGGTTACTAGCTGCATTTTTTAGCGGGATATGCAAACAAATTCGTTGCACGTGAATCATTTGAATCGGGATTCAAGGCGTTTCGCGTGATTTCATTCATGAAGTGAATTGAATGAAATGATTCAATTCATGCTTTGAATTGAATCGAAAAATGGTGAATCCGAATTGAATTGAATCGAATCGAGTTTTTTTGATTCAGAATTGAAAGATCGGGACCACTATGTAAGATCAACTGATGAAATGAAACTTTATGAACTTATTGTCATTAACGTATGGTCCATTACAATCCATTTTGATAATTTATTTACCTGTGACCCATTATATTATGACTAATTTTAATTCCCTGGGCCAACATCAACCCACTATGATTTTTCAGCTGTCGTTCAGCCACTCATGACGACCAAATTTAGGTCACTCAGATGCCGAGTTCGAGTAATAAATTGAGCAAAGTCAGCTCTATATGGTCTAAATGCATGTTCAATTTAGCTGTCGAAATCCGGGATTTGAAATTTCTTATACTAATTAACATGTAAAATTTCAGACAAGATACGCAGGGGACACCCTCACCATTGATTTTGAAAGACTGACATTCGGGATACTCTTCCTACCAAACCAGAGCGAACTGGCACTAACTGTTCAGAAGTGTTATAGTTTTTACTCGGTATGACATATATAAATGCTTATTGTAATATATGCGTGGCTTGTGTATGTATTTTGTTACTTTGCAGTAAGATAGCAAATTCTCCTGCGAGCTTTTATGCTATTTACATACTTCTGGACATTTTTGTGCATGGTTTGTCATTTGTCTTCAAAAAACAGCGAGTTATGTTTTCGGGTACCAAAGAAGGCCTGTTTACTGTTACTGATTTACTTGTTTTAATTAATGCTGCTAGTATCACAGCACGTACTACCATGCACTTAATTTAGTTTGGGTTCGGTCAGTGTTTATACCGGGAACTACCAGACAAAGTTTCAATACGATCGTGGTTGTTCACATCGAGAGATCTCCTTGTAAGCCGTGAGCACGGGTGAGCATTATGGTGCATTTACTGTGTTTAAATGGTCATGCTGTCATGCAGTTTTAAATGGTTGCATGGAATGGAGGCTGAGGCTGGACTCTAATCTTACGTAACAACTCTATTTTCTGTGGTCACTACCTATGTTTGTTTACTCCTGACTTCAGATGTTTCAATGAAATAATAGGGATAGTACACATAGTAACCTAACACGTTGGAGGCAGATAGCGAGCACGTCCAAATATTCAAACCTACGGTAACTTACAATTTACGTCACTAGACCTCGACAAGAAAAATGCAGTACATTTAATGATATCACCATGCCAAGCACACCCAATATTTATAGCCCTATATAGAATGAGGTGTGTATGTGTATACCCATAAAGATATGGGCATTGATGCCTTAAGGAAGATGTCAAGTCCATAAGGAAATTCATCTGGCGAGGCGTGTAAACAAATTAAAAGGCAGGAGTGTCAATATGTTATGAAAAACTATTAAGTCTAGTAATTGTGAAAGAGATTCGGTAATCCGTTTGACCGCAGGAAATTAAAAGAGGTCATATATAAACATACGCGAATACACACGTACTGAAATGGATGATGAATTTCTCAACATCAGTTGGGATTTCATAATGCATTTTTACAAAAATCTTTAAGTAAAAAGTAATTGTAAGTAGCTTCGACTAGATACAGCGAACAATTAGTTCTAGCGATTTAAATAAAAGAACTTTCGAATATAAATAAATTTTATGTTTAACTACGTATGTATATATGTGCTTCTAGTTTCTACCAGTCAATATTTCCTCTGTTCCATATATTATTCTACTTCAATGCATCACTACGCCCCGTACAAATATTCTATTTTTTTATGTAACACCCCGATTTTCAAATTTTCTTCAAACCATGATTGGTCATATACAAATATTCCCATTAGTCATAATATCCAGCGTTGTACAAATGAAAATGCCCTCGGTTTTATGCCTGCCCAACTTAAGATACCCAAAATGCTACACTATGATCAGTATTTCTCCTTTAGCTTAGTTAAGAGATCTCAAGCCACATATTGAAAAATATGAATATACCTACCCTAGGCTGAATATGCCCAAAATGCTCAGTGTCATAAATGCCCAAAATGCTCTACTCTGTAAAATGAAAATGCCATGACATTTTCAATTGTACAACCCTGGTCATATCTTCCACCTTAAAAATTCGACATTGATTTTAAAAAGATTGCGCAAAATGTAAATTTGACGCGAAATTAAAAACTCAAAATTTTAAGTATCTATAATTACTTTTAAACTTGGAGATCTCTAAATTAGAAATTGGACGTACACATTCAAAAACTTGGATTACAAAGGCGAGTTTGAATTAATGTGTTCGCGTAGCAAAATTTCTATAATGTACTACACATATTTTAAAAAGAATAATAAAAATTCCTATTTAAAAAAAACAATACATCTTAAAGTGATGTTTTGAAGTGCGTACTCTTGACTTGAGTTATCAAACAAACCGTTGTTCACTCCACAAATCAACATTCGACTCATTCAAATATTCATTTTAAAAAATAACATTCGAGCATTCAATCGAAAACTCTCGGATGTCTGTTAAGTTAATTCTGGTTTTTTTGCACTCACAAACATAAATTTTGAATGCTGACATAATTATTTAATTAAATAAATAAGGAATAAATATAAAATAAATGATGCAATGCTTTGTGTCAAATCTGAAATTTCATTAACCTTTTAAAAATATTTGTGGTATAGATTATAGGAAATTTGTTATGCTAACACTTATTACTGAAAAGCCTAGCATAATGATCGAAAGTTCTTGAATGTACAGGGGGAGCTCGTGCAGTTTAGAAATCGCCATGTTAAATTCCATTTAGAATTTGAAAGTGGGAATTTCGCATAAAAATCAATGGATACTTTTTCAGGGGACACATTTCATATGACACATGGAGTTTTTTGGATATTGGTAATCATGTTGGGAAAGAAATTAGATAATCCAGGGGTAAAACCAAAAGTAGAATTGTTAGTTTATCCTTACAACAAGTGGTTTTTCCCCACCTTTTTATCTTTTAAATTTTAAACATAAACCTCTCAGTTTGGTTGTTAAAATACAAATATACTTGCAATGTACGGATGATATGGGCAAAACCCGAAAAGAATCCTGAATAAATATTATAAACCTCTCATGTTTGAGTCTTGCTGAATGATTTGGTCTAAAATGAAAATACATGCCCTAAATAACCCTAGGAATTGGAATTTTAACCTGCACACCAAGGGGCATCCTCTGGGTCAATTCATGCGTTTTACATGGGAAAATCTGCCCCGTGACAATAATTTTGACCCTAATGTCTTCTTTGGTGCAGGTGTGTTATTTATCTCCAGGAATTTTTCCCCCAAAATTTGACGTATGTGACCTTCATAGGTCAAACTATTGAACTGTTACAATATCGAGCAATTTAAAATATCATCTACTCCTTGAGTCTAACAATGCTTAAACGGGACATACGTATGTACCCTGACCTCAGCTGTCACCTCCTCATGTCAAATGACTAGATTAAAACTCTAACCCTGATATTGACACTTTAGTCCGTAAAACTATGCCGGCTTAATTAAATAACATTTTTACTCCTTAAAAACCGTAGGATCTGGGATTCCAGTTTTTTCCATTGTGGAAATACTGAAAATCATGTTCTTTGAGTTAGGCTCGATGCTGTTATTGGTATCTTTTTAAAACTTTATTTTATGGACTATTTTAAAGACCACTTGATATTTATACCCTGGCCAGGCTGACCTACCCTGGACTCCCTATACTTATACTATCAAATAGCATTAGTCTTCCCCCTTAACTTCTCTTAACGAACCAATAATTACACGAAAGGTCTAAATAGGCTTCTTCCCGATTTTTTGTCATGCTGTTTCACATTTCAAGTTAACCTGTACAAAATTCATCACAAACAATTTAAAACTTTCCTTTCTAAAAATATTCCAACTTTTATCACTTGTTTCCTTGACCTGCGAAACAAGTTTTGAGAGCCAGTGCAGAGGTATGAAAAAAGTTTTGAAAACTGTTGTGCGGGAAAATATTTTAAACGGATTTTATTTTACCTTCCTTCCTTAATCCTTATATGGACTAGGGGCAGGGGGGGGGGCTGAAAGATTATATTAATACCTTTTTGAAATGTACAATCTTAAAACTCATGAATTTGGAAACGGTGCAAATACTTTCATTAAGTCTGAAGTAAGAAAAGAAAACTACAGATAAATTGGGAAGGGGTACACAATTTTTAAACATTTTAATAGGGCAGATATACATTAAGTAACTTTAATTGCGCGTATAATTAGTTTCATATTCCTGAGGGACTTAAGGTGGGTCCAAACATTGGGAAATGCGAAGCTGTTACATTCACTGACTGCTTTACTATGTACGTATGTAAATACTACCACTATGTATTCCTATACTAAAAAATTCAGTATATGAAGGCTGCACTTGATCACACGCATAAACACCATGAATCACCATGTGCCAACCCAAAGAAAGGTACTGATGATCACCAAGCACTTACTGCAGCCCATATATGCATGTATGTACGCTCTGAAACCCAAGGTTATGAGTCGTGACGTGAGTATTGTTAAACGCCTGCATGCAATTCCGAAAATGACACTATGAATTAATATTGCTCGGCGATTTTGCCCTTCGTCCAAAGTTACTCACACACAATAAGTAGAGTATGCTTGTTTAAGGAAACGGTAACTCTTAATCAGAAACGAGAATGAATCATGCGATGAGTGGTCACTAATATCATTATGTATTATTAAACTCGGAAATTCCAAAAATAAAGGATTACCATTTTGTTAGAATTTTTCTCGCTTCACGAGAACAGTCCAAAAATATAAATCCGTTTGAGGCTTGCTTATTAAAACTTTACACACTGACGGAGGAATCACAATAAGTCACCGATCATCACAACGAACTTTATCACTTTATTCCCCAGAAGAAAAATTACATACACCAAATAGTTAAATAAATTCAGATAACAATCCCAAACCCTTTGCACTTGTCTGTAAAAAAGCCCAAAAGGAAAAGGAACTGCTAAAAAAAATTGGCGTGCTAAAATGCAAAAATATTTATGTTCTCACTCAGCCATTTTGACTCAAGTGACCACAGTGCAGGAAAAAATGATATCAAGGGAAAAGCTTGTACAAAATAACATTTAATGCCATTGAAAGACGGGTTATCGTTATCTCCTGTTATCGATCCAAATATTGCAAGGGCGATGAGCTTATTGTTAGACTAGTAAGTGCTTGCCGCATTTCTCAAACGAGTAAGAGAGGTAGGGAATTGTCAGCAGGTTTTTACAGAGCGTCAACACAATGTCAGCTGTGGTTGAGCATGGAGCCAAGTCTCTCTCACAATCAATCTCGTTGAACCAATGCATCCATGTAACTATATATGCAAGAACACACACACACACACGAGTGAATAAAGTGGAAGACAGTGAAGAGTTGCAGTGAACACAAACCATACAAAAACTACACCAAGTCACTAAACCGTCCGTGGCTTAAAAAATCCTTCGCTAGTTTTTAGTGTGATCAAAAATGTTTGACATTTTATAGCTCCGTGGGACTGTATCAAATGTCACAAAGTCACCGTAACTTTCGAATGAGAAACTGTATATATTCTACATTATGTACGGACATCCGTATGCTAAACAGAGAGAAACATGCTTTGGTATGTTTACAACTCAGAACTGGCGTTGGAAGGAACACGAGTTACAAATATTTCCTCCGCACGCACTTTTTATTTAATGGAGAGCAAACTTTTTGGCAAAGCCTTCAGCCTTACAGAGTGAGCCAGAATGATTGCTGGTGACATCAAGTCAAGACTCATGTTGACTTTGACGAACCAACCAGTCAATGCAATTCCCCATATACAATGTGCAGTCTGCAAAAAGCGGAGACGCTCAAGTTTCTGGCGCGTTGAGGTTCAACAATATTTTACAATCAGCCCCCAAACACACAATAATAACAATTGCCACACCACCCAATTCTGCAAGTGTACTCACTACAATTAGCCAGTAGCACTGAACCCCACTCCTCACGTTGATCCCAAGTTCCCAAGTTCCCACATTATATTCCTCTTGCTCTTGCACTTCTCCGTTCGTTACACGAGCTTTTCTTATTCATACAATTTATTTGTAGGTGAAGTACACCCTTCTCTTTGGCAACTCTTGCTATCTACAGGCATTCATGCATATGACTAACCCAGCACAGTCTCACTGCCACACGCTCTGATGTATGTACAGTCCATGCAAGAGCATTATGATGAGACTGACTCCTGCCACTATTTTACGTTTCCCCCCTTCCCCCACAGAAACTCTTATTCATAGGTGAGAAAGTAAATACTTGCATATCGCACAAATATTATAATCGCATTGGTATCATGTCTGCTTAATTTTGGAATATCGTCCAGTCAAGAATGTGCTTGCTCACATTGCTCACTATCCCTGTTGTTTGCGTGACTTCACTTGGCTTGAGATGACTCATATCCTCACTCATCCACACCCAACACTCAGACTTGTATCTTATTTACTTAAATTGTCGTGTTGTAAACTGTAACTCAAACCGTCTCAAACTATTGGATCGACGACGCCTATATGCATGTTAATATATTTATTAATATGTATATTTATTTATTATATAATAATATGTATGTTAGTTATATACATATTAAGGCATATTACTTATTGATGGAAACTTGGCCAGCCAGAAATGAGTCAATATGATATATATTAATGATAGTACAAAAAATTTAAAAAAAATACATGGTCGGCAAATAAAAGTTTATAGGTAGATACTAGTTATGGCTACTATCCTTGCAATTATTTTTGAAACCAGTGGTGTGTATATAATTCTACATACCTTTACAAGTTGCAGTAACAATTATTGTTGTTTGCTACGAGTAATTACGTAAATTAAATACTCCACTGAGTAACTGCATACTGGGACGGAAAACCTGCCACAATAGTTTATGTGTAAAGATAATATTTTGGGATCTCCCAAAATGTAGCACATTTTCTAGCAGATCTAGTTCACATACAAGCATAGAACTTACTCAACCCTGAAGGTCACAATGGTCAAATGAATAAAAGAATGATTTCTGGAAAGGGAATTTCTGTTTATTTTTTAACCCGAAATGATAACTTCTGTGTAATAATTTAAATTAATATACATACATAAATTATATTAGCCAAATTCTGCCAGCTTGATAATAAGTAATCCAAAAATTAAAGTCATAATCTCTGGAACGTTCCTCCTTTTAGCTTAAACAACGCGTCATACACCATCTCTCCACATTAGAGCCACATATGTGGGCGTGGGGTAAATAAAAATAAATGAATTAAGTGACCTTAAATCAAATTTTTATTTTTGTTGAAAGATTGTGAATTACGTATAGTATTGATGAACTATACGAGAAATAGAAAACTTTTGAATTCAATTAAGATGGCCGATTTAGTTGCTCCATCATATCGATAGCTACTTTTTGACATATTGATTAGTACTTCAATATGCTCAATTAGAAATGACATTAATTAGAATGGCATTGAAGATTTTTAGGAATTCAATATCTGTTTTTTATACTTACACCATTCTAAATAAAGTAGTTCTGAGTTTTCGAAATCAAGTATTCGTTTCGTTTTCAGTATTTAACTCATCCTAATCTTTGGGGGTGAGACGCTTATTCTAAGAGTTAATCTTGAATGACCTCTCATTAGTGTTCCTCAGACATACATAAATATGTATAAAAATACCGTACCCATAGACGTGCTCCTGGCAAAAATAATAGGAACTTTAAACTTTCGGACCTTTATCCCCATGTCTATATACCTAACCCATATTAACATGTTCTAATTTTTTATACCTGATCTTAAATCAAATCATAGATGTGAGATGTCAAAAGTCGCCAGTTTTATGCTTTAATCATATATTCGAACCTTGTTTACACTTTTCTCACTTGTATTTACAAGGTGACTGTAATCATTTGCCATCCCTTAGACCACATAAGGGAATGACTTTTAAAACATTTTATTCTCCCAGTTTGTAGCAAATTGTTTTGGAGATTTTTTTAAATTTATATCATTAACATGGGCCAACATTTGATGGCACAGGATTCAAGAAAAATGGTTTCTCTCAGAATTAAAATTTCTCCATTTTTTTAATTCTCACACAAAATTCTTTTACATGATGTTTTGAAGCACGTTTGTAGGAAATTTTACGAGCTTTCAAAAGGTTTTGCAGTAGGTATCTACGTTGAGATTAACCGAAAAAGATCTAAAACTAGGTTGGAGAAATTCCTGTTTTTATTAGGTTGGGCTACAAAAGTTCAGACTAGGACTAGATCTACTAATTGTTGCATCCTACTTGACGCAAATTGAGAATATCAAAAACAGATAACTCAGCATGGTCACCACAACAACAACAGACGTTCTGAAAGGTTTACTTTAGAAGAAGTACCACATTTCCAATGAATCTGATGGACAATCTTAGGACTAAAGTTAAGAAAAAGGAAACTTTAGGATATTGGGATGTTTCACAGTCTGTCATTTTTTAAAATATTTCAAAACGCTGTAGTTGTACAGACATGAGGATTCATTTGAGCTTAATATCATCTTCTTAAATAAACCACTCGCGTAAAAACCAGAAACGTAAGGCAAGATTTTTAAAAGAAGAAACAAATAATGAATCTTTACGGTACACACCTTCATAAAACTTGCATCACATTTTCAGTTCCTGAGACTGAGACCGCAATTTTGGACTTGGGAACGTGATATTAGACAAATATATTCCCATGAAAATCCCACACAACTACAGTGTTCTGGAATATTTTTAGAAACGACAGACGTTCTTTGGAAAAGTACCAGTAATGATATAAGAAATTCTCATTTTTTGCAGCTTTACTCCTCAAGATGAATTTCCTAACCTTGTGCTCTGGTTTCACGGGTCTCACCCACAATCACATTCTCAAAGTATGGATTAGTGCCATTACCGATAAAAGTAGCTAGCACTGATTGAATTTTTGAATTCATTTTCAATGAGCTACTACAGTATTGACCGAGATATGACAATCCAGCCAAAAGTTATTGTAGCTTTTCGAGATTCCTCAAGCGCCCAAAAATCTGAAACTGAAAAATCGTAAAATTTTAAACCCTGGTAAACATGAATGCGAATTTTTTCTTCTAAGAATTTAAAAACAGTGAATTCTTGTTGCTGAAACAAAATGTTGCCGATTCGGTAAAAAAATCTTTATCTTTAGATTTGATTAGCACTCCGGCATTTTAACTGGGATTTTAAAATTCCAATAGAAATCTGATGATGATTTAATGCACATTAATTAAACAGCTTTTCACGAAGCGTATAACAACCAAATACAGCAACCCAGGCAAAAATTATTTTATTTCAGTGTTTCGAAAAACACGGACTGTTTTTTTTTAAATTTTGAACACCAGCGGAAGCGAATTTGAAATTTTTTGATTCATTTAGACGTTTAATCACAGGAAAGTTTATCCTAAGGGGAGAGACGGTCTTTGATGATTCCTTAATGGGGGGAAAATGTTGAAATTTTTATTGAAAAAGCTGATACTTTTGTACGGCACATCAAAATTTGAACTAGGTTTTGGAAATTTTGATTGATATAATTTTCGCTTGTAGAGCGAATCGCTCCACAGATACCTTTCAACGAGGTAATAACGAGCGAGATGCGACATGCTTTCAAAAGTAATATAAAGGTCCAAAATCGGTATTTTCTAAATTTTGAACACCACGGAAAATGAATTAAAATTTTTTAAATTAATTATTAACTCCATCATAAGAGGTTTAGTCCCGAAGGGGGAAGCATGGTACGTGCTGATTCATTCTAGGCGATAACTTTCATGTCACAAAATTGAATTATATGTTTGTTTATTAAAGATTCAGTTCCTTTTGAGATCACTCCCTGGTAGAAATTCAGGCACATCTGTTTGTAGAAAATGCAGGGGAGAAAAATCTAAAACCCTTGGACATATGTAATTATGTTATGCAACTTCCCAGCAGGTGAAGGAATATCGACTCGACATCATGAAAACTGAATGATGATAAATGATTAAGTTCTACTATTGCCAAATATTTAAAGGAATAAAAATGGCCAGATTTTGAAGAAGTTTTTTGCATTACAATAATAAATTGACATTTGATGCTATAACGTAAGAAATAGTAAATAATTCATCACCAATCCGACAGCCACAGTTGAAAAGTCCTTAAAGTCAAGCAATTGAAAGTTCACCACGAGAAGTGTGGAATTTACAATCCTTCCTTGTACCTATATCTTGTTACGAGAGATTTAACATAACCCGTCGTTTCCTGTTATAGGTTAAAACGTTGTATCTAGGGTACTGAATATTGTGTCGTTAAGAAATATTGGGATGAAGTTGTGAATAAAGTTTACTTCTCTCTTGTACGTAAAAGAGATATGCGCAATACGAATATCATGGTTACTACAAATCCCAGGTTATGATTAATAAGTAACCAATTAACCATTAAAAAATGCAAATAATTTCACACACAAAATTATTCTAAAGTGCTAAATGATATTAATTAAATCAACTTTACTGTTGCCACCTTCAACACGGAAAAATATAAACAATAATTTTGCTTTTAGTAAATATAATTATACATAGCATACAAATTTCACTTTTATGACGAATTATTTCACATTGATTGCAACGAAGTACATATGTACATGTAATTATATAGTTCACTATTAACATAACTGAATTGTTAAGAAATACAACACATACTTTATCAAATGTTATGCAATTTCCTCCGCACACAACAGGGAAATGCTTATATGGCATATTCATAAAGGCGAAATTACTGATTAAAGATTCGACTGAAAATCAAAATTCATCAAGTTATTTTCTCTTTTTCAATTCCTCGAACCGTTTCGTTAAGTCGTCAAAGTCGATTTCGTTATCATTATTACTCTTATTTAGATGATCTCGTCCACCTACACCTGTAGATGATGGATTTGTAGAAGGTACTGCGGGAAGATCAGGTAAATCAAGAAACTCAGCGTTATTTCCTGGCGACAGTTTGGACCTTGGGGCAGGCTTAGGTTTGGAATCATCCTGAAAGCACATATCAAGGATACTTGTTTACCACATCGACAGGAAACCACTAGGGTGCCCCAACCAATACCCAGCATTCCTAGTCTACTCTTACTCTATGACCTTCCAAAACTGAGATTGAGCAATCATTACTGACTTTTAAATAAAACGATACCACAACCTTAAAGCGACAAATATCCCCTGGAGATAGACATATTGGGAAAAGTGAGATCTCGAGTTACATAAACAGTAAATATTTCAAAATAAAGTATGTACACGCACATGGTACACAGTCAAGTCAAAGCTAACAAGGAAAAAGTACATAAGCAATGGATAAGTGTGTACGTAAAGTAAAGACACACGTATAAACATGTTACTAAAGAAGTGAATGTACATGCATCTTCAAAAAGCTCAGTAAAGTTAATTAACAACTAAAGAAATTAAGCAGACCTGCACAAGCTGTAATAAATATATTGGTTTGTTATTTTATACGGCAATACTAATACGGTTAGCTCATTACAAAGACGAGCCTTTAATCAGCTATCTGCGACAATACAATAGGAGAGATTCCAAGAAATGAAGCTCCCCGGACCATGTCGCGACCAAAAACTGTATGCCGTACAAAAACAAGGAATGTTGTGCAAAGCATAAGCGAGCAGGAATTAACAGCAAAATAATGCGGATTCAATGATAATCCAAACCAAAGCGAACCTTGGGTGCAGATGGTGGAGTTGGAAATGAATACGGTGGTGGTAAACTGTCATACCTTGGACCTCTAATATCTGCCCCGCCTACCTATTGCATTTACAAAAATATTCATATATTATAATAGCGAAATATCTTTTCCCCAGGTTCCATCACACGATCTAAAGAAGTTATAAGTTTTAACTACAAATAAATTTACACGGAAACATGCCAATCCACCTACAACAATCAATGGGTGGTTTAACTTATTAACTGCTTTAGAAAATATACATAAGCATGTTACTAGTTACAGTTACATACAGGGACAATTATGTTACTTCATTACTTCGTAGGTTTTTAAATAAAAAGGCCAGATGCTCCGGCGATTCGGTATCAAAAGTATTGATCCCAGGAGTAAATAATTACACGGTACCTACCCCCACTAAAATTCAGCCGATGATTTCACCTGTGTAGGTTACTTTAAACATATATACCTAAACACGACGCGTGATGTACCATGAAATAACAAACCTGATAATTAAAATTCAATTCCTTGTCACTTCCAGATGGTATCACAAACCCTCCCATGTTATGAGATGCTGGTATATTCATGGGAGAAAACGGGGGAGACATTGGTATGTCTAGGGGTTGCTTCCTCAATTCTTCCTGGGGAATGGCAGGGTACTGAAAAGGCTTAAAATTCGAAGGTTGTGGTGAGATCCTACCCGGGACAACAGGCATATATGGATAACCAATAAAACCAGGCGGAGCAACATGACCTCCTTCAGAGCCTCCACCTCCACCTCCACCTCCACTTGCACCTCCACCACCACCTAGGTTATTTCGGTCCCCTCCTAAGTCTATCAGTTCTTCCAAGTGCTCTTCGTCTAAAATCTATCCAATTTACAAGGAAAGTAACACATTGTACACATATACATTTTAAATCTTTAGGAGACGAACTGAAGTGAAAGCTGCATTAAACGATCATGAATACAATAACATTCCCGTGGTTTCAGGACATATTTGTGTAAACTCCAAAGCAAGGTAGCGCTTCAGAGAAACTGAATTTACAACTAGCAACAATTATACTTTCGCTAATTTTTATCACTACTAACAATAAGTGATTTTACTGTTGATTAAATGTGTTGATTATTCTTGAATATTTATTTCTTGTATCATAAATATCTCAGTTAAATTCATAGCATACTATTATTTGGCAACAGTAACTTTTTGGGAAAATCATTGTGACTACTAAAAACACCAGACGGCTGAAAAAAATCCCCCAAAATTAGTTCTGTAATAAACTTAGGTAAAATATTCTGAGTGAAAAGTTGAAAACTAAAACAATAATTTAGATAAAAGTAATTGTATTTATCAACATATCGTTACTTGCTTTAATCGAGGAAGGGGTAAAAACTTGCCTTTTGGTCCGGTTCGTAATCAACGTTATAGTTCCTCGCGATTTCTATCAAATATTTTTCCACAAGCACCTTCGGGGGAGCTTGAACGCTCATTTTTTGCATTAGTTTAGGCAACACTGTCCCGACACTGTTATCTAAACAGCTCATTGCATAAGGCTTGCCGTATTTCACAGTCAATTGATCCGAAATCAATTTAAGCTCCGCACAATCTGTTTGCAATCGTAGAGCTACCCAAATAAGGCTGGATATAGCCTCCTTAAGCCCCTCGTCTAATTCTCTGAAACCATAAACACAGATTATAATTCATGCTTAGTAAATCGATTTCGTAAATCTCTGGAACCGTTAAGGACCAACAATATTTGTCCTATCTTCAACCTACTTATCAAAGCCACTCTTAAGGAAATGGAATTTTAAAGAGCACACTAGACTCATTCATGAAACTTCACCTATTTTGGGTAATTGGCGGACAAATCCAAGTATGTATGGTTTGAATGTCCGAACGGTAATGACTGGATACGAGAAAATTTAAGCTCAGGTCAAAAGAATACTTGAACACGGCTTACTTAAGTGACATCTTCTAAAATATCTTTACCCTAACATGCCTTTACGATGGAATAGTTAAAACGACACAATGACACAATCTTATTAAAGCATCTTTAAATAAAATTCTTGTCTAATCTTGAAACAGAAGTGACTGCCAGAATTAATTTGAACTTATTATCAGCATAATATTAATGGAGATTTGCTATAACGCCAGACGCCAGACGAAGGAATAAAATGAGGAATTCGTGAGGCACTGCTCAAGTCCCGCATTTAATCCATGTTCCTAATATCCTAATTAATGAAAACGTGAAGCGGCTGGAAGAATACACATACAGATAGATACGTAACAGAATGAAATGACAAAAATTGAACTTACTTCATCTGCTGTAATAACCCGAACCTTGCGAGTAACAAATCACAATACATTTCTACCAGTTCCATGGCTTCGACAATATAATCCTCACGAATGATATGCTCGACTCGAATCTTTGCCCTGTCAACTTTTCCATCCCTAATGTAATCGGCTATTTCTTTACGGGCTTTCAGTGCTAATTCCGTTTTCTTTTTTTCCATCAATTTTAGCCGTTGGACAGCCAACTTCAGATTCGTTTTGAGTTTGCTGTAATTAGGACCACTGGAAAACATCTTGATGCTAAAAGGTCGCAAAAAAATATATTGATTATTTTGATGCATCTACATATAGTGCATATTACACATTAAGCTTACCACAAGATAAAAAATCAGAAAAAGGTATAAATCTGGTTTATACGTTTGTCTTAGATTTATATATAATGATTCTGTTTTTGGTGTACTGACTAAATTCTGTTTGTTGATCACCAATCTGAAAGAATTTTGTCTCGATCGGATAGTCTCGGAGATACGACAGGCCAAATCCCTTGTGTAATGTAGTACAGGAACACTGAAACGCGTTGTATGTATTGGTGTAGGACCATTTGATGAGTAATTTAAGGATTTGAAAGAATTTATGATGGATGCTTCTAGTTTCCGAAATACGTGTTGATGTCACATGTCACCTATAGTTTTCCATTGCACTTTTACTGACTACACCACACCCCTTCAAGAGTTTCTCTTTTATGGTTAGGTGTAAAAAGCTAAGACTCCGAATCTAACTTGTTAATGCCTACTTACAATTAGTGACATCACATTGTGACCTTTGACATGACAAATATCGGAAACTACGGTAGAAACGAGTGGCATAAACTTTTTTTTCAAATCCTTAATATATTCACCAAATGGTACGTACGGGTTCAATGAAATGCTGGCCGGCGGACTGGAGGGCTCAACCGGCAGAATTGTGGGCCCAGTCAAACAGGTGCAGTCTGGCAGATCCAGTCAATCAAGTGTGGGTTGGTTGGCTGAGGTACGGAATAACTTGCCGGAACAGAATTATATATGTGCGTCAAGCATATCCAAAAATCACCGTTATTTCAAGTTTGATATTAAACTAAGGAACGCGACAACCGAACCAAGCACAAAATCAATGGATGGGACCGGTTAGGACCATCGGACTACACAGTATGGAACAAACAAAATTTCATAAAACCGGACTAAACGGACGTTCTGTCCCGTCTCGTGAAATTCTGTCCATCCCGTACCGTGTTGTCCGATGGTCATGTCCCAATTCTTAGTTTAGAGTTTGGTTTGGCTGTCCCGTTGTCCCATTCCTTAGTTTAGTGCTTGGCTTCATTGACCCGTCGTCCCTTAGTTTAGTAACATCCTTGAAATACGGGTAACGATGTGGTGCTAATTGCTTGACGTGTATTTCATTCTGTCCCGTCAAATTATTCTATCCCGCCAGTCCTCGTTGTATTGACTGAGTCGGCCAACCCGCATTTGGTTGATTGATTGTACCCGCTATTGAATGACTGGGCCTGTCACCCCGCATTTTGTTGAAATTCTTTTGCGTACATAAACCAATAGGTACAACGCGTTTTCACGTCCCTGCAATATATTACAAATGTGAGCTTTGACCTGTCGAAATGATTTACGAAACTATATCCGACCGAGACCAATTGTTTTCGGTTTTATGATCTACGCTTGAATTTACCACAACAAACTTTATAAATATCTAAGGTCAGTGATTAAACTGGCCTTCCCAATCTACAAGCGACAACATATACAAGGGCCAACATTTAACCAACAATCAAAAATGTTCATTCTTATTTAAGGCGAATTTTTAGCTAAGTTGGCAAAACTACCACTTTGTCCGTTGGGGATACTTTGGCCCAACATTGACAATGGTTGGCCAACAGTGGGCCAAAGTACCCCCAACGGACAAGTCCAACAATTACCCGCTTGTAGATTGGGATTGTTCCCAAAACGACACAAACACAACAAAACAAAAGTTATGAAATAAAAATGATTATTATTAGTGATCAGACTCCAAAAAAAAAACCAAGTACTTACTTAAGTTACCTGCACTTTTCGGTGAACTGATACGGTATTAGAAATAATCCAACGACACACACCCAATTTGCGATCAGAATAAAGACGTTTTGAAACTGGAAGAGAGGGGACAAGGCAATGGCTTTAAATGAAGACAAATAATAGAGGATCACTGTAGAGAGATTTAAAGATAAATGAATTAGTCAGAGGCTGATGATGTCATCGCTGATGACCTCCCTTGTTTGTGATGATATTAGTCAGCAAGAGTAGCAGTGCCGTAACTGCAGTAGACATTGGTACTAGTGCGAGCTACGAGACATTCATACATTTGTATGGAAGGCAACTTAGCCTTCATCTGAGCCCCTATCACATTCATTCTTAAATAATGTCACGTATCTCCTTAACCAAAGGTAATTCGATAGCCTTCGATCACATATTCGATGTCTCCACGGACCACTCTAGGGTTACAAGCAGAAAAAATTATAGAAATTTTCGGAAATAGCCATTATATACATATTTTCGCAGTATCCGATTTATTTTCCAGAACTACCGGGACTAAAAAACAATGCTTTTAAACTGTTGTTGTTGTGCTCCAAAAGTGTTCCTCAAAATTGTACCAATGAGGTACAATTTAGGTAGAATTCGGAACAATATTCAAGAAATAAGAAACAATTATTATACACGCTCGTAAAAAGGGGTCAGGCTAGAACCGAGAACAGAGGACAGTTGAGAACAGAGAACAGAGAGGCTAGAAGTGAGGACAGCCGAGAACAGAGAACAGAGGACAAAAGTGAGGACGAAAGAACCGAGGACACTTTCGGCTAGAACCGAGAACAGAGGACAGATCACTGAGGACCAAATTAGTGAGGACAAATTTACTGAGGACAAAATCAGTGAGGACAACATCTGTGGGGACAAAATCATTGAGGACAAGATCAATGAGGACAAGATAAGTAGGGACAAGATCACTGAGAATAAAATCAATGAGGACAAGATCTGAGAACTGGGGACATGATCTGGGGCATATTACATGTGAGGACAAGAACTCATAGCTTGGGAAAGATCACTGGGGACTCGATCCAAGAACAGATTACTGGGTACAAGAAATAAGATTTAATTTGTAGGGTCCAAAATAAAAAAATTATTAATTGTTGTACCTAAAAACTTGACACTCGCAGCAATTGTGATTATACTGTAAGTTGAGACTTTTTGAGAATTTCAAGTTTTTAGGTACAACGATTTAATATTTTTTCAATTATGACCCTACAAATGTAATCTTATTTCTTATACCCAGTTCTTGTCCCCACAGATGTTGTCCTCAGTGATTTTGTCCTCAGTAAATTTGTCCTCATTGATTTTGTCCCCACAGATGTTGTCCTCACCGGTTTTGTCCTCATTGATTTTGTCCCCACAGATGTTGTCCTCACCGGTTTTGTCCTCATTGATTTTGTCCTCAGTAAATTTGTCCTCACTAATTTGGTCCTCAGTGATCTGTCCTCTGTTCTCGGTTTTAGCCGAAAGTGTCCTCGGTTCTTTCGTCCTCACTTTTGTCCTCTGTTCTCTGTTCTCGGCTGTCCTTACTTCTAGCCTCTCTGTTCTCTGTTCTCAACTGTCCTCTGTTCTCGGTTCTAGCCTGACCCGTAAAAAGCATAGCGTCGATATAGAGGCAAAATAATCTCAGGTGGAACTTTCAATAGTATCAAAATGATCTATACAGAGTTTCACTAAAGGCAAAATGATCTAAGTTGATGGAATTTTAAAAGAAAAATGATCTGGATGCAATTCATCTTAAAAGCAAAATGAGCTAGGTACATTTTATAATAAACGCAATGCATGAATTACTTTTTAAAACACAGCAAGTCCCATTTGATTTTTGAAATGTTGTGTTATGAACACACTAGAGTTCTACCTGAATTTTCAAATTACATTTAAGCTACACATGAGTTCAAATCGAATTTCAAGTTAATCTTGAGTTCAAGTTCTAGTTTCAAGTAATACTCGATTGTTATGTTATACTCTAATTGAAAGTTGAATTTCAAGTTGTGTTTTAGTTTTCCTTGAGTTCAAACTCGAATTTCATGTTGAAATTGAATTACACTTGAGTTTAAAGTAGACATAAATTTATTACACTTGTTTCAGTTATACTTGAGTTCAAGATGAATTTCAATTTACGCTCGAGTTCGAAATGAAATTTCAAATTTCACTCGAGTTCGAAATGAAATTTCAAATTTCACTCGAGTTCGAAATGAAATTTCAAATTTCACTCGAGTTTCATGTCACACTGAAGTGTAAACTGGAATTTCAATCTACACTTAAGTTATACTTGAGTTCAAACTCGAATTTCAAATTGAACTCCAGTTTTGGCTTACACTAAAGTTTAAAAGGGCGAGTATCGGAGTATCAGTGTAACTGTAAGGCTTTGATTACCTTACAAAATTATAAAGTAATAATATGTTATTTGGAGATGCAGTCCGAACAATTACGAAAAGATTATGGTCATGCATCTTAAGAAGTCTAAAATCTCAGTATTATATTTATCAATCGTCATTTCAACATATAGTACCAACTGTAGCATTTTTCATGTACTTAAGACTGCAGTATCATCAACCATCAGCCCACTTCTATGATTTTCGTAGAATAATACAGCGGCGTAATCCCGTTGACAATTATTTCAACTGTCCGAGCCCGATAAAATGAGAAAAGTAGTCTGTAAGCCATGTCAGATACATAAAATGTAATGACGTAATCACAATCCACATATTTGAATTTTTGTATGCAATCCAAACCTTGTAATCCACAAAATCTTTTCAAAAAAGAGTAACCGTAATCCGTAATCCAGCAATTATTTTATGTAATCTGTCCAGCTCAAGCAACAGCATATTCTATATAACAATAATGACAATCATAGTTTGAGATAAGTTCATTTAAAAAGTATTTGACCGAGGCTTCACATTGGTTATAAATTACCAAGCTATCTCATTATGAGCAGAGCTTCTGCCGGGGACGGGACGTCGGGACACTCGACGGACCGGGACGGGACGTCCCCGGGGACAAAATAATTGTCCCCATGTCGCATTCGGGACGGGACGGGGACAAAAAAAATGTCCCCATTATATCAGGGACGGGACGGGGACAAAACAAATTGTCCCCACTATATTCGGGACGGGGCGTGGACGAAAACAATTGTCCCCATTATATTCGGGACGGGACATGCTTTTTGGTTGTGTGTATAACGGGACGGGACGAGCAAGCATAGCAGAAGAAGGATAACGTTTCAGCTTTAATGCTCATGAGTAAACTATTCTGTGAACACTATTTCACCGAATGTAAGACATTCGATTTTAGGTTGTAGAAAATGAGGCTTGTTGCTCAAAACGTTAAGGAAGAATCTTGGAGCGACGATTCTATAGATGTGTTTTTTATGTTTTTGGTACAAATATTTTTAGTACGAAATTTTCCTCATGTTCCGATTTTCGGTATGAGAATGTCGACAACTGTTTTCAGTAATTATCGGGACGGTACAGGAATTTTGTTCACATGCCACGATTTTCGGGACCGGGGACAATATTTTTTTTAGATTTTGGGGACGGGACGGGGACAAGATTTTTGTCCCCATGTCCCGACTTTCGGGACGGGACCGGGGACAACGTTTTTATAATTTTTTGGGGACGGGACGGGGACATGGTTTTTGTCACCGTGTCCAGATTGTCGGGACGGGACTGGGGACAAAGGTTTTTAAAAAATATCGGGACGGGACGGGACGGTAGTGCATCGCATGGGTTCAAAACAGTCGAACCTGAACCTGAACCTGGACCCAAACTTTGGGTACCCCAAAAGTGTGAACCTGTACCTGAAAATGTACCCATTTAACAGGTTCAAATATTTCGATCCTTAACCTGACATAATTGCATTTTTGTAGTACCCGCACCTGATTAGTACCTGAACCCGAAAAAGTACCCAAAAGACGACCTGAACCCGGGTATTTTTGAACCGGACCTGAACATGTTTGGGTACTTGAGAATCCGAACTTTTTAAAAATGTTATCTTGTATTAAAAGTACAAATATTACAAAACATATTTAAAATGAATAAGAATGCAAGTTCTCTGGTTCCTGGGACACCCTGCCATTGCTTTTGCGATGGAAATCATCTAGGAAGCTTGAAATTCTCCGGCCTTTAACTTTCAATTAATGAACCCAAACATTTCAGGTCTTTTGTGATCAGGTTCAGGTCTTTCATGTGTTAAACCTGGTCCTGACAGGTAAAATCAAAACGGGTTTTTCTCTGTACCTGGTCCTGAACCTGAACCTGTACCCAAATTCACGGGTAAAAAATATGGTACCCAGAAAGGACCCAAAATTATTGGGTCCAAAATACATGCACCCATACTGAACCTGAACCTGGACCTGAACCCAAATACCCGGGTGCGACCTGAACCCATGCGATGCACTACCGGGACGGGGACGGGACAAGAATTCTGTCCCCAACAGAAGCTCTGATTATGAGTACTGGGAATGCTGGGACTATCAATAAAATGTAACCGACTTTGTTTCTGGTGATCGTTATTTATTTAATAAATTGGTAGAATCATCGTTTTTGTAAAATAGAATTTAATTCCTGGAAAAATTGGAAGAAGCATGCAGGGCTGCTATTCTGAGGTATTTCCTGAGAAATTCTAGTGAAAACTGGGCCATTATTTGTTGAGACCTCAGGATACGACGGTTTTTTTGTGACATTTACAGGAGTTTAGGACAGTGATGGTTCGGTTAATAGTTCCATTATCGTGATAGTCCCTTTGGGGCCACGGCCACACACACTGCTCTCCAGCTCAAATTACCCAAATCCCAAATGCGAACGTCCGAAACAATAGGGAATGTTTCCTGCGACACCTGGAAGATACGTGAGGCGATAGATCTGACAGTGGATATCTTTCTCGTAACGTTTATCTCTGTAAGCCAGAGCATTACAGATAGCACATGCAATCAGTGGATATTACTTTAAAGCAATATTACAGTTACTAAAAAATGTATTATTCTATCTTGATGTCTGCTTGGTTGTCATTGTGATACCTGTATTTATGTGAGAACATCTGGAGACACAACTATGGTTTCGGTCTGGGAAAATAAATTGTTCATACCGTGATAGTGATGCTAAAGTGTCATCAATGGTTGCAAGATGTAACGTTACAGCGGCTTGCTCCCTTTCCCAATGCACAGATGGCACACTACGTTTGACTAGGTTACTCCAACTGAGTATTATTTTTACAATAACGTCGTCGCACACCCTTCGAACAGAAAATACTGCTTGGTTTACGAACATTTACAGGAATTCTTAGCAGATAATTGTAAGAACGAGTAGAAGGAAAATGCGCGAAATGGCTTCTTATATTATTGGAATATTAAAATGTTGAAACCAGGTGTAGTATCTACACAAACATGCAGTTTTATGCCGAATTACATATGCACAATATATTGCTGTGTACACGTTCTCTGTGGACTATATTATTCTCTGCTTTCTCCTTGTAATACGTAAACTGTAGAGCACTTTCTCATCCAGGCTCTCTCTACCTTTCTCGATTCTGCTGTGTCCTCCGTAATGACTTACTTAACTACCATATCGCGACCTTTTTGAAATCCAGCTCTGTTAAGCGGCTTTTTGACCTTTATTTAGTTTTTTGGAACAAATGTGGAAGAAATTTCCGAACTCAAAAGCTACAACTTAAGTTTATAGTCAAATTTTGTGTTAATTTTGTTAATATTATATTATATTATATGGACACAGTTAGTTAGGTATTTTGCTGAAAAAGGCTCGAATCGCGAATTGATCTGAATGGACTCCTGAACCCTTAAGTCTTGCCAATTATTGGGTACTGCTTGTCCTACTCTTATATTTCAACATCTGCACTTTAATAACTTCAAGATTGTGCAGATTAATACACGGCTTTTTTGGGTAGTATCATTCCATACAAAAATACTTGCGTATCGTCCGTAGGTCTGTGTCCCTGGAAACCATATCTAAAAAATCAACAGTAAGGCTGAGTTCGTATTTGGTTGAAATGGGTCGGGCAGACTTTTAGAAATAAATGATTGCATTTTGCACATCAGGTAGTGACGGCAATAGCTGACGCCATCCTACGCAGAGCCCTTAAATTAACAATAAGATATAAATATTTACTGCCATTACCGATAAAAACAGTAGAGAAGGGGACCGATATCCATAAATAATGAAGTTGCTACTGCAGCATAAGTAATTACGTTTAAGTTCATTTCGAACGAACTAACGGAAATTGAAATTTAGAATCTAGATTTATAATGAGTAGTAATTATTTTTAGATTTTTTCTCTCCCCCAAAAATTTTGTAGACAGAGTAATTTGTAGGACAAAGAGGAGAGCAGGGAAGGAATGCCATTACAGACAGACACTGAGAAAAGGAATCACATTGTTTCACCATGTACATATATCCGGATGAGAATGTGATGGGACACGGAGTAAGGTCACATTTCATCCGTTCCTGTTATGTGCACTTCAGATTGCTATCAATTTAAATTCGCCTTAGCTCTTCAAAAGCCTGTCATGACCATTTATGTCTTTAATCTCCCTCCCCTTCCATTAGTTCTATGTATGTACATAGAATAAATGTGACAACTTCCAAATCATCAGTCCTGTTTCCTTTCACTCTGCTCCTTTCTACAAGAATTCTAGCTACAATTCCTCCAAACTGATTCTATGATTTTTACCTACTAAATGACTTTTTACTTTAGGTTAGTATGCTGAAGACATTATTGAAAGATTTTTGTTCCTCAGGAGTGTCTAGTCAGCGGCAATTTAAGCTTTTCACTCAGGATAGAAAAAGAAGGGTATCACATTAAGGCAAAGCTGGATTCCACTTCAAGCACATAATACTTGATTTGGTACACGTAAAGCTTGATATTTTAACATCCTTGGAACTACCATTTCGAATTAAAAGCAATACCCACAAGCCTACAGGTAAACTCAGTTAGACAGGAGTAAAACGTCGAATTCCTAGACATGTACAGTGTCTTAATCATTGCTGTGTTGAAGTTTACACTGCTTGCTTTACTTACAAGGAATCCGAATGGCGTCATTTGACGGTACGTTATATATTTACCTCGTTTTACTGTTTCTATTTTGAACTTGTGTCCCGGGCAAATTTTTTTAAGAAACTCAATTTAAAAATTGACAATGTGCAATATCTAGGAATTGTGGGTCAGGATGTGTAAATGCACGATTGGTTCCGAAGCATTTTGATTTGAAATACCACGTCAATGGGGTTGCTGCACATTCGGAGGATTCAGGAACCCCTGTGATATGGAAATGGTGTGAATTTTTGAACTGCAAACTCAGAAACGGGTTGGTTCAAGCTGGGTTATTCGGATGACTTGACCCCAAACCCGAAAACAGAGCTCTGAGTGTATGAGAGTGTGGCGGGGAAGAGACAGAAGTTGTTGTGCGAGACACATAAGTTGTTTGGGTCTAATTTAATTTCAATGAGGATTTATGAGTTTTCATTTGTTTTGGCGCAAAGTATCCTGAATTGAATGGCTGAATTTGGTGAGGAAAGTATCAATTTATTTTGTAAAATCAAGAGCAGAAGTTTTCATAAACGGCCTTTGGAATTGTGAGGCGCTCACACATGAAATCGCTGGAGACTGACAAAGGAAGACGAAGACTCCCCTTGATCCTGTCTGCCCGCATTGTTTGTGTGGGTGAGAACATGCATCATGTGATTATGTACATGGCTTGTGGCACCCATCCACCATCCACACCATCAATTCCCAGCTACTGGGCTCAGACAAAACAGCTTCCAGTCTCACCATTCTCACCATTCCCGGCATTTCCCTTTTTCTGCTATTGCTCCCCCCTTCAGCTTCCGCCCTTATTCTCTTTAAAATCATAAGCATACGAGATATTATTATTGAATGAAAGGGAGTAATGGGATGACTTGCGTTTGAGTAGCAAGTTCATCATACCATCTCCGGGTGGTTATGGTAACGTGTTGGATGTGAACCGCAAGGGCCAGGCAAGTACTGGGGCTGAGGTGGCAGCAGGGCTCTGCAACAGTAATTTATGGATTGCCTACAAAGCACCGAATGTGAGGAATAGATTCCCAGCTCAATGCCATTCCATGTCGATTCATCATTCTTTCCACGTTGTCATCAGCCAGCACAGATAACCTCACGGACACCCTCCAACTGTACCCTCTCGTCCTCACACCCATCCACTTGTCCCCATCACTCCTGTCCTCAGCCTCTAGGCCAATTACTCGGTCAAGTAATAATGCAACATAATCGCCTCTCGCCCCGTCCACCTCCTGATAATGCATCACTTGTCTGCCCATTCCCACGCTCCCAGTCTCTTTCTCAACCTCTAACATTCCCTCCTCAGCCACCCTCCCAAGATCCTCAGCCATCCTCCTTCCTCTCCAAGCTCCTGTAAATGGCAACTCAGATTGACACGATAGAGCAGTTTGAATTATGAATCCGAGCGGAAATTGCACGCACATCTCCCAACGCAATGATAAGGACTGACTTTTCTCAGAATGTTGTGGGCCCTCTGCTTCTCTAATCATCAAGCACAAACATACCCACGCCCGTTGACACACCAGACCCAGCATCCTTTCTCCTCCTTCTTCCCATCTCTTCGACATCCTGACGAGACGACAGTTGTTCGCAGGAAGCGACAAATGCTCCCATCTCCGCCACTGCCATTTTACCCCGACGAAAACAAAGGTTTATTATTTAATTAGTGAAATTGGTTGTCTCGCCTCTGACCAAACAGATTAATCATCCTTGTGTTTCCTTGCATTGCCGTGGTATGGTGGGGATCGTCACTGTTCAACTCTCCCTCAGTTCTAATTCGGCATAATTCTACACACTTTCTCCCTTATGCAGCACCCACCGGCCAGAAAGAAAGAGAGCTATAGGCCCACGGTGTGTGTGTGTGAGAGGGAGCAATTAAAGGAGGCGAGTGAAAGTGAAGAAGGAGCTTTTATCCTACAAGTTGTTGAAAGCCGAAGGGCAGAAAGTTACACCACACTTTCTTTAATCCGAATTAAATAAATACCTTCCTTCGTCGTCCTTTGTTGTTCCTTGTCTCTTGTCTTCCAGCTCTCCGCTCCATCAAAGTCGACTCCCTTCCCAAACACACTTTTACATCTTGAAAATATCAAAGTACAAGACCACAAAGGAAATTCCGCTGCTCCGCTCGCTTTCTCCATTTCTACATCCTGCCTTCCCCCACCCTCTCAAACCTCCGGAACATATTCGAGAACCACACGGAGAGAGTCTACTCACTCTCCGCAGAGCAAAACATGAGGCATTTATGACAATCCAGTTCCTCTGCTCATTTAGCCAGCATGAGTATATTCTTAATCCTTAATCAAGCCGAGCTAGAACTGGAAATGACTACGCAAACCAGCAAACTCTGAAGAATTTTTAAATGTAATTTTGTAACTACATGCACACTATATAACTACCACGAACAAGTATCGTCTCAGTCTATCATCGAGCCAAGTCCCGGGTTTGCTTTACTATACCACAACCTAATGCATGGATAGGTACAATTAAATACAATTACCTTTACGTAATCAAATACTTGTAAGTATATTGTTTCACCTGAACCTGCACCCCTATTAGCTATGTATATATGACATATGTACACCACATTTTCTTACAATTTCTGAGAAAGGGCCGTTGTAGAATTTTATGATTTCTGAGAAAGGCTGGTCGTGGAAATATTAAAGTTGTGAGAAGGTTTTGTTGAATGGTTTGATCAGCGCATATCTGTAACACGAGGAAAGAAAAAATAATTTGTTTGGAAAAGTGCGTTGGTACACATGAGCTGTTACTCGTGTGGAGCAGTGGTCGGAAGGGGAGAAGGGCAAGTTACTGACTCGATCAAGTATGTTGAGATGAGATAGCGGAAGAACTGGATAGATCCAATCTTGGAAGTCAGGTTGAGCTGGAGTTGGACGAACGACAATGAATCTGCGGCCATTGCAGCAGTTGATGTATTCTGAGGTTGTTGGCGAGATTCTCTCATTCCCTCATGCCTTCCGGAGTGGCTGTATGCAGGACTGAGTGGTTGTATTGATGGGCGATGGGTCACTTGAGACTAATATCCATCACCATGCCTTTCTCAACTCATCCCTTCAACTTTCCCATTTTCACTCTACTTCTTTGAGAAGACGAGATGAGCGCCGATCCTCCAGCAACCCAAATATTCCTCAGGTCTGAAACTTCAGCCCACGCAGCATCATCTTCAACTCCGAATCAATCTCTCAATATGGCGAAAACTATCCGAAGAGCCTGAGAACTAATGACGATCGCACGAGTCTGGGAGTTGTGTAAACAATCTGTGTCACGAGAAATTGCTTCTTAAGTGTTGTCAATAATATGCTATTGATGTTATGATTATATCCGCTCCCTGAGTTGCGGGACAAGCGAGACAATATAAGACACATCGAGTAGACGATGAGAAAATGTGGAGGGGGAACGGGCTGCAGACAAATTGTTCAGAGAAGGGATTGCTCGCGTAATCTTCGCAAGTGATTTAAAAATTAATCTGCTTACTTTAAATATCGGAGGATGGAGTTGCCATGAGGAACTCGCTGTCTCTCGTTTTCATGGAAGCTATATCTGTAGGCTCATTAGCGTTGCGGTGGACAGACTGCCTACGTGGCATGAAAGCCATCTCCCTTCCTAGGCTCCTCCGATAAACCCATTATTCCGGCCATCAGCGGTAGGGAAGAAGAGATGCAATTGCGATTGCAATGTTGGCCGATTGGCACAAATCTGCCTATTTTCCTCAATCCCCCTTTCCACAGACTTTGGCAGTCATGTACAGTAGTGAAATGAGGAGCGATTGTCACTCCCTCTGGAGTTCTTTGCCCCTGACTTTAATGCGAGGAGTCCGAATGAGAGTGTCCCGGATGAGACCCACATGCGGTGACAAATGGTAATTAGTCGGGCTTGTAGAGGAGAGGAGGAGTGCTCCTTGGAAGTGGCTGGGCAAACAAAGAGTGGTGGGACCGGAGTGAGTGGAGGGAAGGGAGGCTGCGAGCGACAAGACTCCTTGTTATCATTTCTTAGTGGCTTCCGTTTGGTTTCCGGATGCCCAAGTCAATGGAAAGATAACATATCGATCAGAACTCCACTTGTTCCCTCACAACAACATTTGACGTTCTCCTGTCTCCCCTCTCTCTCTCGTCCTCGTCTTACCTTTTCCGCGCAATTCAAACAGGTTCCACATCAAAGACGGAGAGAGTGTGCCGAAGTGATGGGAAATGACCGACCTGAGATGCGACTCCTGACAGCAACATGACATGGTCCCTCGGGGCGCTGCCAAGTTTGCACAAAAGACAAGGCGAGGAAATGAGATGAAGTTGGGCAAACAACCGGGAGTCGTAATCAGTCATTCCACTAACAAATTTAACTTGAGCATGTGACTTGTATGGATGTTTGTGTTCAAGATGCTGAGTCCAGTCATCTTTTATGGCCTAGAAGGGTTGGATGGTGGAGAGGATTGCTCAGGCCGTTCCAACCACAAAATGAAATAAAGCAATAATGAACGCGTGTCAACTATATCTACTGAAATGAAATTTGTGATACTGAAGGAAGGGAACGAAAAGACACAACCCCCGTATCGTTTTGTCTGGATCCAGTTGTTTCCTCATTGAGCGGGACTCATTAGATGGTCCTAATCGGCCAGGCTATGGAGCTGGGAGCAGACGTTGGCCTTGGTTGGTGTGTTCGGGTCAAGTGTACTGCTGTTGCTCTGTTTCACGAGGCTCTTGCGTCGACGAGAGAGAGAGAGAGAGAGAGAGAGAGAGAGAGAGAGAGAGAGAGATGTGGGAATGTGAGGATAATTCCATAAATATCAATTAATGGCTGGCTGTCTTGTCTACGAACGGTTACGGCGTGTTAACATGACCCAAGTATGCTCACATGAGTTCATTAAACCACACTCCTCCCACTCCCGTTATTCCGGGAAGGAGAGTACAGTACAATGTGTGTACATTTGGGTGAGGGCATATACATTGTAGACTCTCAGGTGGAGCTGGTCCATGGAATGAATGATTCGGGCTAAGGCGGAAGAGATGGAGGGTGAGGACAGACTGGAGCAAGAGTGAAGAGGATGGATTATCGTTATTTGGCAGAGGTCCGTGTCTCGTTGCGAGGTACGAGACGCGAGCTCAAGGGAGCAATTTAGGAAAAAAATCTCTCCTCGTCCAAGTAATGAAACAATTTTTGCTCGGGTGCTAAGCCCGAGGATTGGTAATCAGCGATTCTCGTCATGATCTGGTTCCTTGGAGAGGTCGGACGGAAAACAAGTGTGCCTGGATGGAGACGAAAGTGATGAGTGACTTAGAACCCGATTCCGTGTCTTCCTACGCTTACATGTGTCTTCTCCTTTCTTACTCACCATCCTTCCCGGTTTCTCCCTTCCTCACCATCATCTCCGCTTTACGACTCCCAGCTCATCCTCCCTCCGGACTGGATTACACACTACTCCTTCTCAATCTCTCCAACTCCTAATGAGTTCATCAGCGTCTCCACTTGTTGTCCTCACCTACCTCATCCCCCTCCGCCGTGTGATCCGGCCGTGGGCTATCTTCCACTCACCTGTTTCCCCCCATAACTAGATACTCTTTCCTCCTCAGCACCTCAAAGTCTAAAGACTTGGTCAGTGTCGGAAGGGAGGCAGGTGTAACGGCTGACGGTATGCTCAAATTAACTAATTAATTACTACCAATTAATTAACTAATGAATTGAAACTTGGATCTGAAATATAAATGCAGCTGCAAGGTGGCCAAACAACCGAGATGGGTCCTCAAACCTAACCTTTTAATTCTTCAGACCCCTTCGGTTTTGCTGTCAAGTCCTAGACTCGTAAACTAAATCACCTCATTGTTTTTCCAAATCCATCGTACGTTCACATTATCAAATAAAGGAAAAGAAGAGAATGGCAACCTGAAAAGTATTTTCCGTTCCAGATTAGTTCCATTTGAAACTACTAAATTACTAGTGTAGCGGTAAAATTTTGCTTTCCGTTGAACTTTCAGGAAATAAACGGATTTTGTAATGTGTGCCTTTTTCTACTCCATGTTATCAATATTCAGCAGCCAGTGTATCACTAATGTAATCAGTGTTTAGCCTGAGCCGGGCTTGAAGGTCTAAATTTCTCCCAGCTGGCCAGTTGAAGTTGTGATGTGATAGAATGAGAGCGATAGATGTAATTATTTATAAGTAATTGTATGTATTTGCGAAATAAGTTATAAATAAAGCGTACATAGAAGGAAAACGTAACATTTATTTGTGACAAAATCTAGGGGTTACACTTGATCCGTCTGGTTCGTGTGAATTTGGAAATGAAGAGAAGACTTGACAAGGGTGAGGAGACGAGCTGAAAGAGGTGAGGAGGACAAGAGTGTGTGCGCCCATAAAAATCGTATTACTCTAATTATATCCCTGCCTTCTGTTCCCTTCACTCCTTCTAAACATCCAGTTACCCGCACAACAACATGTTGTACAAAATCCACAAAAGTCCCAGTCCTCAGCGACGAGTCAAAGTTGGGGCGAGGATAGAGTGGAGGTTAGTAGGACAAGGAGTAGGAAGATAAAACTGGAGAAAAAGACGCACAGGGTCGCGAGGTCATTGGCCCTGTTAATTACGTCGGCGGGTTGTTGGAAGGGCGGTGGAACGATGTAAGGAACTCGAGTGCTATGCTCTCGTTGCTGTACTAAGGCGTCCTCACCACTTTCGCTGTATTGCGGATCTGCGGGAAGAGAGGAGCGCTCACCCTGCGCATTACTCAAGGGCCCCTTCTCGGGTGACGACAGGTTGATCTCTTCAAAAGCACAGACACAATATTACAAACTTCGACAAGTAGACAGAGAAGGGGGGAGTGAGATTATGTTATGACAGGCTCATAGGGATTCCAGGCACACGTAATTTAAAAATGCGGAGAGGAAGGTTTTTAGGGAAATTTCCCATGCATAGAGTCATTGTAGAGTTTGTAAGTTGCGAAGGTACGCACCATGAATGTGAATGGTGCCCTCGGCGTTTCCCATCGAGTTCTGCGAGATGCATTTGTAGCCCGAGAAGTCCCGTACAGTCAGGTTCCTGGAAAAGACACCAAGCAATCAATGAGAGCTGACAGAGTTGAGAGAGGGACTCCGGAGCACTCGTCACTCTCTGCTCCGTGTCAGGAGTGTTCACAGGTGAAGGCCACTTACCGAATTAGCAAATGCATGCGGACACCGTACTGTGAGATCGGCTCCTCGCTCATGTTGAACTTGTCGTTGGCGATTATCATCTCCGCTGCAAAACCAAACCAAACATCAGTCACATATCTTGTCTCCCGTCGACTCTCCCACAAGTCACCCAATGAAACCAGCACTCCCATTCAATTTCCCATGCATCAGCTTATCAGAGACAATTTTCACTGGAGGCTTCCCCTTCACTTTCCCCGATGCACCTTCCACTTGGCTTGTTCGTGCCACAGACGTGATTGGAATGCATTCTCATAACCCCACGTCATCTACTCATCCCTCGTCCCGAAACCGAAGGGGACAAGGCACATCCTTCTGCTCTTTTTGACGTCTTCCTTGACACTGGACTACAGTAAGAGTGTGGAGTACTCGCTTAAGAAATCAAAGAAAAATAGGATAGGCAGTGCCAGATCTAGGAACGGGACGTAAAATAATTACATTGGCTTACAGGGCAGGGGGAGGAGGACATGTGAACGGGAGACCGGAGAGGAGACGCGTAATTGCGGAAAATTGACTATTACTTTCTTTTTGTTGTTGAAAACTGTGGGCAGGAAGTCGGAAGAGAGAAGGAAGGAGATAAGACGCTTTCATACTCACTCTGTTTTCTTTCACAATGACTACAATGCGGTTGGGATAATGCAACAGAGTGATTGAGCTCAACGAGATACTGGACATTGAAGACGCTGGTCATTACCTCGCTATGCACACGAACCAAGTCCAACCAATTTAATGAAACTAATGAGATTGGCGAGTGCACATGCTCACACAAAGCAACAAAAGACGGCGGAGAGCACTCTCGAGCCCTCAACACAAACACTGTCCGCACTCAGCTCCGTTTCACCTAACCTAATTTCGAAATGATTACACTGTGACAAAGCCTCATCCATTCACCATTCAATGCTCATTAGTCCCAGCATCCGTGCCATCTGGATGCGAATTCTAAGTTGTTCGTCCAGCGGAGGCATGACCCTTAGGTCAGCTTCCCTTTACCCAGCGCACAACCAATCAATCAGCAATAATTGCTAATCCCGGGACTCGGTTCCTTGAACGAGTGAAGCGTGAAGGGCGCGTTGGAAAGTAAACAGAAGAGCAAGATGCTCCCCTCCAAGAGATGCACACAAGGAATTACAAAGTGGAGAAGTCGATCAGAAATTTTCTGCTCCACTTGTACTCTGCTCTCACAACAAACAACGAGGCAAGGGAGAGGAGTCTGAGAGAGAGAGAGAGAGAGGGAGAGGGAGAGGAAGACGAGGAGGAGGAGGAAAGAGTGAAGAAGAAAAGGAGACGGAAGGAGAAGGCAGAATGCATTCCCAACAAGATCTATTGCATTCCTTGGATACTTTTGCCGAGTTAAACACCGACAAGAGAAGAACAAAACGAGTTTTACATGAGAGACAAGTGGAGTGAGGGAAGGAATAAGCAAGGACCATTTCCATGCGAACATCCCTTGGAATTCCAACGGAGTCCGCATCCTCCGAACCCACACACACATACACACACACACACACAAACACGGCAGAGGCACACACACTAGAGAAGAGGCAAATGCATGATGGACGTGCTGCGGGGCTACTTGGCTTTTGGATGACGAGGGACTGATGGAGGCATGACTAGTTCTTGGTCATTTCCGCTTTATTGGCAATATATTCGGAATGGTGGAAAGGGCTTGTGGTAGGAAAGTTCGTCTCGAGCCTTGTCCTGAAATCAACGTGAAATATGGCTCTCACTTGTTTACCCGCTCCGCTCAGTCCCACAACTCCCGCACCTTCTAATCGGCTTCATCAGCTCCGATTCCTCATCTCAGCCTGGAAATTAACTTGTGCGCCTAATTACGGTTGACAGCGGTCGCTGCCTTTCATCATCTCATCAGAGTACTATTTCCCTCTCCTCCCTCACGCACCTCTCATGCACTTCCCTTGACTAACATAAATCAGCTCTGCCATAGACAAAGCTCCGTTAAATTTGCATTTACGCCAAAATCCTCCTGTCCACCTCCCCTATCCCATGCAGGGCAAAGGGGGTAAGACAGTAAAGGAAGAGAGGAGGCAGAGTGATAGAGAGAGAGAGAGAGTTCTTTTGGAAAATCTCTAGCTTATTTTGCATATTTGGCAGCGATGATCGCCATTTGTCAAGACAGATGGATCCAGCCCTTTACGTGTCTTTAGCGACGGGATGTGATTGCCTCTTAACGATCTGCCTGGATGCTGTGGGTGTCTGTCCGAGAGATGGAAAAATGAATTACCGGATTCTCGCATCCAATAGTTGATGGCTTTGGGGGAGGCCTCCGCGACGCACTCCAACAGAATGTCAAGTCCACTCGCAG
Source organism: Allacma fusca (assembly GCA_947179485.1). NCBI lineage: Eukaryota > Metazoa > Arthropoda > Collembola > Symphypleona > Sminthuridae > Allacma > Allacma fusca. The sequence continues at coordinate 45,919,300 of OX359248.1, forward strand.
CTGCAATCAACTGATTTGGAACCTGGATTTGAGGGAAAACTGCAAAGAAACAAAACAGACGTTATTACGGCCCAGCATTCTCATTATGCACAATTCCCGGGTTTCATCCAGTCATTCGTATGCATCCCGCACGTCCACCAATCAATTCATCAAACCACGCACCCACAATTCTGCTAATCATAACCATCCTCATTCCTCTTCACGCCTCGTCCTCGCAGTTCCACTCATCAACAACCCTGCCCATTAATTACGAGAAGAAGACGGGGGCAAATAATATTTCCTGAGAAGGAGAAATAGATACATAGGCTAGGGAGAGAAATAAGGAGCTGTCCGATGCTTACATTATAAAAGTCCGGCCCCTGGTCAAAGGTAATCAATGCAATGGAAGGGAGGGATGAAAGAGTGAATGTATAATGCGAGTGATAAGAGTGCTATGGCCTGATCCGGTACGAGGCAGAGATGTGATTGTTGTTGGAGATGAAAGGCTTGGAAGTAGTTATGATAATGAGAATAATAGTTGGAGGAGGTGAAAGTTGGAGTGTAATGCAAAATGCGAGTTTCCATTCCAATCAGGATAAGTGGAGGAGAGAGAGAGAGAGAGAGAGAGAGAGAGAGAGTCGAGCTCCCAAAAGACCATCCCCTGCATTGTGTGGAAGAGTGGAACGGAGCAGAGGAAGGGGAGCTCCTCTTCCTCCGAGTCTTACTTCCAGCACACACGAATGCAAATTTAAAGACAAGCTCTTACATGACAACTACATTCTTTTCTAGGTTTTCGCAAGCTCAGTCAGCCTGAAAATGTCCGATTTGAATCTGCTCCCTGCTCTACATCGTACATTCCATCATAGCACACAGTCCTCCTCCACAAATCCAGAAACAAAAGAGAGGCGAGAGAGTCGTAGGATGGGTGCGGTGGGAAATCTAATAGTGAAGATGGGAGTTTCAAGGAGAGAGTCACAGAGTGAGGGAAGGCGCTTGATGGATGAGAGCTGGCGGCTCAAGTGAGTGGGGCAAGAATGGAGCAGCGGAGATGAAGCGAAGTGGGAAAAGATTGCCCCTATATTCTATTGATGAGAAATGCAGAGCACTGTCAGAAGCACCCTCCTCCGCCCTTCCTCTTTCTCCAGCTGCCAACACAAGTCACCATCAACAACAACAACAACAACAACAACAACAATAATAATAATAATGCATCTTCCACATGTGCATCTCTCCGAGCCCACTTCCAAGTCATATCTCACATCTCTGTCACTCTCACCAGTCTCAACCACGCTCACGGACCCACAACAGCCACCTTCCGGTGACCAGCACAGATTACCCGCCTTAATTATTCATAACACTTGAAAACGGCCTGCTCTGGGAGATAAAGGGAACACCGGATGAAGAAGGATGAGGAGTTGGAGAGACGGAGCCCATTCATATGCAGATTCACACATTTTTCCCTCAACCAGTTTTGATTAATCGACGTTCTTACTACTGGCTTCACCTGCGAGCAAAACTTTCACCCGCCTTCCCTCAACTCTCCGACACAAGACAGATATACATATAGGGACTTACAGTGAACTTGAACTGTCATCCGTTTGCTCACCGAAGGAGGAACTCCGTTCGAAGCGATACACAAATAAGCTCCCATGTCGGACCTCGTGATTTTCGACAGCGTCAGCACCTCACCCTCAAAATGTTTCACTGCAAAAATAGTCAGAAGAAGCAGATTAGGTTCCTTCCAAATTTTCATCAGACAGTCTTACCTTTCCTCTTCCCGCCCTGACCCTCCTTGATGATGATGTGGTTGCCGTCCTCTTTCCTCCATGTGATCACGGGCTTGGGCTGTCCTTTCGCGCGGCAAATAAGCTTGGCAGTGCCTCCCTCAGGAACCATCAGGTCTCCGGATGTCTCCTCAGAGGTGATGTCTGGAGGAATCACCACCTCAAGAAAGGCCATCTGTAAAAAATAAATAAATAGAGATTTTCATACTCCGTCATCCCATCTGGATGTCCTTCCACTTTCACTCGGGCAAGTTGCTCTTAGGCGATCGTACTTTCATGTTTAAGTCTGCCCAAAATAGCTAAACCTGGAGTTCCTATAACTTCTCCAGCGATCCGAAAAAGGAATGAATTACAGTAAAGAAATCAGGACTTGTTGTACCTGCTTCGCCATGGGCTCTGTGTTGATTTGGCACATGTAGTAGCCTCGGTCTGACCTGAGCGCTCCGCGGATGTGTAGTGTCCAGGTAACCTTGTCGTTCATGGTGACGCTGAGTCGGGCGTTGTTGGTGATCACGTGGTCATGAATAGCCAGGATGGCTTTGGTGTCGACTTTAATCCACGCGATCTATTCGAAGGCACACATACATAAGTTCATATGAGATGGAGAGCAAGAGGAGATGTGGAGGATGCTGAGCGAGGTGCCGAATAAACATCCAAAGCATCATCCATGCAAATCCAGTCTAATGAGGCTGGTGTGCGATTAGGCACGACTCGCCTATCACCACACGCCCAATTACCACAGCTTACTGTTAGAATTTTGCTTGCTATGCTCGAGATGGACTGTGACCTGGTCACAACTCCTTCCAATTCCGCATCATCACACAGCGCAATCAACGGCAAGGCGAGAGGAGAGACAATTCATTGGCTCGAAAAGTTTCCCTAATAAATCAGTTCCCCGAGAAACTTTTGTCATGTGTTAATTAAAAGCTGGAAATATTGTTATTGCACTCTTTTCCCTCCTCTCACACCCAAACTCCGAACAGCACCTGCGGAACCAATCAGGCGAAGTAGCCTAAACACATCTCCCATCCGCTGGTCATTAGTTTTCCGCTTCCCCACTCACTCAATTCCAAATAGATGCGTCGCCCGGGGCAGACTCGTCACCTGCCAAAATCTTACTTTAACAAGATGAAAACTGCCGCTGTAGAGTTATGCACCTCCACCCAATAACTTGATCCTTGTGGGGAGCACCCGCAAGTTTGCTCATCGTCATCCGATCGAGCTGTTTCCCCAAGACGATTCAGAGCGCCTCTCACATTCTTTCTTACACTTTCATCGAAAACATTTCCAGCGAATTAATTAAAGTGACAACAAGAAACCTTTGTTTCCAGTATCTAATTTATTGCCGGATTTATGTGGGCAGCACGTCTGAGTCCTTTGAATGTCTCTCGCCATTTCTTGCTCCATCTCCCTCTCTCTCTCTCTCTCTCTATTTCTAAAGCTTTTAGAAGGTAAAATAATTCAAAGATATGGCGCATCTGACTTACCCGGTGACCACCTAAGTTGTCCACCATGCAGGTAAAGCTGGCGTCCTTGCCTTGGATGACAGTGACGTTTTTCAAACTGCCGATGAAGCGGGGCTCGAAGGCAGTGTAACCTGTGACAAAAAGAGATGGTCTATGAATAAAGATGTGGAGTGGGGAAGAAGTGTGTGGAAAAGTGATTGAGTCTGTTTGTGTGGCGCGGTGATGATAGAAGCGAGTCGTAAAAGTACGGGAGAGTTAATTGGGCCACTATTTGGATAACTAATGGAGTATGGGGAAATGTGACCGAGTCATGCGAACGCCGCCCAAAGTGCAAACAGAGACGGGTGATTGCATCGGGAGTGACTCTGTACCGGTGACGGGACCAGGGATAGATACAGACTTGGAAGGGGGCGGTGGAGGAGGACCGGAGTAAATTGGCCGACTGAGCGGTGAGATTGAGTGCAGAGATGACAGCGATATGATGATGATGTTGGGGATGATGCGATGGACTGTGTACGGAGGGAGTGCGGAGATAATTTGTGGAGAATGCCGGAGATAAATAAAAGTCGGAGATGACCAGTGGGAAGAGAGAGAGACCGGGCGAGGGTCGTGAGGCATAAAGGGAGTGGAAGTTGGACAATGCGGTGCTGGGTTGAGAGTGAGGGTAGGCGGTAATCCCACGGGTGTGTGTCACAACGATCCCGGTGATTTAACTCCAATGAACTTTCCTTGTGACAAACGCGAAAAAAAGCAGAGCGACGCAAAAAAAAAAAAAGCGAAAGACAGAAAATGTGTGAGAATTGGACCCAGAGCTCCCATACGTTCCCCGCCACGTCCACAGTATAAGTAAGTGGAGTCTTCTTGTGAGGACAGAGTGCGGAGTGAAGGGAGCGATTTGCTTGTAATGAAGGTGTAGCGGACTGTGAGATGCATGCCAAGGACGCCCAGGCCTTTGCACGTGTTGTTGTTGGAGAGGGGCGGGGGGGGGGGTGCGGGACAGGTTGGAATTGGCAGAATCAATTAAAAGTTGTGGGTAGACTGGGATGAGGCGTAAGGAGTCCCCAGAGAGTCCTTTTTGTGTTTCCAGTAATGAGGGAGTGAGGGAGTGAGGGAAGGAAGCCCGAGATAGCCTGGCATTCCATATCTCCGCCATCTCACAATTAATAATATTGCCTGTCCTGGAAAAACGTGAGATGCATCTTCCTCTCTCCTTAATATAATAAGCCGAGGAATTCCAAGCATTCGCTTCTCATAATTTTACATGGGATAACATCCTCCCTCCCATTATCCCACTCAAAGAGACAATCTCAACAACACTCGCTCCTTTCTCTCCTCCTCGAGAACATTCCCGCACAGTCCAGTCTCCTCTCCCGCTCCTTCCTCCCTTTGTCCTTTCCCCAACCGAGGCGGCTCTCCAAACCCATCACTTTTCTCTCTCTCTCATTACAAAAAGGAACCTCTCCAGCATCTCTCTCTCTCTCTCTCTCTCTCTCTCTCTCTCTCCCATTTTCCAGTCCCCATCAATCCTGTCCATCTCCATTCGTCATCGCCCAACTACTCCCTTAATCTCCCACCTGTCACACCAGCAGCCCGAGGTGAGAGACAAAACAATCAACTCTCCTCGCAATACGCCACACCGTCCTGGAAACAATGCCCAGACTTGATAAGAAAAGTTGGCGGAAAGTTTTCATTTGTAATAAGGGAGCTATCGATGCAGAAAAGTCCACATGACAATCGACAAACTTTATTCCATCAAACTTTGGTTTTCATTAAAATTTGTCAACGTGACATGGATCGGTGAATGAGGAGGTGTGGCTTTAAGTCAGTGACTGTGCGGTGTGGTGTCGGAACAATATAGCATCCTTCACAATAACTGATTGTCTCATTGATCAATGACGGTACAGAGTGACTACTATGAAGCACCCCGAACTACTAAACCCATGGACAAGGCAGACACCTAAGGAGGTCGGAAAGTAAATGATAAAAGAAATTCGGGAGTGTGACCAAAGGGGGGGGGGGGATGATTACATGATCAATGACGGTTTGGGACGAGAGGTGCCACGTGACCTCTGGAAACAACAAGACTAATTAATGTGACGCGACTAGTGTGACCTGTTTGTTTAGGGAACTCGACACGGCTTTAATTCCTCGCAGGAGGATAAAGGATGATTTGACACGGGACCGTAATGATGAACCTCTCCTGTCACGCCACTCTCCTCCTCCGCTCCATCGTTTTGTCTCGATAAACACAAACGACGCGTCAAAGACAAGAGCAAAGCTTTTACGTTCTCTCCTTTCTCTCCCTTCCCTTCCTTTCCCAACTCATCCAGCTGCTTTGGAGCTCCTTTGAAACTGCTTTGGAAATGCAAGAGGCTTTGTAGAATTCATTGCGTATGCACGCCCGTGCTGTGGCAGGATCGGGTGACTTGCGATGAATGACTGTGAGACGACAAGTAGCTCACTTGTTCACTTTCTCTTCTCTCTCCTCTCAGCACCGTTTCGATGGGAAACTAATAACGGCTGGCAGGGAGAGATATTGATCTGTCACACCCCACCAGCAACAACATCCACACTTAACCCTCTCACAAGTCATCTCCACATCGCATCCTTGCCAAGCCCGAGGTGGGTTCAGACTTTCAGACCTTCAGACGGACACTCTCTTGAATCCTGTTCAGCTTCTGTTCTTGGCCACCACACTCCGGTGTGGTCTCCGAGTAGTAACCGAGACTTCCCTCGGAATCTCAACGCACTCCTCCTCTTCCCTTCCACGCGAATTAAACGCACTCTTACCAAACTCCATTAAGGACCTGAACTTTTCCAATTTGTATTCATTACTTACTCACAGATGACTCGATGATAAGACGCGAAACATTCAAAAGACCCCTCCCCATACTCTAACTCTGACCAGGTTTATCGCTTCCAGGTCAGCCATGACCATAGCTACACGGGAAGGATCTGTCCGAATTTCACACAAGCAGCACATAATAATCGTTGACCAGAAGGTGATATCTATTCAGCTCGTAGGGAACGGTTCCCCGTGCTCAGTGAGAAACGGGAAGGAGGAAGTAATAAGTGTATAAGCTGGGAAATGGAGTGGGTCCCCTCCCCTCCCTGCTAAGTATGTATGGTTTGGGACAAAAAAGTCTAATTTCGGAGGATGCGGGCGGGAATAATAATAATAGTAATAATCATGTTTCGCTCTGGCATGTGTAAGCGATGGCACCAAAGGGAAAGATAAAAAGATAAAAACTTTTCAACTCTCTGAAAAATATCTCCCGACTTTCTTCCACGCTCATTTGATTCATTTTTATTAAGACGACAGAAATCGGAGCTCGGTGCTCTGGCGTTTCTCTCCCTCCGAGAGCCCAGTCCCACTCAGCCCCAAGCTTATTGCAGCTTGCACAACTCCTCCAGCCAACCAACCCCACCATCCCGCTCTGTCGGCATCTCCTACTTACTCCTGGACCAAGTGGGATAGGGCATAAGTGGTGATGATTGAGGTGACTCATGACTCACCTGAAACGACGGAAGTGAGGACGATCCAGATTTGGTGCAGTCCACAAATGACTCCGAACAATCTCTGGAAAGAAAAAAGTTATTCACTTTTAGATTGTGAGTCGAGTGATAAAAACAAGATTGACTTTTGTTAGCAATAGTTTTACGACGTGCCCTTCTCTCCTCTCTCTCTCTCCCTCTCAACTCTCATTTTTTCAGACTGACTTCTTACAGTGTTTCTTCCCTGCAAAAAGACTTCACCTGATCTCATTCCACTTGTCTTATGAGGATTGGGTCGTAAAAGATATTTTACGATTCGTCTAAATTCCCTCGCAACAAGTTGGATTTAATGGGTGCAGAGGTGAGAGTGAGGAATTGACGGAGTAGATTTAATTATTGATGGAGAGCAGTGAGGCCGGAACGAGTGAATGGTGAAGGGAGAACGGGAGGACAAATGTTTTTGCCGTGTCAATTATAATAAGGGAACGGTTTGCGAGAGAAGGAAAGGATTATGGTGGTTGAAAGTTTGGCCTTGTTTCTTTGTTTCCAAGTGAGTCGAGCTACTTCTGGGCTATTTGAGAGAGAGAGAGAGAGAGAGAGAGAGAGAGAGGAGAATTCCCAAGTCTAATCATATGCACTCACGTTGCCCACCCTGCTCGGCCTATAACTCGGCGACAAACGACCCGAGTTGGAAGGGAGTAAAGTGAGCACATGAATTGAGGGAACGATCAGAAAGAATTCCTCGAAACAAATTGGAAATGTTATCAAGTATTTGTGAAGTAGGCGCTGGCGAGAGGAGAGAGAGAGCATGGGATGCTGCGAGGGAGTCCGAATGGCTCGACTCCAGCGTTTGGCGTTATTTAGGCGAAGAATTCAGCGGAGAGAGAGAGACAGTTGACTATGCTGGGGAAATCTCATTAAAACCTTTTCCAAGCAAATAAGATGCGAGCTTGGAAGAGAGTGAGCAAGTTTGTTGGAAAATAAATAATTCTTTACAGCTGTCTTTATGATTCCCTCTCCTGCAACACAATCCTCCGGCAGCACTGCAACAGTCAGTTCGGAAAAAGCAGCTTGTGAATTTCATTTCATTTGATGTGCCATCGTTTTCATACCATACCTAAAATATTATCCTTTATACTCGCATTTCCTTTATCACCCGCAGCCCTTTATGTCCATGCAATAATGCCAATACAATAGACAAGTTCTTCCTGAGCAAATGTGAGCCGGGTCAGAGACGTAGGTGAGCACTTCCATCGTCCGATCCCCAAGCAGCTTAGGCCCCACAATAACAACACACGCGTATATGCAAACCAAAGCTCCTCGCTTACAAGCGAAACCTTTTACTCTAATCCCTTCCAACCCCAGCCAACTCTACCAACCCAATCACGTCGCAACAAAACGTCCTTCCACCACCTCCACCATCACATCCCGCACTTGGACACCATGCACTTCCGTTCTCTTCCTTTTCCAGCAACCCCTCCAGTAGTTCATTACACTGCTCCTCCATCGGAGACAACTCTCGTAATAAAAATATCCCCATGTAATGCATATCTACAGATATTCATGAATGAGAATAACTTCCTAGAAACCAAGCAAAAGGGAATGATTAAAACTACCAACTAAGAATCAACTAATCAACTTAATGCAGACGAAATGCTAAAATGTTCAATGCGAGGCATTTACTCTACATGTAAAGCTTATTCACAAGTAAAGTTGGCAATTCCAACGCGAATGCGTACAAATCAGTTTGACTGTTTGCACAAGTAGTCACCACAATCCCATTATTGTCACTGCACAAAAAAAACTTGCTGGTGTTATCATCACAGAGAAGACAGTTGCGACTTACAATATTCGATTTCCAAAAAGTGGTTTCTACAAATATGTACGCTCGTTGAAATAGTTGGATAAAAATAGACCCAAGAATTGATTCCTTCAATAATTACTGCAAAATCCTTAAGAATTTTTTTTCATCGTATGATAATAATAATTATCTGTAATTACATATGTACATGTATACTTTAATAGTAACTTGCCAGCTCGTTGTACTAGTTTGTAGTGCTGCAGTACGCATTCCCTTTAATTACTAAATTAGCTGGATGCTCAAAATCAGTAGTTTAAATGTTGATCTTGCGGTAACACTTACGCTCTATTTTGTGTATTCTTACCGAGGTACATTACGACGGGGAACTCAGCTGGTTTCTCACAGACATATAATGACGGACACGATTAACTGTCTGCGGTGATTAATTATTGGTGCTCAGACTTTCAAATGATCAATTATCGGGTGGCCCAAATACCTTTACAAGATTTCTCTCATTACTACTGCCAGCTATTTGTCAGTCGAAATGGATCCTGGCGTCATGAGGCTGGCAAATCAATTGCCAACTGTTGCCTTACAGGTAAGCCAAAGGGGTAAAATTGGCAGAAAACATTATCCTCGGGAAAGCTATCCAGGAGACTAATATTTTTCTGTCTGTTCTTCCTACTAATGTTAAAATATCATGATATTGATAGGGTTTTTTATAATAAAAAACGGAATGAAAAGTAAAAAGAGCTTGCAGTCGGATCGATGGAGCTTAGACAATACTTTAGTGTATGATATTTGCATATATGTACATATCGAGAATGGTCACTTTTGATTGAGCACCGGAGGCTTCCACTATCTGTCATCTGAGTCATGGATTCAATTCCTGCATCGTCCAATGCTAATGCAGTAATTCTAAAGAGTGCTCAATCGGGGAGATTTTTTCCTACTGGTTTTTCGCCCCTGGCCGCTCAGACATCAGAGCCGCTGCGAGGAATATTATGACTCCAGAAGGATAGAGTTCTCATTTCTCATAATTAAGGAAGAACCAGATAATGTTTAAGAAAGGAAAAGATGTGAGGTGAGAGTCATTAGAGCACAAAACCCATTTTAAAAAAATACATATTTGTAATTGTAAGATATTTGTATACCTATGAAACGTATATCTATATAATATTTTGATTGCAGAACTTTGCGATTAATGATCGTAGCTCATCCATGATTATATCGTCGCTGAGGAGGCAAAATGGTCTAAGTGCTGTATAAAAGCATACGAACGTAAACCATTTTGCCTCTTCAGCGACGATATGATCTTTTAGCTTCAACCTGTGAGAAGTTGCTTCAACTTAATTATTGACTGATTCCAAAATAAAAGAGGCATTGACTGAGATTATAGTATTGTGTCAGTCTGCAAAACTTCTTCCCATCAGAATATTATGCTCCCTCTGGACTAATTATTGTAAATAAAGTACTTGCTGTTCAAGTCAAGTAAATACAAGAATTGACCACGAACTTGACCTGATCGTTGAAATCAAGTATTTTTTTCTGACCATCTTGAACCATGGCGGCACATGTTCACACAATTACTTAATGATTCATAATCAAGTATTCAAGTGTTTTCTCAGTACAACTGACACGATTTTTGACTTCACCTTAACTTCAACTTGACTTGAATTTTCAAGTATTTTTCAATAGTAAAGCGAAAATGATAATATGCACTTACATCAACACGGGATAAATACATACTTTCGTTTGTTTTGACTAAATATGCACTATAACGTGTTCACGAATGTGTGATATTTTAGTCCCACCAATAGTAGCAGGCTATCTCACTTTACCGGCAATATTAATTATTGCTGGTATTAATAAAATTCGATGTAGTGGGTAAGCTCGTAGCCATAAAGTACACTATTGAGTTTTGTTATTAAATTGAAACCGTTCTATGGACATCGAATGTAAAAAGAATAATTCCAATAAGTTTCAGAGATATGAGAGATCAAAGGTCACGGGAATTAGAAAAAAGGATTTTACTAAGACCCTTTCGTACCCATCAATCTTACTGCAGTGACAAAATACTAGTGATGAATGTTCAGTGTGACCATTGATCGCCACAACTAGTACATCACGTTCATTCGCGATCACCAAGATTATTTCAATGCAGATGTAGTGTTGATGGATTTGAAGGAAACTAATTCAAATCCTTATTCCTCATACCCGCGACCTTTGAACGCCCTTATCTCCGAAATTCAGACATCTCAATTCATAATTCTGTAATGTTGGACATGTTCGTGCAGATAATACGAACAAATTACATATATATAATAAATAGCAAATAAAATGTGTTGAATATTTTTTATTAGCAATGATGATATTTGAGCCCTCACATTTTCGAAAGTATAAATTACGTTTCTTCGGTAAAGTTCCTTCACATTTGTGATCTACGCGCTGAACTTACCAAGTTTTAATAAAAAAAATCAGATTATTAGATCAGATTATTTATTAGACTTGATTATGACCATGTCTTGAAAATCAGTAAGACTTTCGGGCTTGAATATGATACTTAATTACTCGACGCCAAGTTTAGGAAAAATCCTACCCATAACTTGAATGCTCGAGTATCGGTTATTTTTTATTTGACCCTGACCAGTTGCTTAACTTATTTGTCGAACGTACCAATAATAATTTAAACCAAGCCTCAAAAACGAAACTCTGGAAAAGAATTTGCTGCAAACTGGGGGAATCAAATACTGGATGAGTCACCGCGTTATGTAAGCTAAAGGGAGCCAAATGATATGATCCACCCTCCTGTACATATACATAAAATTAATGTGTACACGGTGTCACAAAACAGTATTCTCTCGCTAGCCTATGGAAGGAACAATGGTAAAAAAATATTCCATTCCCCCATATTGTAGCAAATTTTCTTCCAGATCGTTCCAAACTTGTTCCAACCCGCTGGCAAAAAGTTTCGAAGCAGCGATCAAGGAAGTTGAGCAAAGTCGGGGTTTAAAAAAACAGGGTAATTGTACTCGACAGAACGTCAGACAGTTGTATTTATGTATTGGGCAACTGAAGGGCAAATCTTGTTAGCGGGATGGCACGTCGACCTTGTAGGGAAATATATTTAAACATTTGGTCATCTAGTAAGAATTGACGCATGTCTAGAAACGTATTTGGTCCATCATGAACTTGGAACAGTTTGAACTATTTCACCTCAATAGTCCTCTGAAAGAAACTGTCACCAGTGTTCTATACTCCCAACGCCTTTCGGAAATGCCCTTTCCACACCTCATTTCCTGCAACCTAACCGCAAGCTTCTACACCCTGTCCAAATTGCTTAGCGCAGAGATCTCTGTGAAGCCCAATTTTACGGCCCATAAAATGTGCTTCAATCTATACCGGCAACACTTATTTTGAAAAATTTATTTTGAAAAAGATATCCAAATGAAATTTTTCCAGAAACAAAATCCCTACTTGACTCATTTGACCAATGTGATTGGAGTGAGCTGCAATACCTTTTTTTCCTCCTTGTCCACACAAGTTTTAATGATTAATAGTAATTATCCAATTCCCCCACATTCTAGCAAATTTACTTTCAGATTTTATAACATTTGTTTAATCCCACTGGCTCTGAAACTCAATACGATGCGCAGCGGTATGGAAGTAGGGCAAAGTCAAGATTTTTTTGCAAAAACTGGAATTTCAACAATCATGAATTTTTTACTCACAAAACATTAAGATTAAGTTCTTTTCGAACAACACAAAGTAAGTTCAGTATATCGAACACTTTAGACATAGATATCAAAAGTGTGATACAAGGTTATTTTGGGCAAATCAAAGTCAAAAATTCTGAAATAAAAAAAATCAATATAAAGATAGGTATACAAACATACATACCAATTTTTTAATATAATCTTTCTAGCCTTTCTTCATTTTCAATAAAACGGAAATACAGATACATGAAGTAGGGCCATTCTGGTCGGGACGTGACGTCCCGAGGGTTTTGGGACTGGGCAATTTTGGGGCATAAATATTATCCTAATGTTATTTCAGGACAAAATATTTTTGTTCCAAAGATTTCGGGACGGGACGATACAATATTTTGGGACCAAACAAATTATTTCCATAGTGGAAACATTCCAATTAAATTGTAATAAACTCTTCCTTTAAAGAACATATCTTTATAGTGCTTTATTTTAGAAAGTGTAGACTTTGGAGTGTTTCTGTCGATACTGGATTTCTGTTTGGGACGAGAAAATTTCTGAATACAAATATTGCCCACGTATTATTTTGAGACGGGAACGGAGCAGAAATATTGTCCCGATGTTATTTCGGGACGGGATTGGGCCACATATTCTTGTCCCCGTGTTATTTCGGGACGGGATGGTGACACATTTTGTCCCCAGGATTTTAGGACAGGACGGAATCTTCTGCCGAACAAAAAAATCGACCCTACAGAAACCCTAACCCGAAGCTCCTCTAGAGCTGACAGCTGACTTTCTTTGTATTCTTCATAACGGTAAAAAGTTTTAACGCAATCCCATTTATCATAATGCAAAAAATAACTTTGTGACAAAGTACTGACTTATCCAGTGTACATTAAACCTGAATTGTGAAGTCCAAAAAGGAATGTGCAACACACTGTATTACGTGTAAGCAGAGTTTGATGTAGTGAGAGTGTAATTGAATGCTGTTGTGTAAAGTGTCAACATATTGTGTATTCAATACAAAGAAAGAAAATATAAATAAGCTGATTTAAATTAATTTTCTTATTTTTGACTTTGATTTGCCATTTACGCTCAAAACCTTTCATGACACTCTTGCTGCCTGTGCCAGAATTATTCCATAATGTAAATACAACGGTCTCATCTTCTGCTTTTTTAAAATCCCTTTTAATTTCTACAAACAAGAATGAAGGTTAATTTTTATAAACAAAATATAAACCTTAAGCAAAAAATGGCTGCTACTTTTTGTATGTAAACAAAACCTGAGTGTGCCCAATTTTCTTGGCAGCTGTATTTACAATTGCATTTCTAGCGGGATAAAACAATTGCTCCAAAGCTGGAAAAAAAATTGACTAGAAAATTGGGAGATTGAATGTATTCTACCATTGACCACTCGGAATGCCGGAATTAATTTGTCTCCCTGCCAGCCTACAGATGGGAACAACGGTAAAAAATGTTCAGAATTCTAGGAATTTTTCTTCGAGACATATCAAAATTTACTCCAATAACCTTTCTCTATTATTTTCAAAAGTGGAATTTTCGGATTGTTTTCGAAGAAAGTTTATTGGTCATATACTCAAATCTCAAAAATAAAATAAAATTTGATGAAAGGAATCAAGTTTCCCCTCAAATCATAAATCAGCTTCATAAATCAAAAAACAAAATTGTTAGAGCAAGGAACTTTAATCGTTTACGGTCTTCATTGCTTTGGCTCGTCATGAGAAGTTAGGGGAGAAGTTATTGCTTCCATTCGAGAAGGAAGACAATGGCACTCATTTTCAATGAGGTTTAAACATGCAGGCGTCAACTTTTAAAACGTTTTAAAACTTTATTTTCTTAGTAAGAATTTCAAATTTCCGAAAAATCCTGACTTTACCCACGGTCAGACCTAAGACTCAAGGGCGTACTCTGATTGAAACCACTGTCATCACGATAAAGCCCGAGCCTCATTTCACAATCTGATAAGAGAGAACCCCTTCAGAAATGAGGACTGCTCGCACAATCAGTCACACGTGTACCTGGACTGTTGATTGTCAGCATCAGTTTGGCTTTAATTGTTAGCAAGTAGTTACAAAGCGTTTCTTCCTTTTGTCCCAAACCTTTCAAACGTTCCCCTTAGCATCATCATTTCTGTAAATGTCTGGTGTACTTCCACCATATGCTGCTAAAATGTTAAACAATCGCACCATAAAAATTACTTTTCCTGGGACATACGAATACAAATTCCAACTATTGCATCCATTATAGTCTCCATGTTAAACCTCCATATCCCAGGAAAGAAAGTTAGCAAAGGAAGAACGCCCTTACTAAATCATTAAAATCATTTACGGTTGTCTTGGGACTGTGTTTTCTGAAGCAACAAATAATTATCCGAATTTCAAAAGTGTTTTTGATTGCTCGTGCATTGTGCTTATCAAAAACAAGGGAATAATCCAAAAAAAAAATACACTAGAACAGGAACATTGACCAAGTCTAAAACATGTCTCAAAGTCTCAATAGTATGGACGACTGACCTCTTGATTTTACTGGAACTCGATACGTTAAGCAGCACCTTCCCGATGTCCTTAATTAATCCTCCAACAATCATACTCCGCATTCTCAGTGATTTGTAGCGAGACAGAAGAGAATAGTTTAACATTAAATTGCGGACAGGAGCGAATGACTTGAAGATATGATATTTGATTGGGGAAATTGACTCTGTGAAGCTGACACAGTACCAGTGACTGGTGTGTAAACAAACATGTGTCCAGTGGTAAGAAAATCCATGTATCCGTTCACACTCACACGTCTGCTAGGAGGTATTGCCCCAGGCATGTGGACACACTCTGCTGTCACAAATTACAGATAATTTCTTGAGAAGTTACAGTATGGGCTGTGATTTTCGGAGGGGACTGTCTAACGGGAACGGGAGTCTGCAAAATATAATGAATGCTTGTGAAGTTCGATCCGGACTCCATGAGGGTGGCTGGACGACGAGAGAGGGGAGAAGAATGTTCCCCTTCGTTGGTTCCCTCTCTCTCTCTCTCTCTCTCTCTCTCTCTCCTCGGCTACAGTACTTAATAGCATCAATTGGAGCTTAAATGTTGGTGCAAAAAGTTGGGGAGTCATTTTTGCGTGTGAGATTTATTGGTTGCTGAGAGAGTGAAAGGAAAGTGATCCAGTGTGATGTCATGTCGGTGTGTACACGTATTCATGGACAACAAGTCGGACTAGTTGGAGGCTGATGGAGGATGTCTGGCACAGTCGACTTTGATGCTTCTAGAGGATTTGCGAGATGACAAGACGATGCAGTTATGAGCTTATGTGTGAGGTGTGGCGGAATATGAATGATGCGAGAATGGCCTCAAGTAATTCAGTTCACGTCCCAACTCAATCATCTCAAAAGGGTAGGAGGGCTAGCATGTGCTTGGTCTTGTCCCAGCATCGCCACACACATCACTTGACAGTAGCGAGGGCTGGTTCAAGAGGGACAGACTGCATGACCACACTGTCCCTAAAACAGTTCCAACATGTCCATTTCCACTCCATCACATCTTCCTCATCTCCTCATCCGACTCGCTCCCGTCTTCTCCTCCACTGCCTCTCTCTCTCTCTCTCTCTCTCCACTCGCTCCAAGGCAGGAGGGGAAGGGAAAGGTGCAGCCAGGCAATCATATTTATGAATTGATGTGGCTCTGAGTCGGGAAGCGGAAGTGTGGAAACCTCAGAAAGGGATTTTCATAAATTTTCATTGGAAGGGGGCGACCTACTTCCGGCGTTATTATCATGATATAATGCCGTTCATTAGGGTAAAAAGCTTGGCGGAGACCCGATTCTTTTGCAGATAAATAACTCAATAAACCAATCTGTTTTCTTCTCCTTTCACTCCACATACACAGAGTTGGCGTGGGGCCTGGGCTGTCTCGGGGTGGCCTTCCATATTTCCCTAATCACTTTCCGCCTTTGTTTCAGTCGGTCATCCTCTTTTCGGCAGTCTTTGTCACCGCAAGACAACGTTCGTTTCCCAGTATTGAAAGCTTCCACTAATTACAAATTGACGACAGGATGCAACCTGGTCCACACACCAAGTCTCTCTTTTATCCGCTCACAATAGAGCCCTCTCCTTCCTCCCCGACCGAGCTCGTTCCGCTTAATCTCATTAATTTAATAGCTCCAACAGTATTTCTTTCCCTCTCACATTCTTCCCTCACCACCATGGCACCAGTCACACAACTTACCACTCGACTAGTTGGTTCAGTGGTCAAGGTCCATCAGAGCATACCATATGCACTGTCTGACAAAATCCTGTCAAATACTCTGGGGTGCACTCCGCAGATTTACTTATAGTCCAAGCGAATTCCAGCTCAAATATTTGTAAGAATTGTCAAAACTCAACGAGTCAAGTAATTAATTATATGTACATAGATACATACGTAAATATTGTACATTACAAAATTTTTGACAACTCAAAATCGTCGCCAATAAAGTAAAATGGAAATTGTTATTACTACTACTATTTTTTCTCTAATTTTATTATTACCAACTTTCACTCCGTCAGCATTTTCTCACTTAACTACAGCTTCACTTCTTGTCATCCCCGCAACACTTGTTACAGGGATTGCAAGTAGTACGCACATACAATTTTATTACTACGAAATTACATGAGTGGAATTATTTATACCACCATGCGTGTATAAGCTGATACTTTCCCAGGCAAAGAACTTGAATAAATCTGATGTAAACAAAAATCCAATGTCCATCCCCTGAAACTACTACAACCAGGTTTATATGTAGATGCATACAGATATGTACGTATGCTAAAACTGTACAACAGTGTTTTGAATCAAATATGAGAACTTGAGTCAAAGGATTCAAGAGGGATAGTGAGTGAAAGGCCTGACATTGGGTTTTTCAAAGTCAGCACTAAACAGAAAGATGACAAGGCTCTTGTGGTGGAGGAACAGACAGGTCAAGTGTCTGACTGGAGTGGAAATAGAGCTGGGTCTGGAAGTTGACATTCTGTCTTGGCGTAGGTCAATCATGGAATTAAAAGGAATAGCAGAGAGGGAAGACACATGTTTTGTGGGCTGGTGTGATTATGTAGGAGAATCGGGAGGAGGAGTGGGGAGGTTCGAAGCGTGTCGAGAGGGAATGGGAAATGAGTTAATAATGGGATAAATGGCGTTGAATGGAACAAGGCTGCGGAATGAGAGTGATCGTCATTAAATGCCCTTGGAAAGGGCTTAGGATTCATCTTGTAACTTATGCTAACCTCGGAGCAGAAGCCAAGCTTTTCTCTTGCCGCTCGGAGCAAGAGAGCCATAAGAAGATTACCGCACACGCACTACACTCGAATAATTTCTCGCAATGGAAATTAAGCCCCAGCTCTCTTAATCCCACCAACACTAGATACATACACATCCATATGGCCAAGGAAAACAAGCACTCAATTGGATTATTTCCTGCGACCATTGACCATCCTCTCCCTTGACCTCAGTGTTGTTGTGTCCATGGGGTCAGGGACCCGACGAGAGGAGGATGAAGAGTGATGAGACTCATCCACCCTTCCGGAGGAAGGCCCACACGGATGAGGGTTCATTGGTGGGTCAGGTGAGTGAGAAAGTAATTTGAATAAAGGGTCGTGATGCAGTTAATCCGTGGGGCTCAGGCTGAGGGCGGCGCAATTCAGGGCATATAAACAAGGTAAAATATTAAGGAGAAACTCCGCATGGAGCTACAACAAGGATGGCCGAGAGGAATCACGTGTGAATTGCTTAAGAAGCTCGCTTTCTCTCTTTTCTTGCCGCATCCAACTCAATTCGGCATAAATTTATTTATAAACAAGGAGAAATGGAAGGTTGCATCCCGTCCCCACTCATCTCTCTCTCTCTCTCTCTCTCCTTCCTCGCGTCCTCTTCCTCTCCCTTTGATCTTCAATCTTTCTTCCTCATTTTTCGTGGCGGAGGAGACTGAGCGGACGGGGCTTCTTGCAAAACACATTCTCTTCTCCCCACAAGAGCCGAGGAACGACGACCCCGGAAAGACACCGGGTCCGTTGCACCATTCTCGGAGCAGCCACCGCAAATTAATACGCGGACGTGGTGTGAGTGCTCGGAGTCCATCTGGAGTGATCCAGTCCGGATCAAGGCATCCTATGACGGAGGGGGGAGTGGATCAAAGCTTCCCTCAACAATCGCACACCCAGGTATCTACTCGTTCACGTCCATTGCATAATTCCTCACACAAATCCTACCTCATCCATAAAAGACAAGGTTGCATGAGAAGAACGGGGAGAGAGAGAGAGAGAGAGAGAGAGAGAGAGAGAGAGAGAGAGAGCACCCGGGAAGGACTAACCGAGCAAGACGAGCGTGCCGGGCGAGAAGAAAAAAAAACGGCGGCATTCAAAACTATGAATTGCTCTCCTTCCCCTAATTCTCTTGCGTGTCCATCGAGATTTCTTAATTTTTCAGCTGCCCGACAGACAGCAAGAGTCCGGAAGAAGCGGCGGAGAATGAGAGATGACGGAGAAAAATCCCAGCAAAATCACTCTCAGTCATTTGTTATTTCCTCCACACATCTCTCTCTCTCTCTCTCTCTCTCTCTCTCTCTCACAACTTCTCTTCCCCGCTCCTTCACCTCTTATCCAGAGCTCCCTTTCACTCCAATCAATTCTCACCAAGTCAGAAACTTTACCCTGAGATTTTTATTTAACCTGCCCACGTCTCATTGTCCTGCATTTGCTCCCCTCCGTCCATCAAGCACCCACCTTCAGTCGCCAAAAATTAACCAAGTCATCAACTTCCTGCTATAAATATCTCCTTCCCTATTGCACCTTCCTCTCTCTCTCTCTCTGTCTTCATCTGCCCCAAACAGCTCCTTCCTCATCATGGGGTGTCGTCGAGCTCACTACTCAAATTGTCTGCTCGCTCCCCCGCTCCCAACCCTCCACACTGTATTGTACCCGCTTTCCTGTTAACCCTTCCCTCTTACTCACTGCCCGCTAAAATGCCTCAGTAATAAGCATCCGGAACATCATCAAACCCACTGACAGTGTTGAGCAATATTTGAACCAGCTTATGTATGACTTTTCAATGAATACTAAATGTGGTAGCTTATGCTGATGTGCTCCCTCACAATCCTCCCCAACAAACAAGTATGTATTTATGTCGAATCCCCAGCACATAGCGTACTGTCTACACGCCTTGTTGTAATCACCTCCATTTAGAATTACACAGAGTTTAGAGGAGGACTCATGGGGTTGGGACATTTTACGAAGAAATAAAACTTTAATGAAATTAACCTGCACAACATGCACAAGGTCTCTGGCACATGTGGGCACTTGCAATATTAGAGGTATTTATGGACCGTGATTTAGTGCAACGAGGTGTCATTTAACATTTACAGGAAGTCAAGCCCGAAAGTTGCAATTGTCCTGCTGTGACCTTTCTCTTCACCTCCCCCCAAATTGAAAAATGTTTACTGTCTCAGGGTTAGTACTGGCAGTCACTACTCAGTACTAATTCATAATTCAGAGTGGTGTTTGTTCCTGAATAGAAATGTGGCTGTACAGTACGTGTTCATAAAATCAGTCATAATACTAGCATATTAATTTATACTATTTAAATTCAAAGGGAAAGAAACGCACCCCATTCCCAGTATATTCTACGAATCTAGCAGAATACTACACTTCAATATGTATCTACATTTTGCAAAATATGAAATACTCACACCCTAATCTGCTATTTATAAATGTTCTACTTATGAATGGCAGAAGACCTCTAGTTTACTGTAGTTAAAGGATAACTTAAACTGAATTTGAAATTATTTTCTCCTACACAAATACTAGATAGATATTTTACATCCAAGACAGCAAGTTGAGTATACAAAAACCATTTTAAGTATTAAATCAACTGAAAGGTCTCGTTTTCAAAATAAAATAAAATAATTGTTAGGCAGACATTGCCGGGCTTCCCGAGACCATACCTTTGAGAGGATGAACCGGAAAATTCATGCGTATGTACACAATTACAAGTACACACTGAATTAATAATCTTTCATTAACAAAGACTGTGTTGAAGACATAACATACATAGGTCCTTCAGTATTTAATTATTTAAACAAAATTTGCTATTATACAAAAATCCCCCGATATTTTTTTTAACACAGAGAACAATAAGAGGCGCATTTTATGTAATTTTGGATAGACGTTTTTGATTTTTTTGGATTTGATTTAGTAGGTGATAATTATTATTGGTAATAATATAATTTTTCCTATTTAAAACATACCAAACCATGGGTGGGGGAAGTCACAATATACTACCATAATCTTTGAAATAAGTTAGTATTAATATTTTTATTTTGTTGTTACTATCATCAATGTGAATATGTACTTGTGACTTGGCATTATTGTTAACCCCTGTTCAGATCCGTTTATTGCGCTGTGTTGTACTGATTATGAAGCTTTTACTGTACTATAAATATTTGCAGTTTAGTTTCATTTAGAAATATCTACCTCTTAATGCATGGTTCTGCAAGATATTCAGTTAGTAAGTAGGATATATGTAATTACATGTGTACAGAGATACTTTTCTTTCCACATAATGAAATTAGGCATGCATGGTTTAACACTAAGGAAATCGAGCAACTAAATAGCGCAATGAAATCATTCCCCAGGTTGTCCATGGACCACTGGATATTCCCATAAATAAACATTTCTCGTTTATCGTAAATAATTAATTACAAAGGAGTACACTAGTTCCTATAATATCATTTCAGGACAGACATATTGTCAACAAGTACTCACAATCCGATTGACTGACTTGAAAAAGATTGATACCAGGAATTAGGGTCTATCTACATTCTACCTGCAATCACCAAAAAGGATTTCAGAAGCGATTCAACGCTCTTCAGCCGAGTTCCGGATCCCACAGAACACATGAAGCTTCATGGATAAAGTAACCCTTTCAACCCCTCCCTTCCCTAAAGCTTCCTCCGTCCCCGAACTGACTGTGCTGGGAGAACAATCCCAAAATTCCCATGCTTACAGGTAAATTTTTGAGAGAACGGAATTTTACCTAGAAATTTTTTACATTATATTTAAGAGACAACCCCAGGAGACCAAATGATCTCTGTATCAGTATCTAATACGGCACGAAAATAAAATGCTATTTTTACATGACTAATTGGACTAATTATCACTTGGTCTCTCAAGGAAACTCAGTGAAATTCGATACAATCTATTTGAAAATCCAAATTTTAAAATTATTACAGGGGTTGAAGGAAAAGGAGACGACGTCAACGGAAGAGTGCTAGCACCGCTAGCCGGGAAGAAGAGAAAATGGGGTATCATGAGAAGATTTATGAGGAACTGAACGAGGGCAAGGTGAAATAGGAGCCCATGCTTACAGAAAAGAAAATCATTATAAAAAATTTTACCTTGCAGGACATGTCGAGTCCTGAGAGGCCCTTTCCAGTCTAAGGTTGGGTGAGTGAGGGAAAGAGACAGAAGGACAACACAAGTATAATGGGATTAAGCAGCACCTTCTTCCTCACCAGTCCTCTGTACTTGACGGAGCGGAAATCAGCGAAAAAACCATGACAAGGGAGAAGAAGGATAGGAAAGTGGTGATGGTTGTCACGGGTCAAGTGTCCTTCATTCGGCACAAGTGGCACAACACGGCGGCACAAATGACGGGCGGGTTGGGAAGGGACCCAACAGTACAACTCCAAAATGACCAAGGGTAAGAAGAGCTTACGGGGATGGACTGTAATATTATTGTAACGGGGTCAGGGGAGACTTCTTCCCGAGCACGACACCATATTCAACGAGAAAGGAAAGTATCCAAGGAGCGTAACGACTGCCCTTACAGTATCCCTCCTATCCTGAGCAACGCTTCACATCTGCACTTCCTCCCGTAAATTGTCTATTTATGACGCTCATCGTGTTCCCATTACCTTCTGTACGGTTGTTATTATGATGAGCGACCAGGCCGCATTTCCCTCAAGTTTTTTTTATCGGACTGTCTTTTTCTCCCCTAAAAGTAGATATTTACTTTCACCAAAAAAATATAAATAATTACTCACACTCTTCCAACCCCTTCAAGAGTGAGTCTAGCGGAGAGATGTGTGTCTGCATGGCAACTACTGTAAGAGGAACGATGGAATCTAGTCAGCTGACTTGGCTGCTGACGACTGTGACAGTGGTGTGGGAGCTGAGGAAGAGATCCGTTACTTCCTTCCGGAGTGTTGGTGCTGAGAGAGGAGAGCTGGAACGACGAGAGAGAGAGAGGAGGTGGACGAGGGAGCAGGAGAGAGTCCCGTTCCCAGTTTTACAATGAGGAGAGAGGGAGAGAAAGAGAGAGAGAGAGAGAGAGAGAGTGAGGGAAAGAAGGAAAAAGGAAAGCAACCCTCCCTCCCTAGCCCAGCCTCTACTCAAGGATGATTCGTACCTTCTTCTCCTGCTCCTCTCATCGAGTCTCATACCCGAAGCACTCCACTAACCCTCTCGCTTGCTCCTTCTTCGGGTCCCATACTCGATCCTCTCTCGCCTCATCTCTCCGTCCTCCACAATTCTTTCCCTATCGATTCCCGCACCTCCAGCCCCAACTCTTCTTTTCCATTTTACGTGTTTAAAACCCGACCATCTCTTAGTAAATAATGGTATTCGAATCATTCCCGACATTAATTGGTTAATTAAAACTTCCAGCTCAGTTAAGCTCTTCTTTCCCAAGAAAAGGCTGCTGGGCTTGAGGCTTGAGGAGATCGGGGTATTATGATCACATTTTTTTCAACCCGCAGACCCTATCACAACTCCGGTCAAGATTTCCCAAGACAACGGAACGGAACAGTCGAGGAAGGGTATGTAGTCAAAATAAAAGATCATTAGTGTTAGTTTTGGTTCGGACCGTAAATTATTATAGACTCCTTACCAGGAAAGTCAACGGGGAATCCCTGGATGGTACAGAGTAAGTAAGTGCACTGTAAAGATATTTTACCCGAGCATTTTAACCTATTCCTGAGACTGTAGTTGGCTAAATATAGACATCAAATAGCGGGGAAGATTTTGAGCATCGGCACATTTTTAACATGCATAGTTTCCTTGGGGCCTGAAGCCGAATCGGTGTAATTTGATACCAAGTAATTTCTACTTGTCGGTGTCATTCCTCCAAATCGTAGTTTCCATTCTTTGCAAAAAACATCCGTCCCACTCCGTCTATACATAGGCGTGGGGTCCAGGAGCTTCAAGTACAATAACTTTCCATTCATTCTTCATGCATTTACCCTCCCATAGGACTAGGGACTTTGGTAGATACCAGCCAGCTCGTATGTATCTATTGTGCCAGTTGTTATCGGTGTTGTATAAATACTTAGAGATATTGTAGCAGGCATGTCGGAGACATTCATGCAGAGATTGCAAAATACAATGATTGCATATCGTATCCGGCACAAAGCATGGAGCTGGAATTTAGTAAAAACAGTGTGAAAGGTGACTACGGTGCATAATATACGGATTCGCTCTGTGAGGCTTGAACAAATTGCTAGTAGTAAACTTTTAATTATAATTTGCAGCTAGTATTCTAATTCTCCTGTAGTTTCCCATCAAGATCTAAATCTTAATCATTTATCATTGCATTTTCAAGAAAATTTCATTTATTAGCGTAGTGGCAGAGTACAACAGAGTGCTAATTTATATGAGATTATGATGCGTACAAATAAGATCTGAAAACTGGGTTAGCAGGAGTAACTGCAAAATAAATAAATAATATTTTACTCAAAACAGTTCCAATAATACACTGCGAGACAAATTGTTTCCCTCAGCTGAGAGAATGTGAGACTGGTCAAAATAAAAAGCCTTCCTTCGAAGTAGGTTTACATTTTTACAAAGGTTACCAGGAGGGAAGCACAGCTTCACGAAAGCATAAACAGATATTTGACCTACAATCTGTTTAGTGTTAAGAATAACTATCTGTAAAAATATACACAAGTACTGTGGTACTGTATTTACGATAGGTAAAGTTGGAAAGGTGTGTGAATGATGTTGTGAATGAACATGCACCAATGAATCATATCATAAACTCTGAGTACCACACTCCCCGAATGATCTATAAATAGTTTGTTGTGTTTACGTATGCAATATCAACCCCTAATTATGACATGCAAGAAAACATCTATATCGGGGTACAAACTCCAATTTACAAAAATTCATGTTGGACATAATTAGATACATGAATTCACAAATTAACAGAATAACCACAGTCAGTTTAAAAACTCTCGGCAACAAGCCCTTTAAGTTGTAAGGGTTTAGTCAGCAGAATCCGAGTTGACCGGAGGATCAATAACAAGGAGAACATAATTCATAGGATCTTTTTTCTTGACGTAAATTTATCCATCTGGCTCAAAAGTAATGAGATATTTACCTCCTAAAAGTATAATACCTACATATGTCCATATACGTTTCTGGAGATCAGTAATAATTAATGTGAATGGTACTGACTTTCTGCGTTTTTTGCAACAACAAAAGAAGGCAGGGCTGAAGGGAAAGAAAGGAAGAAAAGAGTGGAGTGAAAGTGATGTTTGTACCTGGAAGTTGGTGAATGTACTGCACAATGTGGGCCAGTGGATGAAAACTGAAGACATACAGGATTTATTTTTATACTTGTGAGTGAAGGGCATGCCAAGCGATTCGTGCCCCTGACATGCCTTGTGACCTTTGGGACAGATGCTATCACTCCGGATCAGAGAGTGGTGCGTACTTTCCAATGTCTTTATAGTAGACTTACCTTCAAACATACATACGTATAGATATCGTATATCGTGGGAGGTTCTAAAGGTACGCTTGATGCGTTTCCCACCATTCTGCCTGGCACAGTAGGATTAGATAGGAGTAGATAGATGTATTAAGTCGGATACTAGGGCCAGGGGGATGGTAACTATGTCGGCAAGTCTTAACTCTCGACTTTAAATTAAACTCGGTCTCAACAAGGAATCCTGTTGACAAGCTGCATTTTGGTTTACAAGCGGGAAGTTGCTCTTCCATCGGGAATGTCGCTCCTACTTTCCCTCTGTCTCCTTATTATGAACAAAGTGAAATTCTTACTTATCCAGAGCGGAACGGTTTGTGTACAAACATTTTTACATCTAATTACAAACACCGTTCTTACAAGAGTCATCTAGTCTGGAGGGGCTGGTGGTTTTGTCCGCGTTGGAAACGTCGTCTCGAAATGTTTTCAGGAAAAATCCATTGTATACAGTAAAATATTTTAAAATTAAATTATTATTATTATATTATGTACGTAGATATTAGTACAATCATTTCCTGAAATACCCCAAGCACTTGTGACAAATGTTGGTTTCGCTAAAAATCCAATCTCAGTACTCTATGACTCTTGTCTAGTGTCTACATTTTTGGAATCAATTACTATGTAAATCAAAATTAAGTTATACATAAACGCTTACATACATATGTTTGTAAATATTTAATTATACATATATATATTTACCATGCCATCACTTTATTAAACAGCTTTACAAAATCCAATAGAAGATGCGAGTGAAACTGGAGGCCCCACGACCGCATCGTTGGATGAGTAATTTACAACCATTTCGGATTTCTTAAATTTATTATAAGCTGGTTTACAAAAATAATAATAAAAGCTTTGTTGATTCCTGGAATGTAGTAGAGCCGGAAGGAATTGGATAAAAGGATGAAGATAGGTCTGCATGTAAGGGAAAGATGAGGGGGAAATTATTGAAATGAGCTGGACGTTTGTTGGGAGAGACTCCGGGGGTGAATGGTGATTGGAAATAGATAAAATAGTGATAATAATATTTGGATGGTTGAACAGGACGAGATAAGGGAGATAAGGGCTCGCTCGGGAGACGTGGAAGGAAGGGAGATTTTGGATTGGAGGAAAAGGGAAGATCGGAAGGGTGACGGGAACAAGGGGTATTAGAGTCTTGTGGGCCAATTAAATAATCAGAAAAGATTTTGATGATCACATCAGGCAGAGGGAGAGCCCATTAGAACATCAAAACGAATCAGGACTGAGATCTCTTTTGTTCTTACGCTGAGAGGATTTTCTTAGACCGACTACTTAATTACGACTCGAAACGACAGTTAATGAATCAAATTTGCCCCGACGCTCTTTAAATGTTGCGAGGAGCAGAAGTTGTAGGGAGAACCCCGCACAACCACCAGCTTTTATTTATGGCCTGCTTTTCAATACAATTTTATAGGACTTTCCAGTCCGGACAATTCCTATAATCACTTTAATGTTTCCAAATGTAAATCCGGAGAAACGGTGCCCCACAGCACATGTTCCGGGGCAGACGCACGCAGCTTCACAGGATCCCAGCCGAAACTTCAACTGACACGCAAATTTATACAACCCACTCAACTCCTTTATTTTTATTGCTTATCATCATATTAAAACTCATCTTCCAACAAATTGACGAACAATGCCCAAACATGACAGGCCATACAATGATCACCGTCATCAGCAATTGCAGTCATTATGCATATAGGGGACATCATAATAATATGAGAGCAGTCGGAGGAGAGGACCTGGAGTGAGTGGAGTCCTCTCCTAATGAACGAGTTTATCCCCACAGCCCAGTTCTTACTCCCTTCCGAGTAGTAGTCCTGCTTAACTCCACGCCTCCCGATTCAATTTAATAAAGCCCAAAGGGCATTAATGTCTTTAACGATTGTAAATTGCCACTGCAGCGATTCTCTCATCCAACGAGCCGCCCTTTGAAAACCACGCAAGGAGCTGGGTCAGCATTATCCCGCAATGTTTACGGGGGATTCACAAACAGGCAGCACAAGCTAAATTGTTTCTCCCAATACCTTTCCCTCCCTCAGTTCTCTCTCTCTCTCTCTTCCCATGCCTTTCCCTCCTCGATATTAACAATAAGTACCTTACCTTCTTTCAATAACCTACACCAAACCCTTCTTGTCTGAAAATCCATGTGAAGCAACAACGGCTCAAGTCATGGTCCATTCCTTTTTTATAAACAATGCAATCAATTGCTCGGATTATAATCTCACAATCAGTTCTGGAACTTGTCCGTGAAGCAACTAGTGTCCACTTCAACGTTCCCTCACTTTATTCTGACAATGAGCATTTAGGTAGAATGATACATGTACTCTAAATCTCAGTCACAAATTTTGACACGGCAACAGCCATACTAAAAAAATTGTCTTCACAATGTTCTTCACAGAAAAAAATGAATGTAACTTTTATACAACACTATGACGTTTTTACTGTGTTAATTGGCAAGCACCTTAGGATTATAGGTAATATTAGTCTTAGGATCAATTTTTGGGATATTTTTTTTACTAAGTTATCGCAGGTTATTTTTTGGACAAGTTCCTATACAAACACAATGTTTATTCCTGCTCAACTTCTACTTCAGCCCAATGTTAATTGGTCCTCAAGCTCCCACTTAAACAATATCACCTTTCGAAGGTGTAATCAGTACAACAAGAGTTTTTCGGGGAAATTTTAAAAATACTGGTTAAAATGTATTTAATTTCTTTAAAAAATATACTTAATTTCACATGTTCCTTGTGATCATATATTTTCACGGAGGTCAGTACATGTTTAGAATTTCTGGAATGACCACACATTAAAAATAAAATAATTAGGCCCCAATTCTCCCTTCTATAGGTTGGGAAAATAAGTAGGTATTGTAACCACAGGTAGGGATTGTCACGCAACCCTTTAATTCTCACCGTAGCCTATGCAAGGATCGATGGTACAAACTTTTCTTTCCCTGTGTTTTTGTAGCAAATCCATCGACTATTTTTTTAAAAATTTTATTTTATCCCGCTGGTCAAAATTTCTGGATACAGCTGTTGAAGAAAAGGTTGCTAGGTCAAGATATTTTTTGGGAAAAAAATTAATTTTAAAGCTAAAATTGGTAACTCTTTAAGAAACAGTATCCAAATATTGTTACATGTGGGATGTTTCCGGACTTCTGAGAGAACAATCTGTGAGATCCTTGCGCTGATTGTGCGAAATATAAGCATGACGTGTAAACACAGAGGGCCAGGTTGAGGAAATTCGGGTTTATGAACGAAAATGAGAAAGAAGGATGTTTATATGATGTTGCTATTTTAATTTTTGTCTGGGACGACGATACTAGAATCCACTTGAATTTGCCACAACACAGCATACATACATATGTTTATAAATGCCAAATTGTTCATGGTAACATGGCGACGTCAAAGGTTTCTACTTTACCTCACCTTTCTCATTTCCCCCTTAAGCGGATTTCCCCGACCACTAATTTTACCGGGCACACTCCCACAATTCTCGTCATAGGGACATTTCTGATAGCATCCTTAAAAGTCCATATAATTTCTAGCAAACTGGAGTCAATTCATATTTTGATATAATTGAACAAAAAAAAACTTTTAAAACAATGTTACCCTTTAGAATATATTATCTATGCAATAATTACGGTAGATTTTCTAGCAATTCAAGCACCGTTTGCAGTGCTTAATTACTACTACTTCTATCTAGTGGGTACATCCCGTTTCGGAATCTGTACAGCTTCAGGGCTTAATACTAGTAGTAAACATAAATCATTTTAGCGCGCATATTTGTACATTTTTCGTCCCCACAGTACAAAATGAAGTGATACGGTAGCAAGTAGCAATAGGGGCTACACTCATATTACGTTTCCATTTCTCTATCTTTTTAGGGGCGAAGCAAAGCTGAAAGTCCCTATTGCGAATGTCGGGGAGTCTGCTTGTCTGATGGTTTTTTCGGACGATAGCTGCCAAACCAAGGGCACCTGGCAACTGAAATGTTTTGTAGAGGCAGTTTAGATAAAAAGTAAGAATCCTGTTGCTTTTGAAGGACATCGGGTAATCTATAATGAATTAAATGAGGTCATGTATAAGCACATGCAAATACACATGCACAGAAACTGGAAAGTAAAGCAGGCGCCATCGAAAGTCTGATTTGTCCATAACAATTAATTGTCTTTTCCATGAGCCGGTATATACAGAATGAGCTCGCACATGCGTAATTTGAATATCATTATGAACGTTTTTTGCGAAATTTAGTGATGAATACTCACTACGATTAGACGCGGGGATTTTAATTAATTTTTAATTCAATGTAATACGATCACCAGTATTTACATATATAAATGCTTTAGGAGTATTTATATGAGAATGTATAGCCACTAGCTCATACTGTTACATCACATAGTGGGGCTTCGCCCCTTAGTATTAGTGTCTTAGCATGTAGTGCTGATCACAGGTGATTTTTGAACCCTACATCATATCATATTCATCCACCTTATGTCCTTATAGGAATATTATCATTGCCAAATAAGATTAGTAATTATTGCACACGGTGTTACAAAACGATTAGTTCCCTCACTAACCCACAAGAGTTTCAAGAATGAAATAAAGATTTTTAAGAATATTTTTCATATTTAAGTTGGTTTCAGTGGAATCCATTTTTATTAAAAATAGCAAGCTTTCGAACAACAACTGTGTTCATCGTCTATAAATTTTCAAGAATGTTTTTCAATGACTTCGTTCAATTATCACGTGTCAACCAAAGCCGAATTTTTTTACGTATTTTGAATTTGGTGATACTTTATTTCAACACCAATTTTCCCCTAGAACTTCTTTTGCTGCTCGTTCGTACGAAATTTGTTATATTTTTAGGGAGCTATCCGATAGGTCTCCATGTTGAGTATCATGGGTATTAGTCTTAATAAAATGGAGAAATCCAGTCTCAGTAGTAAAACGGGGAGAACGAATTTCTGATTGCGCATTTTTTCAAGGATAGTCTGGAGTTCTTAAAAGTAGTTTACAGCGCTGGGTTTCCACCAAATCTTCTGGGGATCAATTTGTTATATTTTTAAATCGAAAATTGCAATCCCAGGGGCTAATACTCTATAATATGAGGCAAAGTTTATAAACTGTTTCAAATCGGTGCAAAAAAATGTTTTCTTTGTGTCAGGCTAGCCTCAAATATTGGGTCCTGCAGAATCGAAAGAATCCCCTTAAAATACCCTACACTACAAACACATCCTACCAAAATATGTGCATGAAAACCCGTCCATTTTCCGATCAGATTTTCCATCTTTCAACATCTTCCTCAATTTCACTCCTAAAGGTAAATTTCCCCAACCTTAAATTTTTAAGGATCAGGCCCATAGTTCTCCTCATAGATACCTGTTGAGTAGGTCGCTGGGAGGTCCATAAAATCTCAAACAGCGTCGAAGGTTCTTCACACAACGTTTTAACCGGAAACAAATAATTGTACTTTCTAAAATCCACACAAAGTCCCAAATTCGCTTTATAACTTTCCCGACTGTGCCCGCAATCCTTGACCTATGTCAATGAAGCAAATTTTGATACACCTACAAAAGAATTTTCGCTGAAAATGTGGAAATACCATATTTTCCGTCATCGTACCTAACATAACCTCAGGGGGGGGGGACAGAAATTATAGAAACCGCCGTGTTCCAATAAAAATTTAATTCAAACATTAAATTCAATTCGATTAAATTTTTTTACTTGTTCATTTTTTCCCAATATTAGTGAAACGTCAGCCAGATTATGCCCCCCTCTCCACAAGTGAAGAATTGAAATCCATCCTGAAAGGAGAAAGAACGTAAAGTATGCATAGCCCCTAAGAGCAACCATATACTATATGAATTTGATTTAACATAATTATAGCGGTGCTGCCGACGTTGGTGAGCATATAAATGTTGGAACGTGCACGACATCTAGCGCCAACGTGGGAGGCTCTTATGCGGACTATGCGCTGTCGTAAACCGGGAAACTGATCTTACCACCAATCCCAATCCCTTTCAATACTGTCGTTGAAATGTAACGGCCAGGACCTGTCTATACTGTCTTCACATATGTACATACACTGCTTAAGTCTGATGAGAGTCTGTGCATTAGTGAGCATCAGTGCTTAAATGTGAATTGACTTAAGACTGTGTTTGTAGTACACTGTGACGGATGATTCCACTTTAGAAAACAAACGGATCGCAGGATTTGTTTTCGGTAAGTATAATTATTTGTAATAACTTAAATTCCTTTAATATAAAAATAATTAATCTGCACTAAATTACTGATTTAAATTTAAATTTTGGCATGTCACACTGTTTCACCTCAAAATTTACTTCATCTTTGTTTCTGTTTGAGCAGTTAATTATTAATGGTGATTGTGTCTTGAGCCGTCTGAAGTTTGAATGCAAGTTATATTATTTGATTTATATATGTATGTGCTCTTCCATTGTACAATCAACAGTTCCAGTAGCCAAAGTTGGTTTCGTTCCATTCCTAATTGCTTGGATTTTTCAGTTTCGAAACTTGTTTTGCGTGATTGTGGTTATTGCCTAGATTTTGTCACTCGGATAGAGTACTTTATCATGACATCCTACCAAGTAAGTTTTTTGAAGGGGATAACAAACTCATTACCAGACTAAACTTTTATTTTGTAAGAAGAGACTGGAGTTGGTATTGGTTCACTGTCAATAATAATTATATCTGTGGGGATGCACCTACTTTTGACATAATGTGTTGTACTAATGTTTTGTTAGGTAAGTCCTCCTAAAAGGGAACCCAAAAAATCTGGGAAGGAAGAGCCAGGTCCGGCTGTATTCTTAACGTTGGGAGCGTTCTGTGTGACTCCAAAATTACATTTTGAGGCTGTTATTTTGGGTCAGTGTAGACGGAGGACCTTGATAATAAGAAATCCTACGGATTCAGCCTGTTTTGTAAGTATAACGTCTTCTATCAAGTGTTTACGATTCTGTCAGACTTTGAATTTGTCAGAAATTTTAATAATTGTTTGGATTGTAATAACTGGTTGTGTAAATGAATGAATTGAAAAACAAGTTTTGTTTACTTTTTACTGCATAGTTGAAATTCGTGAAGCGTCCGTCGGACTGTTTCTCCTTGGTTGAGAGTATAGATGATCAGGACTTATTTATACCAGCTACTGATGAAATCCGAGTAGTTGTTGAGTGGAGGCCTAAAGAGGAGGGACAATTCTTTGAAACATATCAAGTTCAACCGTCAAACGGTGGTTCAAAATTTTCAATTCATCTCTTGGGGAAATGTTTGCCACCTCCGAAAAAAGCAGGAGTGAAGAAGAGGGTTAATCCGTCGTCGGCACTCCACACCTCAACAGCACCAGCCAGACCCAATGTGCATATGATTTATTTGTTTAATCTTTTGAAATTTTCCTTGTTTTCGGTAGCAAAAAATAAAATTGTTAAATTCCTAAAACATTTATTAGGATCTCGGCCTGAAAGTACTTGGACGACCTTCAACAGTAAAATCATCTACCAAAGTAACGGTTCCACACAGTCCAAAATTTAGTAACCGATTCTCGTCACGACAAGGAACTGGGGATAATAAACTTTCGAATTCATCAAGTGTGGATCCTTCGTTGCCAAGTCCCAGTCCATTAGAAAAGCTTGGCTCTTTATCATTACCTTTTACACCAGAGCCAAATCGCTCAAAAATGACCGAGGCTAAAACCAATTTGCCGACAGAAGAACTAACTGAAGAAAAACCCGATTTACATAAGATCGATAGAACGTTTATTCTTTGCAACGATCTCCAGGTTCGCGTGTGCATACCTTTTAAGGGATTTGTTGAAATAATTAGTTGAAATTGAATTTGAACTCCAAAGTTTGGAAGTAAAACTGTTTTGTAATCTTTTACATACTGAAATATAGGTATCAAGTTTATCCCCATCTTCCCGACGGGAGACTTACTTGATTGCTGCGCCTACAATCGACCACAAAAATCCTCAAACTACTGCCATGAACATCATCGATAAATCTGAAGAAAATGGTCATTTGGATGTTCCAAATTTAGAACATTTCACATCTACAGACGTAGCAACTCCTGTTCAGGATACTTCTGTGGCCATAGAACTGGACGCAAAGGTGGTCGAAAGTATTACTGACACATTGGATAGTGAACTTGATTTAGTGCACCGTTCCGTAGATACTATTTTATATCAAGTTGAAGAAATGGGAGCAAAGCAGCACCAGGCTGCTGTTGCTGCCTTTTCAAAACTAACCGAGTTGGATGAGGAAGCTATATTTGGCGGACCCGTCGATTTTGAGGATGATGACCTCTATCTAGAGTCCAAAACAATTAGTGGAGAATTTTTGTGCATTGATCAGTCAGACCTGGTCCCTAACTTTCCTGCTGAAGAACCCCAAACTGAGAACGAGCTAGTTGCAAGTATTAAGCGGCTTCTGAAGGAAGGACATTCTGATGATGATATCATTAATCGATTCACTGAAAGGCGTGTATTTAATGCTACTTTAATTGAGTTCCTGATATTTGAATTTATATCTGCATAAATCCGTTTGTGGTGCTTTGTTGTTATTGATACGATAATTTTTTAACATTTTAATACAGTCAGACGATGGTTGGCGAAATTCGAAATTTGTACGAAGAATTAGCTGCAAAATATAAATCATGCCGGGAATGTTACGAGATAACGAAGGCTGCCCATTTGTCTGAAGCATTTACTTTTAATCGCATTGTGATTCAAAAAGCTATCAAGAATCACGAAATTCGGGTAAAGGAAGGGACAGATATTTGTTGTTTCAGTAAGTAATGTAATTTTTCAGCATTTCTGACTTTGTTTAAATGCATAGTCTTTGTGTAACCCCGAAATATCATTTATTCACGCAGAATCCAAAACGCACATAATATCCAGCTTGCTAAGTGCGTATAATAGGCCGTGGCTTTGGAGTGCGTTGTGCTTAATTTTTCACAGTGATAAACTGCTTGCGGATGACATCGATATGATGAATTTCATTGACGAAAAGTGAGTTACATTGAATTTGCAAGATTATTTCTGTAGTTTTTCTTTGCATAATAATATTTAGTTAAAAGGCTTTTCCATTGATTAGCCTTTGCCCTTGAAAAAAAAATTACTTCCATAGTTTACTAGAAGTCCTTTGCAATTTTAATTAAAATTTGATTCAGTAGTTTGATTTTTTATTATCACTTATTGTTTTACAGTTTGTTTTGGAACAGTGAACTAATGGACTTTGAGAATGATGGAGGAGCAACACCTAAAGAATTTTTGGATAGTTTGGTTCCAAAATTTCTGCAAAATTTCTTGGAAATTATTTATTTGTTAGACGCCACTGGAATTCCGTATGTATTTGTTCCAAATAACTCTACGGTAATGACTGAAGTTTACATACCCTCAAGCCCAAATCAATGACAACATTGCTCATAAAAAGAATTTTGAATTTATTACTGTCAGTGTTCTAATTTAACTTTCCTATATAAATATAATATTTTCAGAAAAAATTTCTGGGGCAGTTTGAAGCTGAGTATTTGGAATGTACAGAGCTTCTTGTAGTTCTAAACAGCATACCTGTTAAGATCAACAAACTTTTGGACCCAATTCATTATATTGTGCAAGATAATCTTCGTGGTCCTAATCTCTTAGCTTGGACTAACATTGTGTAAGTACCATAATATTTGGACGTAGTGAGTAATTGTGTGAGATTTAATAATTATTTCGTTTTTAAGCTACAGTCCACCTCCCTGTGGAACATATTGAGCAATAGTTTTTTTTGTATATTGTACTTAGTTACAAATTCAATTCACGAGAAATTCTTCGAAATTATGTTGGAGCTAAATGAAGTATCTAAATTGTTTTGTATCACTTCTTCTAAAAGAAGTTTTAAAAAACTGTGTTGAAATGCGACTACTTTAACAACATTCACATTTACGCATTCCAACATTATTTCTTAAAACTGTGTCTTATTGCTTTTCTTCTAGTCTTCTGTTGACATCAATGAAGTCTTATATACTTATTATAATATATAATTTTAATTGCTTTAGAAGAAATATTGCAATAATGTTTCAATATTTTTTCCACTATACAGCAGAATCGTACAAGAATTGGTTGGCAATGATCCCAAGAGACCAGAATTAATGTTTAACTCTTCCAGTATCGAATCAGCCAGAAATAGCCTCCGAGCTTCTTTGGAAGAAGCAAATAAAATTGGAGTTCCATGTCAAGTACTCCCAGAAGAAATTGATTGGTTCTTTTACGGCTGTTCATCAATGCTTGACGAAAAGTTGTTATGGCAGTTGGTCCTTCGTCTGCGGATTTCGCAAACTAAAAAAATGCAAGGAAGTGAAGAATAAAATAGAAATATCTACACAAAATAATTTAAGCTAATTTTTTTTACTAACTTGGTAAGCTTTGTTGAACCTTTTTGCATGATGTATATTTGTATTGTGTAGTACCAATATTTTTATGTAGTCTAGAATGAATCGTCCAAGTTTTTCAACTGTAGATTTCACTTTTGTGTATTAATTTAATTTAAGTTAAGTAATTACGTAATATTTAAGTAAACACAAAATAATTTCGGCGTTTTTAGTAAACAATATGATAAAAGCAACATAGTTTTTTAAAAGTTGAACCACGTAATAATGACTTATTCACCGTAATGCATACACAATACTAGCACCGTTGATTTGGGATAAACAAGATTTTTGAGGAAACCAGGAATCTTTTGAATTTTGCAATGTTTCTTGAGTTTCACAGCATGAACTCAATTCATACGCAGCAAAGTTTAAGATATAACTTGCTAATGTAGGAGACTCAAAATTGTTTTTCCAAAACCTAGTTACTAAATATTAGGTCTACGTAAGATACTGTAGTTTGAAATTAAAGTTCCTCCTGAACTAGACTTAAACACAATTACCAGTAATTATTATTGGCATACGTCTTTTCTCAATTCGTTCAATTATTCCATTCTCCCGTTTTGTTAGACTTCGTATCAAGCAGGACAAGCATACACAACTATCAACATTTATGTACATACAATAAATAGTCCTGGAGTTGTAAATTGGAATTCCTATACTTTTCTTATACCTATTTGTCGTGCCAACTGACTGATCTACATATACGTGAGCACAACTACGTTTTGTTATATTTGCGGGTCCCAATTGGCAAGATAATCTCACCAGCAAACTTGATCGACATTGGAATATTTTTATTTCGCCGCTGGGATTGATAATTTGCGGGCATTCGGTTAAAATTTATTTTGTTTTCAGATATTAAATAGTGTGTACTTTAGAAGCCGAATTAATTTTGTAATTACTTCCGCTGCGGCAACTTCATCTACAATAAAATAGTTACAAAATACAAATATGAAGATGATTTTAAAATGTGTCCCAAAAAGTACAAAACTAGGTAATGAAAGGTATCCCAGTCCCAGCTTTCAATATGCTTAATTACAGCTTACAGTACTTATATTACATTAAAAAGCAATGGTTGGAATATGTACATCCAAATCTAGATTTAACGGATACTCTTGGCAGTAGTGCAGACGTGTCCAAAATACACTAAAAGCGTAACTTCGTTTACGAATCAAGTTACGAGATAAATTTTCTTGAACACTTTTTCCGAAATACTATCTTGAAAATTTTTTTCCTGCAAAATATTTTTGCCTTAGCTCTAATACATTGCTCACGAATCCACTTGCACTAAGTAAACTTAAGCTTAGAATTAAACTGGCGATATCTATCCCGGATCCCGGATTGCAGTTCCACGTTGTCAAATATAGTAAAAGTAAAATTCACTTTCAGTAGCAAACATCATGATCTTTTTCGTATGGGTGCGTTTACAATATGGGAAAAATATTTTAAATTCAGAATTTTAAATGCATTTAACATTGGTATTTTCCGTAGCTGGACGAACAAAAAACCAACGGAAATTTCGAAAATTTGTTTGTGGTGTGTACATACGCTAAAGCACAAAATTATACAATTCAGCAAAAAAATCATAATTGCATGGAAATGGATAATTTCAGTAAAATTTGCGAAATTACAGAAAGTTGGATTGTTTGTAATACATGGACATCTGAATCCACTGCGAATACCCGTGTTAAAATGCGTTTAAAATTATAAACCTAATCATTTTGCTTCCGTAAAGTCGCTCAGCGTGATTATAATGAACAGACCCCGACGAAAAAGCTCATGATTTTTGCTACTAACAATGAATCCAAATTTTACTTTGACTATATTTGTCGATGTGGAACAGCAATCAGATATGTAGATAGATGTCGCCCCAGTTCTCTATATTTTAGCATTTCACTTACAGTGCAGTGGAATCGTTAGTAACGTGTACAGAGTTAGAGCAAAAACTTCAAGCTCTGCAAAACCTTTTGTTAATATTATTTTTATTTTGCTATGTGCCTCCATCTTCGAATGCAGGAAAGAATATATTTAGCACCAGGTGTCTCATATCATTCCTCTCTATCCCATTTAACCCTAGATTACCTAAGCTATTGAACTTACGCCAGGGCCCAAGCTATGGTCAGCCTGGCCAAGACCTTTAACATAGGGGCCATATACATATTATGCCCTTTTTGTTTTCAGAGTTAACAACAATGAACCTAAGCTGGTATATTGCAATAAGCTATGATTATTTACATAATAGTACCAATAATAAATTGTAGGTCAATGTGAGTGACCTGGGGTCATGGTTTGAAATGAGTGCCTTTTTTTGCATGTGAATGGTCGGGGATTTTCGGTTTGGGTGGGATATGTGGTAATGACTGATTTGTATTAACCAGAGATACACGTTGGTGCTGGTTGCAGTGTTCGCACAAAACAGCTCGAAAGCTGGTTGACCGATTTTGTTCAAAATTCACCATTCAGCAGCATTTTAAATTCCTCAGGTCAGATTTTTTAGAGAAAAAAGACTTTAGCACAGAAATTTGACACTGATTTTTTATGAACATTCCATTGTTAGTTTTTTTAAAAGAGTTTCACAAATTAATTCCAAATAGGTTCAATTCTCAAAATGTTCGAAGAAACCTCAAAGCCTTACTTGGCGAATTAAAAATGCAACTGAATAATGAATATTTGACACATAAAATTTTGAATGGTTCTTTCATTTTTCACATATTTGCATATAATTAGCATGATCCTAATTATGCGTTCAGAGTGACGGTTTCATTATTATTATTATCACTAGACCGAGTAAGTTGGCAAAGAAAATCGCGTATTATTTTAAAAGTAAGTCAAGGGTAGTTCAAGTCGTCATTGTTGTGTCACGCCTGTTGTCGAGCTAGCTCCTACATAGTTCAAGTCAGTGTAGGTCAATTCAGTCAGTCATTTCAGCCAGTCATTTCAGTCAGTCATTTCAGTCAGTCATTTCAGCCAGTCATTTCAGTCAGTCATTTCAGTCAGTCATTTCAGTCAGTCACATGAAAGATTGTATGTGAAACATATTTCGTATTTTGTTTGTGGTAAATGAATTAAGGTATTTTGCAACATGCCAACTATATTTTGAATTTCGTATTTTAAAAATCTACGAATGTTATAGTATTTTGTATATATTTATCTTGTTTGCCTAACCCGTACCAAAAATTTAAAATACATAGCTCTGGCAACTGTAATGTGAGGATTATAAAGATGGTGAAAGTAGCGATCCGAATATAAAATCCGTAAATAAATTATCCACGAGTTATAAGGTTTTTCGTTAAACATTATTCTGTATCTAGGGTAATGCTAATCAACTTTGATCTACAGAAGTGCAAAACTCTAAGCTCTTATCACGTGTTAATTAACTTGAATATAATGCTTTGAATGATCAAGCTTGTGGTACAGATACATCCGAGATATATATTTTTAGAGTATTTTATTAAGTATTTTATATTTCAAATAACAACTAACGCCCAATTTTATTATTATCGTTCTCACCAGGGGTCAAAGATTTTTGTGGGAAGTCGGGAAGAATCTTCACAGGGAAAAATATTTTTGGTAGGGAAAATCTCAAAAGGAAGGGATTATTTTTTGCGAACATTGATTTTTAAATTCGTTGACCTTGTTTTGACAGGGATTTTGAAGTCTTGTAGGGAAATTATTTGTACCAACAGGGATTTTTAAAATCCTTGAGCTTTTTTTCACAATGATTTTTGAAATCGTTGAGGACCTTCCCACATGGACATAAAATCCAGCGGGGAAATTCAGAAATGATCTTCTAGGGAGATTTACAATAATTCGACCCCCTGGTTCTCACGTTGGTAAAATGTGTATAGCCTTCTTAAATTATAATTTCTGCTCGCATAATAATTATTGTGGCATTCTATTATGAATTTGGTTTCGGATCATAAGTACTATAGGTTGTTCTAAAGTATTACTGGCCTATGGTAACTTTCAAGACGTCAAATTACTAGAATGTTTACTAGAAAAATTAAATTAGCGTCAAAACTTAAGCTTAAATTTGTATTACATTCGGATTATTGAGGTTGGAGTTACGGCAATCACTAATAGCAAACGAGATACGTACCCCAGAGGGGGGTACGCAAGCAAAATTTTCCCATTGTTTTCAAGAACTGACGAGGCATCCCAAATCCAAGAAAATAATTTGCTGAATTCACGCACAACTGGTCACAGGTCAAGGGTCACAGTGATGACCCTGTACTGATCTTGACTTCCTGTTGAGTCTTTTGTGAACTTGCGACTTTAGTAGTCCCCCATGATCCACCTGCATTGCTTATTTTACAAGCCTAATAACGCATGGGGGTTAGGCCAGAATATATGAATGCTCCCCATAAAGTATACTGCGTCGTATGTTTACTATGGAAAATGGCCGCCAAATTCTAATTTTGGAATCTTTTAGAATTTTTTCCCGCTGAACCTCTGGACCAATTTAAATTAAATTTTTACTGTAGGTCACTAACATGTCAAAGAACGATTACAAAAATTACTGACTTGACCCGTTTAAATTTGCTCTAACAAAAATTAAAATTTCCTCAAAATTTTCCACTCGTGGCCGGCCTGACCATAGCTTGGGTAATCTAGGGTTAATGAACAACAGCGCAAAATATGTAACTCCCCCATTTTGAAACAATTTTTTCCCCAGATTTTTCAAAAAAAGGGGATTAGTTTCGGATTGCCAACATTGCAGTTTTTTGTTTAGAGGTAAATATTTTCTGAAAATTTCTTTTGACATTCATTTGTAGAAAATTTTATGGATTTTCCGAGGAGCTTATATATAGCTCTTCGGATATATCCGACAGGTCTCTACATTGTGAATTGTGGACAGGACCAAGAATGATCAAGAGTGTGATCAAAACAAATGACAAGACTAAAAACCTCTCCTTTTCACGTCTTATTCACTTTCTATTCTGAGATTTTTCCAACCTTCCTTTCTAGCTTCACCATTAATGTCCGAAACCCTGGACAAAGCGAAGTATCATCTAGCTATCTCCCATTTTCCCAACGATTTTGCCATTAAAAATTGTACAGTAATTGTTACTTTTGAAGTCGCTAAAAATGTTCTTCGACGAACTAAAAAATAAATTTTGGAGAATGAAATCAGCTGGGAAATCTTTACCTACTAATACCTCGGTAATGCTGATAATTATGAGTCGGAGGCTTTGACATCTCTCCGGAAGCAGGTTCAAAGGACGTTGAGGATAATCCCAATGAGTACGAGGTAAACATTGTTTTCATAGTTTCATTAGTAGATACAAAGATTTGCCATAACAATTAGACCTGAGCCAGTATTAATATAATTTTTCGATAATATCAATGACATTCTAGGCCTGTGATAAGTGTGGGAGCTTAAATTATGTTTGGAAATCATTTTAATTGAATTTGTGTTAATTTATCTTCAGCTCAAGCATTATTTAAGTAATTATTGTTTTATGTGCAAAGAGTAAATAAAAAATGAGGTTTTTAAAAATCAATGATGCTTTTAAGGCTTTAAAAGTGAAAAAATGGCATTTGATATGGAATAAATTAGAACAATAATGAACGAAACGAATAATCTCGAGTGGAAACAAAACTTCAGCTACTATACTATTGTAGCAACATTGTTGTCTAGCATTGTGTTCTCTGCTCGTGATTCCCGGGAATTAATATTTAGTATCGTACGTATGCATAATATACTAATCGGTCTCACCCTATATGCTTTGTTTCGTTCTTTATTGCTGTAATATCTCCCACTTCAAATGCTAGTTTTCACTTTAGAGCCGTTACGGCATCTAAAAAAAACTTTTTTAAAGCCTCGTTTTTTATTCAATTGTTTTCGAAATTTTCTTGATTTTATGAGTCTATAATGTCTATATAATAGTAACACATTAAAATTCTCATGAAATTCAAATAATTTAATTAGTTGTTATTATAAAAAGACTTCAAGTTTTGTTTTGAATATAGAAGGTTATGATTATGGCAACTATAATTCGCATTTTTAAGCAATTAATTTTTAATGGCCTGAGCCCTTGGTTACATCATAAGAATTTGCACATTAGCTTGTATCAGGCATACATATGCGCAAATTTTAATCATAGTTGATGTGGGGGAAGACCTTTAAAAAAATGCAATGTACTAGGATAGGCGATCCCGTAAGTTCATGTGAAAACTTAGGTATAAAGAGCTTCAGATCTCGTAAACTATACATGCTGAAGAGGTGAATTAAGCATTGGACGTTCTACAAATGTTGTCATTGACTTTAAACCCTTAATACTCGAATTTGGTCAAAGGGTGTAGAAGTTATCCTCAAATCATTTTTATAGGGGGGGGGGAGTAAGTTCATATCTACGCCTTGCGTTTTTTCCGAAACGAGTGTTTAAGAAGTTGAAAATTCTAATTTTAGCAAATCAGTAAAGAAAAGCATGCCCGTAAAAACAGCCGCGCAGGGCTTAAAACTGGTCACGTAAAGCTCACTATTGCTACATGAAATATTGACTATGTTACAAAAAAATGATATGTACTGTTTTGTTTTAAAACTTTATTATTCTATGAAAGTCGGAAACAATAAGGAAGTGGGAAAAACTGGAATATGACGTGCAATAGCCGCTACTTGAGCAAGGAACTTGCTTTTAAAATTCTCTGCTAGAGAAAAAATGTGTCTCAAGATTTCTCATCAAAGGTAATGTGTAAATTAAATATTCTCCAATATCTTGTTTTAAATACGAGAAATAATAATATTATTTAGCTGACTTGCTTAAAATTCTAGAACTTCAATGTCGATATGGATGTACAATCACATATTTATTTGAAAGTCCAGTTTTTTTCAGACGGGCTTGAAAATGGTTGTTCATGATCAAGCAGCTACTTGAGAGGTCAGGTTCAATTTTTTGAAGTACTTTCCCCGTAACTTGATCATGAGCAAGTACAGTCGACGTCATTTTTGGCTTGAACTTTACTTGAATTTTCAAGTCGAGTTCGTTTGTTTTTCTATAATTACATGTGATATGTTCATGAACTTGATTTTTTACTCTCACCGCTGGTAGTATCTTGCCAGTTATATTTTCAAGTCACCTTGAGATTTTTACCAGCAACGTTCAAAATACCTGGTGTACATAAATCTAGTTCTTTAGCTATTTTTATATTTCAATAAAAATCACCTGCAATCAGAACTAGCTGAGTCACTGAGGGGCGATGCGCCACTACATGATTTAATAGCATGAACTAGTAACAGAAACGCCATAATACGTTTATTCGCATGCCATTTATTCATCAAGCGGATAATGTCAACTACGAGGAAAAATCGATTTATGATCC
Source organism: Allacma fusca (assembly GCA_947179485.1). NCBI lineage: Eukaryota > Metazoa > Arthropoda > Collembola > Symphypleona > Sminthuridae > Allacma > Allacma fusca. Next base: position 45,962,102 of record OX359248.1, read on the forward strand.
ATGAATACCTTACTTCCAAAGTCAATTTAATTTACCTGAAATGGAAACAATAGGATTGTATATAGGTACACGTGGAACAATTTCAACATTTTTTGTAAAATTTCTAAAACGATTTAGAATTTCAAATACTGTTATTGATGAAGTAGTGGCAATAGTGCTAAAAAGTGGTGCTTTAATATGTAATAATCATTTATGCAGAAAACATTATAGTATCATACATGATATAATACACTAGGAAATAGTATACTCTGTCAATGTATGGCTTCTTCTGTTGAGAAGCAGTGTCAATAAAGTCATTATATATATATATATATACTGGCCATTAAAGCACTTAAACATACCGGTGTGTAATAAACCTTTTGTGAGTAAACTCATCCACGTACGTACATGTACATCTTTTTAAGGGGCGAAGCGAAGCTGAAAGGCCCTATTAGATTTGTCGGGGTGTCTGACATCGCGTTAACTGCTGATCTAATGACACCAGGCAATTCCATTTTTTCTAGGAGCAGATTATGTCAAAAGTAAGAAACATAATGTTTTTGAAGGAGTTCGGGTCATCCGTTTAACCTCCGAAAATTAAAGTTAGAGGTCACGTATAAACACACATGTAAATACATAAACTTCGAAAGTGGCATGTTAAGCATGCGCCATATGAAGTACTATTTGTCGATTATATTAAATTATCTTTCACATCAACCGGTAGATGTCGCACTAGCACATGCGTAATTTGAATATGAACGTTTTTTAAAACTTTGTATACGATTACTGATAACGATTATACGCAGGAATTTTAATTAATAGTTAAATCAGCATAATACCAACAGTGCAAAAGTGTCTGTGTTTGTATGTACGCAGATTAATTCATCCGAAGGCATTATAATGCGCACCGGTGTGCATAGACATTTTACTGACAAATAGTCAACTCTCACTCGTATATTTATAAACATTTGAGAGTATTGTATTTAAAAGGGAACGGATAGTTACCAACTTAAGCTATTGCATCAGTTAATGACGCTCCGCCCCTCGGTGATTTATCACGTAGTGTGGATCACATACGATTTTTTGCACCGTTATTATTACACAGTTAGTTATAACAATTAAACCATTTTCCCTCGTATAATCGTAATCAGTACAAGTACGTAATTTTGAACAACGTTTAAAATCGAAATTGTTCGTGCGACATCCACCGTTCGATGGAAAAGAAAATTCAATGTAAATAACAAATCACACCATAGATGGCGCAAGCTATACTTCCCGGTTTCCATACATATGTATTTGCATGTGTTTATACGTGACCTTTCATTCTGAGGTCACACGACTGACCCGTTCTCTTTCTAATAATAAACTTCTTACTTTTACCTAATCCATCCCTACAAGAAATTTGAGCTGCCTGGCGTAGTTCGGCAATTATCGTCCGGATAGACAAGCAGACACCTCGACATTCGTAATAGGGACTTTCTATACCGCTTCGCCCCTGAAAATTGGTGTACCGGGTAAGTTCAATGCGCAGACCACACATTTTAGTCAGAAACGTATAATTTCGTAGATATGAGAGCCAGCGCTGCGCTCAAGCCAAGTATATGTAATTGACTTGACTATGAACTTGACCTGAACATGAAACTTAGGTATTTTTTCTGACCATCTTGAACCATGGTGGTTCAAGTTCAAACAATTACTTAAAAATTCATGTTCACGCATTCAAGGACTTTCCCCATAACTTAAAAATTGAACATGGTCAAGTACATTCTTGACTTGACCATGACTTAACAATGACTTGACCATGACTTGACCATGACTTGACCATGACTTGACCATGACTTGACCATGACTTGACCATGACTTAACAATGACTTGACCATGACTTGACCATGACTTGACCATGACTTGACCATGACTTGACCATGACTTGACCATGACTTGACCATGACTTGACCATGACTTGACCATGACTTGACCATGACTTGACCATGACTTGACCATGACTTGACCATGACTTGACCATGACTTGACCATGACTTGACCATGACTTGACCATGACTTGACCATGACTTGACCATGACTTGACCATGACTTGACCATGACTTGACCATGACTTGACCATGACTTGACCATGACTTGACCATGACTTGACCATGACTTGACCATGACTTGACCATGACTTGACCATGACTTGACCATGACTTGACCATGACTTGACCATGACTTGACCATGACTTGACCATGACTTGACCATGACTTGACCATGACTTGACCATGACTTGACCATGACTTGACCATGACTTGACCATGACTTGACCATGACTTGACCATGACTTGACCATGACTTGACCATGACTTGACCATGACTTGACCATGACTTGACCATGACTTGACCATGACTTGACCATGACTTGACCATGACTTGACCATGACTTGACCATGACTTGACCATGACTTGACCATGACTTGACCATGACTTGACCATGACTTGACCATGACTTGACCATGACTTGACCATGACTTGGCAATGACTTGGCAATGACTTGGCAATGACTTGGCAATGACTTGGCAATGACTTGGCAATGACTTGGCAATGACTTGGCAATAACTTGGCAATGACTTGACCATGACTTGACCATGACTTGACCATGACCCAAACTAGTATTACCCACTTACTAAACCCAATATTAGAAATTCGCCCAGCCTGAGGTCAGAGCTAGCGCGAACTGACCCGAACTATTTTGCAGATGTCGGTATTGAGCCCGAACTCAGATTTTAGTATTGAGGGACCTATACTCACACAAAGTTTCATTTCGATCCGCGCTATCCGCCCCGAGAGGTTCCATTGTTATCCCTGCTATACTCCTTGAAATTTAGCTGGAACAGCGGTGAGCCTTGAGATATCCCTTTGTTGAGGATCTAAGGACAGGGGGGAAGGAAGGAAAGAAAGAGACAAGAAAGGATGAGTTGATGATCGAGGCATGGATAAGTACATCAGCCTATTAGCCGGTTTTAGTCTTGATTGAGCAGCATGAGTAGCTTTCCAAATAAGATACGTACAATGATCTAGATAAGCCATGATGCTAAAACTGGATGGTATCCGCCTTTGCATATAATAGGGTCCTTGGAAAGCAAGTTTTGGAGAGTCCCATGTGAGGGGAAGGCTCGAGGACCAGGACTACTGGAGTGGTTGAATAAATAACCTGGGAATTCTTTCAGTTGCGGAATCCTTTGTAATATGTGCAGACTTGGAGTTGGAGGAAAAAGATTGTGAAAAGATGCACAGGAGTTTTTTGGGGAAGCTGATGCTGTAGGTGAGGGATGGCTGGTTCTGGGCTTATTACCTTCTGCTCCGCTCCTACCCGACAGTCTACATACTACAAGGACCGTCGTACTTTGAGCACTTGCAGTAAATATAAGACGGGATCCTCGAATAAATACGACCAAGAGGAAAGAAGTTGGAACGTAAAAAGTAAGAAGTAGGGGAAAGAGGAAACGACATCATGAAACTCAATGTTTTTTTCTCTGTAGGAGCAGGGCAAAAGCAGAGAGCGAGAGCGAGGAATGGCTGCGTTCTCAAGCAAAAGATATCTACTATTTCCATTTGGACTTACATATTATGTGAGTGGAAACGCGGATGTCATGGATTGCAGACATGAGCTTCCTCCTGCCTTCTCAGTTGATACGCTGTCTTTGTGTGTCCGCGATAGGAAAGCCATTCTCTTCCCCAGCACCAGATACACACTTACGCCGGCTTTCCTATCAACAATTCTCTCGCATCGGGTGGATTCATAGGGACAACTCTGAATTACCTATAGCTCCAGCGTACATCCCGCTCCTCATATCTCCTCCAAATGCTCAACAAAGCAAAAAGAGAGTGGCAGAGTTGTGCAGATGCGTCTTGCTCCACGGGCCAAGGGCCAGTCTTCGGGTGTTTGGAGGAGCGAGACAAAGAGAGAGAGAGAGAGAGAGAGAGAGAGAGAGAGAGAGAGAGAGAGAGAGAGTGAGGGAGTGCAGAGAGCCCAAGGAAGGAGTACAGGAGTCCTCATTCACCAATACTAACCAGTTACCCGGAATCTACCAGGCTGACGACTCGGCAGAAGCACCTTTTTTTTATTCCGTCTTCCGTCTCCGCTATCAGCAACCCGCATTTCAACAGTGCACCAACATTTACCTCTTTCCTCCTCCCCGTCAACCTTGACCACCTCACATTCTCACGACATCACATCTCTGTAATCAATTCCGTCTGTAAGTAATTTTATACTATTCACACACTGGAGCTGAGAGTCATACTTTAGCATTACAGTAGTAACTCTATAGCTGTGTAGTATTTACTAGAAGCATTCCATAGTCCTTACTTAATTAGTCCGGTTCTTCAGAGTCATTTCACGCACACCCCGGACATAAGGAGTTGGCCCAAGTTTGTCCTAGCAGCACTGTTCTATACTGTCCTGCAGACTCTATTGCCAAGACACAGGGATGGGTTCCCTCTGCCCATTGATATAGCCCCGGGGACGGGAGGATTTAGCAAAATGGTTCAATATATTTTGGGACTGGGGGAAAAAAAATGTCAGAGGTCTTTTCTTATTTTTACTCAGGGCTATCATTCTCACTGAAAATAATTGTAGTGGTTGGGTATGTTTTGGTTTTGGAGTCTGTGCGTGGAGGGAAGGGGGTTTTTGGAGGTTGAGAGTAGTGCTGTCCAGGGAAATGGAGCATGTAGAACTAAAAATGTCTGGCTGGGGTTTGGAGAAATATTTGGATGAATGCGAGACAAGGAAAAAGGTAATTTTGGTGGGCTTAATGTTTGTGTGCTGTGGTGAGTAACGTGGTACTTATCCGATCAGATGTCATAAAGATATATGAGAAGATGAGCGGAGTGTTCAAAGGGATTCAGAGGACGTGGAGGGAGCACATTCCAGTATTTACCTCCGTGAAAAACTTGGCTTTGCACGGAGCACGTGTTCCCAGTCGTCGAGATTCTCTCTTAGCTTGACAAGTAATGTAGGAATTGGCAGAGGCTCTAATTCCGAAGCTGAATTCATGCCCGCCATGTGTTCCTACTCAAATATTTATCCTCTTCTCGCCCACTGACTTTCCATATACATATACAATGGAAGACGATGGGAAGGGAAACCATTTGGCTAACCACCCAATACGCAATGCAATGCACGGCCCGTAAAGGACAGTCTTTTCTTTTTTTTTTTTTGAGTCAGCGAATCTTTCTTACGATAAAATAAATAAAAAAAAACGCATTTTACGACTCCCGTATCGACTCTGAATTTGAATCAGCTTCCAGACTGACACCCCTTCCATTATTGAGTATAAGCAGGGCTAAAAGTTGAATCTGTTTTGATTTGATTTATTCAATTGTCAATTTTATACAGGTCTTTTTAAGATTTCCAATACGGGAGGGTATAGTCAATATAAATATGTACGTATCTATTTATTTATCCCCGTGAAGTTCCTAACCTGACGGGTCTGTTTGTAAATAAATACTTACTCAGAGTTTTGCTGACATTGGGGGCAAATTGGGTTATTCTATGGATGTTAGTTCCACAGGAAGAAGGATTGAAGAATCTTCCAATAAAGTATACTGATTTTTCATGGGTGATAATTCCTTCCATTATCTATTTTTTGACACTTTGAACCAGGAGGGGATTTTGGGCTTGCCCTTCTTTAAGTACGGCGGTCCAGAATACTTTATTTTATTGATTGGAACTGGGGGTGGGGCTTTGTTATTTACATCTTCGCTTTCAGTCTTATTATTCTTACTAGTATACATATTTCCGTTTCAGATATTTGTACTTGGTGTGGTCTGGATGTCCTTATAAATCTGTTATCAAATTATCCTGCCAGTTTTTAGACACTTGCTTGTCCTTCTTGGTTTTATTTGACATTTTCTTGAGTTGAGTAATTTCTAGCGAAGGTGTTGGAAGACTGTGCTATTTTCTTCATGCCTCACTGTCTTCGGAATACGAATGAATCCATGATAAAACGCTTTGAGTGGAATCACTTGGGAGCAGACGACGACGGGTGATTCAGGAGGGAGTCGAGAATCATCATATATGTACATATACAGTAGTTCAATTTCCTTACAAAATTCGGTGAGGCAGCTGGAGAATTCAATTGACAGTTCCTCCTCGAGCTTTCCTATATGTAAGTATCTTTTCGAAATCAGGGAGTTGATAGATGGATAACGGACCGGTGTGTGTCTGTTTGTCGAACTCTGGTCTGCTGGCCCGGAAAGAGTTAAAAGAAATTCGGTAAAAACCGGTAAGAAAAATCTAAGCAGGCTCTTAAAATCATCCGTGAATTAAAGTTACAAGAACTCCCATTCGCAGAATCTAACAATAAGTACAGTAGTGTTTCTAGAACGGAGGGGTTAATTCCAAAAACAATTTATGATATGGTAAGTTACGATTTCGTAAGCAGTTACGAGAAGTCGTACGACGTTCCATTGCACTTTGTACTGTACGTGTACGAATTTAAAATTGTCTTATTCTTTTGAACGATACCTCGTGTACGTTGCTACTACACGATTGAACTTACGAAGGGTCCCAAGGGGACATGAACGGAGAGATATAATTGGCTGAAGAAACTTTCAAACATTGCACTGAAAATATTCGTAGTGGTTATAGCTCCAACAAAAAAAGATAGTACAATGAACAGAACGGGCCATTGCGATAGCCAGCAGTGTTGAAGCTGACCCATCTCGATCTGTACACGATCTTCATCCTTTCTAGGGGCGAAGTGAAACGAAGTTCTCTATTGTTAACGTTTTGATGTCTGGTTTTTTCTGCGTGTCTGCTTGTCCTTTCTCACTATATCTGCCGATCCAATGTCACCACACAATAGTTTGAACAGTGACACATTACCTAATGTACCAGAGCTCGATTGATTTTGGAGAAATTCGGGTTATCGGTTTGACCTCAGGAAATTAAAATACGTCACATTTAAATGCACGCGCGAACACCGCTCTGACAAAGGCGCTGTCTGACAGCAAAATTTGTATGGATAAGTTACAATCTTACAATATCGACGGATTCGCGCAAATATCACTTCGCCCCAGAGTAACTCTTAAACTTTAGTGCTAGTCACAGGAGATTTTTAACACTGACAATGAGCTATATGTCAGACTCAATGGGTCTTGACATTTTCTAGGTCAGAGATAAAAATAAACAAAAATTTGCAAAACTTCCCTCCTCTGGACCATATGAAAATGCACGAGCAAAATTTTTAAATTTCGCTCTTTAATAGTCGCTTTTCAAAATTTGCTACTCTCACTTGGTCAAAGTAGATCGGGTAATACAAATTATAGATAAGTGGGTCATTTTTTGTTCGATTTGTCCACAAAGTTAAGGATTACTAAGTTATTCCTAATCAGAGGTCCAAACTCCGTTAAGATTGATCCGAATGGGTCCAGCATGGAATGAAGGCCTCAAGTTCGCCAAAACTGTTCAAACAAAGTTTAGTGGCCTTGAATTGTCCATTAGTACAATTTTTCCTGTAATCATGGCTAGTAAAACACTTTTGACTCATGGCTGTCAATTTGAGGCGATAAAACTACACGTGGTTCATTTTGGTCAAACAGTTTTCATATCAGTCAAGTTGTGATATACTTTGTAAATATCACACGCCAATTGTGTTATAATTTTGTTTGCAATGATTGACGTGAAGTGGAATTTTACCAAAATTTTGAGCAAATTTAATTGACCATCGGAAGACAGTGTTGTAGTTATATAAATTCCCACGAAATTCGTCATTACACAGCATTCAGAAGTATTTTTAAAAACGTCAGACGTCCGAAATAAAAATATTTCTCAACATAAGGGCCTTTCAGATCACTCCCTGGAAAACCTATGAAACCTACAAATGAGCATCAAAAAATATTTAGACATTTGTTTTTGAAATTTTAGCAGGCAAGAAATGAAAACTTTACACACACAAAATCAACAAAATCGTGGTTTATATTGAGAGTTTTAGGTTAGTGGGATAAAATACGCTTTGAATATCCGGATAAAGATTTGGTAATATGTACACTAGTGGTCGGACTAATTCAATCCAGAACCGAAATTTTTCGATTCAATTCGATTCAATTCAATTCGATTCGTAGTTTTTTCGATTCGGTTTACATATTGAACCGAACCGAACGATTCAGTTCACACTGCCGGACTGAATTGAATTGTTTACTCTGAATTGCAGTCCAAACGATTAATGATTAGTCATTGCTCAAAACCGGTTAATACTGAAACCTATAGCGTGAAGCGGAGTCTCACGTGAAACATATGCATACTTTTGTCATAACTTTGTATTTTTGTGATTATTGTTTCGGATCATTCGACACAGCTTACAATCAGAAGTGTTCTGACGTCTCAATTTAATTCAACTTCCAGTAATTTCTGATTATTAATTAAGAAATGGGAATTAAATACTAATTTTAATATTAAACTTAATTTGATATTATTAAATTATTACTAATTCATGTATTTCTAAATGCATGAACAAAACTCATGTACGTGTGGTAGCAGGTACTGCGTGTTTAATTTGTCTTCCCACAAAAAAACAAACGATTTTCAATTCAGTTAAATTCATAGAGTAAAACCGAATTGAATTGAATTGTTTTTATACTGGACCGAATCGCAAAACGGTTAACAATTCAGTCCACATAACTAATTGAATTGAATCGAAAATTTCTGAATTGAATTGAATCGTTCCGACCACTAAATTGTACACGATGAAAGTGAATAGTTTGTACCATCCCATCTTATATGGGCGAGTGGGGGCGTTTACCTTGTCGTAACGTTTGTTGAAAGATGATTACTTTCACGATTTCTTGAGAATTTACGGTGTAAAAATCTTTTCAAGACTAGTTGCCTCTGAACTGTAAGTCTGTCGAGAATAACACCTACAATTACTAGAGAATTTCTTGCTGCCTATTTTCTAGGAGGGAAAAATGAGGGCAGGATCCAATTAGTAAACCTATGATTTTAAACAGTATACATAAAGACTTTTCCTATATTTATGTAATTATATCATTCAAAGTTTTATGCTACTCCAAAAGTAGCACGCTCCTGCAAACAAGCTATCACTTTTCTGAACTAAATTAAATTTTTACTTGTACCATATTTGTCAAAACCGAGCCGCAATCCAATATATGTATCGTGAGAGATAGTTTCCCCTATAACCCCAAATGGAATTTATATCTAGTGGAACTACGTAAAATGTGGTAAAGCTGGAGCCAAAATATATTGCAGGAAGTTATGTTCTAACATCGCGTTTCATGAAATGAGTTAAAAAAATCATCTACACTACGTGCGAAGTCAGTAAGGGGCGAAGTACCACAATTACATGTAACAGCACAAGCTAGTAACTGACTGTAATACCCCAACGCGTTTATGTCCATACCGGTGAGCAACCACCTAATTGTGCACTACTACGTTTTTGCACACCAGTGCGCATTGAAGCGTCTATGCACAAACTGAAACATAAACATCTTTTTTCCAACTAATGGCGCTATATATCATATATTATTTAAATTCCCTTGGCTTTTTAAAAGTACCATTTTCACAGCAGACCCCATTTAAAAAGCATTATGTGCACATAAGGAACTGTCACCTCACAAAATTATATTGATTATCGTTGTTAGTACGCGCGCACTAAGTTAAAAAAATTGCGTCAAATTTAAAGCACGCATGTACAAGTCGGAGCGACATCTACAGGTTAATGGAAACGGGAATTAAACGTCAGCAACAAATCAGAACATATATGGCGCAAGATTTATTTCACAGTTTCTGTCACATGTAACAAGAAAAATAAAACCAATCAAATTAATTAGACAGCATTTAAGAAGCAATGAATTATTTGGAGTACGATGCGGACATCCCTTAAGTAAGAGGACACGGAGTTGATGTATTTCAGACAAGTTGACGCACAAACCTTTGAATGCGCACAGCAACACTTAAACGTTTAATGCGCAATAGCTTTGCGCTCTCTAGTATACTGTATTTATCTATATAAACGTGTTAGGGAATTAAAACTACTTGTGTTATTACATCACATTGGGGTGCTTCGCCCCGTACTGACTTAGCACGTAGTGCTTATCAGAGATGATTTGTAAACTGAAAGGGAGCCATTTCCAGCACGTTGACTGACATAATTGACAATGAGTGAAGAGGAGAAACTCTTCCAGCTTGATCGATGAATTGTTTGGATGAAGAGAAGGAGTCCTAAAGGGAGATGCGTTCCTCATAAGAATGGACAATAAGTTGAGAGAAAGATTAGAGGAGGTATGGTTGGGTCCGGAGCGCTTGGAGGAGACCAGGGGTTTCCAAGTCTTAAATTGGTGATTATACAGCCATCCCTTCGGCCACAGTGAAGTATTGACTGCAGGCGGGAGAGGGAAGGATTTGGGTACTCCATTAGCTTTTGTTGAGCTGTCAGCCTGCGGGAACTGTGTTTCACTCTTCCTTAAAGTCTTAAACTGGGTTAGGTATTTGATGGGAGAAAGTCTGTTGAGGAATTATTTGTCCTTTCCATCCGCCAGTTTCCCTCCTCTCTCATTGTCAAGCGGACGTAATCTGCCTTTGTTTCCCTGAATCTATTCGTTAGCACTAACGACCTTATGAGTGAGATCTTCGAACATATTCCTTGACCCAAGCCTGGACTGTATCCGGAGCCCCTTACAATAACTCTACGGAGCATTGTGGGCCGTTTCTTTTCTGAATACGAAATGTAGAAGGCCTCGAGCTGATTGTCTCTACAGCATCTGAGGGAGTAACTGACAAGCAACATGTCTGGGGTGTCTCATAGGGTTTGACCAAAGTAATGACCCACCTGTTCTTTCTTAATAGTGATTCTCTATCACTATCGTCGTCGAACAGAGATGAGCACAGAACTTTTGGACTGAAATGGTAACCCTGAAATTAGAAGCTGAATTTAAATTTCAAAATTAGATTTTTGACATTAAGAGAGGCTCAAACTCTGAGCTGCTGATTTTCATTTAAAATTATTGAATTCTGAACTTAAGATTAAAATGTTAAAGTTTGAAACAAAAAAAAACAGGGTCAGTTTGAGTTTTCAAGTTGACCATACAGTATAGTGGACTCGATGATAGAGTTTGACTTCCTTGGAGAGCACTGAGTCTTTTGATACAGGGATGCCTCTCTGATCCTAATCTGACGAGTAGAAAGAATGGTTCGGGAAAATAACTGGAGCATTTAGAGCTGCATAGAATGGCCAAGAGTGAAATATGGAGAGAGTTAGGAGTGCGTGTCTCTTGTGCCTTATGCTCTTCTCATCTCTTATACAGTCAAGTGAGGGCTTGTATACTCTGTTCAAGCACATTGAGCACTTGAAGTCATTGAGTGAGATGGGAATGCAGAGGCTTTGCACCACTCGCCCAGTTTTTTTTCCTTTCTCTCTCTCTCTCTCCACTCTCGCACTCATCCATTCACAATCCTGGAAAGAGATTCTGCTTTCTCTTTCTTATCAGCTCTCACTCGTAGTCACTGCATGGGAGACACGATTTGGAGTGAGTGTAGGGTGTTCAGAAGTCCTGAATGTATCAGGACTGTTCTCATTTGAGCTACCTGATGAACATAAATTGAGGCCTGATTTCATAGTAGCTGGCAAAAATATTCCTGTATTTACAACAAACTGGGACGACATATTTTTTAAATTGCCAAAATCTGTCATATTATCATTATCCCCCACGGATCTTAATAGAAAGTATATGATGCATGAAGCTAAACACTGCCATAAATGAGAAATACAACACTTTTTACATTTTCATTTAATAACGAATAAACTGGAATTGTCCGGAACACTCTAATGTAAACTTACAAACAGTTCGTGACCTCCCAGCAGTACATGTGCTATTTTGGGGGATTTAGTTTTGAGAAAATCATTTAAAAAGTTTTGTGCAAATTACATAATTACTCCAAATGCATAAGAATAGGTACTTTAAAATATGCAGGGGGGGGAGGGAGCAGTTTCACTAAATAGCAGCAAAGTAGACAATTAATTTTAGTGCAATAGAATCCATGCGAGTTGTATGCATTAACGGTGAGATCACGGATCTAAGAAGTATATTTTGGCAAAAAAAAAAATTAAACGCTAAATCGTTGCATCAAGCCCATTTTGGTGTGTTTGAAGATCAAAATTAGTATCTATCACAAAACCACAACAGCAGAATGGACTTTGGCGTATCATCCAATGATGTCAGTTTTATTTAACATTCATAATTAATTGTATCAACCATCTGTTGAGCCTGAAAGAATTTTCCATCAATCCAAGTTTGGACCCCGTAATGAAACTCCTCAAACATAGATAGTGTAAAAGTTGAGTTTCTGAATATAATATATGAATTATCATGATCTCAGATATCTTAAAACGTGCAAAGTTTCCATAACAAACAAAAACTACTAACAGCTGCTAAATCATCTAAAAGTTATGACTACAAGAGACGCTAAAAATTTCTGCAGAAAGTACAGTTCCCTGGTAGTATCTGTAACAATGAAAAACTATCATTGCAAAATTGGACGGAAATAGACTAACATTTGATTTTTCGCAAAATTTTTTGACGTGAATTTGAAATTCTGCTTTTAGGATCGGAATATCCGAGCACCCTAACTTAGAGTGAAATGTCTATATCAGCTGTTCTCGTCTGCACGACCTCATTAAACTCAGTAGCCTAGGAGCACAGGGCTGAGCTTCTAACTCCAGTCAAGTAAAACTACTGGAACAGAGTCCTGGAGCTCTATCTCCTCACTTGCACTCCACCACATTCACTCACTCACCTAAGCTCCCGTAATGTTTTAAACGACTTGGCCACGCACTCCGCAACTTTCCCCTCACACATTCCAATTATTTTTATCACTTCTCGGTCTCCTCAACTACCTCAGCTGAGCGGCGGTTCACTTCTGGAGTCCCAGTGGCACAAGGGCAGCGGGGGAGGGCTAAATTGTCAAAAACTGGCAACCCGCTTTGTGCTCAAAACTCGCGAGTCAATTTACATAAAAATCATCATTTCCATTTTGCTCCGTGAACCCGAACATTGTTCAAGAAATGTCCTAAAATTGAGTGTTGGGGAACATATAGAATAAGCTAAAATTAGTTATGAAATTTGATAGCACTATTATTGAAGGGCGTAATCCGGGATTACTGGAGAATAGTCGAAACTTTGAAAAGGTCATTTTAACGCGATCCCTTTGGGAAAATTACGTACAAGTAATCCATAGAAATAATCCCATTCTCAATATGTTTTTCAAATAATCACTAATCCCACAACAGGAAATAAGTATAATTGATGTAATCCGTAATCCAAATGAAACGGACATATCTGCAAAACCGTGGTCCTTTAAAAATGCATAGGTATTCTAAAAACGTCCATATAGCTAGCAGATAAAATATTGTATATAATATAAATATTGCATCCGTGTCATCAATCTATATTTGAACTCAATTTGCTCCCATGAAATCTAAAAACAAATGAAAATAAAATTTTGCAATGCTCCGTGCTGAATAAATCATTCCGGACTTACCTCAAATTTTGAAACCATAAAGTAATGTTACAAGTAATTTTGAAATGCGGTTTGGCTGGCTGGAAAGAAAATAATCAAATATTTGAATTTCTCATAAACCCCAAATTGTTATTTAGTAGTCATTACACAAAGAGACATGCGACTGTAAAATATTCCATGTGCTAAAATTTGAGATCCGTCATCCCCAGTCCAACATTTATTTCATGTAATCTTCTTTCCCTGAACACTAATAATGTCATCGGCTATATGCTATAGTCTTGATTCTCAGATTTTTTTGCAAAGCTTGGTCACTTTGCATGTACATTTTCTAAAATTCCGAATGATGTTCCCTACTTGCACAGATATTTTGTGTGGTGCGTGATTGGCATAAAACTTTTTCAAGCTTTCTAGGAGGAAAAATTTAATAATTATTCCCACCACAACTGAAATTCCATTCAGTGACCGACAAATGTGTAGAATCCGTATATCTGGATCACAACGTGAGAGCAAAGGGTCCTGGTACATACGTATCAGTATTTAATGTAATTATTACTGATATTGAGTGTAATATGAACCGTATCAATGTACTTTGTAAAACAAAAATCCTAAAAATGGGATCATAATTTCCAAAGATTTGTTGCGAAGTGAGAATAAAGCTACAGACCACTCGTTATTACTTGAGTTGATGGAAATGATGTGGGAGGGCTGGGATGGAAGTATGGAGACGGCTTGGAATTTTGATAGAAGGAGGAAGGATCTGTCATCTCTGGAGCTCATCATAGAAAAGTAACGTGAAGCTTCGTCATTTTCCTCAAAGCCCCTTCAGACAAACAAAGGAGTGGAAATGTTTTCAGAGGGTTCCTATAACGAGAGCCTTGCTTTTTATTCCCTTCGTCCCTAGACTTGAGCCCAGAGTCTTCGCTCTATTCTTAAACTTGAATCCCGTTGTGGGCATAACACAATATTGCTATCAATTAGAATAAAAGCTCCGGCGTCTCTCTCCATTGTTTCCACGAGAGCTTCCTTATTATTAATAGACTGGGACTGGCATAGAGCCCCCGTCATTGCTCGGCGATTGTAGCGGATGTTGAAATTACTCCTCGAAGGCACATTCCAGTGAAAACCGCTCCTTCAATGTGTTCTGGTATGATGTGAAAAAGAAGGGAAACATATTTTTTCAGCAAAATGCCCATATTTCTCTACGACCAAGTCAAGGAGTCTCGATCTCCTTTTCACTCTCAACTCACAATACTATCCTTGTCCGTTGATTACCCGAGACTACTACACACACTTGTACCTGACCAGAGTAATGGATGATTTGTGGCCGTCACTGCTCTGTCCTCTTTTACCCAATGCACTGGAAGGAACAGAAACACAGTACAGTCTTCGCACGTAATTCCTCTCTGTCAGACGGAGGGTTCCAAATGATTGTCCCCTCTAGTGTAGTACAGCTCACATACAAAATTTGATTCCCCCTGTTTGAGGAAATGTTCCAGATTTGGTAAAACTCGTTTCATTGACTAAGTCAATGTTTGGGATCTCAGGGATAGGAAACGTGAAGTCAGGGTGGCTTGATTTAAATCACGTTGATTTAAATCTTGATTTAAATCAAGATTTAAATCACTTGATTTTTTTCAAATAAATCATTGATTTAAATCAAAATTGACTCTTCAACTTTTGCGGTTAGTTAAAATTTAATTTTACGTCTCCAAACGTTGTAAAACGTGCATTTTTTTGTTTTTACAAATTTTTGGTGTAAAACCATTTTGGATTTTGATAATTTTCAGGATAATTTGGGCACGTTGACATATTGATTATCTGTCAAGCTGTCAAAGTGCCATAAAATTTGGATATGAGTGAGTTTTGAAGTATTGTATAATACTAGAGCTTCTGCTGGGGACAATTATGCCCCACAGAAGATTCCGCCTCGTTTCAAAATCCAGGGACAAAATTGAGTATCCCAATCCCGTCCTGAAATAACACGGAGACAATATTTACATCCCGAAAATGTCTCGTCCCTAACAGAAACTCAGTAACTACAAAAACATCCCAATATCCAATCTTTCTAAAAGAGTACCGTTTAAAGTGGCAAGATTTGACTGAATTTTGCATTTTTTAAATGTTACTCTTGTACGGAGAGATATTCACACTTGTTTAAACGGTATATTCCCAATTTGCAAATAATTTTTCTGTTCCAACATACTCTACCATCCCATCCCGAAACACTGTATATGCACACACTGCACATTTTATATAATTACATATAAATATATTTATGTATACATAAATCAATAAAAATCCAAATGAGACAGCTGGTATCTGTCCTACACAGCGTTTGGCTTCAAAGACAACTTAATTCCGAATTGTTACCATATAAAAAATACTGTTGATCTTTGGAATTGGCATTTAACCAGCTTTTTATTTCATATTAGGTAGCTGACTTGCCTTTGTAATTTTCTCTCAACACATTTGATTGATTGTTCAAGTTTCATTGGTGTCAACAGTGCACAATATTATTAGGAAAATTAAAATCCAAAAATTTGTATGGAAATTCTATCGTACTATAAAATTTTGAATTTAAATCATAAAATATTGATTTAAATCAAAAAAATCCGATTTAAATCAAATAAATCTGATTTATTTGATTTTTTTCAAAAAAATCAAAAAAATCAGCAACCCTGCGTGAAGTAAATCCCAATTGTTTAAGAATGTCTTGATTTGTTTTATTTCGAGTTGCATTACAGAATTAGTATTACTAGAAGGTCAGCCCAAAAGTTTGTTTATTATTTAAGTTAATTATTTTATAATTAAATTTGATGAACTTTCCCTGGAGTATTTTTTTCTACCTGTTTACTATCTGTATGTATGCTCCGCTTCACATTGAATGAAATTGATTTTTTGTGGCGAGCATAGTCGCTACAAAACATTAAGCATAATAAAAGGAGAGTTGTAATAATTAATGATCTCCTTTATTGATTCCCATTACTCAGTCAATTAATAAGGTTGAGAGACTTCAGGAATCCAGATTATCAGACAGGAAGCCTCGTCAAGGCCAGGAATGAATGGATTTGTGAGGGACTGACATGTGAGGAGGTACATTAATTCACTGATTGTGGGGTTTCCATGAGAAAAAAATTTGCTTAGGAAAAGTTGATAAATTAAAATAATTAGTTACTATAGGTATAGACTCATTTATATTGTTCTATCTTGCTGGATGAGGCTACAGTCTCGATAGTGTCCTTCCCAGAGATGGAACAAAGTATGGTTTTCGTTTGCCACATAGAGTCATGCGTTTTTGTCATAATTTCCTCCTCATGGTTTGTAGAAATATCTATGCTTATTGATAAAAATAGTTTTTACTCCAAATTCCGTTGAATGGTTTGTTGTTTAATAAGTAATTGTTCCTCTACCAGGGAATAATACTGTCAAGGCTGAGAAACGTCGAACAACACTGACTTGAATCGCTTGAAGGTACTAAATAATTTCTCCTACCATATCTTTGAATGAGACCGAACCGTTATTGTATCCTACCAATCGAATGAATCAAACTGCCCGACATTTATTTCTTTTAGCCGGAATTTCCTCATAAGTATCTAACAATTTTCACAAATGAACTTTTACTAGACACAATGGCTGTCTTTTCCCCCCAGGAATGCTTCAAATGAGTCTTTATTATTATCTGAATAATTAGTTTCAGGCTGGTCCGCAAACTAGGTTCACAATATCCCTAACAATAATTTTCTCTAACCGTTTAGAAACTGACAGGTTCGCTTCATGGGCTCCTGTCCTTTGTTCTGGTGACAAAGTGACGCGACGCCTGGGGTATGAATACATTCCTGCCAGCATGATTGGATTCTCGTCCAAAGCTGCTTTTTGAAACCGACAGCCATAGCTGAATGCAAGCTTCATAATACTCATTCACTGATATCAAATACGTTTGCTTAAAAGCTCCATTCAAACAGCGGGCTTTTAAGCTGATTTTATTCCTTAGCAAGAGGGTCCAAGTAATTCAACTGCACCTGGACTCGAGTTATAATTAATTTTAAGATTTGGGACAACCGAAATTTTTTTTTTGTATTAAGTAATAAATTGTTCCCGTTTTTATGAAAACAGGTCTACCGTTTGATTTTATTTAGATCAAATATTTAATCTCGGCGTGCGTTTTGGTTATCAAAAGTTGTTTGCTCTCATCTTTTCCGGTAATAGCGTTATCCGATAACGTTTCCATGTCTGGTCCTTACAACGTGACTGTATCCACTGTAACCCTTCCCCGTCACGACCATAACATGTGCTCCAACACTATGTAAATACATATATGCAAAATCATATGCCCTCTATAACAACGCAAAATTTTATGCCAATGGGCGTTGTTCTAGCGAGGGTCGACTGTAATAATTATTAGAATTACCAAGCAAATTGCTCGTATCGAATAAGCTTTGTGTATAATTATTTGCAACACTCCCTCCTTACAATGAAAATAAATAAGAAAATAATACACATGTATATTGTTAGTATTTGAAGCTAAAAATTCCAAAATGAAATATTATTTGTGAGAGATACATATGTACATACATATGTAAATATCTGATGGAATCAGGATCACGGAAGGCGAAGTCTCGTGACATGCGAGGAGTCGATATTGGAGACGGATGTGTGTCATGCAAGGTCTAATTGATTTATTGTGGATTGGGCGGCTGGGAAGGAGAGAATGACTCATATGTATAATTATATGCTCATGGCTCCTACATGCACGATGTTTAGGGAAAGAGGAGAAAAGAGTTGTTGGGAAAGGAAATAGGATGAAGTTACAATGGGATTGCTCTGGCAGTCCGGATGAATGACTTGTGGGAGAGATAAATGTGACTCGGTTCTTGCTTGTTGCTTTACAGGGCAGGGTAGGAAGTGACAAGAAAGGAGAGTTCGGAGAGTTCGGAGAGAGAGAGAGTAAGACGACTGAAGAGAGACTGAGCAAGTGTGGGAACAAGACAGAGGCATGGGGCAGAGTTAATCCGGAATATCACCATATGGCCAAGGGTCAGTGAGTAAATGGAACAAAAGTGAAAAATTAACATTGGCTTTTGTCTGCTCTGCGCTATTTCGGAAAGGATCAGCTCGTGCAAATTGATTGGGGCAGATGTGCAGATGCGTGTGGGGAATCAAGTGGTCGTGGTGAAAGTTGAAGAGGAAAGTTCGACTCTGCTTGTTGTCGCCAGACATGGCTTATCTCCATATCATGTCAACAGACTAGGTCGCCATATGTACATTTGGTCCGGAGTCCCAATACACCAGAAAGGCATCTGCCGGGATCCAGTCAATACAGTGACCACAAAGCATCCATTCAGCCCATTCCCTACTGGTTCTCCCATTCTTATCCCTTCCTCACACCTCCACCCGACAATGTTGGCACTAACAGTTTTCCTGTCTAATCCCAACACTGAGCTCCTCATACATTATTGTTATGGCATGCTCTCGGCCACGTGAACGACGAAACCCTGTCACTTGGATAAGCTGAGTAAGTGAAGTGCGAAGGTTTGCTTACAACCAGACGGAAAGAACAGTGAAAGCAGTCACCGGGACAAGAGACGTTTATGAGGCAAACGAGGAATACATGAACAAAGTTTCAGACGCTCACTTCCTGCCGATTGATTTGCAAAAGCAGGGAAAGGGAAAGAAGCACATACTGTCCCATGTTGTTATTGTGCAAAGCCAGTGGAGTTTTTCGTTGTGTATTAAGCGTTCTGTATGAAAAAAAAGTTTAGATGACGACGTCCTTTGACTTTTGTGCATCTGTTGACTTGGACGGGGAGATGCGAGCGTAAAAAGTCAAGTTGTTGCTTGAGCGGAGTTTGTGGAATAGTTTCTCCCTCATTTGCATTTAATGACAGATTGTGGGTGCTGTAAGGAGAAGCGGAGTTTTGTCAATAGAGAGTAATCAGATGATAAATCCCTAGGAACAGAGAACTTTGTTCAGTCAAGTGAAGGTGCATCGGGGCGTTAGTGCCGAGGGAGAGTTGGGTAGCACAATGTGGGTATCACTGGCCACATGTTCAATATTTCCTTGAGCCACAGTGCACGCTAAATATTTACAGAGAATGACTTGGCTGGGCGAGTTAGTGGAAGAGGGAGTGAAGACTCGAGGATTCAACATCAGACAGGATTGAGAAGTGGAGCGAGGCAGTCGCTCACAACTTTTCTCCGAGAAAGGAAAGGACGGGAAGCTGCTTCCTCATGTCTCAGTCTCAGCCATGAGAACGTCTACCCGCCAAATCCAGCCTCTCTTCCCTCTCATAGTTTTTGGCAGAGCATGATTGTCATGGCTGGAACTCAACTCTGAGTTGCCTTTTGGCTCATCAATCAATTCCAAACTGTCCGTCTCTCATTAGCCATCAACAAGTTGTCATTCCCATTGTCAGTCACACTCTCCTGCATTTACTTTCATTCCGCTGTCCACTCAATTCCCATTGTGTTTCGAGTGAAAAGTGAATAGGCAACATGAAGCACTGTGAATTGTCAGTGGTGATTGGGTGAGGAAAGTCCAGGGAATGCAAGAGCAATCTTTGACAGTTGGGATGAGTGCGGAGGAGAGAGAAGTGCGTCACCCCGTGCCCCCCGTGCAAGTGATCATTCATCAACCCTCCCCTCCGAGTTCCTCCGAAGTCCATATGCAATTGTTGAGTGTGCCGCTGTCGAGCTTTGAAAGCTCGTTAGTGGTTGGAAACGATGGTTTGGAACCAAGTGGCTCAGGTTCTACCAAGCCCCGTCGTTACAGCTGCAACACACCGTCCAGGAAAGGGTCATCGAGTGGTGCAAACAGTCCTAATATCCGAAGAAGAAGTAGTCTTGCTGCCGTCAAATGGAGTGCTATTGCCAGACGCTTCAGTATGGGCATGTCCCATGATCGTGAACCCCCAGAGGATCCCGCAAAGGTAAGTTTTATGCCGTAAATTTAATTTTAAGTATTGTACTACCACACTCTCCGTGACAGCTTGAGCTGCCTATTCAGACACCAAATGCGAATCATGATAATCTATGGATGGAATTACAAGCATAAAACCAGTGCCAGATTTTAACCGTACAAAAGACATAACTTTATTTAAGTTTTGTTGGTTGGCATATTTTAGAGATTTTAATAATTATGGGACTTCAACATCGAAGAGCAAACGAGGAAACATAACCCGCGTACAATCAAATGGGAGTAGTTGCATACTCATATGCTAATGAAGATGTTTAATTATAATGAACTAATCATGGGAGGACAGTTTTGTAGTATCTACATTTAAAGGACTTTCTGTTGAGAATGTGCTTATGGCCGTGTGTAATTTGTATTCCTGTCCCTGTCACTATGTCCTTTGAGAGATGTCAAGTAAGTTTTATCTTGTCACCTGTGTATTGTAACGCATGTCCAATTAATACCTCACGAATTCTAATTAGTTAAATGCTAATTTAGCTAATGTGACACGCGAAAGTGAGACAGGTGGGGAAAAGGAGGAATGCTGTTTCTTTGGTCGGGGGCAATGTTTATGAATTATACTGTTTTATTGAGCTGTGTAATAAAAATGTCAAAACCTTCTTTGTTTCAATATTGTTTCATATTTTAGGTCCTGAGACCAGAATTGTGTATTTAGAAAGATGAGGTTAGACGCAAAACAATTCCCATGAAAGTTGCTACAATTTAGCGGTGTAAAATATTTTAATGAACGTCAGACCGCTCATGAAAAAATGGCAACATCAAAAATTCATTTTTCCCCCGCCTTTCTTACTTTCACTCTGAGGGGAATATCCCCAACTTTGCTCTGTTTTACGGGTTATAACCACAATCCTCAATGTAGAACCCGCTAGATTGCTCCATAGAAAGCCTGTAAAAATTCCTACAAACCAGAGTCAAAAGCTATTTGAGAAGGAACAATTTTAGGATTTTAGGCTACTAAAAGCTTTGACTTTACTACAAGAATTGTCACTAGTGTTTGGGCTGTTCCGGTCGGCTTGGAAAATTTCAAATGGCTCTTTCTAAAATAAACGCCGGAACAGCGAATCTGTCCTAAAATTTTGGACTCGGCCGTCAGGACTGTTCCTGTGTGTGAGGAACCCGGACCATTTCATCGGACCAAAATATAAACTCGTCGGGTTTTTTCGCCCGGAATCTTTCGAAAATGATACCAAAGAGTAAAAACGTCAACCAAACGAGTTTATTTAAGTTATATTTTGCTTCAAATAAATTGCCACCACTCTAATTTGGTTCAAATGATTTGGTTTGGTTCGACAGATGGACGTAAATAGTATGGTTCGCTTTGTTATATACATATGTACCTATGTATAACTTGTTCCCTGTATTTGAATGTCATACTTAGGATTGTAGCCCTGGAGTCACTACAAGTTTGTACAGTTTCACTTTATAGTGTTTAGGTAATTACATATACATAAGTTGCTTGACAACTCTAGTTTTGCAATTACTGTTGTTGTACATACATTAGCTTTAAACAGTTAGATAAAATTGTGAAGTGATTGGCTACTACAAATGATACTTGTAATGCTAATAGAAGTTATATCATAGAATCGTCAAGAAAAAAAGCATATTACAAAATATCTGTTGAGAGTTCATGTCATGCTGGGTTTAATAAAGCCAACCATATTTTCCGATCATTTAATTGCAGTACTAAAACTACTTTATTTTTCAGTCACCAAGAGTAGATTAGTGGTTGTGACTGATAGTAACAAATAGAATTATCTACAAATAACAGCAAAAGTGTTCCTGTAGAGGCGTCGGCCTTTTAAGGCTATTCCAGCCAGTAGGATTATACGTTTAGTAAGAGGTCTTATCGTACAGTACAGTAGTGACTACAACAAATTGTGTAGTTATGCGTGTATTAATTAATCACAAAAATAATACAGGGCTGACTGTTCATATTATTTTAGGAAAATCTCCCCCCCCACTCTCCCCAGTATTTTGAGTAAGCCCAGTGCTCAGACAAATTATCCAGCCCGCCTTTCTCGTCTCCCAACATTCTGTGTGTGTAATGCCTTCGTACCTTTTAAAACACAAGTTTTTATAAGTAATTATAGAAAGTTATTGGATAGAAAAAGAATTACTACTCTGTAGAGTTGTGCTCTGAGCACACGTTCACGTTTCCCAACGTCACTGTCAGATTTTTGAGATTGAGGAAGTGTAACTTCCTGCCAACGCCAAGAGTTCTGCCGGAAGAAAGACACGTTCCATGGTAGTAAGTTGCCGGGCATTTCCAGTTATTTGGCAGGTACCAGAGATTATGCGGGTAATCCAGTTTCGAGCTCTGAATAGGGAGAACTTTTGAGAGTCTTGATTGTGGCAGGAGGTGAAGGAAAGGGAAATTGTTTGAAATAAGGAGCGCAATGGGAATTTTAGGAAATATTTATTGTGTCAGGCGAAACCGAAATGGGCAAGAGTTGAAGGGAAAGATCGCCGTTTTCTCTTCTCATCCAATCTTCCCACTCTCAGTAATGGTTCGAAAGACCTTCTCAAGCTTTCATCCTCTCAATGGTCTTGCACGCCATGATTTATATCTTCCCATAAAATCCAAACATTGTTGCATGCTCCGACTGCGAGTAAAAATCTGTTTTGTTTTTCTATCCTTCCATGTAACTTTCCCCCCTCTCACGCGAGAACTTCCTCGAAAAAACTAACTTACTTATTTATTTGGTCCTTTACTGTCACTAGGCCACCACTCGGCTGTACCTTGTTAGCCTTTTGTGAAGGCGCCAGGAACTGTCTCTACATAGGAATGTTCCTATGTACATACATATGTCAGCCTGAGTCAGCGCTGTCACATGACTCAGGCCTACCTGAACCGTTTAATTAAAACCCCAGATGCGTGTAGGGCCTGCCGTGAAATTACACGGATTTCAAGCTAAAAAGGGCTATTCCCGAACTGATATGACAATTTAGTGTGTGTCCCGGACATATGTAGGCGGGAACATCTCGTGACCAAACTAAGTTGAGCATGCAAAGCTTCCGGAGTTGATCCAACGTGCCCATGTTGACCTCACGTGTGACGGGATGAGGGGGGGGGGAGTGTTCTTCTGAGGAAAGACTTGCTCATTCGAAAAGAGAGTGCCAGTTTAAAACCTTATTTTTGTACTGGACTGAGCTATGTGATTACTTACGCCACTGGAAGATTGAGTTGAGAGGAGAACTTCTTGCTGGACTTTTAGTGGGAGGAATGGATGGAGGGCTGGGGCATTGGTGCAGACTTAACAAGGCAATTTGGAATTGTGTGGATTTGGTGTAAGGTGGAGATTAGGCATTTTGGGTAAGGCAGGAGTTAGGAGGATGAAGAAAGATAAGGTGGAGTGGAGCGGATGAGTCATGTCCTGGGAAGAAGGCTCGGCACATACGAGCGAATGTGAGTCACGTAAGCGGAACTTTTGGCTATTCTACGGAGCCCCTCTGCCCATGCAAACTTTCCCTAGACTTAATCAAAGATTTGTTCAGGACCAGATTCCAGTTGCGAGTTGTGAGTTTGGTTGGAATTCCTCTTTCCACTTCCTCCGCCCTCACGTCTTCTCTCACTCTCACTCAGGATCCCGAGCCCGACCCAACAAGCTAACGTGTATCTGTCTTGTAATCCGTATTTACGGCGGCTTAATGTATGCGCTTCGCAAATATTACCGCCAACCTTTCATGACTTATTCCAAGCACGGCCAACTCGGCTCTACAATTTCGGGCTTAGTCTAATTTATTGGGACCGCTTTTCTACAGCAACGCAACAGCCTCGTGTCAATAAGCCATGTGACTAAGAAACACTTCCCTCATTCCTCCACCCAACTTCAAGCCACGCCACATCCGGAAATTATGAATATTTATGAACGCTTTCAAAAAGCACCCAAGCTCTCCCCCTTCCACCAACAAACTTTCAACTCACTTTCAAGTTACATTCCATGGTCACCATATCATTCCGGGCTCCGCCACTTTCTTTCAGCACGACAATGTTCCTCCTTTCTTCCCACATGTTTCCAGTAAGTTCCCTCACATTACGTTCGAAAAGCTGAAAAAAAACTTAACATAAGTCCCTCCACACAGTTCTTGTTTCGGGTGAGCAAGTACAAGGAAAAGGGACTATTATACAGCGCGGAAACTTTCCAGAATAAATACTCCGTCTGTGTGCTTTTCTTAAAAGTTTGGAATTAATAGTCATGGAGCAACGGCTACATCGGGAGCATTCACAGACCAATAAAAACTTTGAATAATTAATCTCTTGAAGGAAGTGTAAGTGTGATTTATTAGCCGGCTCGGCCCTAGCCCTTGCAAGCTTCACTGTTTCGTTATAATATTGCGTAAATAAGTGCATAG
Source organism: Allacma fusca (assembly GCA_947179485.1). Classification (NCBI taxonomy): domain Eukaryota; kingdom Metazoa; phylum Arthropoda; class Collembola; order Symphypleona; family Sminthuridae; genus Allacma; species Allacma fusca. Next base: position 45,986,927 of record OX359248.1, read on the forward strand.
AATAAAATGGGAAATAAAAAGTTTCTCATGGGTTCAGTAAATACGCGTAAGTGGTCAAGTGTGAGGGAAGTGTAAATGTAAAGGGACTATTACGCATAAATTATATTTCATTTTATCAGTATTTCTAGACCCTACCCCCTTAACGTGACCATACCGTCATTGGCTCTTGACCATCCTCCCCTATAGCTATGAGGACGTCATCATATCCACATAACATTAATAATTGTATAGGTACCCAACTCTTGATTTCCAAAGCTCCCAATCTACAGCATAAATCTAAAATACGCTCCCAGCCAAAATTTCTGGATAAACTTCTTTTTCTGTAATATCATTTTTTAATTGTGCACATAAAAAATTGTAAAAAGTTGACCGTGCAAAAATTAACTAGTCTTAGTAAATTTACTGAGTCATAATTATATGTATATCCGTCTTCACATGTTACATTGGGGAATTAGTTTTTATGCACTGATCTGGAAATAACATGTTAATAGTCATGACATGAATCGAATTAAATTAGAATATCTCCCAAACTCAGATATTCTGATGGAAAATCAGACTGGTGGTTAACAAATCAGATAATATATTGTTAATTCAGAAGAACACTCTGAAATATTTACAAAATTTCCTTGAAGGATAATTTCTGCAACATTAGCGTTTTCCCATTTTATAGTCGTGTACTTTACTGCGGCTTGACTCACCCGCTCCCCACAGTCCGAGGAATTACCGCGCCTTTTCCCAATTATTAGGACTTTCCCGTCGTCGAGCTTTCCCACGCAATGCGAGGAGGCCGGAAATAATGGGAGAAAAAGCGTGAAATTTACTCACATCGATCCACAATAGGCGTAAGGATTTGACTATAGAGATGGAAAATCATGATATACACCTTGGGAAGGAATGTAGGGGGGAAGGTTGTGGAATGAGAAAGTGTTTGACTTGTTTGACAAGGTAATTCTTACAGTTTCTCCGACCAGGACAGAGACGCTCTTCCGAAGAGGCCATGTGCTATCGGGATGGCAAAGTTGTGCTGACACGTCGACACGTGTCCTTGGCTCAATCTATTCGGAATTATCTCACCCCGTAGCTTGTTCCCAGCATTTTGTTCTGCCAAAAACTTTCTCTGAATATTCTCAGTGCTTCAGTTTGAAATGGAGTAGAGACTCATGTCATTTGTACAAGAGAAAACTTTGATGGGATTTGGCTGTTGGAATGATGAGCAATGCATGCCTCTCACGTCCTACCTTACACATGACCTCAGCCAATAAATTTCGTGTCATTTCCAGCCCCAACTCCACAAACTGGACCATCCTTCACGTTCCTTCATTAAAACTTGTCTTTTTCCCACTAAACTTCTCAATTCCAACATCTCATTCCCGTCTTTCCTCCAAACTTTCCCTCTCACTTCTCTCCTTCCAGTAAATACTTCAACCCTTGAGCACAACCAGCAAACTAACCATTTACACATCAAACTCAACGAACAAAGTTTCCTTGTTCTTAGAGGAGTATCTAACAGTATGAGTATTAGAATTGAAATATTGGATTAATATATATTTAGATATATTTAATTTAAACACAAATGTGCATAATAAATTGCCGCAGACTCTCTCCCTGTAGAAGAACAGCAGAGCTTCGAATTATTATATTCAAGGGTTGTTGGAATGCCCGGGTTCAAATTCCGGGTGTGGTTATTAATTCGGCTCTAGGAAAAACTTTTTTTTCCACTGGGGTTTCCCCCTGATCGTTTAGACGTGTGACCACCAGTGTGAGGACAATGATGGCCTTAGAAAGCCAGATTTCTTGTAGGTATCATCAATCGTAAGACATTTTTGGTATGCCCATTAACACAGATTTTTACAAATTCCAGATAGCGTCTAATAAATTGGTGTCCCTACATTTCCTCAAACTTTTAAAAATATCTAGAAGAACGAGTTGCTATACCATCAACACCGCCCATTACAATAGATACTCAAAGTGATAGCTCCGCAGGAATTAATATGACAACATGTGAACTTTTCAGAATTACTTTTAGCTCCAATCAATCTCCTGACAATACTGACAAACTATTGGAACATAAACAATGAGCCTGCAATGAAACAGATAGTCAAAATCCCTTTTTGAACAATTGGAAAGAACAAATGGCAGAGTTCAAGGAATAGATAAAATCTCTATTCTTTGGAAGACACAAAAGAAAGATGTATTTGACTGCTTGAATGCCAGTCTTTGAAGACTTTTTGTTATTCCGTGAGCAGTGTTTCGGAGCATCCCTGTCACTCAAAAAGAGACAACAACTAACGGCACGACAGGAAGCGGCTTCCTCACGCATAAGATAACGTTAGAGACAGAGAGGACGAGTAACGCGTGTGGATGTATGAATGAATTGATTGTATGCCAATCTCTGTGAGCCAGCTCAAAACAGCTCAAACCAGTCATCCATTGTGGTTTCCCAACTCCTATGGATAGCATAAGTCAGTAATCATTTCTAAATCCTGTAAGTAAATGAAAGAGAGCCCTGATGAGACCGCATTGAATTTGCCCAATGACGCTCCAGCGGAGTGATGTAATTAGGACTGCTCTGATGAATATTGATTTTAAAAAGTAGGCAGGAAATGCTGATGATGAGAGACAATTACGGGTCGTTCCAAGGTACGTTCGAGGGACGCACAGTGATTTCTGATGAGCTAATATCTTAATTATTGTTTTTAGTGTTGCAGGAAGGGAGTGGTTCTAATTAAGTTGACTTCGGAGTAATTACTCAGTCCGGGCTGAAAGATGCAGACAGGCAGAAGATAAATATATTGTGGCTTTGATAATTGGCCAAAATGGAGCGATGATTATTTACTTAAAACTTGGTATTTGTTAAAATGAGGTTTCCCGACTTGCTCCTTTTGATTCCATTAGATGGATTAGTCCAGTCAGATTCTCTTAATGATTTGGCAAACCTGCAATCGAAAGATGATACTTATTTTCGCCTTTACTTCATTTCCCTACTTCGGCATTGAGAATTACTCAAGCTTGAGTCTCACCGGCCAAGACATTAATGACAAAGTTGGAAAGTGGAGGCTGAATGACAAGGGAAGTTGGAAGTTAGAACTTCTATATTTTACTTACAAGCAAGCATCATGACATGTCCAGTGAGGATCGGAATGATATTTTATATGAGTGTGAGTATCTAGCCCATCGTCACTAAACACGGAGAAGCTCCTCCTACTTTTCGCTGCTTCAGGTCTGAAATCGCGCCACATTTTAAAATTCCTAATCGCAGGGAAAGTGTGCCCCTGCCTCATGTTAAATGTTAAATCCCATGATAAATTTACATTTTCAAAAGTCAAAAATAAAAGTTTCAAAAATATATTGGAACTTTATCTTTCCAAAGTTCCTCCCTTGATTGGTGATGTTATGCTATCCAATTGTATTTAACAATTTTCGCCAGTATAAGAGAGTTACGAAAACCTTATCATTCAAGTTTCGAATTCAATTCTCCGACTTCCAAAAATTTAGTGAGACAGGGACAGAGGGGTCCGTCCACTCCATTCTTCTTGGGGATTTTAAACTTTGGCGCCATTTCCTGCGCGAACCAATGCAGGGGGGACTAACCTTTTGCATATGTAGGGACCATATAGGCCGGATTCCTGGATGGATATTCATACAAAATCTTATCCGATATTGAGTGGACATGTGATGACGTTTGCTTGTTAAACCCTGATCCCCTCCAAAAAGTACCAGCTGAATCAATCAATGGCCTGTATTTCATTACTTCCGAGTTAATTGGTAACCGAATATCCAATGTAATCATACTTACTTCTATCAAGCTTTGCCCTCAAGTTGATTGTGCCAAGAAATCCTATCCGCATCTTCATCTCCAACCATTCAGATATATTCACTTTTGCTCTGGTTCCTCGCCTCTTCCTCAAACTTGTCTCAGCTTTCCTTCCCAATAGTCATCCCAATCATAACCATTTACTCGCCACGCATGCTACCCACCTTTTCATTCCCTTCCATTCCCAATCATTCAATAGTAGGATATATGTATGGACACTCCAGCAATGGAATTCACCGCCATTTTAACCTAATGTCCTCATTGGGTTCGAGCTAATCTTGAAATTACAATCTTACAGTGTACGTATCATTCACGTAAGCTCTATTATGACAGCACAAGTGATCACAGTTTGGGACAACTCCGAAATAATTAAATGTACGGATTTTATAGTTGGATTGATTTAGTACACAGATACACTACTGTATTTTTATTTCTTTATTTGGGGAAGTATCTGAGGAAGTCCTTTGACCTTGCTTGTCAGTAGCTCGAGCAGGAATATATTAGAAGGACAGAGTATCGACTGAACAAGAGGGCAGAGTGTATGAGGAACAGGAGGTATGATTAAAAGGGGGTCGGAGTGAAGCGAGCCCGGAACAGTTGGACTCCCACAAGAAGTCAAGTTAATGAGCACTCCTGCTCTTACCTCCTTCACTTACAGTAATTGGAATAGAGAAATAAATCTGAAAAGTCTGGAAGAGAGAATAAGGATTGCTCACAAGTGCTTTCAGAGGAAGAGGCCCGAGAACGTATAGGCTAGCTAAAGCCTCTAAAGTTGATTGCAACCCACGTTGGTTTAGAGTTATTTTTGGCTCCTCTTTCCATCTTACAAGTTCATTCATTTTAGCATCCCGTCGAGATTTCCAAAATTCCTTTAAAATAAGTTTATTTGTATCCTGAGTATAATATTAAGTCATATATCTGTCAACTGAAATATCCAACAGTTTTTTTAAATCTTAAAAAATGTATATTTGTAACGAATATTTACTTACGAATAAGTTATCGCTCGAGTTTTGAGTTCAAGTTTAAACTCAAATGTTTAGTTTCAGATTTCAGCTATAAATACAGTAGAAGGTTTGAGTTCAAGTTTACACTCGAATGACTCAAATGGGAAGTTTGAGATTTCAACTATAAACCGGAGATTTGAGTTCAAATTTACACTCGAGTGTCAAGTTTAAGTTTATAGTCGTATGAGTTCAAGTTTAAGCAAAACTCAACTACGTTAAAAATTGGATGGCGAGCACTTTCAAGTGTTGAAGCAAGCACTGCCTTAGCGTGGATATGCTACTCCAAGGAAAGTCCTGTAAATAAATAATGACAGCATGCAGCCCATTCAATTTTCTATAGCCTCATATAGAATGAGTGGGTAGTGTGTACCCATAATGTTGTAGATACTGATGTGAGATGGGCAAACAAATTGCAAGCCAGCAGGGATGTCGTTGAACATTTTTATGAACTTATATCTATCTGTTTAATATGCCTCGACGTTGCGGCGACATACAATCCATTTTGTAAATTGAAGTCAGTTTTGATATCATATAAAATTTGGTAATATGTATACAAAGGCTATCATTTGGAAGAAGGTTGAAAAAGAGCTTACTCATTTTAAAACTGAGGAAAGGCTGAGCATTGGCACAGAATTACAAGGGCTTAGGTATAAAGAATTAGTATTCTAAATGTTTGCCATATCGAAGGCATGAAGATAGCGCTGTCATTTGAACGACCCGGATTGTGTCATCTTATGAAACTAATGGATAGCCCTGCTTCACACAGACAATTACTTTGGGGGGGGGGTGTAGTGGATTGGAGGTTACCATTAGGGTTTGTCGATTTTTAAATGCCTTAGGTATTTTGCCTGCCCGGTAGCAAGGCAAAAAAAAAACAATTTATGCCTTCGCCTTGCCCTTAAAAATAAATGCCGGGCAAAAAGGCAATAAATGCATGGCAAAAATTGTGGCAACAAAAAACTTCTCACGAAAAATCTTTTGCGGGGAATGTTGAGGTGCAGGAATTATGCCATGAAGAAGTCAAACCTGTTCAGCAGACTCAACAACAATGAGTATGCTTTCAAAAATGCCACCATTATAAATCAAAAATTTGGAACAAATGTGAGAATGCTGGTCTATTTGTTTTCAATTTGTAATTTTAGTATACATCCAAAAGTGTTTAACATTATAAAAACCGACAATACTCATCCAATTTGTCACTTTTTGGGAACTATTGTGTCTAAGTCGAAACTATCGCCAAAAATATGTGAACACAAACTAACAATTTTTCAAATCACTATCAGAATACGGTTCCTCAATTATCAATATTGTTTCAAGTTCATCGTCGGTTTTTTCGTCGCCTTCATCAATTTCATTGAGGCTGTTAACATCTGACAAAGTGTCTGCAAATAAGTAATTGTATATCGAATCCACGATCCCACATTCTTTTGCTTGTTTGAAAGCCTATTTTAAAGTTGGCCACGGTCGGAGCAAGCACTAATGATGGCGGAAATAGAGCGTTCCATGAGCATAGTTAATTTATGACAATTTTGCCAAGGCAAAAAATATTAAATGCCAATTCTGCCAGAATGGCATAAAAAATCATTTTTTGCCCATGTAAATAAATGTCCTAAATGCCTGCCAAATTTGCCTGCCAAATTTGCCATTTACGCCATGGCATTTAAAAATCGACAAACCCTAGTTACCATACTAACTGATGCTGCAATTCGTGCCGTAATGATATAGTATCTATCTTTTAAAATATTATAAACGCCTATGAGCCCATTTGGAAATTTCCCAGCCAGGTCTTGCCGAATATTACATCTACATATTTATTTATGCAGATGCATTTTCGATTAAAAGTAAAATGATTGACATGTACCATATAGTTTATTATAATGTGTGTATCGAGTTCATTTTTCTCAAAAATCTCAGTTATCTCAAAAATTAGGGCTGAAATATCCAATAATGTGAGGGAAATTAGTTTCAAAGGTTGTCATTGGAAACAAAAGGGTTTGCTTTATTTCTCTGCATTTTCTTCAATAATAATTACGCTCCTCAAGCATACTTGCTTTCACCTTGCTCCCTGTCCCTTCTCGTCATGTCCGAAATTCCCAAAGTAGAGACCTACCTAATATTTACACGAAAAACCCATAAAATCTTCTACAAATGAGTGTCAAAACATTTTTTGACATACACTTTGTGTGATAATTTTAAAGAATGAAAAAATCAACATTCTAAAAGACCTCCGATTTTACTTACATTTTTTAACTGAGTAACCTCAAATATTTACTCATATCAAATAAGTAAAGTTTAGAAAGTCTGAAACTAAAGTTACAATCCAATAGTTTAAGAGTCCCTCTCTTATAGAGAGAGAGAGAGCTGGGAGCCTGTAGCTCATTTTGTGTTTCATTGAAAATTCATCTAGATTTATTTATCATTTCACCCACGACACTTCACTATGTTAACTCTCAGCCGAGAGTTCGTACTAGTTCTTTCATATGGACCTATAGATACCATATACTGTACTATAAACTGCCGTTACGTTTGTCCGCCCATTCCATTTTCCTTAATTATTTCGAGAATAGTATCATTTTTGATAATTATTCAAATATTCTACCATTCCTACATCTATTTGCATATTTGATTTCCTTTTCCAGTAATTATTTGCACGTTTCCGTTGGTCGTTGCAACTTTTGTGTTCCCTAATTATTTTCCCTCTAATTTGAATCCGAACTTTTCTGTGAATCAAATCACTGCACTGTAAAAAGCATTTCAATAAAATAAGCACCAGAAAGCATGCTACACAATGCATAAAATGCGGGTTAATTTGTCAGCAAGAATTTAGAGATATTTGCACGTTTCAGTGATTGCTTGAATGTTTTATTTTCTCTTATTATCGGTAATTACTTTTCACGGCAAGTCGTTCAAATAGTTACCAAAACAGAGCAATTCTCCAATTATTTACTGAATTTTCAAATATCTGTAATCTGCACTATCATCGAATGCGTGTGCGTGGGGATGTGCGATCGTCACATCATTTCCGCCTGCTTAATTGGAGTCATCGTGTAGGTGTGTTAGGTCACAGGATAGGTAAACCTTTTAGGTTACAGATAGGGGACAATAACGAGTAACAGATTGGATGAACTTCTTGGGTTACGGATAGGGGGAGATGTTAAGGTTACGGATAGGAGATGCTAATGTTAGGTATAGGGGAACTTCATAAGTTAGGGATAGGGGGGCCTTTAAACATTATAGAAGAAGTATTTGTATGAGTTAGGAGAGGGGCAGTCATTTAGGGTTTGAATTGGGAGCGTAAGTCAGTGGCACCGGATTTATTTATTACCCCGAACTCATTCCAACATTCCAAGGTCACCACCAAGAGTGAGAATTCTCTCCATAAAGCAAAATTAAAACCAGGCGTATGTATATAAGTATGCTTATTTTGACCTATTGTGATCATTCGCATAACTTGTTGGGATTTACTTATTTATATGTAACTCACAGCAAAAAAATACCTGCATGGATATTGTGTATTAAATCTGATGCCACTGTCAATATCAGTCATAAAAAGTTAGCTGGACCTTCAATTGTTTTCGCGAACTATTAAATGAATTTCCTTTTTTCAACAATGCCTTGAAATTACAAATTGTATAATTCCCCTTGATGGTTTGTTAAATGATGTTATTAGCCCTTAAACGATTTTGCAGTAACTTTATTGCTTCTTCCTAAATCACTAAGAATCACTATGTTCCGGTTAATTATTTTGCATTTCGCAGTATCTTATTGGATGACACGGTCTAGAGTTGTTCACATGAAATGTTTCTCTCCAAACTTTCAAAGGCAAGCATTTGGAATACGTTTCCCTTCTACCTTAGCTTTTAAAAGTATATGCCTTTCTTCAATTTTAAAATGAATCTACCAGTCACTCAGGCTTCCTTCAAATGCTCGGATTCATATAACTACTCCATTTCATAAATTCTATCAAAACTTGTTTATAATAAAACTGTTTTTTCATCACAACGTCAAAGAACATAAAACTTGACTATGTACAAGTTCATCAAAATGTCTCAATGTCATCCTCATTTCTGGCTTTTAATCAGTTACCGTGCCTCCGTAAGATGAACTCGCAGTCAGAAAAGGGCGGTCGGAGAAATTTTTTACTGATGACATTTAGTCACATTGATTTTTTTTTCACACATAAAAACGGCATAAAAACCCACTTTGGGAAACGCGTGAGGAGGAGGTACATTGATTTTTTATGCAGCCTGTTTTTCCAGGAATTCGGGTCGATTCTATCTTTATTCTTGCCATGTTATTTTTCCGTTGTAAAATGCATAAAACTTGTATGTATGTACAGTAAATTGAGCATAGAATTTAGCTCCATCACCCACTGAAACAAGGACTGGTTCTATAGCCTTACATATGTAGATTTTTCCTTCTAGGGTCCAAAGTTTATTAGTAAAAAAATCTGTGATCGCCTTTCTATGCACACAATCATTAGTAATCTTAAGCACTCAGCCTTATGGGATTCCAGTACACATTACACACCCAATTCTATAGAGGGCTATGAAAGGGATGCGGGCCGCGTGGTGCCATGTTGTGTGTGTACTGCATTTTTTGTCGACACAAAGCGAGGCTATTTAGTGCATGTTAGAATACTTGGATCGCCATCTACCCCAAACGCGGCAAATGATGATGCGGACTACTTGTCGCTTCATAGTCCATGGTAATATATGAAAGCGATATACGGTATTTGTTGAATCGTTCACCCCTAAAGTAAGTTTTGTGAGTCATTAGTGTGTATCTGGAGCCAGTAACAGATGAGATCGCGAGGCTTAAATATTAAAATGGTCGCTAAGTAACGACTTATGGAATCCCTAAAAATGTACTGTTGCGAAGGGGTAGCGCTAGCATTCCGTAACTACAAAACGGTATCCAATCGGTATAGAGCTTACCTTCTGGATACTGTAGGATTTACGTATGGTCTAAATATATCCACCAATTGAATTACGGTTACTGAGTTTTCAAAAAATCTGGGTAAATCTGGAACGGTTTAACTGATTGAGTTCATGTGCGAATTCTTCCAAGGTTAATGCTTGGAAACTGCACATATCAAATTTCAAAAAAATCTACTCACGGGTTGTTGGGTTATCCTTCAGTTGACCACAAAAACCTGGGTAAATCTGAAACGGTTAGATCGATTGGGTTCATCTACGAATCGAATAACGGGGGGTTGTTCAGCTTTCAAGTGCGCACAGACAAACGTACGGACAACACAAAGTTGTAAGAGGCTCTATCGCTGCCACTGTAAACTCTACATGTGCAGCTTTCATTAGTAGCTAATTGATCTACAAGCAGTTTCAATAAAAGCTAATCGCTCTGCATGCAGTTTCACTAAAAGCAAAATGATTTACATGCAGTTTTCACTAAAAGCAAAATAACCTACATGCATGTAGTTCTCACTAAAAGTAAAAAGAAGTAACAATAAATGCAAAGAGTCATCAATTTACTTTAGTGAAATTACCTGCAGGTCGTTTTACTTTTAAACAAAACTGTATCCCGATGCATCAGTGGACAGGGGCAATCATGGGAAATTCCCAAGTGCACTCAACCATGGTATTTTCCACGAGTTTGTGTTATTCTAATGTTTTAAATCATCACATATTGCCATGACATGTATACTAGTATTAGTCTATACGATACCTTCCCCCACCCCAGCACCCAAGTAATTGCCCCAGTAAAGCAATCGGTTTTCTGCTATCTGACATTATTCGTTTGTTTCCCACAGTACCCGCATTCGTAACACAAATAGTAATCAGGGTTTCGTCGGCTTCCAAGTGTTTCCATCAATAATTGTCCTCCATGTAATTACATAAACTGCTAGTAGTGAGTACTGACGTGGAAAGTTTGTGGTGATTGGCAAACCATGTGTTTGGAGTTGTTAAGGCAGTGTAAGGAGAGCACGGGGATACGTGGTGATGGGAACCTTGTTTTAAGTACCCGTTCCCTCGCCAATTACATTGCAGAGAAATTGCTGGAAAACAAGAGACAATCATGGAATCGTATGTGGCAATCGAATTACCTACTTATGGGATGGTCAAGTCTTACAAGAGCAATTGAGTTTGCCTATGGGAGACGGCGCAATTACCAAATCGAACCCGGAAATAGCAGGTGTGAGAAGGGGAACCAAATTAAGATCTTTGTTCCCGCTCCCTGTGGAGTGGGCGGGTTCATTTCAGAGTGTCCCTGCGCACTGGCCCCAAAATGATTGGGTAAGAAATCGTTGTTCCCAATTACCATTCCCCTTCCCCTGACGGTCACTGAAAGAGATGTGCTGGTGTTAACCTCCTGTTCCCATTCCCGCCCCAATTGATTCCACCAAAAATGAGAACTATATAATTACTAAAGCCGTACTCGTCATATTTTATGTAAGAATACAGTATATGCAATATAGTGCGAGTATAGTGCCTCTCATGGGTACAGTACAGGTAGTACCCAGGTATTTAAGTACAGGCCCAGGTACTAAATGGGATCAAAAGTTTTGTGCCCAAATATTTTGAGTATTTTTGGTTGCACACAAATGCCCACAAAGTTGGGTTCAGGTATCTCTATATGGGACAAGTTACACGAATATTTATTCGGGTGGACTCATTGTGAATCATGGACAGGTACATACATACGAGTGGTTGAAATATGCACCAATGCCGGATCTCCAAGTATCTGCGAGAAATATTTGGGTACTTTTAAGGAAATTCAGAATCATGAAATCAGCCGCCGACACCATCAAGCATAAAAGCTATGTTGAACAAAACGAATATGTTATTCCATGAATAACTTTCCTATATTTTGACTTAACCACTTCAGTAAGCAAACAATAAGCAGCAAATCGAGCATCTGCAAAGAGTTTTTGTAGTGACAGTAATAATGCAATGCGCTACTACGGAGTAATTGTATATAAATGTTTTAACCACAATATTCCAGGTGCCGGAGTTTCTGTTTTGACATTTTGAGTCATTTGGGGATGTTCATTTTGGCCTCTTAGCCGTAGTTATGTAGATTCACTGGGATGGAGTTGAGTAAGCTCGCGGGAAATGCGACAAGGAGAAGGCTACGTGAAATGGTTTCTCCTGGCCACTTTATTTCTTTATCGATCATTTGACAATGAGACATAAACGGTGCATCTCCTCCCTGCACCTCTCTTGTCCTCCCGATAGTCCTAATCATCTCGGAAATCCTCAACTGGCTTATCTCTCCCCTCTTTCCCGAAAACAGTTTAGTGTTCCCAGTGAGTCCAGTGTTAGTTACACTGTGGCTTTCCTCCAGTTGAGAATATCTCGATCAATTCTGAAACTTGGAGTGCGTCTCCACAAGTACTGTAATAAGTAGTTAGGCCACGATCGTAAATTGTGAATCAAACTCTCCACATAATGTGTATAGTCAAAAGCTAGTTACATCTTTCCAGTCACGACAGAGACTGATGCTGCTCGGATTCCATGTAAATTACCGAGGGCTCACTACATTAAACAGGCTAAAAATACGGAGATGCCTATGGTGACTCAAGACGTAATTTTTGTCGTAAATGTTTGGTCATGAGGAAAAGGGAGGGCATGGGAATGATGTGGTGCCTGGGAAGAAGATTTGAGAGAGGAAATTGTAGGGAGAAAATGGAAGTGGAGTGTTCTGGAGTTAATTGAGTAATTGAGGAGGGATTGGATAGAGCTCCGTATAAATGAAATCCCTGTCGTTTCTCTCTGCCGAATGTCTGCATTTTTACGAGGAGCCGTATTTGCTTGTACAATCCGTGTCTGCTGCCACATCCTCTCGTCTCTCCCACAACCCAATACTTTTGAATTGATCCAGTTTTTGGAAATGCTCCGCTGCGGGCTAAAACTACAGAACCTATTAAGGATTTCACTACGTGGTCCTCATCCTAATGCTCTTGTGATAGTGAGAGTATTCTCTTTCCTCTCACATCAAAATCAAGTCACAGTCTCTCTCCCCACAACTATCCTCCTCTCCGCCAGCTTATTATGTACTGTCCCAGTCAATGTCCCAATTTATCAGCCAACAAGTGAGGAAGTGAGATTCCAACTGGCATGGGTCCATTTCAGAACATTTTACAATAGGAACGAAAAACTTCTCAATTCCAAACCATTGAGAATGAACAAACTTCTTTATATTTAATCTTGGATTGGAATTTTGAAAAAAGTAGTGATATGCTGTATTGTCACAATATCTGTATTGCTCAAATTCCAGACTCAATACTTTAATAAATATTTTTTGTAATAAAATTATATTTACCACATGATCCAAGCATACAAAATTTGGGACTAACAATAATGGACGAGCTGAAAATGGTAAGTCTGGAGCCTGGCGTTAGTATGTGAGACACAGGAGCGTACATATTTTGTACGCATTGTTAAAAGTAGGAATAAAACTAGAATTGATCCTAATCCCTGGGAAATGGCTGATTACAAAAAGTAAGCACTACACCAACCACTTTCTTGACCCCGAGAAATTCATTTGTATGTTCGTTTTGCGCTTGCGCGGGAAATGTATCCAGACCTGGTTATGTTGTTCGTGAGAAAGTAAGGATATGTATCTACCTAACATAAATATTAATATTTTTCGTATATTTAATAATAGTATTTGGGACTGTAAAGTACATACATTGAAATAAAAAAAAACTATTCCGATTTGCAACAAAGAATCTTATGGACTTAATCCAGTTTGCACAACATTTCGTTTTTTTCCCAGTGATGACCTTTAGGATTTTTCCCATGAACTTTAGAATAATTGAATATGAAATAATAAAATGAATTTGGAAAAAATGGACCATTCCAGTTCACATCTCAGCTCTTCAAATGCCTGCGCTGCATTTTAAAAGGATGCATCTTGTAATACCTTGGACTTTTCGGGTTCCTCCTCACAGGTTCAACAATTCCCCTTTCTTTTCAGCTAACCCCACTGACAATGAGTCCCAGTTGAAGTCATATTTTGCCCTTCGTACCACTTCATCTCGTCCAATCCTCATTTCCCAAAGCAGATAATATCTGAAAAGGGCAGGAGTCCAATGACGATGTAGGGAAGAATCCAAATCCAACTAGGGCCGGGCGTGTACGACAGTCGAGAGCCATTTTTTTTGGAGGAAACGCATCCTCAGGGACAACGATTCCTGGTCACAAAGCCCCAAAGTTGTATTTACTACAAACAACGTTAATTGAATTGTAGGTATTACTTCGGATGTGGCTATGTGACTCCTGGCACTGGATACTCCATACAATATTTTATACGTTAGCGGTCAAAGGATTTTCTTTTGCGGGCGGATTCCTTTCAAAGCTGCTCCGCTATGGGGCTTCATTCATGGCATAAGTTTTAAGAGGACTGGGGTCTGGGTCTGGGTCTGGATGCCTCTAATTCTGTTCCTTGCCCTTTTCTGCTCTTACAAGCTTCGTTCTTCCGTTTCCTCTTTCTCGGGGCAGGCAATAATTCTGTATTCTATCTCATATCCTTGTAATAATACTAATAATTTATTCAATTTTGTTACTTCAGTTTCTTTCTGTAGCTGAGGATGTGAATGTATGTAGCAAACAGCAGAAACCTTATCGATCTCTACAGATATGACTATTGCATAAAATGTGACAGAGAAAAAGATAAATTGCTTTTTAAAGTTGCAGTTGCAGTTAAGTTTGCAGTTTTAATGGGAATTATTATTATTATCTTCACGTGGTTACTTGTATGTGGTGAGTTTAGAAGTAGACATAGCTGCTCAAAATATATTCTCAGCAAATGCAAACTATGAAATACATGATACAGAATTTTAATAAAATATAACAAGAAAATAGAGCCCTGATGAAAAATATTTTTGGAAGCACAATCCTTGAAAATACAAACTATGAAATACTTTTCTCATTGATAGAAATCGAAAATACAAAATGTATTTTAAACACAATGAATTTAAACAACACTGGTCTTCCGATTTCAAGCAAATTTTTCGTTCAATTTTTTTTTTGATTAACAAATATGATAATTGGTTCAATTGACACATGCGGAAAGGTTTGAATTGTGTTGAAGGTTATAAAGCTGTGTCAAGCTATAAAATTGCAAAATATAGTTAAACCTTGCAAGGCATAGAAAACGCAATCTACCAAATATGTACGTTTATCCCAAAAAAAAAATCAAGCCTTAAGATATCTATACATACGTTTATCCTGTGATGAGCTACAACATACACTGCATATTTACCCAACATACGGTACATATTTTAAATACAATGCATTTTGGACAGCTCAGCTTTTAGGTTACGTGGGGTGATGGAAAGTCATTTCAACATTTTTATAGAAATGATTCTGTATAGGGATTGGATATTTTAAAAGATAGTAAAACATACAGTATTTTGATTTTCAGTCATGATCAAGCAGAAGGTTACGATGTATTTGCAGGAAAGCTTTTCTCAAGGGCGTAAGGTGTGACTGATGGAATATGAAGGAGAAAGTGCAGCATGTATGATTGTACAGAAGATCGGAAGTGAGAGACAAAAAGAAAGAGAATGCTGGACAGTCACTGATCCTCAACAGCCCTCTAAACTTGGCGTGAAGAGAGAACTGCGAGTACTGTGATAAGAAAGAGGCTTTAGTTCCAAGACCTTAATTCCCACAAAAATGACAAAGAACAATAATTTTGAAGAGACAGGAAAACCGACGTGCAAATTCGAGGGTCTTTTGTCATTCAGGGTGTTTCAAATCCTTTTTCCTTCCCCTAGCCCATATAAGGATCATTGTTGCAAAAATATGTAATTCTGCGTTTGTAAACACTCTCTTTTTTCAGATTTGTCTTTATTTGATGTAGGTCAAGAATTATTACGATCAGTCTTTAAAAACACAAAACAAAGTCAGAATTTGTTGACAATTTTAGACAGTTGTTTATATCGGCACAGAGTGTCTTTGAACACGTATTTTGACATTCCTTTGTCAGAAATTTCAAAGACTTTCCGGAGAGCTATGGCACAGGTCCCTACATTAAGAATTGTGGACATGGCATGAAAGAACAGAGAACAAGGTTGGGGATATTCCGCTCAGAGTCAAAGTGATTTCATCTTCTTAGATCAAAAATTGCAATCTCAGGCCCTAACAATGTGATTAAAACAAAGCAAAAAGTTTACTTTTATTGTAACTTTTTAAAACCATCCGCAAACTTTCCCTCTTTTAGACAACTCATAAAATATCCTACAACTGAGAGTCAAAAGTTTCCGAATTTCCTTTCGCTCTGACTGTGAGGAAGCAATGCTCAAAATCCTCCAAAAATTTAAATTTTCCTCCACGTTTTTGACAACTGTGACTTCAATTCTTGATCGAGATCAATGAAACAAATTTTGAAAAACTTGGAAAAGAATTTGCTTCAAAATGGGGGAATCAAATATCTTACCTCGTTGTCCCTTGCACTGGTTAGGAGGGGGAGGAGAAAAGGGGTTTGATACACCCTGCCCAATCTCTGTTTTTAAATGGGGTAGGGATTGCGAATACTTTCCTTGTATATTTTTACTCATACCCAGTGTGTGCCTTCAAAGTCCTTTCATATTTCGACATAAAATGGCATGGTAAAAGTGCTTCGTCGGAGTTGGTTATTCACGATCGATCGAAAGAACGGAAGCCAACCTCATTGTGTCATGGAGGCTCTCAAGGTGTCAGTCTTGAGGTTATTGCATGTCAAGAGAAGGTTCCACTGTACGACACACTGCCATTGAAAGAAGGAGTGTCTGATGTGCTCGACCTCTAAACTGTTTCAATAATTCCCTCCCGAGAAAAGGGAGCGAGTCTGCTCCGGCCTTTTATGGTTACTAAAAGTGGTCCATGAGGAGTGGAGCCAGATTGAAAGGAGGAAAATGTGGGAGCTGATCTGGATGCAAGGACGGCGAGGAGAGTGATTTACGCGTTTGTTTTTCTCCAACAACTCATGTATTGAGAAGGAGCTATGGGGAGGGCTTCCCTGGGTAGAATTCAGTCGTAAATATGTTATTAAATTTAACGGGTGAGAACCTGAGCATGGCTCACGCCGAATTGCTCCACTCCAATATCCTCCATTCAAATGATACAAAGGAGGCATTAAATTATCCGATAGAGGAAAGCAAATTCTAAGTCCCACGAGCCGATTGGTCTTAAATAGGGCTTAATGTCAACACAACACTACAAATAATTCCATTCCCTCTTCGATTTTCTTTTCTTCATATGTACTTTTATATCATCGGATTTCCATCACTTATGTACGTCTCAAATATATGTATCTATCTATCTATGTAGATATGTATGCACTCATATTATTATCTCGTCGGTATCTGGCATGAAATGGAGAGCGGTGCTGACTCTTGATGCGCCTTTGATTTAAGAACATTGATGGTAAAGTAAATATTGAAAGAGACAACTATGCGTTACTAAACCCGGAGAACGGGCGCTTTCACTGGCCATTTAAAAAGCAGCTGTGAGGAAGTAGAGGAGGGTGTCGAACTCCTAAAATAACATTCACAGAGTCGATATAAAAAAATGAAAACCAAATAATTTCTTTTAAGATTTAAAAACTTTACTTGCATCCCCAGAAACTTAAAAATATATTCCTGACAATAATAATTGTCATCACTCCAAATTGAAAACTTTCAATTTAGAAAGAACACTTCATAAATGTGAAAAAAAAGTTTTGAAAATATACCGACGATGTTTTTATTGCTCTTAAATAAAAGCGGGGTCGTTATCCTTCTGGATGGAATTAGAACTATAATGATTGCGAGAGGATCTCTTGTGAGAATCTAATTTTCAGTTATAGACCCATGCTGCTTATAATTTGCCATTGGCAGGTGGTAATCATCGTTGTATTCAATTAGGTAAAATGTATCTTGAGGTAAATCCCTTATCTGTATTTCAAATACACCTTGTATGATATTAAAAGTAAGGAAATATTAAATAAGCACACAGTTTTGCTGTACTCTATAAATTGTAATTATCTATACTACGGAATATTTTTTCCAAAGTCCCATGTAAGAAAGTAAACTACAAGATCTTTTCTGCGACTGCATCCAAAATTCCTTCTTGAGAAGCAATTACCTATGGATAAACCATGGGTAGGAAGTACCTGGGGAGAGGGAATGGGAAGGGATTGTCTGTGGAGATAAAACGCTGGATGGATTATCTGTGGGGGTTAAATGGAAAAGACGGACTCGTACGGAGAGGAAATCGGGAGGGTTTATTTCCCGGAGTAAAATTAGGAGAAAATTGGCTGTGGAGGTAAAAAGAGTGAAGGAATGGGATATTTGCAGAGATCACATGAGGTACGGATTGTCTGTGGAGCTATGTAAGTGTGAAAGTATTATTTATTGGAATATTTATTTGCGAAACAAATCCGCTGGAGGGATTATGAGCGGAGTTGTTATAAGGGATTAGCAATGGAGGGTTTGTATATAATAACGATTATTTGAGGGGGGATTACTCCAAAGCACATTAGGGGATTACTCAACCATGTCCTATTTCGTTTAAATCCATTAGGGGCATGTCAAATACTTGCCTTGTGTTCCAAAAATCCTGGAATCTCATGTAACAATTAATTCGTAATAAAGTTCCAGTAAATAATTCCTTTCTGGAGTTATTACAAGGCAAAAGATACATTTCGAAAAGTTATTTTAAAAGTAGCACCCCACACAAAAAAAAACCTTGCTGTTTTGTAATCTATCCAATTTTTATTTTTTACCACAGTTGTCAATCAAGGAATCCATCCTATCCTGAGAGATGTGACCCCGTTTAGCCCCATGCTTAAGCAATTCATGCCCAGTGGAACTGTGCACCAAATCCATTAGAATTGAGTCAAATCATTAGCAAAAAGTCATATTCCAAAATCTCATAAAATGAGTTCAAGCAAACTATTTCGTATATTTATTTTGAGCAGAATAGAAGCGTTTTCTTCAACCCCGGTGACAATAAGTGTCTACAGTAAAGGAAAGTATTCTTTCTTCTCTTCCTCTACAGCTTTGGAATTTGCTTAACCAAACTAATCAAGAAATCAAATCAGAAGCTTTATTTAACAAATTAGCCCGGGAATGAGAATCTAGAAGAGGGGAATCTAATTTAATGTCATAATCTCTCATTATCTTTTACCATACTAAACCAACCATGTTCGACATGAAAAGATATTAAGTTCTCAACACGTCCAGATAATTACATAAACCTTGATGAATGAATAGGCCTCACGGACTGGGCTCCATTGGGATAGACGGGATATTAACAGATTCCTCAAATACGGTCAGAGGTATCAATCCTTTAGCCATAAAACGGGAAATAACGCCAGTTGGAAATGTGTTTTGAAGGAAACTGAAGAGACGGGAGGATTTATGGGGGTTGCGTGTGCGGTGTTCAAGTGGTTGTGGAAGGCCGATAGGATGGAATTTATCCATCTTTTGTATTTACACACTCTCCGGTCACATTTCGGTCAAGATAAGGATGGAATCGAATGAAATGAACAAAGGGACCTCGCACAAAGCAAGGGGATTGGGAAAGTTTTGTTGCATTTAATTAACAGTAAAAAAAGGGAAAGTAAATCAATAATTAGATGGGAATAGCAATAAATCGAGATGATTCCATCCAGGACCCCAAATGTTCATGTGGAAACAAGTTAAGAGTGGGAGAAGAAAAGACGCCGCTGAGACAGTGAGGGACTGTATCGGGCATCACTGCACCGTACAGAATAGATATGTAGATGTAGACATGCCCAGAGTTTTTTTCTCTCTCTCTCTCTCTCTCTCTCTCTGCAATACTGTATGTAGTAGTGATTCATTCCTCTCACTCTCTCCTGCATCTCCGCCGCATCTTTTGAGCCCCTGCCTCCAACAATTCTTTATAGAAGCTGGGAAAGAATCTCCACTGTGGATGGATATGTACCCCATTTCCAAAAGCAGCATTGCAATAGCTGGCAAAAGCATTGCAATCGCTGGAAACTCCGTTCAGGCCAAAAAATTCTTCAGATCAATGAAAAAGCTCAATCGGAGCAATTATTTGTGCCTCTCTCCTCCTCTTATTTCTTTCTTCTTTCCCGCAGACCAGTCTCTCTCTCGAGCCAATCCTATTTGTGGAAGGAATATAGATACTTCCTCACCTCCATCTCTGCCTACACTGTCCGAGCAAAGGAGTTACACTTGGCAGAAAATGAAAATGCTGATTCATTCAGACCCACTGCTATCCGTAAGACAAGTCTGCAATTAACGTACGTCTGATCATCAAATCATCTTAATGTTCCGTTGCCAGAAGCCTGGAGGAATGCTGAAATCTTACGACGACAAAATGCCATCTCCCAAAATCTCTCTTTCTCTTTCTCTCTCTTGGTCTAAGGCTGTGGCAAAACATTGACGTAGCTCCGCTCCTAGTTAAGTTTTCCTCCATCCGCCCCCGTAGTCTCATGCTCAATTCAATGCTTTCAAGAATTTCGGAGTGTAGATCTCTCCAACGCTCTATTTTCTGTCGTGCTGTGTCAACTTCTCATTTGAATAATGTAGAGACATTAGCCTTAATCACTGTACATATACTTAGACGCTCTTCGTCCACTTTTTAACGCAGTTTCCCTCGGTAGCGGACTCAAGGCTAGTTTATTCCAGGAGCTACATACGTACGTACAGCATCTAATAAGTATAAGTAGGATTCCAGATCCACTGACGCAAATGTAACTGCCACCTGGTATTGTCAGTTGTCACTCCAGTTTAGGACTATCCATCTCCAAGACTAGCCAGGCGTCGGCCCGCTGTGCATACATAGTAGGCTTTTGGCATATCCGTCTGATAAAGCCTTAATTTTGGTCTTCACAAAACAGGTTCTGCACCAAAAGGAAAGTTTTATGGGTAACTCTGGGAAGGAAGCTGGTCAGGGGGAAACGTGCCAGGTTTCAATTTTCTCCTGGTGTTATTAATGAGTGGGAACTGGTGGAGTCTGGTCAGGTGGAGTTGGATGTGGCTAAGGGAATATGGAGACCCCATAGTTGAGTGCATGGTACACATATGCGGAGCAGATGACACTCACCCTGAGCTCAGTGACGGGACTGAAGAGCATGAAGGAGTGGAATTGTCAGTAGGGCCAAGAATTAATTGGACATATCATGGAAGGAAATGCTGACGAAGGAACGGGCTGACACAAAACATGCCTTGGAACAAAGGACTTAAGTTGGGACATAAAGAGGAGCAAGTGGGGGACGAGAGGCGTGTCAAGTGTGTGGTTTTTCACAGAGATTTCTCAAGATGCAGCCGAAGATGAGGACACAATGAGTACACAGACGATCAGTCACCACATCAGCTCAAGGACTCTCAAAAGCCCATTCGTTGAGATCACCTGCTCTTCTGCTCCAGTTTTTCCCTCATGTCGGTTACATACTTCATATAGGTCATAAGATTTCGACAAGGAAAGTCAACAGCAGGAAAGGGCTTTCCCTTAACTGTACATTGTGTGCGAGTTGAGAGGAGCCCCAGGACACAAGACCTACCATGCACTGACTCTGACCTCCTCCTAATATTAGCTTCATCTTGACTTGGGCCTTCTGCACTCTCCAATGGTCCACAAATTGGGAAGAGAAATCCTTACCAATGCAGTGATCTCTGGAGAAAGTCGACTTTCTCTCAAACCACATCCCATCGGCATGGCATTTTTTTTATCGTTGTGTATAATTCTGCAAGCATATATTTGTATTGTGTTGGGGAAATCCGAATGTATTGTTATAAGGGGAATGTTTCTGTAAGGAGAGTCGACTGTTGACAGATGAGGTTCCGGACCGAGTATTTCCAGGGGAAAAGCTTTTTCGTTTTATTTTTCTATTTACAATATCTATCTAGAGATAGCCTGAAGATGAGCACGGTTATTGTTCGGAAGCTCCCTGTTTATAATAAAAATGGATTCCACAGAAACCAATTTATTAAGCATGAATAAATTTTATCTGTTTATCCATGGATGGAAGGATCAACCACCGTGCACATCTCTGATTACTCTAAATACGATTTCTGGTCAGTTCCTTCTCCTCAGTACGGAAAATATAAACGGGAACTTATTGTTAGGCGAATAGCTCTGGGCGGTAGCCAAAAGTATAGTATGCTGCTCAAGCTGTTAAATATTCATAACACTCATCGTCCCTCAACTCCAAGAACACAGACGCCAATTCCTATATCACCTCCATTCTCCCGTGATTCTGTCGTGATTGTGAGGCTTCTATTCAGAAAAAGTACTGCGAGCAGTAACATGATTGCCTTCCTTTTTGGCTTCTTCCTCACAATGGGAGTCATTGTTGGTTGTTGAGAGCGATAATTCAAATGCAGGTTGGGCTGTCTCTTCCATTTTTATTTTTTACATAGATAGGACGAAACAACGAGCTAATTCCCTTTTTCCACTGAATTTAATTGAATCATCATCGTTCTGCTCGCGCCGGAAAACCACAAAAGTTTTGCTAAACGAGTTCAGCTAAATTATGCAATCCAGGGGATATTCCTTTTTTTTTTCGTATACACAAGAGAATGGCTCTCTGTCCTACTTCTTCCAAATTAAGTCATTCAACTTTCGATCACACAACAAATTTTCTATGTTCTGCCGAGAGGAGCAAGTAACAGGGAAAAGGCTGGAAATAGCTTTAACTTTTACTGGAACTCCCGCCTATGTATGTCATCTCACCAATTGTCCGTATGATTACTCTGAAATTTTATCAAATCAATCTTGAAAGAGTTTATGTAGCCACAAAATTGTATCCAGTTAGAGAGATTCCATGATAAAAAAGGGAAGTCGTTTGTCAAGGAACGACGGCCATCAGGTTAGATATGGGATATCATTAGGTATACAAAATAATATCCTTTGTCTACACGCATATAGATATTTATATATGTTTCGGTTTATTTCAATTTTTCATGGAACATGCCACAAAGAACCACACGAGTGGAAATAGGCTAGATGACTGGTCCACACTGATCTAGTCCTCGGGTCGATTGAGTTCAACATCGAAAATTTTCTATTAAGTTCGATTCACCTTTAATTGAATGACATTCAAAGTTGAATTGAATCAAAAAAATTGAGTTTACAATACTGAATCCCTATTTTTAGCCATTATTATTTAGCGAAGACCGTTGGATTGATACTCCAGGCATTTCTCTTCTACAGACACAGACCTCACAGAATAAAACCACGTGAATCCCAGAAGCAATAATCTGCCTAATACGAAACTTTACATGAAAGTGTTAATTTAAATTACCGCGCGGTTATTAATTACACAAATTGTGTAAATAATGCCATGCAAAAACCTTCCCGCAGGGGGTTTGCCCCTCCCAAGCGGGGTCTCTGGTCTACTTGAACTGAATCCTTATCTTTGGATTGTATTTAAAATTCAACCCGCCCTTGAATTTTATTGTCCAAAATCGGGACTGACTCATACGTCTACAACATACCCCGTAACTTGAACAGCTCATGCATTCATATTTTACACCCCGAAAAGTTGCAAAACATGACATCTGCTGGTGATGTCTCCTGAGGTAAATCAAAGCTAACAAATTGGTTTCCATATCAGTTCAGAGACTGACTGAGATGAATTGTTTTTTTCTGACCTGAAAAAGAAACAACTTGGGCTCAGCTTACAGTCTGAACTGAATATACAGAAAATTTTGAATGGAACTGAAACGTTCCGATCACTAGACTGAACCCATGCAAAAATATCATGTATGTGTATCATTGAGTTGATCCCTTGTTTTTACTCACATAATAATGATTTACGTATTTGCATATAGTCAGGAGAAAATTTAATTGATGTTTGTGGTATGGGACTTTTAGTGCGTTTCCCGACTGGATCGAATTTTTTGACTTTGAGTGAAATCTTTATGTTGGAAGAATTGATGGGAGCATAAAATGTGAATGGGGTGATGAAATATGAAGGATTTTGTTCAGGCACAAGTAAGGCGGAACCCTCTTCTGGGTAAGAGAAAGCAACTTTTCCTTGTCACATGACCCCTCACTACGAACATGTATTCTACGTGGCGTGGCTTTCCTCGTTCACTCCTCAATCCCAGTTCCCGTGGGGCACTCCTCCTTCCTCCACCTTCCTCACTCGGGTTCCCGCACTTCTGAGCAACGTCATTTCCCTTCCGAACCAATTTTTTCAAACTCCTCCACAATCCAATATCAGAGCTGACTATAGGAAAGCCAGTTCCCATGGTGTGAAGGAAGTTCACAGTTCAGCTCGGATTCACGAACAAGGGGCAAGAAAATTTCATTTCTTTTATTGCTCCGGCTGCATTTTCATGTAGGGAAGGATTCCGCTCTCCGAAGATCTGCTCTAAAACTAACTTAAAGGAAACACATGTAAATATTATTTGGAAAGACTGGGACTGTCCCATTTTGGAAGGGGTCATGGACACATGTGTTGTTCTGCTGCAGTACAACAGCCTTGAGGATGAGACCTATGTATGAAGAAATGCAGGGGATTTTTCCATGTGATGTGGGATGATTTTTTTTTTTCAAGGACGTGACGTCCTCAAGTCAGACAACATCTCCTCTTTAAATTTTTTTTCCCCGAGACCACAATTCTAAAAGGTTGCTTGGGAAGGAGAAGTTGACGGGCTGAGTTTGACATGGAATAATTGGAGGGATAAATGGGGTAAATGTAAAATAATGAATTATTTAAGAGTTGAGTAAGTTTGCAACAAGTTTTAGTGGTGTGGCTGGCTAAGGAGACTGAAATTGATGAGCTGCCTCAGAAGTGAGTGCAGCATTAAATGGTTGAGTGTAATGCGACTAGAAAGAAGGTGAGTGAAAGTGGAAGGAGCGTTTCTTGTCTGAAATGAACGAGGAGAGTCGGGAGAGTTCCTCGCTTCCCACAACGTCCCTTTTAGATATAAATTATTTGTGAGTAGTTGTCGGACGAAGGAGTAGAGTTTCAGGTAAATGGGAATAGACTCCTTCCTCACCCACACTCAGCCTTAAACTGCTCTGGCACGTTTTCTATTGTAAAGGCCACGCCATGAATATCTAATAGAATAATGCCTTCCTCGCTGTACCCCTTCCAGAGCATTAGTTGGACAGTTTAAATAAAGCCTCCCCTCCTATAAATCTACTTGGAATAGCACTTGGAAATTATCCTCTTATTCCCTCTTTATTCCGACTTCGAACTACTATGTGCTCCTTTAAATTTGCATCACTTTCCCGTATACCTCTCGCTCTATTGTTGTGGCTTTCGTCCTCCTCGAAAAGTCGTGGTTCAGCTATGACATGAAGCCCTTGAGACTTGAGTTGTGGATGAGAGACAGCAGGAGTGCTTCTGGGTTAAGTCATTTTGTTTAATTGATGGATGGGGTCTGGCAAAGATCTGTGTATTCAGCTGGCAAGGAAAATACGGAAGAATAGAATGGGTGCATTAAAGTTTCATGGTTTGGTAGTTGGGCTTTCGGTGGACTAGTTGTTGGTCGGAGTGTGGCTTCAGGGATGGCAGGATTCTATATATGTTTCATAACTCCTCGAGTCGTTGGAGACTGGGCTGGACCCGACCATCTACATATGAGTCCACTACTTTCTTTCTCCAAACAGTCCTCACAATGCGTCTGGAGAAACAGTTTAATCCACGTCAGTTCCTTCTCCCAATCAACTCCATTCTCCCCCTCCCTAATCTTGCGTCTCTCCATCCAATGTCAATTCCAGGAAAAACTCCTTGACCAGCATTCCTTCTCCTTTCCGCCACCATCCTCTCTCAGCTACTGAATCTCCTGGTAAAACTGCGGAGTCAGGCCACACTAATCAACTCAAATGTGACTACTTTGTCCTAAAATGTCCTACTTCCTGGACTCTTTCTCATACCTGCTCATTACCAATAACTCTCTCTCTCTCTCTCCCTCTCTCTCTCTCTCTGCTCGGGAACTTCAAAATCCGACTCCTCACAGGCACATTAATTTCTGGAAAGAGTTATGCTCTTTTCCAAATCAGCTGGCACTTTCATTTGGTACTTGCATTCCCGACGAAAATTAATATCCCTATCCGAATTTCCAGGACAATTAAAAAGTTTTTGATGGTAGGAAGTTACAATGACTGAAGATTAGGGTTTCTGTCGCGAAAACATGTGGACGAGTAAGCTGGTTGGAGTGGTTCTACGTAAATCGGAAATTTTTAATACTCTCACTAAGTAAGTATGCCACAAGGACAGGAGGAGCTTAACAAGAGCCTGATCAATTGAGGGGGATAGCTGATTGTTGTGGGATATAACAATCCGAATTCCAAAGAAGTAGCTCTCATGGTAACTATACAGTTATTATAAAATAATTCCTGACGTAATGATTCGATTGTTATTCCTTTTGTCTGGATCCGTGAAGAAAGATGCTGTTTCAATTGCTGTAAGCTGTAATGCTCTCGTTATTATTTTATTGATTATTTGATTGTCTCATGCTCATAATGAGCTTAAATGTATACCAAATACGTATGTACATATGTAGAAGTTCATACGGCGTATTTTCTTGACTTGATAAGTCTAGTTCATCCATGGACTTAAGTAATCATTTGATTTTGCCAAAAATACAGATATGCATATTCGTTAGTTGAGTATCTACTCCCTGTCTGAATGATCTTGATGAGTGTGTAGTGTTCTCAGTACGTAAACAAAATCCGAGGAAGAGCTTACGTGCTTTTAAAAAGGAATTTGGCTCGGTCAGTACGACAGTTGAATGGTTTTAACATGTAGGATATATGGAGTCTCATGAGATGTTTTTGAGACAGCTCCAACAATAACATGCCGGTGATGCTCCTATCCACTTTGCCTGGGCTAGTCCTTGAAGCTCTGAGTGGCCTGCCATAATTAGATGCAAATGAAAGCAAAGTTGGCCCGAAACGTAAGTATTTGTAGCTGGCCTGTTAGCCCAGCCCCGCTCTCACGTCAGAATTTCGTTGGATGAGACCAAGAAAGGCTGGAGATTTATTGAAAAAACGCTCCTTGTATGTGGGTTTTAGGGATAAAGAACGGGCTCTGGAGGTTGGTTGATTTTCTCTAAAAAAAAATGTGTCCTTTCCTTAGAGCTCCAACTATAGGCAGAGGCATGGATGGGTACAACTGTTCGGAGAGAAAGTGCTCACGAAGATTTTTGTTCTCCTAGCCCGAGCAAAAAAAAAAGCAATTCACATCGAGGCAGGCTGACTGACTGGTGAGTTGGAGAAACTCTGCACAACAGAAACTGTTCCTATAAGAGGAATTTGGTGCCGAGCTCTGGAGTCAGTCTGTCTCAGTCTGTACTGGAAGAGCATCCTCATCCTACCCCCGCAAATTCCACGCGTGCCCAGCATCTTTTCAATTACGAGCGAAGCAGACGTAACAATTGCTCCAGAGTTGGATTTCCTTGACATGGTCTACGAGTCCGGTCGGAAGTCCGTTGAGTCAATTACAGTGACAAGCAGATATATACTGAGCACGTTTCCTTCTGGGGCATGGACTGTTGTCGTCCAGTAACACTCTAAGAGTACGAATTACCTCCCCGTACTCTGGTGGTGCTACTAATATTTAAATGGAGTGGTGGGCGAGTTTTTTCCCCACATTCTCCTGTTTCATTTCCAGTGTGTTTGTGTAGCGCAGGGAGGCATTCAGAGCGAACATGAATTTCAGTAATTAATAATTTGGGCAGGGAGCTTCGGGAGTGGGGTTATACAAAGAAGGTCGGTTTGCTTTGCCCAGAGTGTGCAAAAGCAAACGTTTATTGAGAGTTAAAAGGAGTTGTTGGAGTTTGAGGTAAGGGAGTAGGAATTATCAAACATTTTTGCGGCGCAATTAAAACAGGAGGGACAGTGGAGTAGGAACTTGAACTTTTCTACGTCATCCACCCCTCCTGATCGTTCCGTTCCTACCTGGCCACATTAAACATTTATCTTTCTCTCGAACTCTAACTTTCTAACATTCCCTTCAAATTTCCTAGGAAAGTTTTATACTCAAGTGAATTCGGTCCTTCTTCGTAAATGCCAGGACAGGGAATCACGTTCCCTCTCTCTCTCTCTCTCCAATTATTCCACCACTGCATTAGCACGGGATAGACGGCTGTGCGTAATAAATAATAACAAGTGTCACATGGTATAGCGTGCTCCCTATGACCTCATGACCTTCCCCCGAAAGGAGGGAATTTGTGTGTTGCCCGGACACTTTGAACGAAATTTCGGACGATGTAGGATTGATGCTGGAGCAGATTTTACAAGATTACTGTAGTAGAAGGGCTGAGGAGTTAGGAACAGAGCTATATATAGTATGGCTCACTGGGATATATATTTACAATTCAGGCAGGCAATAATGATTAGAGTGCATGAGTGGAGGTTCGGGAAATAATCAATAGAGTTAATTAATAATGCCCAGGTCGGGTTGAGAGAGAAGGCGGAGAGAAAGGAGGAAAATGAAAGATAAGCAGTGCTGAAAAGCTTGTCTTTCAAGTGCAGTGCGGGAGAGTGACTCGGAGTGCGGAGTGGTGGAAAAGCCGAGAGTGCGGAAAGTGGAATCTCTTTGGACTTGGATGTGAATGATGTGTGAGTTGACACGAGACGGGCATGAGAGTTTCTGCTTTCTCCACATTATTACACATTTGTGCGATGCGGTTGGGTGGAATTTGAAGTTGCTCCTCGTCTCGTTCCCTCCAATTCCACACGTGTTTTCAAGTGCTAAACAAGTCACCCCTCTAGTTCTCAAACAAGAGTCGTAATCACACAAGTGTACAATTCCTGTCTCACCCAAAAGTCACTTCTCCGCCAATGTCTCATTACGAAATCTCGGACTGCGGCAGCTCTGCTCATTACCACCACCAGTCTCAGCACCACTCGTCCAAGAACCATGGGGTATGCTGTCTTAAATCAAATTCCCTAAAGCACCTCTCTCACTCTCTCTCTCTCTCTCTTCATCCACCAACACCCTCAATCTTTCATCCTTAATACCTCTTCCATCTCTGGTCAGTCACATCTTCCCTTACAACTTCTCCCGCGCTCTCTCCTCAGAAATTCCTTTAGAAATTCCCATAAGAGACACAGAGATAGTAGAATTGTTAGGAGTTGGTTGAGTTCCGCTTCAGCTCCTTTCCCTGTTCAGAGTAGCGGAACTGCATGGGCTAGGACCTTTTGTTTAACTCTGGGCTGCATTGTCCTGGTTGGCTTTCCAATGACTCTTGTCAGTCTTATCAAATGAGAACAGTGCTCTAGTACTCTGAATCCCAGCTATAGCTGCTACTCAAACACAAGCAGCTCCGTCAACCAGATGCGAAACCCACATAATGACTTAGTCAAGTGAACGGAATCCTGTATTTACATTATTTAAAGATCTGATGAGATGCCGGATTGATTGGTGCTGAGGAAAGGAATCTACATATATAAAACCCTATCTGTAACTTAACAATCCATAAAAGCATTGCATTATTACAAGGAAAGTATAGTTATTAGAAATTTCCTTCAGATCAATAATCAAAGGAAAAACTGTGCTGGAGGGGTGTGAGGCCACAGATAGGGGATAGATTAAATGTACATATCTCATACAGACGCAGATTTAAATTTAACGTGGAAGTTTGAAAATGTTCTCACAAGTACAGTATACAAGAGATCTTCAGCTCACAATCGTTGGAAAATCTGCAATTATTACATCCAACTCCATACTCCTGCGTATGTTAAAAAGTCTATGGGAATCTGGGGATGTTGGTGTGAGTGTAAAGTGTGTAGATAGCCCTCGAGCTACGAAAGGTATTTACTCGGTTGAAGTAGATAAACATAATTTATTCACAAGGTTTGTGTAACTTGTGTAGCTGATGAGCTTCCTTGGAATGGAGGGATGTTCACGTGGGCAATTTCAAGCGAGCTATTCCAGTGCCCAATTTTAATTCACAGTTTGTAAAACTGGAGCTCTTACACCTCTATCTTTTTCATTAAAGGCTTTGAATTTCCCCTGGAATTTGTATGGAGTGAAAAACTTACAGGATTTTCATTAAGCAAGCTCTTGTTATCTTATCGTCTTGTTTAGGGAAATAGAAGCGAGACTATTTGTGTTGCCCTTCTGGTTGGAGTCTGTGGTTGAAATTTGTTCTTAAATGGGAGAGCGGATGAAGGAAAGAAAGCTTCAGGATTTTCCTGAACAATGCATTGAGGGTCCTCAAATTCATTCTTTCACACTCCAACTGTGAGATAAGCGTGGATTTGCTGGGAGAAATTTCCTGAAGATTAAAGGATGTAATCTCTCCATTGCAAACCTCAATTAGCTCTAACGTTATTAGTTCCTCTGGTTGTGTACAATACGGAGCATTTTTGGGAAACCTCACGAGAACACAACTTCATGTGGAGAGAGCAATAAGTTTACGGAGTGAGAGAGAGAGAAAGAGAGAGAGAAAGAGAGAGAGAGAGAGAGAAAGAGAGAGAGAGAGAGAAAGAGAGAGAGAGAGAGAGGTTTCCTATAATTTATTCTTCGCATATGTATGCATCCTTTCCCCTTAAGGTATTGTAGCCACAAAAACATTCCGCTCACATTTACACTCTCCTTGTGCAGCAATTAACTACATCCTACCCAGGAGTGAAGCTATTGCCACTGCCTTTGGAGACAATGAATTATTCTAGGAGGAGGTTGTGTACTTACTTTTATCCGCTCTGTAACCTCAGTAGTATTCCTCTCCTTTGTCAACGCAATCACGGAAAATGTAAACACATTAAATTTTCCCGCCCCATATCCCACTGTCTTCTTTCCTCGGATTATGGCTGACTATGACAAGTGTAGGTGAACAGATCTACAAGTACTGCACAATGTTTTTATGGTCCTCTCTCTCTCTCTCTTTCTTTCATTCCAACAGGGAATAATTTCGAGTTACAGTACAACCTGTGATTAGGTATAGTCTAACATTCATATGTAACATTTATGAGCTGTATTTACCTATCTATGTATGGATACGTGGGCCCAATTTTATAAGACACCATTCTACCATTCCTTAAGGACACTTACAAAGCAGATTATTTGTTTCAAAACAATTCTTTACTGTCGAAATGGTCCTCACACAGTCTCAACGGTCGGTTTCTAACAATTCTGCATTTTTTCCTCGCAATTTCCCTACTTTAAAGCTTCCTTCCTCATGGCTGGAAGACATTTTTACTGAAACTCACGCCCAAAATAACTGATTTGAGCACTGACAATTTCGAATACAGAAGCCATTTACCACATTCAGAACTAACGCGAGAAGGAATCATGCGTAAATAAGTTGGCACTCACATATTTGAAAAATCATCGTTGACAAGTGTGAAAGGGAAAAGTCACAAATGGGTGAAATAACTGAAATGCGAGATATGGGATAGAGTACTAATGGATGATGTACGGATACATTTAAAAAAATGTAACAGCATTATTATAGTTAAAATTATGATATGATTTCAGTTTAAATTACATGTTAAACGTTTGCAAGTTTGCATATTAAATTTTAGTTTGATACTGTAGCCAGAGTCCATGAAATAGAAATGTGTACAATACGGCACCTGATGACTTCCATACCTGCCCGTGACCTATTTATGTATTAGCTTGTGTTTATTGGTAACCTGTCCTATGTTTTTTTTTGAGATCAAAAGTATAACTGATTTTCTTGAAAGTCAATAAACTCCATATGATTCACCTACATATCTACCAATGTAAAAAGATGAGATTGGCAGTCTAAAAATTGAATTAGAACGTGTCTTTAGACCAAAATTCATTTTAGTTGGTCAAAATAGGTTAGTCTGGAGTGTCACAATTCGGATCCCAATACCATGTGCATCCCAGGTATCCCGTTACCCGAATGGGTCCAAAAAGGTTATTTAAGGTCCTGACATCCTATGAAACTTTGACCCCGTTATTCTAAAATCGCCCGAGGGTATCTACATTTTTAGCTTCCTCACGGGACATCATTTTGGGGTAAACCTTCCGAAAGTTACGCATACCTGGTTACGATCCCATGCTGTCATGCTGCTACATATGTATGTATGTACATACATACATCACATAGTGGCTACCCTCCCCGGAGTAACTCATCACTTAGTGTTGATTACAGATGGTTTCTGGAATTGTATTCATTGTGAGCCAAAAAACTTAACGCCATGCATATACATAGATCTATTTCCTGCTTTCGTTATTAAAATGTTTTTGTCAGGAATGTTACTTAGTGTGAAGTGCTAGTACATTTATAATTTAGAATAGTAATTCTGGTGTATTCTCAACCAGTGTACCGGTGCCCTTAATGCATATTTAACCGGGCATCAGAACCTCCACGTGACAGCTTGATAACTTATTTTGAGTTAAATAAACGTTTTTGGCAGTAATTCGGTTACATTTGTCCACGTGAGTAATGAAATGTGTGAGTTTATTTAAAAATCGCCACAGACAAAACTACAGGAATCACTTATAAGGATATCCCTTATAGGGTGAGTGCACTGTTTGAAAAAATTCTGGAGATTTTTTTTCCTAACAGGAACCGTTTGAGGAGATCATAAACCTAGTATCAAAGGGTGGAGTAAATTATGTCATGAATTTTCTAACCCTAACAAAGTTCTGGGAGGCAAGTGTCATTTGCTTGAATATCGTGTAGAGTTACCAGAGCCTGATATTGACAAATCGGTAAATTCTTTGGGACGGTAATTACCTCCAGCTATAAGTACAATTACTTAGAAAGGTGATCATTTGGTTTTCACACAACTTGATTAGTAGCCATGGGAATATTAGAATAATATAATTAAGTAGATATGATTGGTCATAGGCTGATATGATTGAACTCCGATGTAAACGACACTATATGTACATGGTACTGTGGCACAATGGACCAATAGGAAAGTTGTTGAAATCTATCCCGAGTGGGTGATTGGCACATGCATTGCAAAATGAAGATTATTTGAGTATGAGTGAAGACGCTAGGATCGAAAAGTTTTTTCCTAGACGTCCAGTGTGTATGGCTTTTGAATAATCTTATTGAGCAGCAGCCGATACCTTTGACTTGTTCGTGCTTCCGAATCTAGATTTGATTAAACTGATTACATACATACTTCACGGCCTTCTATTTTCCATCTCAAGGATAAGCCCCGCTGCGTGATCTACAACTTTCATTCGAACCGTCCAACTCTCAATTACAACTCTTTCAGACTGCCTGCCTTCCCACATTCAAAACGATATTGTTTCACGACATCCCACATGCTTGTATTTCATTATTCTTTGAAGTACCATGCCACGGCATTACCTTCTTCCCCACCGTCATCGCTGTTGCACAAGGACCATTTGAACCCCCCCCTCCCACCCTCCACCTTTCAACCCACAAAAGGGATTCTCTCATAAAATATTTAATCCCCCTTATTTGCAGCAAACGTTATAAATTTCTAAAATTTACTTCATTGACCTGGCTCAATATTTAATAGGTTTCAAAAATCTAGTAGTAAAGTAGTTTTTTTAGAATGTCAATTTCTTTATTTAATTAATTCTTTATGACAATACCTATCTATTTTTAAATAAATTTTAGGACGTAAATGATTATGTTTTTTGTATGTATATCCCGTGTTGAACGTTACGTTTTCGTGACCCCTACCCCCCTGGGGATCCATAACATTATTAAAGTATGACCCCCTGGAGTTCGTCCTCATTTATTTTTGTGCTTTGACAATCTTGAGGGGGGATCATGAGTGAATTGCTCCTTAGACATTTATTAATAATGGCAAGTATTAAAAGTAATTCATTTTTGGAACTTCAATAATAATTATATCTGCTGTAAAACATGAAATAGTATCGAGCCCACATGAACGTTGCCCTTGCTCAAAGGAATAAATTGCTCTAGCCTTTGTAATAAATATAAAATCTGGAGCATACTGCTTCATATTAGAAATTGTAGATATGTTGTACCACGTAACTTGCTATAACGAGTCACATAAGCCTCATAAAGAACTGCCTTTTGACAAAAGCACTTTGTTTGTAAGTAGTACACATTTCCAATATTCACAAGTAAAGTATTGGGTTGTCAAGCATTTAAAATAATTATTCGTCCTTACTGTGAACGTGAGTTACAAGACTGCTTATTTTTGAGGAGTTTCGATCGGTTGGGTTTCTGTAACAAATACTAGAACTTGGCAATTAGATGATAGATTGTTTGGCTGGTAGTTGTGAGAGTGGTTTTGAC
Source organism: Allacma fusca (assembly GCA_947179485.1). Taxonomy (NCBI): domain Eukaryota; kingdom Metazoa; phylum Arthropoda; class Collembola; order Symphypleona; family Sminthuridae; genus Allacma; species Allacma fusca. The sequence continues at coordinate 46,020,858 of OX359248.1, forward strand.
AGTATTTATGTACACCATGTATAAAATCATGGATCATTTACATTTCCATAGGAAACAGTAAGGGTTTCGGGGAAGGGAGAACGAACTGGAGAATACTTGAAGATTTCATAAACGTCTGAAATAATTTCAAGCGTGTTTCTCATTCAAATTCGGTGTATCACTGTTTGTGTGTGTGTGTGTGTGTGTGTGTGTGTGTATGGCTCTCAAGGATTCGTATCATTTCAGGTCTAAAGCCGCCTGCTAATGTTCCGTCACGCGGATATTCCTTTATGACATTTATTCCCAACGTTATAACATCCAAGTTCCGATCACAACCTCACTCTTAATCACTGCAAGAGCACTTCAAACGACAAACTTTTTCTTTCCAGTCGTAGCTAATTGTGTATAATTATATGTAGAATGTACATACAAGATAGGCATCATCGGGATCCGTTGTCAAACACATTATAATTATGATTTTTCCCCTCGCCCTGTCTCCTTCATTATTCTTCAAAGGCAGGAATATTTACCCTTTGAGCATAAACAGCTGAGTCAGTTACAAGTTACCTTTAGAGTTATAGTATCTAAATACATATATGCAAGGAAGTCAAATATTAACAAAAATCAGTTATTTTTGAGTGTGGGAGTTGACAAGAAGTGCACGTCAATAAACTCCTCAGAACCAGCTTTAGCAGATGTAATTATTGCTAAACTTTCATGTTCCTTTACGACAACGGAAAATATTGTTTTAGGATTTAAAATGATCTGCTCAATGTCAGTCCTGTATCCTTGCATCCTTAATACATTTTAAGGCAAATAGTATCTACATAGTAGGAAAGTCGTGGGCAGGTACAGGCAAACTTTCTGCTCTCACTCTCCGAAGGAAGCCAGAACGTCGCGTAGCGTAGCAGTCGTGATTCCTTTATCGAGTTTTTTTTTTAAGCAAACTTGTTCCTTCATGAGATGCCATTGTTGACACAGTGGAAACTTCCATGATGGGCGCAAAAGTGGATCTTTTGCCCTTTACGTATGTATCGTTATTTTATTGTGAGTGACAGTAATGTATCTGTACACGCCAGTACAGACTGGTTCATATTTGTGATTACTCTCTCAAAAACTTAAATGAGGTATTAATTAATAGTATTAATCGGGTCAAGAATTATGTGCTATTGGTAACTGAAGGATGCTCTCCTTGACCCACGAACCCTCAATACAATATGGGGTCACCATTGGAAAGTATTTTTTTCTATTAAATATCGATTTGTGAAATCGTCTCCGAGGGAAATTTGTGGAAGTAAGATGTACCATGTCACAGATAAAGTAATATTTTGTTGAAGTAAATATTTCGGAACGGAGAATCGTTTTCCTTTGCATGGAAGTGAAGCACATTGGAGACTTGGCATGACATTTGAAAAGATGGATTGTAGCGTAGCAGCACTTATTGGCAGAATGAAATGAAGGCAAAAACCCATGCTGACTTCTATCAAATATATTTCGTCGTTCCTGGTTGAGAGCTGTCTTCTCCCTTTAGGTCTATTCTTTAGGACGACTTTTAATGTATAACGAGAAACGTTCCGAGTGCCCTACGAAGTTATGAGACTTCATGCATGTAGTTTAAATTGCCGACCTCAAGCCCAAGTGCTGCAACTTTCCCAGATCGGCAGAAACTTCTATGCATATCAAGTGCACTCTCCGTAAATCCCATATGTCTTTGCCCCTCAAAAGAGGTCAAATTTATGTCAGCTTTACACATTCCACGATTCCTCAGCTCCACTCCACTCAAGCTACAATTTTTGGTTGAGCTTACTCCCTCACTCTGAAGGAATCGATGGCCGTATAAGTCCATCGCAGGAGATGCTTTCTCCTTCTTTTATGTGCATATGTACATACCTACAACCCAGCCCTATGTACACTCATACCTTATACATCTTCAAACGTTGAGATTATCAGATTCAACTGATTTAAACATTGGCAACGAGCATTATGGCTACCTTCATTCCGTTGTATTGAGGGCTGGATAACTTGATTTCTTTAAACTTTCATGTGGAGTTTGTGGAACAGCGTGCAGAGGATTATTTATCCACATTTTCTATTCCATCTCACCAACGCGTATATTTCAATATTTCTCGCTAAAATCGATACAGCAAATTTACTTCACCCCATAGGAGAGCCTAGTCATGGCTTTCCGTCAATATTAGATTTTTGTAAATAGATCCTTGAACTTTTTTGCGTTTTCCAGTCTATTTTTAAACTGGGAAACTTGGAATGATTATATGTATGTACCTATAATTTTATATTCCATTCCGTTTTTGACGAGATATCCACGTATTTTGTCAGTTGAGCTTCTATTGTTAATTATCCATTTGTTTATCAAAACTGGAAATCTTTTATTCCTGGGTGTAGTTAGGTATGAGATTCCGGATTTTCTGAGGCATGATATTGGAATGTTTTTTCGAAAAAATTATCTAAGAAGAATTGATAGAAAATTACTCTGCACAGAGGACCGTTTGTTTAGGATCCGAGAGATTTGTTATATAAACTGAGGTTGGTCTTTCCAACTAAGGAAAAATGTAGCCATGGACCATGTAATGTGAGTATGTCTACGTAGCTGTAAATGTAAGCCTTTGAGAGACTTGCATTTAAGAAAGTGATCAATTGTTTTTGACACTTGTGGAGTTCAGCATGACTGCTCCCCAAGCTGGGGAAACCAATGCCTGTTGGAAAGAAGTTTAGAGACTTAAATACTGTGGGTAATATTCTTGGGCCCATAAATCTTTTATTTATTTTGAGCTTTTGAAAGAAATGCGTTTGTTTATGTAATTTGCATGCTTGACAAATTGGAGGGACTAAATACCTCTGGGTATTTAAAAAATTCCGCTTCATGCACTGCCGTACCATCGGAACAGAAATTCTTGAATGTTTATTTATTTCCGGGTCTAGGTTAACAAAGAATGTTTTGGTAGAGTTCATAGTCGAGTCAAGGTCCACACACCGGGTCGGAATGTTTGCTAGAAAGAACTTTCCCTAGGACTTATTGTATAGGAAGGGAGAACAGTTAGCAGAGTTTGGAGATACTAGTTCTTTGCATGCAGTGCACTTGTAGAACATCACAAATATTATCAAAGACAAATATTAATGAAACCGGTGCTAAAAAGCACTCACCTGAGGGGCCCTCATTCATATTATCAGATGCAAAATTTTCAAGTTGTAGAGATGCGTAGATGGGCTCGAATAAAAATACAGCTGAATAGACCCTAATTCCTGGAAATAAGGTTACATATAACAAATATGCATCTCTTTCTTCTCTTCCCCGTCCGTAGTGGAGCTTCTAATGGGGACAGAAATTCTGTCTCGACTGGATTATCTGTGGGGAGAATTTGACTGTCCCCGTCCCGTCCCAATATTTTCACAAAAAATGTTGTCCCCAGTCCCGTCCAGGAAATTGGGACACAAAGTTAATTTCCTGTCCTGCCCAGTTGCCGAAATCATTCTACTAATTGTCCGGAGCCGTTCTGAATCTCTTCGAAGCCAAGCAGTTTGAATTTTAATTCGGTCTTATTGTTTGCTTTAATATGTGATAAACTGCTACTTTAAGTGGGATTATGTCCCTACAAAAATTCTTTGTTTGTTTCAAAATCAAGTCAATATATAATTACTAAAAAGTAGTACTTGGCGCTGGTATGGATATTACTGTAGTAAACAGGGGACGTGTAGTTTGTAAGTTTATTAAGGGGTACTTTTTAGTGTAATTATCCAGGATTTAGGTACTACCTGAATACACTGATAAACCAAGCATTTCAATTAATGATTATGTGCCAGTATATCATTAAAATAAAGACACAAGGGGTACTTGTTCCTGTACCGTGTACAGATGCAAGAATAATTATTATAATTTTGAAGTACTTCGTGGAAAGTAGTTCATTCGAATTGTTTATATACAAAGATATGTATAAGCAGTGAAGAGTCAAAATAATGCACATAAATATATTTTCATTTCAAAACAAAATGTTCAACATTTAGTTTCACTGTTAATTAACCTTTCATAGAATCCTTGCAAGAATATATCTCAACCATTTTGCCACTTCACCAATGATTTGCAGTTTAAATCAAATAAGTATCGTAAGAGAAACATCTACCAGAATTAGAAATGTCCGCATTTTGGGCACGGATGTGAGTATGGTACTTATGGCCGGCAACAATTTTATTTTCCCGAAAATCTATGAGGACAACTTTGTTTTCTCCGGAACCTTTCCGGTCCTGTGTCCCGCGAGGAGTCCCTGTCAGAAGCTCTACCCGAAGTTTGCTTTTTTATGTTATTTTTATGCGTGCACTAGAAATGTACGGGAGTATTTCCAAGAACGAATTTATATGTAAATATTTTAAGAGCTGCTCGTATCCCTGTCGTTTACAAGAAGTTTCCAAGTTCGAATTAATAGTGAGCTCCTCCGTCTGCCATAGAATCAGAAATCTCAGATATGTACAAGCTAACTCCGAGTAAGGCAAAGCAATGAAAGGCAATTGTAAGACATTCACATTGCATTCGTATCTACACTTTAAAAAGTAGCACGCGGATTTTCAGAATTCTATTTTCTTTCCATCCGCAGTACAGCAAAATCTGTCGACTTCAGTTTCAAAATCCTAGCACAAGCTTTGGCGGGGTTGTCAAAATTACCTATTTTTGAGCCAAATGTAAAAATTGTTTTTGTCTAGAGCGAACCATTTGGGTCCTGCTCTCTACGTCAAGGATCAATAAATATCCTTAATGTTTTTAAGTTCGTGAATTTCTTAAAATTTGAAATAGTGGACTCAAAATTTCAAAAAATAACAGTCACTTTTGAATGGGATGTGCTGACACCTCGGTCATTAATATCTCATTCACAGAAGGTTGATCTTGAACTTTAATTTTATTGATCTAAAGAAAAATTTGAATTTTAAAGAACTCCAAGCAGAAAATTCACAATTATGGGAGTTTCAACCAAAATCTTCAGCGTTGAAACCAGCTCAGTTACTTTTTGGATAAATAAAGATAATAATAAAGATGATAATAAATAAAGATGTACGTTTCTGGTAGGGCTCGTCAACGTAGTTTAACTGAGTCTGAATTGCTTCCAGTCCCTGGATGCATTTGATACACAATGCAAAAAATTAGTAAAACGTTTCTGTACTTTTCCAAGCATGACGGTCAAAATTTAGGAAAATTGTGCAATTACAACCAAATTTGATTCGAAGTTCGAATGAGGTACTGCTCTTGGTTCTGTGCTGGTAATATTTATGGAGTTACATCCTCATCAAAATATAACATTAGAAGAAATGTAAAACAAGCTGCTCACCGCCATCAGCTCTTCTCAATAAGTAGCTTAGGAAAGGGCTTTACAGTATTTTGCAGTTGAATAACAAATCCCATATCGCATGCTGTGTTGAAAAATTAAAATGCAGGAACAACTTAATTGACGATTCATTGAATGTTACATTGAAAAAAAAGTAGAATGCACAATGTAATGTGGATTGTTAACTGATGACATTATTGGATTTGAATTATTTTACAGGCTGTGGCTGAAGTGAACAATTACGTGGCTCAATTCCGTGACTTGCTAATCCACATCGGACAATCAAGGGATGGACCAGAAATGCGCGAGAAGATACGCCGAATGAGGAGACTCGGCATTGACTCGTGTCGTCACGCCGTTCACATGCTTTTACAGCAAGTTCGAAGGTAATGTCATGACTTAACGTTGAGCTTGAGACTCCTCCATGGAGTCATCCATCACTTACACGTAATTGGTACGAAAGAGAGCAAAAAGAAGGAGTAGAGGATCATGGGCCCATTATCACTTTCTGTCTCTCTGCTCAGGGTCAGCCAGACAAAGTTTTTGCAGGTGTTCTTTATCGCCCTTAAATAAAATGGCCTGTCGTGCGCAAAGTGGCAGAGTCTAAACTTTCCTCATGCATCATCTCTACTCCACTTGACAACACTCCAAATTTCCTTTTATTTCTTCTCCCATCAACTGGACGGCATGTAAGAGGTCCTCAGACTGGGACGAGAGAGTCTCTGCCACTCCATCCTCCCCAACCAATGTCCTAGGCATTGTCGAGGGAAGGAAGGCGAGTGAGAGTCTACCTAATGGAGCAAGTGTTTACAAATGGAGGCATAAGGAAATAATAAAAGTACTTCGTCCAACTAGGGAAGATATTTTGACTGGGAATGTATCTAAATGTATGGAGAATAATACGGATGCCCCTCTCCATCCCTTTTTTGTTTGTCCGAGAAATGTATTCCGCTTTCTCGTATTTCAGGGACTAGAGCTCCTCATGGGTAGACTCTCGTACTAGTGCTCTGCAAAAATACCCAAACATACTATCCTGGACTGTGGCACGTTCCGAAAATCAAACGCAAATTATGCCATAACTTACATTTCGGATCATTTGACGACTTCCACCATTCCTGCCTCTATATACATACATACATATAATTATACATATGCACTGCATATTACTCAGCAGACCTTGGTTTTCTCACCGCAGGCATTTGAGTAATGTGAGTGGATAAGTTATCCATAATAGCACCGGGCTGATTAAAGTGCTGTGTAATAGTGTGGCATCATTCCCAGCATATGGGGTCACTTATATCCAGTGCTGAGGCTTTAACTAAATGTGGGACACCGAAGACAAAACTTCTGGAGAAACTTCCGCCAGCCTAATATAATTACATATGTACATATCTATAGATATGTAAATATGTCAGATCCTAGCTGGAGCTAGGAATGCAGGCTGGAAAAACCTGTGGCTTTGTTTGTACGGTAGAGACACAGTCTGGGCACAACAGGTGCATACAAAGTGTTTTATTTACTATAAAAGTTGATCATATCATTCGGCACTCTCTTCATTTTTTCCCGATGGATTCCCGCTTACTCTAATGTGTGGAGGACCGGCTCTGTGGGTTTAAAAAGCTGGGTCTGTTGTGGGAAAAAGTTGAGGTTGGGCTTTAGTAAATTCCGGGAGGACCACTATACATAGATACTCGCATGAGTTGGAATAGTTGTCACATCTTTTTCCTCCCTTCGCTTTTTTTTACACCTTTTGAGCTTGTTCAGTGAATTATGTTGAGTCTCGACTACGTCATTATCCTTTGCAGAAGTACAAAACTGATTTCTGTGCTGAGACTTTAATGAAATTAATTTGCACAAGAGTCAGGGGCTATATTTTACTTTTCTCTTACAACAGGAACTTCCTGGGCGTCCCTAATTTAAAGTAGCTCCTCTGTCCTCCTGAATAAAAACGAAAGCAAGGGCTAAAAATAGCAAGTTGTGCAATTCTCACTGGTGTACTGAATTTAGAATAGCCAGCAGGAATTTCTAAGGTTAATAAAGTGGTGGCATGAGAAATGGAAATTTTTCCTCCCGTTTGGACTTGGAACAATTTAATGAACAAGTGTCACTGCTCGGATTTTTAAATCAATTTATTTGGGTGCCCTGTCTGCTCCATTGGAGTTCATAGTTGTTGTAATTAAGAGTCAAACGTAGGAGAAAACATTGGAGAGAATTTTCTTTTAAAATCGATAGTCATTATCCACCAAGCCCCAACTTCTCTCATTGTGTCCCTTTCTTTCACAGCTAGCTATAGTCATTCTTCTTTTTCTCAACCACTTACGGCACCATGTGTTTCACTCAGTCTTCTATTCCTCTAACTTTTACTTGGCACACTTCCGCAATTTTACCTTCCCAGACGAAATCTACCAAAGACCATGATTGAGGGAAAATCCATTTTTATCAATAGAGAAGCGGGAGCTCGAACCTTCAATCTTTCCGACAATTGACATCATGACTCTTCTGGGGCAGTTACCACCTTCGTTTCGTTGGTTGTACAAATAAAGCCACCTACTGTGGCACCATTCAGTATGTCGTTATTTAAGTCTACTCTTAAAGGGTAGAGCTTTCGGACGATTAAAAAGAATTTTGTCTCTACAGAGTACATAGATAATTATAATTACAGCATAACAAACATATGCCAAAGGTTTCGCCAATGGAAAATACATGTGAAGAAAAGAGATGCGAAACGGCATGTACATTTCTTCAATTTTTTTTAGCCCATTATAAATTAATCCGAAGGAAGGGCCATTCAAGGGAAAAATCTTAAAGGTTAAAGGTAATCGGAAATGACGTAATAATTTAATAAAATCTATATTTGGTGGAACGTATACTGTAGAATAAGCCCCAGTGCTTTTTTCCTGCAAATCGGAATAAGCCCAAAGATCAAGCACTAACTAATCGTCAATATTGCTTTTGTATTTGAATGTACCTTACACAAGTCTCAAACAGTATTGTTAATAACAAAACGGTATCTAATATTGACATTGTTTATTTTTATTTGCTCATGAAAGCATTACGGTAATAATATTACATATGTATAAGTAACTATTTTCTGAGACAACCTCGCCGCAGCCTATGCTGTGCGATATTCACCTTTATTTTTAATTATCCTAGACATTGTGGACTTGTAAATTTCGATATTTCTATCTTTTATTACTCCCACTTTTACACGACAGTTCAATCAAACCTTGGAAAGGTCCTTGACTCTATTGTCAAGGTCGAGGTCAATTTTCCTCGGCATAGTTAACTTTGTGGGGTTTGACACTAACAGAATACATAGATTCGGAAACCCGTGTAAAGTTAACTAAGCCGCCAAATTGCCATTGAAATTGGGCTAATTAGAGAGCAATTTTGTATGTCCCATTATCAATGTTCCAGTCTCAGTAGTGCCTCAGGAATTATTTCACGTTTATGTTGTCCAGGGTTTAAAATCTCGAAACGAATAAATTTGGGACGTTTTGTGACTCTTGTGTGGCTATAAGCTCATTCGAAAGTAATTGACTTGCTCCATACAAATAATAGTAGTCGGAAATTCGATTTCGTAGTCAAAATGTGGTCTTTGGGTGTAATCAAAAACCAAAATGGGAAAAAAAATTGGCAGAGAATTTGTGAGACTTTGCCCCTTCCTTAGGAATAATTACTTAGCCTTTGACATTCGATGAAGTTTCTAATTCATTAAATTTTTTCCTTTAAAATTACGAAAAAACTGATGTCGAGAGCCATCATGAATTTTGACTAACGGCAATAATTTCTGACTAGAAAGTAGCATCAAGGTCAGTATTAGATCATTTCAAAGCAATAATTCTTCCTTCTACAAATTTTATTCAACCCGATCAAAATTTTGAAATCAAAGTCAAAACAGTGGCGAGATATTTAAAAATTTGTGACTTTTAACCAATAGTTACTTCCAACCTGAACGTTGGCTCTACAACAGCTAGCAAGGAACAAACCGAAACGGTTTGTTTTTATTTACATACATAACTACAATAATTATGGGTTAGAAATTATATAGCAGCTTGGGAAGTGGCAATGAGTCTAGGGGTTGGTTGTTATACTAATGTGTCATGTGGCTCATGGAAATGATGTGAGGTTGTGGCTACCCATTAAGCTCTTAGTGGTCATTATGTGGAACGAAGCAAGCGCGGAATTTGCTAGTACATAGTAATTATTACAGGTATGATTGCTTCACAAATACCACTTTTTGAAGAGACAGGAAGAACACGGGAATTATTATTACATGTTTGTAAAAGTATGAGGTGGGTAGAGTTTTAATGAAATAAAAATTTTTATTGATTGGAAATCATGTGGGCATTAGATATTATTAAGTTTGTGTAAAAAGCAGTATTGCTAAACTCTAACGCAGGGTACTGCGGAGGCAAACTACAAGCCAATAAGTTTTGCAAAAAAGATTTAACGCAGTGCTTATGAGACACAAGTAAAATTTGTTGGCAAGGAGAAAGTTTGAAAATCCTAGTAGGTCTCTTATAGAGTAGGAGGGGAAGTGATACTAGAAAACAAAACTAATGAGCTAGAATTGTACGTAATTATGTGAAACTTTCAATGTTTTATTCCCAGAGAAGAGCTGCCATTTCTAAGCAACCCATATGTTGTTCTGTTTCTAGTCTCCTCTTTGATCCAGTCCCAGTCCTCACTGTCAGTGTAACATGCTCACATCAGCGTACTCATTGTCAGCTCGTGTGTGTGTGCTATTCCTATTTTATAAATCAATATTTATTTATTTACTGTTTACTCTTCTACTCCTCACCCTATACTTTTCATTAATCAGATATACACTGTGCACACAGCTCTTATGAACCTTTTTGGAAGGTAATCTTTAAGGGGTAGAGTCGGAATTTAAAAAAATATTTTCCACCTATTCGTTATTAATTTTTGATATGGTTCCGCGATACTGATTCCAGGAAGAAAATATGTAGGTAGTTTCCCGGAATGATGTATTTATATTGTATATACATATGTATAGATATATTCTACATGTATACACTTCTCATTTAAATTCCACTTGCACTGTGGAGCTCCTTTGGTATTCATTGCTGTGGGGATTCGAGCAGGTAAAAGTCGAGGGATCTTGTATTAGTTGACGTAGGAGGGTTATGTGACTTGGGAATATATAGTATCTACACTCGGAAAAAAATTATGGTCTCACTTTCAGAGAATTCTTCCTAACTCAAGGATGTCATAACTAGCAAAATTTCCTCGCTTCGAAGGGTTATCCCGTTATTCACTCTTATGTACATACTGAATAATTATTACAAACTTGAGGGTTTACGTACGAATATCAAAGCTCATATTTCATGGACGGAAACCTTAGAATACCGTCCTGTCTTGTTAAAATAATATTGTAAAAACAATGTTAACACTAGCTGGAATATTTGCTGGGCTTCAAAGTTTGGTATCAAAGAGATCTCTGCGCTGTGAAATCATATGAGACTCATATGAGTAGGAGGGTTGTAGGAAATGAGAAGGAAAAGCTCGAATGAAATAGGCTATGAGATGAGAGGTGATAATTTCTTTCAGAGAGCTCAGTGTTGACTGACATTGGAAATGTCACTCCGACATTTACGGGAAAACTGGGAAATATTGCTCGCCAGATCATCGGGCAGGGTGGCTGGGTTTGGGTAATATTGGAGAATTTTTTGTGAGATGTCAGGCTGACCTTGTTGGAAAACATTTTTTTATGTTCAGACTTCTGATATAATTTCGGGCAAGTACTTCACCTCTATATAAGCTAACTGAGCCATTTGCAAGAAGCTATTACAAGTGTTCTAGACTCCATGGATTTTGTCGGATTTACCCTCTCCAACTCTCATTTCCCAAAAACTTACCGCAAGTTTCGACACCGTGTCCAGATTGGTCAACGTACAAATCAGTGGCCTTTACGCTGCCTTTTTTACCGCTGATTTACGATTTAGTTGGTAAGCCTATGCTTGCATACATCCTGTGCCTGCCTGAAATAGTTAACACAGGAGTCTTATGTAGATATGCTTGTTTAAATGCCACTTGATTTGGCTACAGAAGTCCTGACTTGGCTCTTTTCAAAAAATCTTTTTGAAAAACGATTGTGCTCAAAAACAAAATTTATTAATTTAAAATCCACACCAAATTTCGACTTGGCTCACATTTCCCCATATGACCGAAAAGTGTTGACCCAGGTCAATGAAACAAATTTTAGGAAATGGGGAAAAGAATTGTCTACAAACTGGGAAGATCCATTTATGAGCTATTTTATGAGCTACTCCCTTACGTGGGCCAGAGGTGTGGGACACTTGTTTTTGTGCCACATGAAAATTTTGGAATAAAATGAAAAAAAAAGCGCTTTTGCTGTAACTATGTACTTCCTAATATGTTGCCAGTATTCAGTTGGCATTGCGTTACGTGACTGTATTTCGGACTCATTTGATGGACGTAGAAATTTATTCGATGGCTATATTTCCAGCACAGTTTCTTGCGTATGTACATGCGTATACCCAGCAAGTACTGATGTATGTTTATGTGATTTGTGTGTGACCACCTCATGCGAGGCAATTACTCAAATATTCCAAAGGAAGTTTCTCTTTCCCAAAACCTTCCGAAACCACAGTGTAATCTCAATAATCCAGTCTTTTTGTGTCGTGAATACTAAACTTTAAGTAACAAATAATTTGCATAATCCTCGTTGCAAATGGAACAATACATTTCACTAACAACGATATTCATTTCCTTCATATACTGTACGGCACTCAACCTGGGACCCTATGTCATATCTGTCCATTATCTATATCTAAATGTAAATTCTTAAGAGATCCAATGGGACTCGCTACTTATTGTTGGTAGTCACAAAATACAAATGATACTCCCAGAAACTAGTCCCGACTACTCTTTATCACAGTCACATGTTCAAATTAATGGCCAATAATCCATGCATATATAAACTTCGTGTGCTGCCAAGTACTTCAACTTGAGTAAATTGTCCGTGAAGAAGAGTAAAAATGTACTAAGTGTATTTTCGGTGGGAGGAGTACTGCGAATGTATCAACGTGACTTTTCGGTGTAAAGCAAAATAACCTACACTCAAACCTCCCTAATTGTAAGTCCAAGGTGTAACCCAGTCCGTTTTCACTAAAAGGAAAAATATACAAACATTAAGTGTGCAAAGTGGGCTCCAAAACATAGAAGCCATCAATTTTAGGATAAAGTGTACCCCCTCGGTTTTTTACTTTAAAAATTTAATGCACTTGGTCTATTTTACATTCAGTGAGACTACATTTACAGAAATAAAAAAACATTAGGGATTTATTTATTTAACCCACTATTTAGCATGAGGACTTTCAGAGACTTCGAGCATCTCCCCGCTTTAATCCCCAAAATACTTTTCGCTTTCCGTGACGATTACTATCCACGAGGGTTCCGGCTTTCTAGTGCTATCATGATCTTGCAGCGGCTGTCATATGTACATTCTTACATACATACATATGTCTGAGCAATCAGGAAAAAACCCAGTGGTTAAAGGATCTTTCCTATTGAGCTCAGTTTGAAACCATTCCAGGTTCTGATTAAATATGTGACACAGGTTGCGCTACGAGGGTAATACAATTTAGCTCCCGTTTGAAGGAACTTCCCTGGGCTTTCTTAGGTGCTACCCAGCAGGTATGCATTGCTTTGGATATGGTGGGCATGGCACGAGTAATTAAAGATCAAGGTTCAGAAAAATTAACTTTGAAAGAATTTAACAAAAAACCGACGAGAATTCAAACGAGAAGAGTCTGAGCATGCACAATTAATTTGTAACACCCAAACTACTTTCTTCCGCATTTCCCTCAAATGTTCTGATTATTGTTGTCGAAAGACTGGAAAGAAGGTCATATCCTTTCCTTAGTAAGGATTAAGGTCTTTGACCCAACATCAGTTAAAAACTTGAAGATAAGGGACTACAAAAAAGGTAGATACACTCCCTTTGGTCAAGGGGGAATAGGAATGGCCAAATACCGTATCCATAAACAGTATTCATACCAAAAGGTAGCTGCTAATCGTGACAGGTGATGGTGTGTCACGGCATGTGTACAGGTGTCACCTACAGGTTTCTTAGACATGGGGTAGTGGGTAGGTTAAAAAACTCAATTTTCAGCGTAACATTAAATGTTCGTTGTCAGGCTATAAGAACACCGCTGGGATTTACACAATAATAGATTATTTTTCCTTATCGAAATTGTACCCAGTCCATTTTTCTTCATCACCCTCGTGTACTTGTAATCTGGTGTTAAGAATCAGTGAATAATGAGGCGGGTAGATTTATAATCATGCAATCTAATATTTGTACATTGTACGACTGTATATTTCATGCTAAATACCGCAAGTAGAACTCATTGTAATTTTTGTGGGTTGGTTGGTAAGGATGGATGAATTTTGTATGGTGGGGAGTCACAGCGGTAGCAAAGCACAATTGTGTTTGTGATGTGGTTTCTGATTAGCACGCAATGCTCTAGTCACTAATGTGACTCCTTAAAGCCCGAGGTAGGGGTATTTTCCGTAATAATTTGTCCACGTTCCACGGCCCTACTCTCTAAATGCTGCATTATTTTTCGTAGTTTCAACTCACATTAAAAGAAGGTGGTTGGTCCAGTTGTCTACCACTGGCTGTTATTTTGTGAAAATAAATTGCATGACGCTTGTTAAAAAGTAGTGCACATGCGTCTCCATAATATTGACTCTCAGCTGGAGCAATACAAATGGACAATAGTTGGAACTATTTAGATTAGAAAGAAATCTACATAATGTATGAGACAAACATAATGTATCTATCTATCCTGAATCGTAGCATGGATGGGTTTACAAAACCATGATTGGACTAATTGTAAAACAGTTATTGCTTAATGTCTTAACCACATATTGCTAATTACAATAGTTGGTTACACATACTGAGTACGCGGGCGGTGAAACTGCAAATTATACGGACGTGTTTATTGCGGGTCATTTGATCTTATGCGCAATTGTGGGAGTGAGCGTTGTAAGTTGTAATTGTAGGCAAGTGAAAATTCAAGGGATGTGCTTCACTTTGGGCTAAAAATTCTTCGCCAGCATTGTGGTACATATTGGGAAGAGAGCTAGTTGTATTTGCCAAAAATGCATGGAGAAAAAGGGGATAATGGATGACATTGGCATTGGCAGTGATGATGATATTATGTTTATTGCAGTGACATTTCCGAAGGAATTCCGGTGGACTTCAGTCCTCAGCTGGTGCTGCTATTCTTCTGCACACAACTACTCCTACGAGAGCTGCGGAAGTGCCGAAGACTTGTCATGACTATGCCTATCGACATGGCTTCGTACTACGGTAACCCTTCCAAACAAAGTTCTGTCAAAATCATTTTATAACTGTTGTTAGTTAGTATTCCTTTCAAAAATCTACTCTATAGAGTACAGTGCATGATTCAGTTCAGCCTAATCGACTTTATAGGTGTCATGCTTAATAATAATAGTATGTATTATAATAAGAATAAAATAACGTTAATATATGTACATTAATTATTATTGCTTACAATTAGATGATATTTAGCGATAAAAACTGTGGTATTAGTTTCTTAATCGGCAGTCATAATATTTTGTGTACATACGTATTTACGTGTGTTTATACATAGGCGACATATTTTGATTTCACGAGTTTACGTTTGATCCGGTCTCTTTTGAAATCAATGGGCTTCTGACTGGTTGGGTTATTGTGCGGTGGTATTGTCAAATTAAATTGCGCTCGGATAAATGTGTTCACAGGAGACATGTAGGGATTACAGGAGATACAGTATGTAGGGATTACAGGAAATATTTAAGGTTTACAGGAGATATTTAGGGTTTACAGGTAATATTAAGGCTTTACAGGAGGTATTTAGGGTTTACAGGAGATATTAGGGCTTTACATGAGATATTGAGGCTTTACAGGAGATATTATGGGTTCACACTACATCTGCCGGTGGATAATAACGCCAGTAAAAGCTTTGCCCAATCATCAACTGGTGTTTGCGCCACCTGTCGTATTCATACATACTGTGAGTCTCGAAATTTCCAACATACATACATTTTAGCATGTTTATATGTGGCTTATTTTGCGTTCCTGAGGTCAAATAGATGACCCGATCACCTTTAAAAACAATAGGCTTCTGACTGATTACGGGTATTGTGTCACTGTCAAAAGTTTGAATTGCCTGGTGACGTTGGTTTGACAGTTATTGTGATGTCGGACAATTATTCATTTATCTCGCTGCAGTCTTGACAGAACTTACAATTAACTTATAGATGTGACTTGTATATGTTCGATTGCTAAAGTACTACGCGTCCCATTGCAAGGTGACCGCCAAGTTAATGTTGTGACCATTGTATCGAGGTTAATGAAATTGAAGCTCATGACTTTTTCAGCCCATTCCCAGGGCATTTCACGGTGGGCTACACTGGTAATATATAGTTCATTCATTTCTTGCACACTTCAAAGAATGCGATACAAAGTTGCTAATTGCGGAGTTATAATTAATTTCTTACCTGAGCATACATATAGAACTTCTAAGCTCAGGCGTAATTTCCTTATGAACACGTACACACACGTACATAATTATTATCCAACGTTCTTAGAATTAGTTACTTGTACAGGCCGTTGACTATGGCAGTTCTTGCCTTGTATCCTATTGGTTGTTACAAATTGTTCTAATATTGAATCCTAATCCCTACTAGTACCGCAAAATTGAGTTAATTATCAACAAGTGATGGCTAGAAAAAAATTAGACTAAATACATAGTTGTTATAAGCCACAGGCTATTGAAAAAAATTCCTGCGAATTGTACACTTCTTCTGGAGGACATGTACAGAGAGATATAAATACCTATGTATATTGAGCCAGACAAACCTAGTTTGTATGTTACGGTATGTGCAGATCTTAGGGATACGATTCATAGGATGATAAAAAATACATGGAAGTTAAAAATACAAATTCCACCCTTATGTTGATTAACAGCTGAAAATCGTCCCGGAACCTCGAGTCTGGGTGGGGTTTTGTCGCAAATAATCCTCTGTCGCCAACTCAATCCGGACTTCAATCAAGAAGAGCTTTGCTCCATTGACAAGGACACTGTGGAAATTTCTGACCTTTTGGACGAAATGCAAGAGTTCATGCCAAAAGAAAATACTCAAACCCTCGCTCTAGCCGGTGAAGACGTTTTCTCGAAATGGGCCAGACGTCGCCGAAAAAAGACAATGTACCGTAACCTGGGATCTCTGTGTTGTGTGTCGAAGACGGGTAGGTTTACAGTGTAAACCCCAAGAGCCAATTTTTCCAAAAAAGAAAAGGAAACGCTATTAAAATCATTCAGCCTACGCAAAAAAAAAATACTCTGTAAAGATAATCTGTCAACTCACCATAAAATTACCTGAGTTAGTTTCAAGTGATAATTAATTAACTTAATGAAATCAGAGAAGTTTCCTCCATTTACATCAGATAATAGAAAGCCAAAAGAGAGGATTCTACACTTGTGTAATTATATACATATACCCATAAATATTTAATTTACTTCACTGGTTTGAGACACAGTAAATCCAGTAAAAGTAAAAATATATGCATCACAACATGGAACATATGTACATTCGTCAAACTTCCTTCATTCTTACTCTTATTGTAATCAAAATGCCAAATTATTCTTGCACACACAACACACATGTCATACAACGAACTTAAGGAATCAAACTACACTTAAATCGAACACTTAATGTTTACTTATGAAATCTATCACGGTATTTATTAATCCTATTGGATTTTACTTGTATTATAAGTAATAAATAATTATATAACGTTCCTTTTAGCCGTCGTCGTCACATCCAGGAACAGTACGAAATCTTACAAATTTCGCCACCGCTAACGTTCCATTAACTCTGGCATCCTTTTCCACAAAAGCCCTAAGAGTCATTTTTAATCCTTTTTGTTGCTAGTATTTATCCGCATAGCTATTTGAGATTGAGGATAGTCGGAACTTTATTGTACGAATCAATTCTTTAAAAATTCCGTGAAGGAATTATAGACATTTTTATATTTAGGACACACAAAGTGCACATGGTTACATCTAATTTTTGAACTGTGTATGAATCCATGCAACGTTTTAGGAACACATCCAACGGACGTGGTGAAAAATCAGAAATAATAAAAAATTGGGAAAACATCTAGTCTTTCTGACAGTGACTGACGGGTGTCACTCACTTTAGGAGTATAAATTTCATTTCGTATTTATTTCTGGGAGGAAAAATCCCGTTTACAATTTGCGACTCAGTTACTCTTTTAGCCTGACAGTACTTTCGTATAATTTATAATACATTTTACTGGAATTGAATAGAGGAAATCGTATCAGGATTTATGTAGATCAATCATTGCCTAGAACTCCCAGAGATGTTGGGATTATTTTTGGTTACACGAGAGATATGATTGTAGCAAATATAGTATAGCAATACGGAGTTGAGAGCTGAGCATATTATGAAAGGATTTATACTAACTCTCGACTCTATAACAATAAGTTGAGGCTTTACTCCAAGTTTGTATACTTGCTCGCTGGTGATAAGTGATCATGCTAAAACTTGTATTTCTGAAGGCACTGTAGGAAAATCCTGTGACTCCATCCCTGAACCATGGTCTGTCACATAATTTAATAATCACGGTAATAATAATTATTATTGAGCAAGTATGTGTGGGTATTACCGTTATGACAAGAAATTATTTATATTCAAATAATATTTAGTATGTATGATTGACTGTATGATGGAAACTGTCACGTACAACGAAAACCTGTCAGCATACATAAACATGTTAGGGTAGTCTATTGTTATAGGGATATTTTTTTCTTGTCATCTGTATTGCTGTCGGATCCTCAGAGTATAGTCAGAGAGATGTGATGCAGTGTGAGTCGAAGAGTACATGCGCACTTATTCTGAAGCAATCCTGATGAGATTAATTCATTTTTACTTTACGGCCCAAACACCCGGCACAACCTTACCAGGGATTTCTTTAGTTGAAGAAGATAATCAGATATAGATTTAATTAATTAAGACAAGAGATCTCCACTTGGAATGTTTGCCCAAAGCAAGAGCGAGATTCGGAAACAATCGAATGTTAAGCAGCTTGGTCCTATTGTGACAGTTTATGGTTTGTTTCTAGCTGATTTGTCATAGCTGCCTGTGTAATTATTATGTATTTCTATTATTTCCATTTTTCTCAAATTAATAAAAATCACACTACTCTTGTACATATACTTACGTATAATGATGTAATTATACACCTAGGATTCTAAAAATGAAAGCAATAATAAAGATTTTAGATGACCGCCAATTTAGTCCCAGACCTTGTCACAATTCTGCGTAATGTCTCACATCCAAATTGTTTACGGTACCATGAATATAGATAGATAGTCAAAATTAAAAAACTCCTTAATTCATAAAAACAACGGAAACGGGACCGTGTATTTGTGTGCATGGGAATTCCCGGTAACAGAAGGGAAAATCCACGGAGGCAACATAAAATCCAGGATTTCATTTCACATGCCTTCTCAAATTGATTTTTCCTTAAAACGATATAACCCGTAATCTCCCTCATACCTGTAGTACGTCAAGGCAGGACAACCTCTTATTTTTTTGTAAAACTATGCACGTACATTGTGTGCATTCATTTGCTTATCCGTTTGCTTACCCCTAATTTATTTAAATTTACCCTTTTAGCTAGCCCGTGTTTCTTTTGATTAGAAAGAAATGATACTGAATTTGTAACCTGAGAATTACTGTCAGCTAACATTTGGGTGAGTAGATTCGATGGAAAGCACTCAACGCCCTCCAAGGAGTGCCATGACCATTGTGTTTGATGTACATGTGCCAAGAAACCGTTTATGTATAATTCCCTTTAACCCATTTAGGGAGGGAAATATTTCGCTGTTTTACTTCCCCTATGTTATTTCTTAAAATTTTTCATTTTTTCCATTTCACTATTCCAGGGACAGAGTGGCCAAAGAAGGCAAACAAATATCACAATCTGTTTAGAATAACTCAAAATTTTAGAAAAATATCTTTTGACTCTCGTTTATAAGAAATTTCATGTACTTTTTTCCCCGACCTACTAAACAAGTCCATACGTCACGTCTAGAACTGTCGGCAAGACCAGTAAAAATAGAGAGCAAGGTCAGGGAAAAGCTTCGCGAGCGAAAGTGAGAAAGATGGGAAAAGGAGGATTTTTTGATGTTACCATTTCATCATGGTTGATTTAACGTTCGTAAAATATTCCGGAATATTGTGCTTGAAACGAAATTCATGGGGTTCCATTCAAATTTAATGGCATCTTCCCAAGTCAAAATTGCTCCCTTACGTCCAACAATTTGAGGCTAAATATTTATTTGAAAGAGTTGACATACGACGAACCCTTCTCTTGCATTCTAAAATTTTAATTCGAGACCTTAATTTTTGACTTTGAAAAATAGTACCAATTCAGATTAAATTTTCAAGACGAGATTTTTTAAATATTAGGAAATAATTATTTCAATCTGTCAAATTTTGAGTTTCCTTAGAAAAATCTTTAATTGGCACCATCAGTTATATCAACAGCTTGTGGGCTAGCGAAATTTTGAAAAATCTGAAAGAATTTGTAAACTATGGAGGAATTGAATTTTTCCCTCCACCTCTCCTCATATCTATATGGGTTAGAGGGGTCAGTACATAAGGTTTCTGGGCACCCTCTGCTTACATAAGGGTGCAATGGGGTGTCATTCCTCTATTGTCTTGCATTGTCCATTAAGCATGTCTTTGCATAATTGAAGCTTCAAGGTCTCTTCACTCAAGTCGGACGTGCTTACTGAACTCAGGTAAGAACATCCTTGTGATGGAACCTGAAAAGACTCCATGCAGCAGCACTCACGGAGTAAAGACCAAGAGGATACAAGGACAGTGGGGTGCGTCTCTTATTCCATGATTTGCAAACAAACTCACGTCAACACTCTCTTAAGCTCTGACAATAAACAATAATCCAATTAATACGATCCACTTGACTTTTCGCTTCATAGCAAAATAAATTACAAATTGCTCATTGAAAGATATTATGTAAAAACAAATCAGTTTATTTTTAATTGAAAATGCATCCAGTTTATTTTTCCTCTTCAAAGACGATAATATGATGCTCTCATATTGTTTTAAGCATTAAACTTATAACCTATTTGTCAACGCTGAAAATACTATACATACGCTTTGAATATAGTGGGGCACCGTCCGAGTAAATAATTTAATCCAATTTTATTGACACTCATACCTTTGGATTACGTGGAAAATTAATGTGAGCTTTATTTATGTATTTGAGAGCCTGTGTTTTTAGTCTGTCATTGCATAAAGCAGTAAAAACTCCCTATTCTGATGCATTTGACTATTCTGGAGTATGTAGATACATGCATATACTATGATCCTATATATGTATCATAAGAATGGATACATCAGAGGGCTATTGAATTGTTCAATATTTACAACAATCGTAAAATTTGAAATGGAAATAAAGATGTTATCATTCAAAATGAGCCTGCATTCCTTGCTTCAAAGAAAATTGTAATTCAGAGGGAATTATGGGTTGGATTATACACGCGTTCTAGAGGAATAAGTATTTTATTAAGTTGCGAGACCCTAGTTGAACATAAAATATTATCATTATTTTTTTGTCCCCTCGCTGCCTACATGCCTGATTTTGAACAATTTATCCTTCTATCATTCTGATTTATCCTAATAATTGTTACCTTAAGGGTAAGCTTCCTTATATACAATCTGAATCAGAATTTTCCTCTTGTTAGTCTCGGTTATTTTGAAATTTTTGTCATCCCATGTAAGCACACTTGAGATGCGAGTAAGTGTCATGAATACGGCAGAAAATCTTATTAGTGCTTGGGGGAAACTTTAAGATCATCATGACTCTCCGTGCTTCATGAGGTATGTCTTCACATTGCACATTTATCCAAATGACGGAAAAAACACGCGCCCGTATAATTTGGCGAAATAAGAAGTTACAAATTCATTTTCTCCAACTCACTTTATGAAATTCCATCTTGGAAGAATTACACAAGCATTATGGGACATGTTTTGACTCGCGTTGCCCATAGTTCAACTATACTTGAACTCTTGAAGCACAGGGTTAAATGGGGCTGTAACTAGTGCTGTAATTTAGTTGCAGTTTTGTTTTTTATTTTGTGGTATTTTGTTTCAAAAACAGCAACAAAACAACAGCAAATTTATATTCGTCCAATAAAATCAACAACCATAACGCTGCAATTCAAGACAACCACTTAACTAAATGCTGTTAGACATCATTGTCAGTTCCGGTTTGGATATTAGTTAAAGTTTGGGTTTAGTTTCAAATTTGAGTGTTTAAATTTTTATTTAGCGTCAAGTTAAAATACAAGTTTGAGCTTGAATTTAGATTCGAGTTTCAATTTAGATCAATTTCAGATCGAAGTTCAAATTTGACTCGAACTTCAAGGCTGACTCGAAGTTACAAATTAAATCAAAGTTCAAGTTTGAATCGAAGTTGTACAACTACAAATACAAAACAAATATTACGTTCAACGACAACAAAACAGCAACAAAATAATAACAAACTAAACTCGTTTTATGAAAAATTCGGTCACAAGAACAACAAAACTAACAACAAATTACAACACTAGCTGCATCCCCCAAGACATGGCGGATTCAGTCACAAATTCATACAATTCGGATTTCGTTGAAGAATGACACTTTTTTTTTCATAAGGGTGCAGTGATACTACCATTGTCGGATATTCACAGGATTCCCCGAAATTCAAAAACAGTCCGAAAATCAAAACCCAGAATTTAAATGCATTTTAACAGGATCTCATAATTCAATACTTTATTTCGTGCGTACAACAAACACCATTAACTTTGTCATGAAATCCCAAAACCTTTTAAAAATTCCTCCCTTCCTTCCTTAAAATGGTTCCAAAAATCAAATTTTTATCAATTTTAGGAATTTGGAAAATTTCGATTCACATTTTCTTCCCTATAGCCCAGAACGTAATGAAATTTATTAGGGTCATTGAATATCCTTTTAAAATCGTTGCAGGTGGGTAATTAGGAAGGGTAGTGCGGATGCGGATGGAATGACAGTTGAAAAAGGAAGAGTCATGTAAATTGCATAAAGATGAATGTTCGTGCGATTGCTGACTGCATGATATAGGGTCTAAAAAAATGAGTATAGAGACGAAATCGAGGGTCACGATAGGGTGAACAAAGTTGAAATGAGTGTGTGTGTGTATGTGTTTGTGTTTGTGTGGAGGAAAGCCTTGCTCAAACTGGATTTCGGGAACCTTGCGGTTCAAAGCGAAGTGGTAGTAAGCCTATTTGTGTAATTATATATAAAGGAAGTGTTATTACTCTGACGAATATGACAATGGAGAATGGATACATCAGATTACGGACAAACACATATGTACAAGTGGTCGTATCCAGTAGACTTGTTTCAGTCCTTGTGTTCTTCTTCATATAATAAAACAATAAGGAGAGCTTCCATGGAGATACACACCGTCATACTTAGAGCCGCATCAATTTACAGGATCAGATCAAGAGAAAGGTGAGCAGGCAGAGATCAAGTAACAAGCCAAGTGGCTCAGCAACGATTGGAGGAACAAGGTGTTTTGTAATGTAACCCTTACGTTGACGTTGCATAATGACTCCGCAGCCATTACATAAGAGCATGCATAAATACGTGCATTTTGTCACTGGAAAATCAAGGATAATAAATGTAGGATGGTGTGCCCTGGAGTTTGGAGAGACTCTTCACTAAATATGTTATAATATGTATAGCCATCTCTCTGAGGCATTCAAATCAAGCACGACTTGATTCCAAGATCCAGTTCTCGCATATCCCTAACCCCTTCTCACTTCACATCTTGCATTGCACTGAAGACAAGAAAACTTTCCTGACATTCCCAACCAAACAACATCTCACATTACCTTGCATGGTTTTCCTTGGGCAAGAGGTGAGGTATAAGCAAAAGTGCGTGTTAGACAACTGCGTGTGTACGCTATAATAAGACTAGTGGACTGAACTCTTACGCAAACTTACCAGTGCATTTAGTGTTCTCGCTCTTATCAAAAACAAAACTTATCTTTTGGTAAAATTCAGTCCCACTGATCAGTCGCACATTTGAGGAGCTTTCGAATTTTGATTTCCTACAAGGAAGGGGACAGGTGTTGACAAACATGGATTTTTTCAATGCAAGTGGGTCGGACATTGCGGAAGACCTGGGCAAGTTTTTTTATTTAGTTCCGCCGCACAAGTCAACTTTCAAGAATGTGGAAGATGTTCCTTACTACATTTCCGAGGTAAGCCATCTCTTCCCATAATTAGCTTTCAAAACACCCTTAGCTCCTACTTCTTAACTACGTACATAATACATCTTGTGATAGAAGCCGCCGGAAAATGCATCTCCCAACGCTTCCCATATACATAGGTTCAAATATAATTTAATTTAAGCCCTTAAGTAATTAATTAATTAATCATAAATTGTATCAGTTTAATAATATTATTATTATAAATTATCATTAAGTAATTTATTACTCAGTTGGTCATTTACTCACTCACAATCAGAGTTGGGGCTAAGCGAAAATACATAGCTACAGGTATCCTACAAATACTGGAGGTCCAGTTGAGGAAGGCACATCACAGTTTTTGTTCGTTCTACGAGTACATACTGTCCAAAAAATGCTTCCAATGGCTACGACTCATAAGTGCATGTTTATTTGGTGGGGATGAGGGGGTGCTGACCAAGGTTAAAATGCCAATAAAAATTGACACGAAAAAATTTCGTTGGATAACCTGAAGTTTATATAACCTAAAAAGCACGTGTTCTTCAACTATTTTTTTCTAATAGAAGTAGACAAGCATGTTTTTACACCGACTTACCTTATTGTGTATCCAGTGAATTTCCAATGAGTACTTATAATTGGATCCGGCACTTGCTGCCTTCAAACTTGAGATACGCATAATGTTTTTTTAGACATAGAAAATGCTTCTGAAGCCTAGTGATCAATCTCTGTTTCGTAATATCCTTAATCCAAAAGAATTAGCATCCGTGCATATATAAATGTACATACAGTATGTGTGAACTCCCATCGGGTATAAATCCATAGGGATTTAAATCTTAAACCCAACTGATTTACTTGAGTAAGACAAGGAATGGAAAAATACACATGAGAATGTTACGTGTATGTACATACATACGCATATAACATTTATCTCGGGGCGTACCTTACACTTAATGGAAACATCCCTGTTTTGACACTAATGTCAAAACAGTCATTGGCTGCTTGGCTCCTGTTTAACATGAATAATGTGTGGGTCTAATGAATATAATTAGTTGGATGCATTTTCTATAATTGTGTATGACTCCAGCAGTTGTATTTCCTGAGATGATGCTTAAGGTACTTATATGTAGTAGATTTTAAAGCTATTTCGACTATAGTAGGGATTATTTACTTTTAATGTCAGGTATTAAATTCTCAAATTGTATACAATTATTTCTTGAGTTGTAAAATTCAGTTTTATTTTCGTAACCAACGTATGTATGTATATAAGGAGATATCTTACCCAAGAATTTGGACGGAGATTATGACGACCCTGTAATCAGTCTAGAATTATCCCAGCTCGTACCTTTATCCCTCTGGTGGTTTCATAATCCTAGATAAGATGAAAAGATTTTCCACTAGATCATGCCTAGACAAATATCTACAAATTGTCTCCTGTTGCTAGGGGCTTATGTGTATCCAGGGGTGGATTAACAGGGTGGAACATCCCGGCCGGCCAGGGTAAAAAAAAATTTTAACGAAGATTTATTGGTACGTTGAAATAAAAGCTATAAAACGTTCACTCTCAGAGTCAAGTCGGTCAGAGTACAAATCTTGTTTTTCATCCAAAACTGGTCTATATGTATATCCATCAAGTTGGGCATTCCTTATATAAGTATAAGGAAATACAGTGGTATAATTACTGTAAAGTACAAAGTTAGCATTGACATATCCATGTTAATTACATTTTATCCACATTAAAATCATGGACGACAGCCTTACAGAAATTAGTGCTTGCTGAATAGAACCCCATTGGTTGACTGATTTTGCTCAAAAAACTTGATGTCGTTGAGAGGACTGAGCTTGGTTGATGTGGGTGTCTGCATGGTAGTAGATGTTCAATGGGTAAAGAAGTCTGCAGTTAAATCAGTCTATTGTAGTCACTGAAAATCGTTAAAAACTAATTTGGCTATTTAATGCAACTCTTGATGAAAGTTGGAAAGCTTTTAAATGTCGGGATCATTGGAAGACAATCGGGTAGGGCTAGCTCGTATTTACGTAATGATTAGTCAGAAAATGTCGGAGGGATTATCACTGGGGGTGTGATGTCAAGGCAATCATTGCTGGAGGGATTATTTCCTCGAAGGATCCTGTCTGAGTGAATATCTCCGAAAGGATTATTGTCACATGAGATTGACTTGAATGGCTTCATTCCGTAGAATTACATTCACTTGATTACAACACTATCTACTTAATAGATTTGTCAGCATGGCGTAGGACAGCATTCCCTTTATCTTTTGTAACGGGAGTTGGAACAGTTTCCCCCTTTTGAGATCATTATTTCTACAGGAGGAAACAAATTTGGTCATATTCTCATTTATTAACACAATGTTGGGTCTTATTTAGACATTATAAGAACATTCAGCTAAAAGTGTCGCTTCGTCTAGAGGTGCTTTCACATAGAGATGGTCCGCTATTTTTTTTTTGTCCCCAGCTGGGAAAATGTTTTCCGAAAAAAACGAATCATATGCATACATGACACGTCCATTGCCCACAGTTTTACACTTACACTTGATTAAAGTTAAGTAATTGATTTTTAATTTGATCAGCCCTCCCTAATTTAATGATATTGCTCTTCAATGTTCTTTATTTATTTTCTATTAGCTATTCCCCCTTTTCCTTGGACTGGTTTGTGCTGAATATGTGGCTCTAATTCTGAAAGGGCATCCACCTCGCTTTGCGGAGAGCCTCAACTCACTGTCTCATGGGATTATCACAGAAATGGTCAAGTAAGTCACGAAGGAAACACTTGTTTGTCAAAATTTAGCATGTTCGACACTATTTTTGACGCCATTTGGCGAATCTAGGTGTCTGGGCTACAGATGTTGTGCCCCAGCTGAGGCATGAGATGGAGAATATGTAAATACACAGTAGACCTGCCCTAAGATCATTTCATGGTGAAGTAAATAATTATATTTAAGGAGGAGATCAAGATTTTAATGATAAATTTTTCGCACAAAATGCACAAGTCTTTTAATCCTTGAAGGTCACAGTTGTTCAGTAGTAATTGGGGTGAAGATTTGTTTTTTTACAAAGTCCTAGTATGCTAGAAGCTAGAAATGTTTTCGTTGTTCGCGAGTGAAGCAGCTTCCGTGTCAAGCTCGCCAAATGTAAATTAAGGATCATTAAATTAGAATATTTGGGATGGTTGCGTAGGTTCTGTGGACGGCAAACGACAACAGTACTCTATTTTAAAGATAAGGGTGCAGTAAAGGTAGATGGATGGAAATACGAAATCATTTAGAATTTCTTCCCTATGGAAAGCCTGATTTATAGTCGACTTTTAAGCAAATTTTACCGCAAGTTCTAGCAGATGGTTCTTATGTCATTATTGACTTAGGGTTTGAAACGCGTTTGCACAATTACATATAATAGTGAGAGAATTTTGGATGAATTTTAGGTTCTTCCAATTAGATTTAGTACAACTGCCATTTAAAATTTATTTATAAATGTTATAATCAGGAACATCATGGTTGTCTACTTAAGTTAAGCTATTCCTCACCTGGGGCGCATTTCTAGGGCAGCGGAGGGCCCTTATAGAATACTGAATATGTTCTTGTGTTAGTGCTGTATGTAGTAATGTGTTCAGACCATTTTGCACTTTTTTGGATACATTTTTGAAAATATCTCGGGAATAAATATTGAATGAAGGGGAGATGTGGTGCTAAAATTAATAACTATGCATTTATTGATACAGAGTATTAACTATGGGCCTGGAAGTATCCCTTTACATCACCATCTACAACAAATACAGATTGATAAATCTTCCATGGGATAATCCAATAACCTGGTATTGTGCCTTGCTCGGTGTGGATTTCGCGTATTACTGGGCTCATCGTGCATCTCATGGTAAGCCTGTCTCATTAACGGTTACACGTCTGAATTAGTGTTGGCAAGTGCGATACTGCGATACGATATTATCGCAAATATCGCCAAAAATATGTGCGATATTAGTGGCGATACTTATCGCCAATCATGCCGAGAATATCGGGTATCGACAACGGAAATTATTTTAAACTGCGAGTACTTTCTGTCATATTTCTTTCGCGCGAGTCAAGTAAAAGGGTGCATAAGCAATCATGTCGTCGCTGAAGAGGCAAAATGGAGTATGTGCGCATGCTTTTGTACAGCACTTAGACCATTTTGCCTCTTCATCGACGATATCCTCTACCTTTTGTTTTTACAACAATACAATTCGAGACCTTGTACGAGAAAAAACTTTTGAACGGTTCAATTAAAATTTTTTGAACAAGCGTAGAATGTCGCATATAAACCCTAGATGTGCAACTTGAGTTTAAATTTTAAAATTTCACAATAATTTTACAAATAAACATTCACAATTTTGAAAAATTCTGAATTTTTTAAAAATTAGAAAATTTAAGACTCATATATTAGATGCCCTACAACCACATTTTTGAAAAACTTCAGAAAAGTAGAAAGTATTTTTAAAATTTCAGTAACATCACATGACAGCCACAATGGTTGTCTTAGATGTAATATAGGTATAAAATTCAATATTTTGCATACTAGATTCGCTCTCCATGTAATCGCCCAGTGATTACAACATTCAGATTTTTCATATATAATGACAAAGCCAATAGCTAGATCTGTTGATGTTAACTCTTTATACTTCATGTGCTAAATCACTTTAGCAAAAAGTATCGGCGATACCCGATATTATCGCAAATATCGCAAAATTGCATTCTACCGATACCGATATTCCCGATACTGACAAACTGGCGATACTTGCCAACCCTAGTCTGAATGTAATAAAATCTATAACCGCCAAATTATATGGAAGCATACCCAAATCACGCACATGAGGATCGTCTACGAGCCATCCATAAATTAATTTTTTACGCTGTTCAGAAGACCCCCTAAATCCTTTGTTAGATCTTACGCCCAACCTGACGCACCTGCTATTCAACGTCACAACCCTCGTCACGTCCCTAAACGATTTTTTATTCTATGTGTAGAGATGCACTTCATTTTTTCGAATTAATTTTGCGGAATCAAATTTGCGAAATCGATTTTTGTAACTCCATGACTTCCAGAGTTGTCCGAAATACATGATCAGTAAATACAAACTACAAGATAGTAGAAATGCATTTAAACCAAAATACAAACTACAAAAAATTTACTTTCCCGTGGGCAAAATAAAAAAAAATGCAAAATACTTTGTTGCGGCACATTTATTTGTCCAAAATACAAACTACAAAATACTTTACTCACTCCAAAAATCCAAAATACAAACTTTAAATTAGGTTAGGTTAGGTAAATAATTTTCGTTTTAACAGTCACGATTATTGGTTCAAGTGGAATAAATCAGGAAAGTTTGAAGTTTATGGACGGTTGTAAACCGCGTCAGCTAAAATACAAGAAAGAAAATGCTTCGAAGCCCTTTTCTTAGTTTAAATTTATTATAAATATCTACAACCTATAAAACTAACTTCTAATACTGGATTTTGGTTTATATGAAAATATGACATACATTTATGTATTATGGTTGATATTTTAACCGAAATAAATGACGATTTCCGGGTGACAAGCTATAAATTGTGAATTAGTTTTGAAACCTTGAGTAACCGAGGTAAGCAAGTTCTACCCGGCGAGCAGATTTGATGAATTTCAAAGATAGTTAGATTTAATTCGATTATGGTTGTACCGCGTAACTGGTTCGGGACCCGGTACGGGTCCAAAATATTGTCAAATTTGGAAACAAGTGGGCGTTTGGGTTCCAAACTTTCAGAAACCAAAAGAATGAATGGAAACAAATATTTTGTTCTCCCAACTTTGTCAACGGGAACTTGATAGGTTCCAAAAAACCCCGTTTTTGTACCCATGACAGGCACTGTACTAAATACCAAGGTTGTGATAGAACCTGACCTTTTACGTTTTTTGATCAAGAAGGGAATCTCCAAAGGACAAAACCCGTCCAACACGACAAAAAGGAAAATTAATTAAAAATTAATCTTGTTGTTCCTGCAAAATCAGTTGCACTCTAAACTATTCGACTGCATATTAGAACTGCAGTAGGAACTGCGATGTAGTGAATCATTTTACTGCAGTACCTGCCACAACATGCAGGAATTTTTTCGATTAGATTATTTTTTCGGGACACTTGCTAATATATTTTAAAATCGGTCTCAAATTCATACAGGTGTTAAAGGGAATACTTGGCCATTTTTTGAGGGCAATATCTTAAAAAAATGGGTTTCACCATTAGAACTCGATAAAATAGTAATTTACTTTGCTGTAGGCACACAAGAGTCACAACAATAATTTTATGGATGAAATTTGAAGGTAATACGTAGGAAATTAATATTAAAAACTAAAACCACGGAACTCGGTGTGCCGTCCCCGAGAAATAGTTCACACCGAATCCAGTTTTGTACATTTGCATGCTTTGTAATGGTTAGTAGCGTTGCCACACTGTGCGAATGCATAGTGTGGGCCCAGCTATGTATACTGCCTGTCGCACTTTTTCCCCCTTTGGGTCTTAAGATACGGATTGGGATTTAGGGATAAGGACCTATTTAGATTTTGGCTCTTGAGATTTTTTCAGTTGTCAAACAAAAGAGATAAGCTAAATCCATAATATTCATTATCTTCGTAGTAGTATTGTACGACTGTCCCTAAAAGCAACAACAATTTTATTATAAAAGGTATGTTCTTATAAAAAGAGAAGTGAACATTATGGTAAATGGGGAACGTGCCCAAATATAATATTCACATGGACAACACCATCATATAAGGTACTCTCTTCCAGAGAGAGTTCACTGTATTTAAACTTTTCCAGAATTTTATAAACTTTCGTGTGTTTAATAAATCTTGAGTAAAAAGTTTGAGCAGCATCTGTTTCCGCTTTTTCGAACAATTTAAAAGTAGATTTAGCCTACCGGAATCCGTTATGGAAGAAATATGCAATAGCTTTATAAAAGACCCTTGTAAAATGCTGCAGTCATTTATATTGTACAAATCATAAAGATCAGTCATCCAGAATTTTACATGTAAAGTATTTTACAACAAAGTTTGTACTAATTTCTGTCTTCGGGTGAGTGTCATTGTGACTTGTGACGTGAGGCCAGCTGTAAATTGAGTAAATGCTTCTCTCCGGTTACCCTTTGAGGAAAGTGTGAAAGTTGACGAACTGTCTCAGGTAGTCGTCATTCTGGTCTGCAATGTTTTTTTCTGTGTGGAAAAAGTAGAAAATTATTTCCAATAATTTCTACTTCTGTTGAACTTCACATTGAAATTTCATAATGTGATCTTATCTTCTGATTTTGATTGCTTTCAGAAATTAACTTTCTCTGGCAACAACACCAGATACATCACAGCTCCGAAGATTTTAACATCACCGTGGCTGTCAGACATCCTCTCACACACAACTGGATCAATTCCGTAAGTTTTTAGATGGTTAATATTGTTATTGTTATTTGAGTAAGTAGGGTCTGCATGAGTTTGACAATGTACATATAAGAGTATTTGTGGCTTTCAAGGTCAAAATCATGAAGCAAAATTTTCCATTTCCACACAAAATTTATTTTCCCTCTCGTATGTAGAAAATCCCATTGGTTTTCAGAAAGGTAGTAGGTCCCTCCGTTGGGATATATGAATGCAGCTAGCAGAAATACTGAGCACGCCTAGGTTTTGAGAAATTTTGCGTCAGGGAAAATCAAGAAGATGAGATTAGGGAGAGTGGTCTAACGTTCCCAGCTTTTTTTAAGTTAGATCTAGCAGTTACTAAAACAATTTAAAAATCCTGGAATTGTAGAAATTGGATGCTAGGGATAGGGATGATTTCAGATGCTCGTCATGTAGCTTTGTTGATGATTGTGTTGAGCTTTCATGGGCTAACTGTAAGTCTGTGCCCTGCGACTCGAGACAACTTGTATTTTTTCAACTAACTTTCACCTTCAAACTCATTGCCTCTTTTATGGGGGTCGTAAAGATTATTGCACCATGTATAAAAAGGGTATTGTTACTTTTGTCGACAGTTTTTCTACTTGCCATTGGCATTGATTATACCTCCAGCTCACTGCCTTGCCCACCAGCAACTGAATTTATTGTACCAAGGATGGATTCATACCTCACTGGTAGGGTCGCTCGGACCTCTGGAGTTTATTTTCAATACTCCCACTCATCACAAAGTTCACCATGGTAAGGTTGGAAATCCTTTCGGATACAAAACTGGGCTTCCCATATAACGTCCATGAGATTGTACTTTTGATTTTAATCCCTAAACTCAAGGTAGGAACCTTTGTAGAGGATTGCTGATCCGATATTTCATTTCATGCATATAGGTTGTAATCTTTACGTTCTGGACAAAAACTATGGAGGTCTGCTTATCATTTGGGACCGCCTGTTTGGAACGTTTCAACCCATGAAGAAAGATGAGGAGCTTGTATTTGGAGTCGTCTTTCAGCCCCAGTCTCACAACCCCATCTGGCAGATGGTATGATTATTTCTCATTTTCCTTTTAGTTTCAATCAATCCGCTCTCTACCTTCCAACGTTCTTCTATGTAAACAAACATTTAAACGTTTTAGAAATTGTTGAAATTTGAGTCGATCATGAGTGTATCGCTATACTGTACACAGTGTCGCAAAACAGTTTCACTCCCCTCTAGCCCAAAGAAGCAATCGTCAAAAATATGCGAATCCATTTTCTAGGAAATTTTCTTCTCGGTTTTTCAAACTTTGTGTTCAAACCCCCTAGTCAAAAACTCTTTACAAGGAAGTGGAGCAAATTCAAGATTTTTTGGAAAAAGTGAAACTTGAAGTTTTTGAATTTTTATTCTAAAAAACATATGTAAGATAATAGCCTTCTCCCCTCAAGTCTCCTAACGAGCCAAAGCGTATCCTATAATACCTGGAGGGATCAGCGCTTCTTCCATGTTTTCTTCTACGTTTTCTTATCCTTTCACCTCAGAATAATAAGTTTTGAATAAGAATCTTACTTTTTCTGAAAACAATTCTTGAACGCTGTATCGAAAGTGGTAGGGATAGGGTGTTGGAAAAATTTTGAAAAGTCTAGAAGACAATTTTCTAGAAAATATACATACATGCTGGAATCGAGTATTTATACTTAAATCTCGCTGGTATGTACATAAATGTTTTAGAGTATTACAGTCACTAGTTTTTTTATACTTCATCACATTGTGGTGATTCCTTCCTTGGTGACTGATCAGATGATTTTTGTGAACATTCACACAAATTCATTTCCAGATTTAAAAAAAAACAGTTTTCATTGGCGTAGGTCGAGAATAAAATTGCTGTCACAATCGTCAAAAGTATTAAGCAAAGTTGAAATGTTTTGGGGATTTTAGACATCACTAATTTTTTTTCCCGGTCAGAAATTGTTCCGAAATATATTTTGACGCTGGTTTGAAGGAAATCGTATGGGTTTTTCAGCAAGGGAAAACGTTTTAGGTGATAAAAATGTTGGCAGACTTTTAACATGCATGATGATCTTCACAGCTTGATTTCTACATAAGTATTTTATTATACACCCTACAGTATCCTACTTTTGTTTGTTGCGGCTCCAATTGTGGGCATGGGCTAGTGAAAGTTGAAAATGAATTACTACGGCATTTTCTATACAAGCTCAGTGCTTTGAAATATTTTCTATAAAGGCAAGTTTTCCACGAACAACATCAGAATCTAGCTTTCCTCACCATTCTCTTCAGTTGTGCACGTCAATCAGAATTTCTCCAACCTTTCTCCTTGTCTTTTCCTGTCATGTCACAATTGTCAACGCGCAAACCTATCAAATATGCCAAGGGAAAGCTCATAAAATTTCCAACAAATAAGTGTCAAAATATTTTCTGAACAAAATTTTTCGACAGTAACATAATGAAGAAATTACCATTCTAAAAATGGGATGTCGTTCACGTTTTTAAACCTGGTGTCCTCAAATTTGACCCAGGTTATTGAAATAGATTTGAGAAAATCTCAAACTTTTGCTACAAACGGGGGGAATCAAATATTATGAGGGACAACGCCTTATATGGGCTGGGAGGCGGTAAATGTTTATATCACCATGTATATTACGTTTGTTTGTTTTATTAAACAAATTTGAAGACAATGGAATTTTACTTACTTGAAGTACTTCTTGTGTGCTGCACAGTAGCTCACTATTTTTTGCAATTTTCCAAATTTAGCATAGTTTCCTACTCAGGTGTCACTGTAGTAATAAGATTACTGTGAATTTCTTTTCGTTTTTTATTGAATTCCAGTATTATCGCTGGCCAGGCTTGTGGAGCTGGGCTAAATCTCAGAAAACTTGGGGGGACTTTTTCCGTGCCCTATTTTACGGGCCAAGTTGGATTCCAGGTGTTGGAGCACCACGTCTTGGTAGAGACGAAGACAAATTTGACGTAAGCTTTTTCTATATGTGTGGCTGCAAATGGGAAATGAAAATGTTCTCGCAACGTTAATGCTCATATTTTTATTTGTAGATCAAACCAAGACCCAAGTTCGTTGTGCCTTTGCCTAAATGGTTACAATTTTACCTTTTGGTCCATTTTCTTGCAGTGTGCCTTGTTTTTCAGGAATTCGCTATACAAAAAGGAGTAAGTGGATTGAGATTCAATTAACCTTTTGTTCACCCAGAAATGAGCTCTGTTAAAATTCTTACGCTGGAGTTTAGGAAATTCTCAGCTCAGAAAGTTGGTTCCTTAGGAAAATTAAATATTTTAAGGGAAAATACGAGATGATGACAATGCTGGGAAGGGGTAAACATAGTTTACTTTCTTTTATGTACAAATTGTAATACATCCAGCAAAGAAAGTATTTTATTCAATCCCACGTCTCGGTCCCCTGAAAGTTGTTCTTATGACGTCCTTGCATGCGCTACAAATCTATGCAGGCTTCACGACCAAATTATAAAATATGCAGGCGCTTCTAAGATTGTACATTTTCAATATTTTCAGAGCTCATTTCTCACAAATAATGTATTTCGCAGTTAAGGATCTGGAATTTAATAATTGTGGTTTATTTATGTCAACTTGTAGAATTTTGACCAGTTGACTGTGGTGCTGACCGTGATTTACCTGTTAGTTACACTGACATCTATTGGACTGCTCTCAGAAGGAAACCCTTGGGCCTCGTACTTCGAGTTTGTCCGATGTGCTGTGTTTTTGTTTATCTTGCCCTCGGAAAGTTATTTCCTTCAGGGAGCTCTAAGATTTTACTTCGCTCCGTCAATGATCATCTGGGGATTTGTTTTCTTCCATCGCGCTATTCAGCAGTATAAACTTGAGCTCAAGTACTCTCGTCTGGCTTCAGAAAACAAATCAAACTGACTAAATGTTCGTACATTTGTGCACGAAGCTAATTGTAAGTAGGGTGGGACAACTGGGTCTACTCACTAAATATGCTATGCAATTTGACCACGTGGTACATGTCCTTGTTCATGGGGGATCATGATGATCAATTAACCGTTCATGTCAGTACAAAGTACAAAAGGTGACGATTAATCAATTCAAGAATTGCTTGCTAATAAAATATTAAACAAGTTGTTAGAGTACTGATAACCTTTTACTACTTTATTTTTGAACATTCTATTTAATGCTCTTTTCTGCGTACAAAGGTATAAGTATCTATTCATGGGGATAGTAATAAAGTATAAATATCAGTTGCATTCTTTTGCACTTTAAAATTCAACCTAATACGAATCATAGATGAGGGCTTATTCTAAGGTATACACAACTGCAATGAAGGATAGAAGCATGCAGTATTTCTTGTCTTGTCAGCAGCCATTATTTAGTCTTGATAATGAATCCCATCGGAGGATAAGTTTACAAAACTTGTGCATGAATACGTTGCGTTATACTTTTCCCTCGGAATGTCATGATGATTGAAATAAAAACGAGTTTACAGCTACGCTGGAATGATTATCAATGTGGATTGACAAAGTTTCATAGAATTGGCTCTGCATACCAAACCTTAAAACTGTTACGCAAAATAATGTAGATGTGGAACATTAATTTTCATGGCCACTCATACCATTTCATTGACCACTAACAAATTACGATATGTATATTTGTAGATTCAGGATAATTTAAAAGATATGAAATTTACGTTTGTACCTTACCTAAATTGAGATATGAAGACAAGGAAAACTCCTGATTACCTTTCATTTTTGTCATTCATCACAAAATTACTATAACAATAACAGTTTAACATCAGCGTATGTATATGTATTAATTCTAAATATATCCAAATGGAATGTTGTTTGGTACCATTCTAATTTAACATTAAGTCAGCTTCAACGACAAAAGGAAACTTAAATGTGAACAGTGTTTCTTTTTCATAAAAACGGAGATATCCGCACTAAAATTTAGCTACTTATAAATGCTCACTGTTCAGTTTTTAATCACTTTGAAAATTCTCTCGAAACCTCATTGGAAGAAGTCGTGTGATATAATAATGATAATTGTTTATTTTTCTTAGCTGACGAGTTTTGATTAGTTATTATTTGCTTGCCATTTGAACTTTGAGTCCATTAGCCATTGCTGGCTGGCGGAACCATCACAAGAGGCAAGAATGGGAGTTGTTAAATCATTAGAGTTAGGTTTTGAGAGGCACTTTCCACTAGCCACATGCTTTATTATTTGCTCTGTGCGACTATAATGCCATGCTTGGTTCCCCCCCAGACCGTGGCACCGAACTAGCTTCACCGTTGAACTTCCAGTTGAATCCAGGCAGTTGTCATCTGACATAATCTGTTGGCGCTTCGTGTAGGCAAAAACCTGACAACAAAATGATAATTTATTACACAATTAGAATGTGGTACTCCAACTATAGATAATATTCCATTTACAAACTCTAAAAGTATTTTTCAGCTCCAAAAGCTCATACTGAGCTACTGAGCACTTGACACTTAAGGGGATTAACAAAACTTGTTATCTGACCTGATTTCCTCCCAAACCATGGCAGTATCCCATTCCAACGAGTTCCCCACTCTTTCGGCCCATCGTGTCCAAGCAATACTGAGTGTCATCATTGCGAATCTCTCCAAGGTAATAGTAAGCCAGCGGCATGGGAGACTCCGGGTAAATGTTCTCCAAGTACCATTTGAAGCTTTTACACTTCAAATCTTTTCTTAGTTTGAGGCGTTCAGTTACGTCACCAATGTCAACAGTTCTAGCACCTGTAGTTTTACAATCCTCATATTTATACATATGTGACAATTTCGGCTATCTAGGTGTTTACCAAACTAACTATACCAAGGCAAATGTGATCATTTTAAACCAAGA
This sequence comes from Allacma fusca, assembly GCA_947179485.1. Taxonomy (NCBI): domain Eukaryota; kingdom Metazoa; phylum Arthropoda; class Collembola; order Symphypleona; family Sminthuridae; genus Allacma; species Allacma fusca. Next base: position 46,057,852 of record OX359248.1, read on the forward strand.
ATAATTTTAAGAAGCTAGGCTAAGAGAACGCGGCTGCTAATACATTTTAGGCAAGCTAAACCACAAAACAAAGAAGCAAAACAATATACAAGAAGGCATGGAGAGGGCTGCAGAATGCGCGATTCAACCAGGCGTAATATTGTGATTTGAGATGCAACGAAACTTGAATACACTATATTAATAACATAAGTATATATATAATTAAGTAAAAATATGTTAAATGAAGTTATGTGCTCTTGAAGTGCAACGAAAACAAAAAACACCGAGTCATGACATATTCCGTGCCGTGCGGGAGGAAATAAGGAACCAAATTAAGACGAGGACCTGGAAACATTGCGAAGTAGAAAGACCGCCAATCATCAAGCCAAACGGCGGCCAGTCGTCCATTATTTTTGTCAACTATTCGGGAAGTACCGCCGGGGAAAGAGTAAGGTGTCGTCTTCCGGAACACATGACCAACTCTGGAGCAAGGAATTATGACTAACCGTCCACCACACATCCATATCTAGAAGACATTTGGTAGGTGAACCCAAAAGTAATACAGGATTCATAACATTTTCATGCAGTAGTTCGAAATCGAAATCTGATGATTTCTGACTGTTTTCTCGCCATCAGTGCTGTTGATACATAGAATAATTTTTAGACTTCCCGGACACGCTTTCTTACAAACTTATGTTGAGCTAGAGGACATGCTGTAAATGCTGTGGGAGGTATAGTGTATTTGTAGGATTGAAATACTCAAATAAGTACATCTAACAACAACAACAACAAAATAATACAGGAAAATTTACCGTGTGGAACACGAGTAAACGGAAATTATAAAGGGTTGATGTATAAAAAATCTAAATATAGGCACGCACACAAAAGAACAGTCAGTCAGTGAACCCTAATTCCAGGAAAAAAGGTGCATACAAAAAGTATAAACCTCTTCCTTCTCTGCCCCCTGAAAATCTGTTTTCCATGCGTGTGAAAAATGTGTGTGTTTCTAGGAAGACTGTAAAAACAGTTCTATGTATCAACATCACTGCTCGTCATGATTTCGCTGATGTTTTATAAAATTGACATTGCCACTATAATATCACTTCTTAGCGGTCGTAAAAATACTACCACACAAATACACAATTTTAAGTGGCAGGTCACAAAAGTTAATTACAATATTTGCAAATATGGAAATAGGGAAATGGGGACAGTGGGGTAATTGTAAGCGTACTGTGTACAGTTGAGGATGGAGGTTAGGCAAAACCTGTAAGACTATTACGCAATATTTGCATTATTGCTTGACCGAGCCCCAACATCGAACACTGTTTTAAAGAGTGATAGTGATAGAAACATTATGAACAATGAAATATCTTACATTATGCCGAAATCTACCTTAACAATATGGAGGTCGATTCTCGACTCTCTGCGCGTCATGTATTACCGTCTAATCTCTAGAACTTGCAATACCTGAAGAAATATGTAGCATCCGATCATTTGGTGCTACAAGGTATATCAGCAGCCATAAATACTAGCTAGAAATATATTTCGGCAAGCGGAACAGCTAATTGTAAGCACACGTAAATGGATACTATTCGGATGTGTCTTTGTTGATACCAGCCATTGTTATTCTAGGATCCGCAAAGTCGTAAAATCCATGAAATGGTTGATGCATTTTTATTTCTTTACTAATTACTAACGATACCTAAAATATATGTAAAGATTAAGGAGTCACAGTGAACGGTGAACGTGTTGAGAGGTGCACTTGGTGCCTTAACAGGTCACTGAACCACATATCGAAATTAAATCCGTAGGCATTTGCGAACCCTTGAATTCCAGGGTCTTGTTAAAGGCTTACTTTTGAAATTACAAATAAAGCACAAATTTTACCCAATCCTTACTATTCTTGGGTCCATTAAATACAATACTTACTAGCGCCTTCAAATTGAAATGCATACTCCTCCAGTAAGTATATCTAATTACTGTAATTACCTATTCAAGCGATCGATATTACTTGTTAACCCACCTGAAATTGGAACAATTGCAACCCGTTTCGCGAGCTAATTGTAAGTTATCAACGAAAGTTTTAAGTTGATACACAACGGTAGGTTAACCAAAGACAAAAACAAAACAAAGAAAGCTTGTACAAAATACATAATTATATCCCAGTGAAAGAATAACAGCTCGACTTACGAGTATTAGTAAGTTAATTTTGTCATTAACAATGAGTGTTGATGTACTTCAAGAAAGCAAAAGATGTTTGAGCCAGACAATGTTAATCAACACAACAAAGAAATGAACACAATAAAAATGGTTTGTACTAGACGAAACTAAATTAAATTAAAATAAAATAAATGGAAATAATTGATAACCTGGGCTCATTTCAAAATAAAATTGTTTCCAATCGTCCAACCAAACAGTTGCGACCCGCGCAGTATTATGTAGAATGATTTTGGAAACTCCTCCGGGGAATGTGTAAGGCGATTTGTCTCGGAAGACATGCCCCACATGTGAGCAAGTAGCTATTTTCAAAACTCCACCACATTGCCACACCTAAAATGTTTTTTGTTGAGAAAATTCAATTTTATAATCATCAATACGTCCAAATCCTTTCGTTTGTTTCACAGAATCCATATTTTCCCTATTACAGTAATAACCGATCAATTGTTAAATTTCGGGCGGCGCTAAGTAAATTTGTAAATCCTACTTAATCTACCGTTAGTTGTATAACTATCCTACCGCAGATGGTTATTTTGCCTACATTCTGAGAATATTAAGGTTTGGAAGTTAAGTATGCCATTTTTTTCAAAATCTACAGTATAAGCAGTTTGAAATCTCACCCTGAAGGACATTTCTAAATTTTCGCCTCCCCAAATGTCCATACCGGTATCGTAAGAACCCAAATCATAAAAATAATCCCGATCTATAGAGAACAGTCCTCCAGCCATGGTTGGAGTTAACAGAGGTAGAGTTCTGTCTCCATTGCGCCGTTCCATTTCACGCTGTGGTACGCGATACCTTAAAGTACACACAGTACGAATGATTATTGCTTTACAAATAAAATAAACAGCAATCTATATCGAATAAAGCTAATTAATTACCATCGAAAATTCAGCTTCCAATTAAATCCTCCCCAAGTAAGATCACTGGCAGTACTGGAAAATAAAAAAGGGTTATTAAATTGCCTAAAAACGTCGCTATGATATCAAACCCTCACTGTAATATTCAATATTGAAACTTACACATATTCAAAGTTATTATCCGAAATAACATCAATAATAGGACAAACGACAGATTTTCTGTCTAGTGCTATTTCCCCCAGCAAAGGCTCCAGCCAGCCTTCCGTGCATTCACAGTGAGCGTCGAGGAAGGTTAAGACTGCACCCTATAGATGATAATTACTCAATAAAGAAGAGTTTCTTGACCTCTTTCTATTTATTAATAGTATACCATATATTTTAGCGTCATTATTATTGTAAAGTCAAAGTTAAATGAGAGAAAGGTACCTTTGCATTTTTGGCACCCAAAAGCCGAGCTCGTATTAGACCGGATCGTTTCCCCGTTCTAAATAGACGAACTGAAATTGGAAGACTTTGGATATATTTTTCTAACTGTTTCCCCAAAAAGTCCCTCTCAGAAGCATCATCCACTAGGATAATCTCCTTGACGAGAGTATGAGGAGAGCGATTGATAACAGAATGTACAGTTCGTAGTAATGTTGACCAAGCTTCATTATGGAAAACTATAATTATAGATGTATCTGGAAGATATTTTGGATACGTCTTGGATTTGCAGCTAACAATTTAAAATAAAACAACATTCATTAAATAAATTAGAATACGAATTTAGAATACACCCCTTCGTAAAAGTACATTACAAGGTTTTTCTTACCCACTAAGACGTACATCAGGCAAAGATCTATTGAGTGAGATTGCATCCGACGCAAGCACATTAAACTGATTAAGTTTGAACTTATCACTAACTAGTCTTTCTACAGCAGGTGGTAATTTAACAGCCTTTCCCATTTCCCCTGGCGATCCATGATTTTCTCGAACAACTGGCGCAGGCTCCCATCCGTGTAACTTACTCCGTGGATACGATGAGAAGTCCTACATAAAACAAAAAAAAAATAAAGAAACATTACTCCATATCAATAAATATCTACCTTCCAAATCATTTTTTTTATTACTAGTAATCAAACCATGGAACCGTTCCTTACATGATTTTCGACATCGCCGCCACCAGTACCCTCATCCCCAATAATTGAATCCACATTATCATTATTGTTGCTATGAACTAATGAGTCCGCCGAGGGTCCTTTGCTATCAACAGCCTTCGAGCAGCCGCTTCCAACACAATCGGTGTAGTAAAGGAGCAGAACAACATCAATGAGGAACCAAATGAGAGATGTGGCTAAAATTATCTTGCATGTTTGCATTCTCACGCGCATTGTTGCAGTAAATTATTATCAAGGAATTTGTTCACTATCTAACAAACTAAATGCTCTTTAAGCATGACCCAAACTGACAACTTCTCATAACACTTTACTCGCGGGTTCGCACTTCATTCTCTTATGATGTCAGTGCAACTAAAAAAAATCTCAATTAAGAACAATACGGTCAAGTGAAATAAATCCCTCTTGTATAGGAAATAAGTGTGGACGACGTCAAGGAATTAAAAATCAGTCGATGTCAATTAAAAAATGTAGTGACACAACCTCAACTTACAACACATTTAGTTCCACTGATACTGATGACAGAGCTGTGATGTGGAACTAGATTAACGAAGGATTAACTCCACAGATGCAAATGCGACGACTTCCCGACAATGTATATTTGTATGATGTATCACAGACTGGATAATTTTGCAGTTACAATATAAGAGTTCTGATATGCTTCAATCAGGTAGTTATTCACATTCCAGCCCCGTCTCTTTCACCCCACACACGCCCGACGCCAGATTTCCTATTTCTAAACAGTAGTGGTCCAACTTTTGAAATAGAATTAAATATATTTTAATACTTGTCAAACCCTTGACAACTCGTCCCAGCTGTACAAGTAGTTCTGTTTATAGAGTACTATATATTGATTGTATACTAACTGACATCCACAGGATACGGGGCAAGGGTTCCCTGACGTTGTCCTTGCTATATGGTGAGGAAATCTATTTAAAATCAACTTCCAGAAACCGCACTCCCAAGTCCTTCTCAATAGGCTAGGTACACCGATCCACCTAATCCACCTGCTAAATCTGTTTTTGTGAACACAGTGACGACAGGAATGTGTACACTGGAGCCAAGTCCCAGCTTTGGTATTTGTTGACTCCGAACTTTTGGATGAACCAACCTTTGGCCGACGAATGTCAAATTATTTGATCAGCCTATTAGGAATGATGGGTTGGGAACTTATTGTGAGGGGAATGATTGAACTTGCACACAATCTGATATGAATTGACATGAGTGACTGATATGGACACTGACTATGGAGTTGACAGGTTGTGAGTGACTTGTCGGGTCAGGAAATAAAATATGGGAATGTGAGGTGCCGTGTTCCTGCCGGACTGATAGCTGGAAACTGCATCAGCTGCAGAGACTGCACAGGTGAAAGGCGAAAGGGGTGACTGTTTCTTCTGCCTCTTACCTTGCCTCGTAACCACAGTTCCTCAATTCCTCATTGTTCACGATGTTCACTCATTCTTCATCGTGAAGGAAGAGTGCGATCGTCCCGTGTAGATACTTATGCAAAGCTAGTCCCACAAAACATTCCGCTATGTAACACATCACCTCTCACAACTATTATGTTATCAATGCTACTACTATGCTATACGAAGCTCACAAACACTTTCAGTGGCCGAGCTCCAGGTTGCGTTGCACCAGGGAGCATTCAAATATTACGTCACCACGAAAAGGGGGGGTGGGACCCCAAAAAATGTTGACAAACAATGACGTAGAGGGTAGAGGGGTCCAGCGGATAATGACGTCACATATTGACGCTGCTTAATTCATAAATAACATTGAGTAAAATAGTACTGTCATACGCGCGAAATGTATTTTTCGAAGTTCTCTATGCCGTAGGTTTAGGGAATTTACGTAGTTATTTTTTACTGCTTTTTAGTCATAATTTTGAAGTTAGAAGTTATAAATATCTTTAGAGCAGCCGTTAGTGCAGTCTGAATTTCAATTTTAGCGGTCAATACGTGTAACCAAGGATATCAGTGAATGATGTCATTATAGGGGTGGGGGGCTCGCTCGATAATCACGTGTAGTGATTTAAGGGGGGGTACGGGGCCTAAATTAGGCAAAATTTGATGACATAATTGTTGAATGCTCCCCCACACCAACGTTAACGTACCCTCCACCGATCCACCAATTACACTATATCCACACGATCTCCTATTACACAATCCACATCCAACATCCTCACACACACACACACACAATAATAGGCAGAGTTGGCAGAGTACTTGCTCAGCAGCAAGTGGCAATAAGGACTGTATACATGTGCAGAAGCAGTAGCTAAAAGCAGGAACAGAACTAGTCCATCAAACTTTAAATAAAGGCGCATATGAGACACGTCATCCTGCCGCACAACTTTTCAAAATTGAAATAATTTTAAGAACAGTGTATATCGGCAAAACCCACATGCATGGAGCTCTTTATTTGATCTCATCATCTCTCTCTTCCTCATCTGTGTAGGTCGCAACACTCACACCGTAAATAATTACTGGACCAAGGCACTAATAACAATATAAATAATTTATGAGAAGACGGTACTACTGCAAAAAGGGGGCTAATCTAAGGTGTTAGTTACGTACAGGATTCATAGCCGATCAACTCAGGAGCTAATTTAAGTAAGTTCAAAAATTAAGAATAATAAATTTAAAAAGTTAATAATTGGATTGGTGGAATTTACTTATTCATTAATTATGTCACACTGTAATCGTACTACTGTATTGAGGGTGTTATTGAGGGGACAAGATTTTGATTGGACGGGATGAGATATTCGAGTGAGACTGGATACAGAAAAATATTATTATAGAAGCCCACAGAAATTAGCCCCTTCCCGGGGTCGTGGTGTCCCGTCGTTTCCTGTAATTTGTAGGAGATGTCCTAACCTGTTAAAAATATGTTCTGTCGCTTCCTGGAATTCGTAGACCGTTGTTATAGCTTATACCTTAAAGATATTTGAGCGTTACCGGGACAATATGAGCGTTATTATGCAGTAGGGAGTTATTTCAGCAAGTGCAGGAATTCGAGTACTTGATTTTTGTATTTACACATTGTTTTGGTTTTTGTTTTACAGCTTAATTTCTGAAAATGCCCAAATCAAAACCGAAAAGAAACGAGCAAGAGAAGTCCGATATGGAACATGAAAATGACATTGATCAAGACCTGGCGGAAGAATCTGAAGTAGATGAAAAGAAAAAGGTTAAAGAGAAACGGCATGATGCCGGGGCCGCCGACTTGGAGAAAGTTACGGACTATGCCGAAGAAACGGAAATCTCAGCCAGCGATATCAGTGGGGTAAGATATACTTTGTGAAAATGTATGACTGGTTCGACCGTCGTGAGTTTATATTGTGTACATTTTTTGAATAGTAATTACATTTGTATTGTAAATACATTTATCATTTGAATTCAGGTTATGGGTATAATCGGCCAAGAAGTTGCTGGACGAATGGCTAAGGAAACGGAACTGTTGAAAGTTCAAGTCAGAAGGGAAGATGTTCAATTATTAGTAAGTTCTCATGAAATGTAATTTCATTTAGATTCGTAACTGGTTTCCTCGTGTTAATGAACAGTTGGTCATAGAGTCGCACAGATGAAAGTTAGTTGTATCCGATTAACAAGGAAGATTTTAACAGCGACAACAAAAGGGCGAGACTTATTTTCGTATTTTCTTTGGCTGACATGTTTGTTTAACCAGGTAGAGACTTAGGTGGAAGTCTGACTAATGAGTTTGTTTTTTTAGGTTCAAGAACTGGAAATTAACCAAGAGAAAGCTGAACGAGCCTTAAGGGAACATGGAGGAAATTTAATGGACACTCTTGTAGCTCTGACTAATTGAATGCATTTAGTAAAATTTACTTTATACAAAGCCTATCATATCTGTATTATTTTACACTGAAACGATTTATTATAAGTGTACTTCTTTACCTAAACTTCAAATAATATTCTATGAATCAGTACCCAATGGATCGCATTTCATAGAATTGTTTTTGTGTAGAATAGTGCGTAAAGGCAAACAGCTGCAGCAGATGAAGAGAATGTTAATAGGAAGGGGAGCAGATACACAATCAATTATAACATACTTATGTTGTTTGTTGGCTCAATTTCCATCAGCGGAATAAAAATATTTAATTCATAAAACCAGATAAAAGCGCAGAGAAATGATGCAAAGGTTCTTTACTTCTTTAATTTCTCTCATGTGCTAAGCCATACCACAGTAATGTGCTGATGTATGAAGGCTCTCTAGGACACACGTTCTCAGTTGTATTGTAACCGAAACCGGAGACAACGGGCATTATAACATGCTGCAATTACGGGAGCCGTGCCAGATTTCCATCCGTATCTTATTAGGAACAACGGAACAAGAGTTCAGTATGTAATGTCGACTGTTTGTAAACCCCGCGGTAACCTGCACTCAATGTTTAAGCACACACTAAATCAAAAGATACGAAGTGTGTACTCAGGAATATATAGAGTAACTGTAACACTATCGCACGTCCAATCCTTATCCGTACATTAGCTTTAAATAATCGTGAAGCCTGTTGGACCAAGTCTCACAATTAGTCCGCCCTCCTATTATGCCGTAGTATTTTTGAGCAGCTTTTAACCGTAACTTTGTAAAGGTCATATAGCCTTGTGAAGAGTAAAAATGGTCAAAAATGCAATTATTACAAAGTAGCCACGCAAATAACCTCCTGCCTAGAAAAGGATTAAAAAAATTTTCCATATTTATTTTTGAACTTCATAAAATTTTCACACTCACTCTCCCACCATGAGACTCCCTTGTGGCATTTTCCCAGCAGGGGCAAAAACATTTGGACCCAATCCCTTTTAAAACCCCACTCTTCCCTTTATGGGTCCTTACACAAGCGAATGAACTATATCAATCAGATACTACTTTAAGCTACATATTATTTTATCCCTTGCAATGTCTTTCAAGCACTGTTGTCTGACGTCTGAATTCGACTCAATTCCCGACAGGGTCAAAAACCAATGCTGACACCCAAAGGATGGTAAAAGTTCCTCAAACTTAACCAGGGCGCCATGACATCATAAACAAAGAGGGAGGTTGCAGCTGCAAAGGCTTTACTATCTGAGTGCTCATTATCAGGCTAACTAAATTATTGAGTAGCAAAATCAATCGAAATGTGATAATGCTATAATAAAAGAATCATAGAGCTGTCCCCGAACCTCATTAATAATAAGTGAGTTGTGCTACTAAAATTGAGCATAAATACTTTATATGTCTTTACAACGGGCCAGTCCGTTAGCTTCTAATTATATTCCACTCCCCTCCCCCTTCCCCCAAGGAATTACCCCACTAAAGCAGGGCTTTCTACGAGTGAGTAAGGTTTTAGCATGGACCTACTCCTTTGAAATAGCGGCGGGAAGATTGGGACTCTATAAGGAGAAAGGAGACGTAGGGACCAATGGCAGACCCGAAGACAACCTGAGGATGGAGATTGTCATGCGTGAAGGGAGCTGAGTCTGCGGCCATTCCACTCTGAGAGCTTCTTCGTCGCTTCACCTTCACCTTCGACGTGTTGGCGTCGGTTCAGTATTCCGCCATCCATTCGGACGTTAGTGCACAGTTCTTGGAATAGCATTTTATGGAATAATTTTCAACTGACTTCTTTTATTCCCGAATTATTTTCCATCATCATCCATGATGGGCAGTGACAACCAAGAATATATTAAGCAAGAAGACGGCGGTGACTATGTAAGTTCTTGGAAATTTCCTAAAGCGTAATTTAATGTCCCATGTTTATTTCTTCCTGGGATCCTATACTTCTTCAAAATATTAATTAGCGTGGTTTAGAAAGCCATCCCTCACACCTGTCTTTTAATCCTGTTAATTAATTCCGGAGTGTAAGTCATCAAGTAGACCGCATTCTGTTCTGTTGGGAATCGGAGGTCAGATCCCCCAAAGTCAGGTGATCCACTCGAACCGGAACAGGTCAAGGCATTCAGGATTGAAGCATTTAAGCATTTCTTTTGCATTTGCCCTTTTGTATAGTTGATAGTGTATGTAATACTTGGATAAGTCATTTTTTTTGGTTTGAGCATGAAAAAAAAATATATTGGAATGCACACGTAATTGTCACTTGAGGTTTGTTGTAAGGATGTTTGGAAATGTTGTTGATGATTCATGCACTTTTAACATGGAAGGGAGAAAGAGACAGTCTTGTTCGGATGGTTGTCCGTTGTCGGTAGATAGAGCGGTCGCTACTCCATTTCAAAATAGTAGGATAGGTAGGAGCGGTATTATGAAGTAGGGATTTATGGTCATCACATTAATTTTAAGTTGTCTAATTGTGAGATGTACCGCAATCGTTTTAATCTTCGTTCATTATCTATTTATTGTGGGTATATGCGCTTTATTTTTCTGCTCTGACAGATTACATACACATGGTAGGTCTAGATTACAGAAACGTTTAGTTCTGACGGTAATGTGTGGTGATGCTTCATGACCTCAGGTTGTTTTGGCTATATGGGATGTATCCCAGGAGTTGACACTCAGAGTATGTAATTTAGTTGTGGGGATGCCGTGAATTGTGGAATTATGGAGTTCCTTTCATAGCACTGGATACATGTTTGTAACTGTTTTGGTGGAATAGGCATTTTGGGGGTAGCTTCAACATTCGGTGTGGCTTGAGGGGATATAAATAGGTTATAGTTTATTTTTAAGGTGTTTTGGTGTTGTTCGTACCACTAACACGCTGTACACTTGCACGCCTCCATCGTACCTAAAAGTTAGGTCGGTGTCTCCAGCACATTGCCTGTCTTTAAATAGCTAACTTTATTTCTATTCGAACTGAATTGTAGAGCAACGATGACAAGAACCGGGGTGATCGAGACGGAGGCAAGAATGAGCCTGAACAATGCCGAAAATTATTTATTGGGGGACTAGACTACCGAACCACCGAAGAAAGCTTAAAAGACCATTTTCAAAAATGGGGAGAAATTGTGGATGTCGTTGTAATGAAAGATCCAAAAACAAGAAGGTCTCGGGGCTTTGGCTTTATAACTTACTCAAGAGCATACATGGTGGATGATGCCCAGAATGCTCGTCCTCATAAAGTTGATGGGAGGGAAGTCGAGCCGAAAAGAGCAGTTCCTAGGGAAGATATTGGGAAACCAGAAGCCGGAGCTACCGTCCGGAAGATTTTTGTTGGAGGACTGAAGGAAGAGGTTGAAGAAGATGAGCTGAGAAATTACTTCAAGGTGAAATAAGTTTAGGATAGGAATGTGGCTTATGTTCATCCCTCAATATTTGTTTTTAATGATGCTTTTAATTTCTGACACCTCTAATGAACCCCAGTGATTCAAATTGCTGTTATAGCATTAATCTGAAATTTCTTGAAATTAGATTTTATCGCTAGGTTTATTTGGGCATGCGTAAAACATTTTTCAAACCTTTGTTCTTTTTGATATTTTAGAAATACGGATCTGTAACGAGTGTCGTTTTAGTGACAGCAAAAGAAACTGGGAAGAAGCGTGGATTCGGCTTTGTTGAGTTCGATGATTATGACCCAGTCGACAAAATTGTCTGTAAGTGGTTAAACACTGTTAAGGTTTATTCAATCAACCAATATGTTTTTCCTGATCTGATGTAAGTGTTATTTGTATAGTAGCTAAATTCCATGAAATCGGAGGGAAACGCGTAGATGTGAAGAAAGCTCTTAGTCGAACTGAAATGGCGAACATGAAAGGTGGAGGAGGAGGAGGTGGAGGTGGTGGACGACGAGATGATATGGGTTCCGGAGGTGGTGGTGGTGGCCGAGGGCCTCCACCGCGTGGAGGACATGGAGGTGGGGGCGGCGGTGGAAACCCCAATCCGTGGGGAGGAAGAGGTGGTGGCAATGATGGCGGTAATTGGGGTGGGAATCAAGGGGGTGGCTGGGGAGGTGGTTACAATACAGGCCCGTGGGAACAGCCTCCTGGAGGCGGTGGCGGTGGCGGTGGAGGACAGTGGGGAGGTGGTTGGCAGGGAGGTAATCCTGGAGGCGGTGGAGGTGGGTATAATGATTTCGGAGGCAACTACCAACAAAATTATGGCGGTGGTCCTATGCGTGGTGGAAATCAATATGGTAATCGACCAGCTCCCTACCAAGGTGAGAATCAGTCTCTGTTTTAAATTCCGGATTAGCTGAATCTCAAAGACTAGGTATGGCATCCGCAATAAGATTTAAGTTCCATTGATAGGTACTACTGTGATGCAGTAACGAACTTGCATAATGTAGTCTGTTCTGCATCACGAGTGACTACAGTTGTGAAGATGTCGTAATATAGTCTTATGAGTGTTATTAATTTGTACTGTATTGACTTGGCTAAATTATATATCTAGCAGTGGTGTGTGTTATCCATCCAGTCATGATCAAATTCAGTTCGTAGTTATTAGAAAGTGAGGTGAATGATTAACTATTAGGCTACCCGAGTGCAGGTGGAGGTGGCGGAATGGGGGGTGGAGGTGGTGGCTACAACCGAAGGTTTTAATGCCTGATCAAAATATCGAGGATCACCCCTCCTTTATACTGCTGGGCTTTGGAGCGCGAGGACATGAAGTTGACGGAGACGACGAATTTCAAGTCTTCAGTGTTTTGTATGAAAATTCGTAGAGTAAGAAGGGGTACCACTCTCTTTTTTGTATTCCTTAAAGATAATATTACTATAGGTTCGTAGTGTAAATTATCCAATTTACTGTCATTGTATAACGTTCACCTTTAACTGTTACATAATTACCATAAATGAAACTTTTCCTCTTACAATTAACTACCCTAATATACATACTTTATAATCAGGCTATGGTTTAGCCGGTCAATACCAAGTTTTTCTTAAAATATGTTTAAATTATTTTATTCGAGCTGAGCTTTTTGGTTATCTAAAGAAAAGCTAAGAATATCATAAACCTCGAAATCCTGCAAAGGCAAGTTTTATTTACACAATGGATATTTTTAGTTTAGGTTTCATTCCTACAATTTACTGATGAAAACCATTCATGTTGAATCTGACGCGTACAAGTCGTTAAATGTTGTTGTAAGAGACGTATTGTAATATATTTAATATTTCTACAGGTTGTTACTATATATTTTAATAATTAGGTTTCATTCATGACTTTAAATTATTTCTCGGATAGACTTACTCAGATACTAACATTAACTATCACTACGTTAATAAATTCAGTTTAGAAAAAGAATTACAGTGACTGTTCCACCATGAGTTGATCCTCGTCCTTTTTATGTCAGAGTTGCAATCCTTTGAACTTACATGCTGCGTGTTCATGAATAATATTCTTTTGGCATTTTTGCGAGTTCACTATCTTGTAGTTAGCATAGATTTTTGTTCCATCACTTTACGTTCAGGACTTTACGTGTAAGTGTTAAAAGGGAAGAGGAAAAGTGCGACGGCCTTCAAGTTGTTATTAAAGTGAGCAAGAGTTGAAAGGAGAAAATGAAGCGTTTCGCTCTGCAGGGAGAAAAGAGGAAGGCAGACCAGAACTCCAGGCAATGATCCATGAGGGAGTAAGAAGCAAGGCGATTGTCTTTGTAGATTTTCAGGTGTCTCACACATCCTACCAGATGCAACCAGACTAGACGACAGAATGTAATTTACTGAGTTTTTCATCTTTTATTCACGCGAGGGAGATAAAAAAAGTCTATCGGTGAGTCAGTTAATGAGATGGAGGAACTTCAGCTGAGAATTTGTAAGAAGGTAGTGAGAGATACAGAAAGGAAGAGAAAACGTGAAGGATGATGATGACAGGAGAGTTACAGGTATGAGCCTTGATCACACAATTTAATTGAAGGTGTCTGATCACTTATCTAGGTAGAACCGAAGGGCAATACAATTGCCTAACTTGATATTAATTATCATTAAAGATGTTCTAATGTATACTTACTGTGTTTATGTTTTGCTGTAATACTTGTACGCTATTAATTAAGTGTAGTATCTATAATTTCTTACCTCAACTTTCTGTCGGGATTATTCGAGTTTGTCGTAGGATTTCCAGCGCCGTTGTTATTCCTTTCTGTACTTATTTATCCCAACTTGGTTTTCTATTTTTTTTCGAAATAGTTCGTCATGTTGTCATAATTGTACAACTGTAGTGAGACTCTTTGCAACTTCAGTCGCCGTTCCACCTCCACAGAAACACATTTTCCTTTTCCTCCTTGTAGTCAGTCTTTTGAAGCGTTGTTTAAAGTAAACTTATCCTGTGCTATTTCAAAAACCGTATGCTAGGTCCTTGCGTTTTTGTTAACTTATTGTTTCAGTGTTTTAGAATCTCAGGTATTATTTCCGTACCAATTGTTTAGTATTCTCGATTTACATGCGATTAGAAATATTAGCTTATAATTTCGTATTATACAGAAAAAAATCGATGTGATTTAGTATCTGTGCGTAATTGAATTATTGAAGCTGAAGATCCCATCGTATATGAGTTCGCGACTTTATAATCATTGTGATATGTATTGCCATTCAGTAGTTATTTCTAGCTGGCATGACAGCATGATTGTAATACTTGTATTACATTCTAGGTGGGAATGCAGCTCCTCATTAATTTTATTTTTTTAAGTTTTTTCCGTTGGTGCTCCGAGTACTGGTTTTGTTTTATTTCATTTTTATGTGTAATGTTGGAAGCTAGATAAATATTTTTGTATGGATAGATACTTAGTACAGTGAGGATAGAGCAACTGTGAAAGGTTGTTAAACCTAGCTTTATTAAATCCCTTTACTTTTTTTTGGCTCTTATACTTCCTTTCGTTTGAACGTTTTACTGTAAAAATATCACTAGCAATTTTTATCCTATGGTTTCACCTTATGACAATGCATTTACTACAAGTATTTAAATATGGATGATTGTGAAACTTGTTTCAATTTGTATACAGCATCTGATCAACATTACCTTGTAAATGTTATTGCAGGTTTGGAGAACTGCTGATGATACTGGTAACGTATCTGAGCGAGTTGAAGCATTACCTTACCATTGCTGCATGCAAAATGCCATATGAGATCAAAGTTACAAGGGAAGTTGGCATGACGTAAGTGCATTTCGGTATTTATTACAATTAAAAGCAAGTGCGAATGTTGTCACATGTTATGCGTCATGTTTAAGAATCCTGTTAAGTAATATTAGCAAATATTTGTAGTAACTTTGCGAAGAGAGATATTAAAAATCCAGTTAAGTAAAATTAGAAATGGTTGTAGTAACCTTGTAGCTTATACGATGACAGGTTAATTTAAACATTCTGTTTCTTCATCATAAAATGTAACACTAATGATGAAAATGGTTTGGCACACGGGATTAATCAACTTTTGATTATGTTTCTAGATGATTCCAGAATTGAATGTTGCATTTTGGTCGTCTCTGTCCTACTCAAGACAAGGCTGGGGCCACTGTCGTCTTTTGCAGGGACCATTGCATTGGTGTTTAGCGTCGGGAACGGTGGGCGTTGTTATACAACCTTGAAGCGTTTTAATAAAAATGTTTGGAAATTATTACATAAAGCGAGCATAATTCGTATTACTCACGTTTATTGCATACTTACGTTTTGTACGTATCTGTTTTAATATATTCCAGCAAATGGTGAGGACCTAATGCCCATTGGTCTGCAATTGGCGGAGCCAACGGGTTGTCCTCTAAACGAATAATACTGCGACTCGTTCCAAGATCCAAAGATGCTGTTAAATATCAGCCAAATGTAATATTTGCGTCGAACACATAAAACAAGAACCTTTAACTGCTCTTACCGATTTCTGGCGGAAGCCATTGTATTACGTTGCCCTGCACATGCAGTTCCCTTAAGCGAGTACAATTGCCGATTTCTCTTGGGATATAGGTGATGTTATTATTTCGAATCACCAACTACAATAGAAAATAAAACAGGTTGTAGATTATTTAGTCCATATTCCATGTCCAGATCCAGTCCATATAGTAGATTAATAGTCCTAAACAACGTGTTTTGCTATAACCACACGTTGGGCTATCTGAGATTTACATTACTCGCGTGCAGAAGATATGCAAGCACATTGAGCTTGTGTGTCTAACGTAAAATCGCAACAGATCCACTTACAATTTGAAGTGATTTCAGCCGTCCTAATTCGGGGGAGATGTTTTCGAAGTAATTGTCTCCCATGTAAAGGGCTCGAAGAGTTTCTGAATATAAAGTTACGAATGTTAGAATATTTAAAAAAAAATTAACTAGACCCAGAGAGAACACACTTGTAATATTGCGAGTAATTGATTAAAATTTTTACCCATCATCCAAAAATTTCCTGGGAGACCTTCCTCGCTCAACTTATTGTGGGATACATCAAGTACCTCCAAACTTGGGCTTGCACCAAATCCACGACCTAATGATCTCAGCCGGTTCATTCTGAAACAGTCGCAACATATAACTCAAAGTAGCTCATCAAAAAGGATTTAAAAGTGCATTCAAACTGAAGAGATAACATACCCCACGTTCAAAATCCTAAGTTTCGCTAAAGAAGATATTGCCGTTGGAAGTTCTTCAATTTGGTTGTTAAACAAGGTCAAAATTTCAAGGTTGACTAACGTAGCAATACTCGATGGTACCACTGTTTGGGAGACAAAAATCATTATTCAGTTTCTAGTGAATAGTGCGAATACCCACAGTCGGAGTAAAACTCGTAACTGCCTGAATTATATAGCTATAGAGAATGTGAATTACCTTTGATTTTATTGTGCGATAATGTAAGGCGGGTGACGAATTCCAAGGAAACTAGAAATATAAACAAAACGTCAAGAATGAATGATATTGGCATCTCAAGTAATGAAAAGTAACGTTATAAGTTGTTCAATGCTTTTAACATGGTTGTTGTAAGATAATCACATTTTTTTACGGTTTCGTCGGCGTCAGAATACGTACTTGCCGAATCGTACAAGTGAAGCATTAACAAAACCCTAGAAAGCTCATTGAGGTTGTTAATTCAGCAACAAGGATAACGAACTTAGGTTCGCCCGAATGTAAAGAACTTCTCAAAGTGTAACATTAAGAATTAAGTCCAATTCAGTCAGGATTGAAGCCTAGTAAAGTTTAATAAACTTTCAAACTAGTTCAGTCACAGATCTAGCAACGCTGAAACATACCAGAACTCCGGACTCGATGAGGGAAAGATATGGGATCCTTTATTCACTTCAATTGCTATTAGGTTGCTTCTATCCAACCACTTGGGGACTTTCTTGCCATGTTTATATCCACATTATCACACAGTCACAGTGGTGATACATTGCTCATGAAGTAAAAAGTGCACTTACAATTAGCAATACAAGATAGAAACTTCAAAAACTGTTGCAATAATTGTTGATAAATAAACTACAACCACAGGTGGACTCATTATCTACCATTCATTAGGGCGTTGCTTATGAAATACTTTCTAAATCCACAAATTATTGTTTATTCTTGCGGTAACTTTTATAATTATTTCGACACTCCTTCGTAGAAATTACAGATTCAAAGGAGCAAGATTTTGAGAAATTTTACCACAACAGGTGTGAAATTTGGGTAAACCTGGAGCTCAAGTAATTTCTCATTCTGCCATTTAATCCCGCAGGTTCTTCCTCCCATTCAACTTTTTCAAGCGCTAAGTTTGTTGCAAATGTTTACTAACACATGCAGCAACATTGCAACTACAGGGGTCAGGAATGTGAAGCAAGGAAAGGAATTGCTTGAACATCTGTTTTCTTGACGACAACTCTTTCATACAATTATTATTAACATTGGTAATCATGTCACTGCAAGCTGTAGATACTAACGCTGAACGAATTTGTTCTAATTTCTGAAGTCACACATGTGTAAGTATATGTGCAGCTAATGACGAGTAAATGTCCTTTACTCAGAAAAGGAATCCTTCTGGAGTTTATTTTAGGCCTTAGAATCAGATTGGATTAGCAAAATTTTTGAAACAAGTACATTTTTAAAGATCTGCAGGTCCATCGTTTGTTTTTGGGCTGAGGGCCAGAATAAAAAACATTTATGACTGCATACTGTATAGTGGCTCTTATATCATATCATCATCACTTTAATTTTCCCCTTTAACTCGATTTTGCGACATATATGTACCCTTAACAAACCTATTGTGTTGGGGAATTAAAATACTGTCAATTGAAGTCAGAAGAAAATATTTGGCCCATATCTTTTTTACAAAACTGAGCTAATTGAACACTATAAGCTCTAAATACTGTAGTTTTAAGGGTTTTATGGTTGCAAGGATCGGGAAATAAATCGTTACTACAATTATATGGGAATATCCACAATATACCAGGAAAAATTTATCCAATTTAGCCGCCAATCAAATTAATTTTTGTTTTCAAAAAACATTTCAAGCAACACAGTGTTACATCATTAATGATTCTTTCACTGTTATATTTTGCACGTGCATACTCGATACGTGAGCAAATTGAATGTAAACAAACAAGCCTGAAAGACTGAACGCATGAATGTATTACAAATATATTTTGCAAGAATTACATACGGTTTTTTCTTAGATACGGTTTTAGGCAATATGATTAGCAAAATTTAAAAGGGGTTTATTTCCATCGGTTAAAATATTTACAATGTAGATTCTGGAAAGGTCAACAAAAAAACCGGAATCCCGAAGGTTACAGGCTCAACAGAGCTGTGACAATGTCAGTAATAATTATGGGTGGGGACAAGCACAGCATTGAATTTTAATGACAAATAAACCTGGGCAATGCCAAATTTGCATGCTGGACAGCCCAGGTAACTGTTGTTTACATGTGTATGTAAGAGGAATTTTTGGCTGAAAGTGGGCAGGATGGGAAAGTTGATGAGGGGCCCCAACCAGGGACCCCATGAGAGTAGTGAGTTCCTGGATGAATTAAAACGGAACTGTCAAAATATTTGCCCGCAAAAATGAATTGTGAGGTGTAAACATTAAGATGGCGATGGATGTTGGATGATATTCCAAATAAGGTAATAGAAAAAGGGAATAAATTTTGTGGGCGACGAGCCAAGGGAGGAAATGCGTGGGACTTACATAGGCCAGGCAATTCTTCGAAGGCAGAAATCCCCTTCTCCACCAAATCCAGCTCTGGATTCCGTATTTCACGGGCTTCCTCCAGCACTCGCTTGGCTTTCGTCATTTTCGATCCTCCAACAAAATTACACGACACTGGCGCTGAGTCCATCCTGCTTCCTCCTTTTATACTTTTAGCCTTTATCGTCACAATTATTCCGGCTCGTCCTGTTGTGTGTGATAAGCACCAGCAGAGCACAGGCGAGAATCCTCTCTGACAAGGACTCGCCCTAAAACCAAGTAAACATATCATCCAGGGACAACGTCGTCGCCCTCTCTAGTCAAAATTTTCCCATCAACCCTTCCCTTCTTCCTTCATGTTCATAGAGGACACCAAACAACTCTCGTAGTGGGTCCAACCTCGAACCCATTAGTCCATTTCTGAAAACTCCAATAATATTTCCTCTCCTTACAGTTATTGCTTTCTTAATAACCTTAATTATTCATATTTCTACAGCTTATCCGCTTGTCGCAAGCAGCGCTTCTACGAATAGGGTCCATGCGCATTTTGATGCTCTTAGTTTTTATTTAAACATTTTTGTAGCATTTTTGAACTCTGGCCTGCCCCCTGCCCCTTTATCCACAAGCGGGAGGAATAGGGAGGGGTACAATGAACAGCCCCGAAAATTACCAGGGAGGTAGAGCCTATGGTAGGGTACCACCCCCAATTCCTCCACGTTCATATTGCAGAATTCGAAATAAGGGACGGTCCTGCGGTTAACGACAAAGGTAATAAATTAAGCTTCAAAATATGTTTCGCAATGCTATCGAAATTTTGTAGTAAGACGAAGTGCGCCAAGGATGGCGCACAGCTAGATCTATGTGTACGAACGTTTCAAGAATTCGACACAATCTGGAGCAAACTGGATTTGGCTAACTGCGGGTTAAAATGAAAGTGATTGGGTGTTGGGGTATTTCAGGAATTGTAAAAGTGTAATAATGTTGTATGCACAATATCGAAAATTTAAATTAAAAAAAAGTTTTACCGGAGCAAAATCAATCACAGCAGATGCAGGATCTCAGAATGTTTCAATATTTCTATAAATTTGGAATCCCCATGGCGAGGACTGGCGAAATTTGTCAATAAAATGGGGGTCCGACGGGGTCAGGCAATAAAATGTACTGCACAAAAAGCCATCTGCTTTGCAAATGAAATATCCTTACATACCGCTTATAAGTGTCTTAAGTAGCCTTTTGTGGTAAGCAGTACACGCAAACCAATAATAGAAGTGCGCTTTTAGGAGGGAGAGTCGAGATTCAAAAATCTCATTCCATCGTCACGGCTCTTTTATATATTTACGACGAGCATAAAAGGTCATCGGCTTCGCCAGTGGAAAACGTATATATACCCCATATAAGCCTACTAGCCATTGTGGTAATTGGTAGGCGCAAACCCATTGGAGCGGATTTACAAGGGAGAGCGAAGTTTAAAAAAAATCCTTTCATCATTGCCAAATTATGATATTCCGAATCCGTTTCGCCAACTGAACCAAAGAACCTTCGGATCCCATTTTGGGGTGTGTTGTTGTAACCACACACAAATAAGCCTCCGTAGTCCCCCTTAAGTAATTGTCCTGTGAAGCAGAGCTTTTCCTAGACCATTATCAGAATAGCATAATTTGACCATGATGAAATAATTTTGCACTCCCTCTTAAACGCGCTGCTGTTGGTTTGTGTGTACCAATTACCGCAAAGTCTAACAGGCTTATATGCGGTATATATGTACACATTTTCCATCGGCGGAACCGGTGGCTTTTTGTTATCTTAATACTATAAAATGACCGTGATGGCATGAAAAAAAAACTTTTAAAACTTCGCTCTCTCTCTCTCCTAAACGCGCTTTGTAGGTTCGCGAGTACAAATTACCATAAAGGCTAATTTTACTGATATACCAAATCATTATACAGTAGCAAGGGCGGGGATATTGTCATGGGCTACAGCGGTAACAACATTAGCAGTGACTACCCATTTATATTAAAGAAAAGACAGTTTCCTATTAGAGTATTACTAGCATGAAAGCCATCCACCAAGGTGGATGGGAAAACTGGGATTGCAGTGATTTGTAGATCATAAAAACATTAAACTTCACAATATATAATTAGGTCGTTTTTACATATAAGGCTGTTCTTCGTTTAAATAAATGCAACGGATCCTTCAAACCTCCAACCCGTTTCGATTGGGTAAAATCTGTGACAGAAACCAACTTCGTCGCTTATTAATGGCTTTATATATTTTTTTCATTACTTTCCTTGCAAAAAGCTAAATTAAAAAATTTGTTGTTTTTTTTTTAAAACCTCATTTAAGGGGGTTCAACTCTGGACCGGTCAGGGTAAAAAAAATATCCCTCAGATTCCATGCAGAAATGCTTTTCTATTTATTTGGCTATTTATGTTATTCAAAGTACCCCGTCACTGACCTACATAAGGAATGGCTTGATATTCAGTTTTACCTACATTTCGTAGATTTTTGAAGTAACTTCAGTTTTATTGACTTTATCTGTAGTCACAAATAAACATCGAATGGAATTGGCAACACACTCTTAAGAAAACTATAAGCATCCTACTTACGTTAGCAACATTGCGACATACTTTGGTCAAAAATAATATTAGGTGTTTTTTAAAAACTGGAGCCTCTCCTTTTACTATTTTAGAATTGTTCTCAAACTTTTGAATAATGTTTGATTATTATACGTGAAACACTCAATCTTGGCTTACAAAAATTGGTTATTTACCCATGGACCAGGATAGGGTCAAATTGTGTTTAATAATCCAGAACGCTGTTAATGCATGATAACTACATCATTTTAATGAATTGTATGTCTGACATGTGTTGGTGGACGAAAAAGTTACTCTTAAATTCTACTTGCTCTTCTACCCAAAGTTAAAATTTAATCGTGGTGGTTAAAAGATGATGACTGATCATATTAGCCAAACTGTACTAATATTCAAAGGCGTACACAATAAGCAAACGGTAGTTTGATTTGAATTAACCACACATATTCCAATATTCAAGATAGTAACTTGTTTAACATTGCGGTATTTCTTTTCTCTCTATTTTAATTTTTTCTTTGTAATCTAAATGGTATTATTTTGTGTTGACTTGAACAGGATTAAGTTGCAGTAACTTTTGGTTACCATAACTTTAGCCTGTTAAAGTAAACAAAAAAGAAATGTTTAAAAAAAGAATAGCGGTTCGTATTTATTTCATTCGAGCAAAAATAAATGCTTTAAAATAAAAATCAAAGCATTTTTTAACCGCCATGCTTCAACATGTCACGTACATAAGTGACGACTGCCATCATCATCATCATCATCATCATCAAGACGACCTCTTTCAAATTAGTATATAGGATTTGCAAAGACAGTTAATAAATGTCAGGGACAAAGTTTTGGTAAAGTTGGCATTTATTTTCACTAGGACAACTGTATGTTGCTTTTTCGAGGGGTTAGTCTAAAGAAAATATCAAGGTCGTTGTAACTGATATTGCCGAACAAGGTGAAATAATGGGCAAATGTGAATGTACGTACACAAGTAATTGTGTTTTGTTAAAAGAAATTCAAGATGTTTTGTAATT
This sequence comes from Allacma fusca, assembly GCA_947179485.1. Classification (NCBI taxonomy): domain Eukaryota; kingdom Metazoa; phylum Arthropoda; class Collembola; order Symphypleona; family Sminthuridae; genus Allacma; species Allacma fusca. The sequence continues at coordinate 46,080,686 of OX359248.1, forward strand.
TGTTAGGTTTTTAATTACTATCATATATTGGATCAATTAAAAAGCTGTACTAATGCTATTGGCTAATCTTTCCTAAACGCTCTCTCTAGGTTCGCAAACTCGCCTTTTACGCATTTGTACTCGTACAAATTTGCAAATTTTGTATTTGAAGAAGTTCTGTACTGTTAGATTATAACATAGGAAGTTGTATTTCAGAAGCAAAGGCCATTATTTAAAAAATATTCGATTTGAAAGAAAATTATTTCTGCAATAGAATTTTAATACTTGCAGATCAAGCCACTAGACTGAGTACGTGCTGTTACAGATAATATTGGGAAATTGGGGTTATCCACCGACGTAGGCGGTGGCTTGATCCGTTATCTGATAGTATAATTTGACGATGATAAAAATTAAATCTTCGCTCTCCCGCTTAAAGGGTAAAAACTCATAATGGTTTACGATTGAGAGTACCAATTACCTTAAAGGCTAACTACCCGGTTTATTTGCTGTATGTAGTATGGATATTTTTACAATTGGCGTGTATTTTCCATTGGCTAAGCCGAAGGCTGTTTATGCATCTCATTATCCGCATCATTTTGTCTAGAATATTTTAATACTAGCCGATTAAGCCATTAGCCCTTATTCTGTGCCGTACTTTAATGTTTATGTATATGTATATCTACTAGCACTGCAGTCAACTATTTCTGAATCATGTGTCATGCGTCTGAACCAGAGATGTTTAAATGATTTTCCCTTCCTTCAATCCTTCGAATGCAAAAAAATAGACCGATTTCCTTCCTTCAGACCTCTTCAGGATGAAGGCTTGAAAACAAAATTCCTTCCTTCACCCTTCCTTTAAAGTAGTTTTGTTGAGATCCTTCCTTAAGCCTTCAGTAATAATTAATATCCATCATTCGCCAAATGCCGTCTTCCGTAATATTTTATTTTCATATATGAGACAACAAAGTCAAGATAGTCACTTACTATTCAATGCTTAAAAGACAAACGTTGAGACAATTGTCTATAATGTCTATAAGAGATTAATCTATATAATATTCCTCATTTCAATTTTTTTAAAACAGTCAAAAATCACGAGACTGAATCGTCTTTGACACAGTATCAACAGTAAGTCTAGCTCGACGGGTTCGGATCAGCGCACCAGCTATCAAAAAAGTATCCATAGACCATGTGCTTGATGGCATTTGTATGAATGCGAAAGGTACTTTGCTTTACAACAACATAAGTGCGCTGATACAAAAAATTACAGTACCATTTTCCCATCATATTATACATACATATGTATCGTGGGAAGTTACGTGTGGATGAAACTGATGAAAGCACATATTGATAGCATTATTTAGAGCTAGTTGTCATTAGTGATGCCAATGGTCTGGTCCGGACCATTTATAATGGTCCGTTATTGGTCTGGTCCGATCTGGTCCAACACTTGGACCAGACCAGATGCAATTGGTCCAGTATCAGGACCAGACCATACCAGACCAAAGGACCATGGTCCTAATCTTTCGGAAAATGACAAATTTATGGATTCACGAAATCCCATGTAATGTTTAAAATTGTCACTTTTAGGGATAAAAACAAAATTTCACTTAATAAAACTTGATTATTTAATTACTATTAATGGTATTCTGGACCATGGTCCGGACCATGGTCTTTGGTCTGGTCTGGTCCGAAAAACTGGACCAGACCAATAGTCTGGTCTTACCTTTGGACCAGACCAGTTTCATAAATCATGGATCAGACCAGACCATTGGCATCACTAGTTGTCATGAAAGGTACATTGGGCTCGAGAAGGGTGTTTGGGAAGCACCATTCCGTCAACTTCAATTTTTCTATCAATGCGCTGAAGCCTTAATTGCTCCTTCGTAATTTTTTTCACCCTTCCTTCCTTCCCTTCATTTTTGTCAAAAGAAGCGCTTCCTTCCCTGAAGGAAGCCTTCTTTGAAGGGTACCCGTCGACGGGTGAACATCTCTGGTCGGAACCAACAAGCTATGAAGCCTTTCGAAGCCAGCAATAGCTGGCTGTGCAATGCTAGTCCATTATAGCATGCAGAATTTCCTGGTGGGTTCTGCCACGTTAAAAATATATCCCCTTAACTCAACGTAACATATTTTAGATAAAGTAATAAGTAATGTGTCATCCCTGTCACTGAAACTCCGCCCCCGCCGCCTTCACTCCACATGACTTCACTAGCAATACATTTTTTACAAAAGTCCAAACCATTCAGTATTTAGTCGTTGCCGTTGATAAGGAACTGGACGAATTCTCAGAACGTCGTAATATGTGCATTCGTCAAAACGCTTTTTAAGTGGTCAAAAATCTAACAGTCCATTTCTAACCACGAAATTAACAATCATTTCTCCCAGAAGCAAAGATGTAATTTAGCATCTATGTAATTTCAGTGCTGTAATACAATGATCAAAATTTTAACTATTAATCAAAGGTATACAAACTGCCTATAACGATAATAAATCAAATAATAAACAATGAAATAAAATGGAAGCAAATTTTGTCCCAAAAATAGGATAGACTAGGTATGGAAACAATTCTCATTTCAGGGAATTATGGTCTCTAGCTTAAATTTAATTAGCTAATCAAGAATTGAATTTATATCTAATATTTTTAGCTAATAGACATTATAGTATGCCCCCTTTTAAGATTTTTCATCTTAAATTATATGTATCTCCAGGCATTCATCCACGGTCAATATTATATCCACAGGAGTGAAACAAATCGGATGGAAGGTAAATTCAAAAAGTCGTCTTTAGGAACAATATTAAATCTAGCTTAACACTTTTTTTTGCAATTTTTGACCTGGAGCTGATGGTATGGTACTCAAATGAATCCCCGAATTTGCTGTTAACCCAGTGTTTTTAGCATTTAATGCCTTGTATGTAGTGGTCGGAACAATTCAATTCAATTCAAAATTTACAATTCAATCCAGTTCGAATACTGAACTGGATTAAAATTTGTGTTTCAATTCGGTTCAGTAAAAAACAATTCAATTCAATTCAGTTCACTCTATGAACTGAACTGAATTGTAAACCATTTGGTTCGCCGGGCATATTTAAATACTGCAAAGGTGGCTAGGATGGCGCGTCCGCGCATCAGCTAAGGCCATCTCTCCTTACCCTTTTTATAGTATTACGTTGAGCTGATTTAAAAAATGCACAATTTTGAAAAAAATAAAATTTTGATAATTTTTGAAAAAATAAAGCTAGTAATACTGACTGGTAAGTGTAAAAAAATTCCATTGAAATCGGTGGAACAGTTATTCGTTTTTGATTTTTTTTTACGTACGAACACGCATTACGATTTCAACCAATAAAGAATAACTCCTCCAAGAGAGTGGCCTAAAGAATGTTCACAAAAAGTTTGAACAAAATTGGTTCGGAGGAAAACGTCGGGACAAACAGTTCCAGGCATCCACGGACAACACTATCTTATAAGGGGGCTGACGCCACCCTAAAAATATTAACACATTTTAATGCTGGTTATATTGACGCAAAGATGGTGCTACTCTTATTCTTACAATATCGGTTTTGATTGGCCTGAAATTGTTTTGAATTGGAATTCAAAGAAAACAATTCAATTCGATTCAAAAGGTGAATTGAATTATTCGGTTCAGTAAACGATCGAATTGAATTGAAAAATCCCTGAATTGAACTGAACTGAATTGAATTGAATTGTAAAATTGCAATTTAAACTGAATTGGTCCGACCACTACTTGTATGAAAATATGCACGATCAAAATTTCTTCTCTTGTTCATCTTCACCATTCACCATTACCTTGCTGGCGCTGAAGTTTACCCAGCAATTTATGAGTGACATACATACTTAAATCAACTGGAGGGGGCGAAAAACTCTGAGCAGACTGAACACACAGGGTGGTCTTTTGTGGTCACAGAGGTGGGGTATGAACGAGAAATAAAGCCGGATTTTTTTGGAGGGTTTCAAGTTCAATAATAATAATATTATTATTGTTTATTTCAACACAAATCTTTTTTAAGAACATATGATAAAGCTCGTTTGCAGGAAATTTTCAGGGCTTCCAATGGAACTATCTGATTGGTCTGTACGTTGAGAATTATTGTCAGTGTGAAATCAACTTTAAGCATATGGAGTGCGGTTGGGAAAAATTAAACCTCTGAATTCCTCTCGATGGATTGGCGGTTGTGGTCATATTTCAAATTTCAGTATACTGAGCTGGCAGCAAATTTAATACGGGAATCATTTCAGCCTGTTATGATCAGTCTAAGTCAAAAATTGAGGCTTCACGGTCCAAGAATGTAAAGCAGGTTTTTTTAGTTTCATCAAAAACAATCCTTTTCCGTGCATTCTCCCTTTATTTAAACCTTGCGTATTATTCATATTAAATTGCTTTGTAAGCGTGTATAGTACATATTCATCCGGATTTGTAGACATAACAAAATGAAGTTGCTCTGCAATTGGGAATTCTTCTGTTAGACAATTAGACACCAAATTAGATTTGAATATTTCTATGGTTGGACTATCTATCTCTACAAGCATGAGAGAATATGTACGGAGGGAATATAATAATTATTATTGTATAACCGGAGGGATTACGTACGTAGAGAAAATATCCGAGAGAGTATCTCCCCCCTGCCGTTCTCAGTTTTGAAATGTTAGAGGAAAATGAGCTGTGAAAGTTTGCTTGTTCATAAAGATTGACGTGAATGGGTACGAGAATTACGGCATGGAAGAGTGATGGGTTTGTTTGGCTATACATTACATGGATCGACAAAAGGAGGCATGGTATAGACGGACCTGTCAGTTCGGTCGATACAGCAACATCCAACACCTTTTCGCCTTTTAAACTCCCAGGGAGTGAGGTAAAAAGCAACTGATTGTGTCCTCGTAAGAGTGCATAAGTTATCGTGCGGAATGGGAACGGGGTTCCAACACTGGCGGTATTTAATTGTATGAGGACTGCACTGCACCGCTACTTACTTAGCTTCGTGGATACTTTACTTGTAGTTAATACTTAATTTGGTATTTGCGCAGAAAGTCCAGAAAAACGTGGACCGGGAGATGTGCTCATATGTATATTTCTGGACAACTTTCTACACGCACTATCGGTCGAAGCAGAATTTTAAGGTGACATTGAGCCCGATTTGTCATGCACTCACGCAAAGGATCATTAGGAGTGCAAGGGAAATGTACCCGCCTTGGGTTGAATAGCAGCGCTTCGGATAACACTGCGTTTTTATATTATTTACTATTCTATTAACATACATTCCGCAAAAAAAAAAAAAAACAAAACAAAATACCAAATCAAGTACACCCGACAAAAAAGTGAAAACACAATTATAACAAAGTAATAACTACAGGAGTATTTTATTCAAATACAAACGAAAATACAATATCTACATGTTAACCCATCCAAAATATCCAAATACAAAATAAAATTTATTAAATAGAAAAATAATAGCAAACAACTTAAAACGAATTGCTTTTCCATTCGTATCATAAATCAACGCTCGTAAAAGTATTAAACATGTGAGTTTATTATTACACTAATTCTTAAATGATTAAATCACTATTCTGTAATTTGGGATTACTATAAATCTTGGAACCAAAAGCACGGCGTGCATTGTATGTGAGCCCCTAATTATAAGTCAAATTTATTCAAGTATTGCTTCCAATAACTGGGAATTATCCCGTTGCTTGTGGTTTGTTCAGGCTGAGTTAGAATTATTACTCAAATACTTTGAGTGTATTCGGGAAGGCGTTATGTGATTTAAGGACGTTGTCCATTCCCCCGGTATTCTTAGGGTCGTGCAAATTATATTAATACAAGTAAGCAGGATTTATCCTACTCCGGATTAAATGTCTTATACATACTGTCCTCCATAATTCCATAATTCCATAATTCCATAATTCCATAATTCCATAAATATCTTACACCTACTTATTCATTTATACGTACTTACATGAGAATACCAATGACACAAATAATGAATGTAATATTCAATTGCTTAACTTGTCCATAAATATGAAAACATTCTCCAGGAATAATGACACTTTCCGTTTTCACGCCATTGAGCAATCTTAGTTTGGGTTGGGAAGTTGGGATTTCCATCAGGCTACACTAAACAGTCCATTGTAGGACTTATACTTACTTAAAGGCTCGCTAGCGTATGAGTGGTTATGGTGTTTCTCGGTGATTACTTGTTTGTATTTTTGTAATTTGAAATATACGGTGAAGGTTCGGAGTGGGAAGGACTGACTGGAGTTGTGTATGAGTTTGATGCCGTAAAGGTCAGCGTATAAAGTGCACGTGTTCGACATTTATGTATGCCAAGAACAGGTATGTACGTAAGGGCTGGCTCCCCGAAATAGGTACCCCCCGACTCTCTCGGCATTAAAAGCATATAAAATATTTGACGATCTGTGGAGCTTCTAATACCATAGGGATTTTCCCACCCGCTTCATTGGCTTTACTGTAAAGCATTAATTGAGCTGGTGAGATTAGTTTCACCAAGAAATATTAGCGTCCTTTCAAATAGTTCACTGGGAGGAAGGGAATGCATTGACGGGGCCGTGGGTGGATCGAATTACACGTCACTTTTCTCTTGACCGTGTCCAGGTATAGCCACACCTGATAACCTTATCAAGAGTATCATATCACGGTCACTTACTACTATAGCCAAGAAATCTGCAGGGCGACTCTATCCCTCCTTCTCACGTTTCTTACGACCGTTTGTTTATCATTCTGCAATTGCTGCAAGGATTCGTGACTTTCTGTCATAAGCAAAACAAGTCAGAGCAAATGCCCAGGCAAGACTTGATCCTGTCAATTCTATATATTTACAATCTCCGTCCACTCCGCTCTCTTTCTTACTTTCAGGATCATCAGCATTCCGCACTATTGGCCTCAATAAAAGAGCTGTCCCCGTTGCCCGGCCGTTCCACATCTCACTCTTAGACTTGACTTTCCCTTTTACATTTCATGAATACAATGTGAATGTGACTCTTACCTAAATCCGACTTTGACTGCAAATTGTCAATTCAGGAATCGTAACCATACGACAGACAACAAGCTTTCTTGAGTGAGACATATTTTTCAGATAGAAAGAGGATTTGATTGGGATCAAATGTAAAGGAAATGTCAGGTGTCTATTGTAATCATAAGGATTTGCTTACTCACTTCTTGCTAAGGTCATAACAGCAAATTTGCTATTGAGCCGTATAACACAGCAAGACCAAAGGAAACATTAATTCTAGATACTGTACCACATTACCTTGTCTCTATTGACTATAAAATAAGGAAACATTTTAACGGCTCAGTGCGAATAGCTCACAACTATTTATTACTGGTGGCATCCAAAAGAGTAGTTTAGATGTTGGGAGTGCGGATACGAAATGATGAGTGATAATGTAAGTAAGTGACAAATTATGGGGAATTCTTGGCCGAATTCCGATTGACTACACATTCCAGCAATCATCGCTGACTAGCACTAAAGTGCAAAGTCAATAATCGCTAATTGATTTGATTTTGGGTTTATTTGATGATAATTATTAATAATTTGGTTACAATCGTATGAGCACTGTTAATGTATTGCTTTGATTGATTTTCCTTGTAATATTGGTATAAAGTAACTTTTGAACTTGGAGTAATTTGCTTGAATTGATGGTTTCGTATTCCTAATTAGTTCACGATTTGATTGATTTGAATAATTGATTAACGGGACATGATTAACTGCTCCAGTTAATTTATATTTTAATTTTAAATCTTTATTTGACTTTGATTTAGATTTTGGATATAGAATTCGTAGATTAGACTTAGGATACGATTTTAAGTTGATTTAATTTCGGATTTGATGCGAGAACCTGAAAACTTTACTTGAATATTTTTTACCAGAATAGATTAATTTTATAACCGGATTTTTTCCCCTTATGAAGGAATTTATGTATTTGTTTGAGATATTGATGATTTAAAGGTATTGCCTGATTGGATTGGAATGAGTTTTGGCTAAATTTACACGTTGAATTGATTTAAATTGATATTCCCATATAATTTTTGGTTGTGGATTTGAGTGTAAATTTGGGGCTATTTTCATCATTGGAGTAAATAGGCTTTATATGGATTCCGAATTTGATTAAAATCAGATTTGTATCTATGAATAATCTTCATGATAATAATTTTGACTGAGAATGGGAATTTTATTTGGAAACTGAGACCCTTAATTTTAGAATTTTTATCGCTTTTATTACTGGAACCTGGAGTTTTGTAACGAGGATCATAATGTATCCACTAAAAATCCATCAAATTCCCCCCCCCAACTCTACAGAAATAATCCCAAACCTGATCCTAACATTGTTCTTAAACCTGTCTCCTTCATGTATTTAAAAAAATCTCCCCCACCTCTGTTTCGGAAACGTCCTTTCCTCTAAGAACATCGTTCACCTCCTTGACAAAATAGATTGTTGTAGACAAAGTATGGCAAATTCGGCGGTTATAACCCACGTCCTTTTACGCAAGCTTTGAGCTTATTTTTCTAAATCCGTCCTGTCGTACCTTAACTTATACGATTTTTCTAAAAGCGTCCTGTGGGACCTACGCTCATAGGATTTTCCTAAAAATGCCCTATGGTACCCCAACTTATGAGATTTTTATGCAAGTTCCTGACGAGCTGGAAGATTTCTACGAGATCCTATATGATACGTGATTTCTGGTACATTTTCTCGAAGTTCTTGCATCCTATAGGAATCCCATACAGTTTCGAGTGACTGGGTTTATATGTCAGGGATTTATGCGTTAAGGATAGGGTCAACTTTGTGCGTTAGTTAAAGGGGAAGCGCACCCAATGGGGCATCGCCCCCTTGTGTTTAAATATGTAGGCTTGCCCGACACCATTTTGTGTATTCTCTCACAATTCAAGTGAGATAAACGAAAATCAAAATTGTGATGATTTGAGCATTCTGTTACACGACTGTTCGTGTTCGTAGAGCGGGTGGGCTCCACTGGTTGTTAATATTAAAAGGTGATAACAGTGCCATGTAGGTAATAATTAAGTATATAAGCTGTCCTCGTAGAATTAATACAAGGCATATTTAAGCATTTTTGTCCACGTTCATTCCTCGGGTCCAATCTTACATAAAAGGTAAAACGTAGTGTTTACCGCTTGCCTCAACGTTGTTGTCGAATTGCACGTTTTAATTACACTAGCTTACTCAGGGGAACACAAGTATTTGCATAGAATATAAAAGCATCCCGTCATCCCTTCTAAATAAACTGGTCTCTATAGTCACATACTATTTGGTGTGCCATATTGCTCATTATCAAGTCATTCTCTCGCTAATTCTCTTCTTAGCGTATGTATTTAGGGCTGGGAAATGAAGCGTGATTAGTCTTTTGGCGGCCAGTTCCAACGGAGTCTGAGGGCAGATGTGTCGCGTAAAGTTTCGCCTCCCAAGCACGATGTTCGTATGTCAGATCTGTAGATTACTTTTGTAATTAACATTGAGCCATCTACCGTGCATGAAATTCCAGGGCTGTGGGAACACAACGGAATAGAATCACTGCCTCCAATTCAGACACCTAAAAGGTGGGGATGGAATTTTAATTTGACCGTTGCAACTGATACAGTAGGCACAAGGTATACAAAGTATCGTGTTCAACCTTTAAACTGCTTCATTAACAGATTCATACAAGAATTGATGGGTACCGGGAAAACCCTTTGCCTTTTTCCGCATTTGCGACAACGTACACTGTACAAAGGGGATGCTGCCCGCATTTATGTAGGGCTCTCCCTCTTTATTTTCCGTCCTCTCTGAAAACCCCGACTTTTGTAGGCCCACTTTTTGTTAGAAAACATATCTTCATCTTTACATATTTTATACCCTCTCGTGGGCATCCTGACGGAGTTTTTTAAATTATGTCAGCCATTGTTGCCATGTATACCTGAAATCCCCTGAAGATTAGTCCTTAGGGGTGAATTAAATAGGGAATATCCCAACTAATTGTTAGAGCTCTCCTTGGAAGATGAAAAAGTCTATTTTCCAAGGAAATGCTGCCCAGATCCAATATCCATCCTGGATAAAAAGTCATTTTGAAACTAACAATAAACCCCAATATCCATGAGTCTTCAGTCCTACGCAATTACCATGGGAGTCTGGTTACACGTGGAGAAGTGATCCGAGAAGAGGTGAACGTTACTTGGAAAGTCAGAATCAAGAAGAAGCGAGTGCTTCTGTAGGGGAAAAAATATACGTAAATGTATAGTTAAAGCAGGCATACCAATATCATGGGGAAGTAGTTCGGAAAAGATTGGATTATCCTGCGGCGTAGGAAAATTTATCAGACCTTCCTCGATCCCTCACCATGTCAGTAAATATTTTTGCTTATGCTTTAAAATGATTAAGGAGAGGAAAGAGACAGAGTCTCTCGTTACTATTTTGTAACAATTTAGGTACTATTTTTGTTTGTTAGAATGTATGACAATTTGTGTTCAACAGTTCCTTGCATGGTACTTCCTCAGGCGCAAGGATAATTATTCTGGAAGAATCTGCGAGTGGTAACTTTGTGATGGTAATTGGTGGAGTGTAGATTGGGAAGAGGAGAGAGAGAGAGAGAGTATGTGAGCACATACTGAATTTTGGAGTGAGGATAGCTTTAAGTGTAGAAATCTGAAGGGTGAAGATGGACGATACGTGAGGACCAAACGTAACGAAAAGAGATTTACGACTGACCGAAACAGCGTTATTTTAATTTACTCTTACTGTTGCATGCTTTGTTCCGTCTCGTTTTGTTACTGCATGAAAGATCCTTGACTTTGTTTTTTAGGGATGATGCAAGATGCAGGATAAAAAATGCTGCAGACCCGGATGAGCACTGCCATTGCGACAAATACGAAGAAGAAAGCTGGGAAAGATAAATGGAAATGGGAAGCGGAAGACAACGTTTGGAAGGAAAGAGGGGATGGGAAGTCAGAGATGTATGGAATGACTTGATCCTTGACTCATGTTGAAAGTGGAGCAGGACCGACAATTAAGAAGATTGAGTCGGCAGTTACTGGAATGAAAATCTGATGGATCTTATAAGAGGCTTGGGCGTTGTGAGAAGAAGCGCGGATGGAGAGTGAATAAGTGAGAACAAGTGTCCTACATGACGACCAGCATGACAGACTTAGGGAAAGACCAGGACATGTGATAAGTCCATTTGCTCACATTGCACGGATACAGATAGTGACGGTGTTTAAGTAGAATAGAGCAAGAAGATGCGATGCATGATTCGCATCATCTCCTTCCGAAGACCAAACGGCATGCGCTTTTCAGCTTTTTCCCATATCCATGTTCACAGAGTAGAGTATCTCTACAGGCGGTGATGTACGTAGATAAAGGGATAAGGGAATGGGGAAAAAGTTGGTCAAAGAGAAGTGCATGAGAAGGAAGCCAACAAACTCCAACTCTGTATTGCTCTGTCTTCGTTAACTTCATTTCATCGGGAAAGACGGCCACCTTTATGTTCCTCCGTACACACGCACACTTCTAGTCAACGTACACGCCCGATTCGGAGTTCTCCGGGAAGCCACGAGACAGGCCATGAAATCCAAATACGGACGGCACAACTTTCCCCCCTCGTCTCTGGGAACGGGACGACTCTGAACAGTGCTAAGGAAAGTGCAGAGTCACACAGGACTGGTTCCATCCGACAAAACAGAACAGACCAAGAGTCCAACAGACCTTTCACCGACATTCCCTCATTCGGTCACAATTCCATAGCATTTCCCAACCGAGTCCCTCTTCTTCTTCTTCGTCTCAGTCTTTCCTCTTAACCCAGTCTCGTCGGAGCCACCACCGGCTTTCTCTCAGTCCATATAATACCTTTTAGCGACCACTCCATTCATACATACGAAATATACATACCTTGTGTACCTTCTCACAGTCATTCTAACTCGTGCCTGAACGGGACCCATGGTCCAAACTGGTGCATACCATTTCTATTGTGCCAAGCACCAAAAAAACAACCTAATTTTTGTGAAATTTTGGTGAGACCGTAGATACAAATTTTACTTTATCTCAAAACCTTGTGTACACTTCTTCCCGACGCACTCTCTTGAATGAAAACCACCGTGCATAATTTGATTCTTCCAACAGTTGTCCTCTTTCCAGACTCCCGGTTCTGAGGATGGTAAAGTGCCAGTGGGATTTTTTGTCTAACACCCGTGTCCTACACAATACCTGCTAGCTCAGACTAAAGAATAAAAGCCAGCTCTGAAGGACTCTAGAATCCTCGTCAAAACCAATTTTGACAAGTTTTCGAAGACGCAGCTTAACCTTTCCCTGCATTCTCAGGCCTAAGTGTTTTTTTCCTCAAAGGAAACCTCTTAACACATCTTGCTGTCAGAACAAAGTAGAAACCTGTGTCGAATGATAAGCCTTGCCAAGTTCACTTTTCCATCAGCTTTTTAAGGGGAAATTATCCAATTGTCCCTTTCGATGGTTATTATGAGGAGTTATGGAAATTGTCACGGGTGTCTGTGTGATCGCCGAACTTCATTGTGATATTTGAAGGTGATTTTTTTTAGGATGATCTTGATTGGTTTAGTTTGATTATAAGAAAGTGTCTTCTTCGTTTATATATCTATCTACCTGTCTACGTCAAGAGGCCCATGCTGCTCAAAATTGAACGCTAAAAGTTAGCTAAATGAGGAGTGCTACATATATTGGAATTGCATGACAAGCTCATAAATGGAATGGAGGTGTTACTCCTTCTTGTAGAGACATCCAGTCGACTGGTTTTGAAAGTTTGAGGTTGAGGAGACTTGGCAGAACGATACTGTTGATGTTCATATATGAGCAGGGCTTGGGAGGGAATTGTGATTGAGGGAAAAAACTTCCAAGAGTCTCCAACTCCCTGGAATAATGACAGAGGAAAGTTTCTTGTAAAAGAAAATGGTCTTTGGACTGTGGTGAAAGGTCAGCTGGGTAAAATAGGCTGAGCCTTCCTTTCCCTTGGAAGAGAACCATGATATCTAAATAACTGGAACACATAGAAAAAAAAAGGCGTCTTCATTTAGCACTGTATGAGAGAGACACGCTCCATTTAAGCGAAGCAATAAAGGAAGAATTGGTTGACGAAGGAAACCAGCCTTCAAGGCTGGAATCCCATACAAAGCAACCTCATCCGGTCGACCGTTTCTTTGTCTTTCCTTCCATGTTCCATTCCGTCATCAACTGGGTGCATTCAGGTCGGCAATAAAACGGTCACCATCGACCACTCCAATAGATATATTTTTCCCCGCCATGCTCAACTTATTTCCAGTAATTACTATAGGTCCTGACTACATCCAGTGATCAAGGATAAGCTAGTGTTTCCTACTACTGGCTCCTCACTGGAAAATTCTAGTGGGAGAAATAAGAGAGCGCCGTGAGGGCTTCTACTATCCTGAGTCTATGGGAGCAGCAATTTAAAAGGTGCCATTGTTTATGAAATCAGAATTGTGTGAGCGAGTTAAGCCTTGTGACAGCCGGTCCCCGTTGGGCACAGTCCAAGTTGTGCAAATTCCAGGAGTAGTGTGCTTTCTTCCTTCCAGTTCCATAAATCTCATCAGATCTAAGTAAGAAGTTGTGAGATCATTTCAATTTCTACCTGTTTTTCAGCCTCCTTCCCAACTTTCTTCCTTGATTCCTCCAACTTACAATTTCTGCTTTGTATGATGTTGGAAAAACTTCCCAAACTTGGGAACTCACGGAGCAGGGAAGACAATTATGTTTGGAGTGATTCAAACAAAACTTAGCATTTGCACCATAAAATAATTGTTCAACAAAACGTCATAATTGGAGACTTTTATTAGGAAATGGTTCCGGCCAAGATTTGTGATCATTATTATGCAGCCTGTAGTAACGCTGGTTGACAACTTACTATATGGGGGCGTACTAACTTTAGAAATATTATTAACTTTGATTTGACCATGTTAGACGGGAAAAATTGGGGAAAGCTGAGTACATATTTGGAGGGCTCGAAACTTTTTTTTTGTTTTTGGGAAAGTCGATTGGCAATAGTTTTCAGAATATATTCAGTGCGGTGGTTTGCTCGGAAATGAAAGTGGATAGTTTTCAAATTAAATTTATATGGAAATTTGAGTGTTTTTACAGCTATCTCTAGGTAGTGGTAGAATCTCTGATTTTGAAAAGTTGAGAGGGCTCGAGTTAGTTGGGAGAAATGGGAGTGAGTGTAAGGAAGGCGGTGGACGGCTGACTATCGACCATGAGTGGCTTGCTTTCTCTTGATTTGAGTTTGGTTTGCCGACCCATATGTGTGTATCGAGGTCACGGATTTTGTCAATGCCGTTAATTATTATTGACGCAAAAGTTTTTCTTGTTGCTTGCTTTCCAAGCTGCTTTATCTCTGTCAAAGTCCTCGCGACGCCTTTGTCTCGCTTGTCTCCCTCAAATATGTACCTACCTACGACAAATGTCTCAGGACAAATCATTCACTCGCCCGTCGATGAATTATACATTTTCATGTCGTGTCGCACATTCGTACTCAGAATAAGGACACGCATAAATTTCTGTTTGCAATATAAGCACAGGAAGCATAATAAAAATAGCCCGGACAGCCTTTCCAAACCATTCATCTTCCTTCAATTCAGGCCAAATTTTATTTGACACTCAAATCCAATTCCACCTCTTTCTCTCTCTCTCTCTCTCTCTCCTCTCTCATCTTAGTCTGACTCCGTAGAAGTTTTCTTGTAAATAGATTAAAGCTCAGCCCATTATTTTCTCTGCCAAATGCTAAATATAACATGTGACTGTTCCTTGCCCCAACTCTTGAATCTCGTCAGGAGCATTCCGCGGGCATATTCCGCGTGCCTTCCTCTAACCAAGTTGACAGCCAAGGGATTAGCAACTTCACTTGTCTTCAAGTCACACTCAGGCTGTGTCACCATCAATTGCCCGTAACCTGACGATGCTATACCAATGCCACTAAACCGTTGTCCGTCTACATCAGGGAGAAGCTTCAACCTCTCCCTGTCGAATCCCATTCATTTTACATGTGAACAGCAAAAGTAAAGGATGGGAAAGAGCAGCTTTTTCATCAAGAGGCAGTCAGCGGTGTTAGAGTGCTAATACAATACAACATCTTCCTAAGTATGGTCAGGTCTACTGCCACGCTTTCTGGTATAGGCACTATGTTTTCCCACAAAAATAGCACTGGGAGGAAGGTGATGGGAACGAGGACTAATTTACACTCTACGATTGGAATAATAATAACAAACAGAAACGAATAAGTGCGCTCTATACGTAATGTATAATCTCTTCAGAAGTGATGTCCTCTAGCAGACTCACTTTGTTTAACATGGAACGTGCACCTTGTAGTATAGGAAGCCCGTTTAGGAATTTGAATGCTCTGGCCTGAACATGGGACGAGAATCATATGGTTTAGTATGTATAATTAATTATCTATGCTAACAGTATGAGGAGAATCTGACGGCTAAGCCCTCCCTTCTTCTGCCTGGTGAGGTATGTATTTTCTAATCGATAGTTTCTTCGCCGTGGCTTCACAAGCAAGGCTCTCAAATCCATCCGCAGGTCATAAAAGAATGTGAAAGAAATCCATTCTTTGAAAGTAGGTATGGGGCGCTCATAATTTTGGGACAAATATGGGTAGATACACATGTTGCGTAGTATGGGAAAATTACAGTCAGGCCCCTCTCTATTGTCCCGATCACGACTAAAACTTGCGGATGGGTAAAAAACAAACTTCAGCATAAGTAGATACATGTAAACGTTATACGTTTTAAGGTCAATGCGGAGTTCAAGTTAGAAGCTTCTGGGAAATTCTCCAGTGGACTTGATGCGCTCACGCCCCCTTTACAGATGGTCAAACTTATACCCATATGTATATAACACCTGAGTCACTCCCTCAAATCACTTCGTTGGGATGCGGAAAATTTTTTAAACAAAATTCCTATTGAGTTCAAGTGACAGGAGGCATTAAGAAAGAGATTTGAAATTTTGTGGAGGGTTAAAAAGCATTAGTCATTGTCAGCTAAAATAGAAAATGCAAAATACAATCATCGACTTCAAGGTACTTGTGTTCCTCGGATGACCTTAAATGCAAACTTCCAAATGGAATTTAACTGAGTATTTTACAAATACGTGTTTTGGACAGCTCTACAAATCACATAAATTTTCGTCTCTGGAAATTTTTTTGCTGGGTCGTGGCTTTGATTGATGGACTTTCGAAACTTGAATACTCTAATTAGTAGTTTTTGTACTTACTTAGTCCTTTGCTGTAAAATCTTTTATTGTAGAGTGGTGCATGCTTGTATCACAAATTAGCTTATAAATAAATGAATGTGTCTCAAAATTTGACTTATTATTGAGGAAGCGAGGATTAAGTCTGGGTTGGAAACTATAATAATTGATTATAAGTTCCAAAAATGGATTTAACAAGACGCTTAGAGTTATCAGGGTTTGGAGCTCTTACAGTAGAGACGTATCTGTATCTACTGTTTAATAAAATTCTTGAACCCATAAAATTGTCTTGATAAAATTTGGGCTCAAATTGTAGTCTGGTCACGGAACTGCCCTTAACAGAATAATAATTACCTCATCATATTATATTCAATGGAAGTTAAGCTATACTATAAATGTAACTCAAGCTGGAAGGCAGGTGTCTATTTCCTAAAACAAAGAGTCGGAGTGATGTCGTCTTTATGTATCCAACATGCTTAAGCATAGTAGATTTCTTACGTATTCTTTTAAAGTAAAGTAATATCTATAGTTTTTATTTTTGCTTCCTTAAAAACAGTTTCGTTATCTCAACACTTCCACATCTATGTCCACAAAATTAACCAGAAGTTACTAACTTGGATCCAGCCAATACTGTATGTGCAGTTAATTGAGCTAAGCTACCACTTAATGTTATCGTGTTTGCACTGAAGTAGGTACTAAATGTATAGAACGTCATACATGATTAGGCTAGAGAGGGGACAAATTTCATAATAGTCTATATATCCTATAAACTCAGGATACTTGTGCAATTTATGCAGCCTTGGTATCAGATGCATTGCAACTATCATTAGTATAATATACCTCCATGGAAAATTACTGACTAACCTTACCTTCACATGGAAATCAATAAGAAAAATTATTATGATCCTACAACCATGTACTATAAATCCCGAAGTTGGCCTCTGCCACAGATTTCCTCCCAATCTAAATAAATTAAAGGTATTAAAGGACCCTACATCCATAATTCTAATGAAAAAAGAAACAGACTTTGTACAAAGTCCAAATCATCCCATTGCCATGAGATCAGGGTATTAACACATTTAATGTTTTGTCTTCTGATTTACAATTCATGCCAAGCCCAGATTTCCCACCCGCTTTGTCGGGTGACCGGGTTGTGAATAAAGAATTGAAAAAAGGTAGCTGTATGATGTCAACACTGTCAAAATCCCACTTGTCTTCCTCCCTAAACTGACAAAGAGACTGACGAAAAAGCTGACAAGGTTGAAGCTCGTTATTTCAAACAGAAAGCAGGCCTTGCTCTGTCACTACTGTACTACTACACACTTATGCTCCTGTAACAGGGATTTGGTGCATTGGCAACAATAATAATTCTGTTGATACAAGGGTGGCAGCTAATGACGGATTGTTTGACATCTAAGTTGAAGATGAGGTTGTCAGGGATGGAGAGGGAATAAGAAGGGAACATCTTGTTTGGATTTGATTAACCATGAGGATGGTAAAAGTGAGGGCTCTCTCTCTCTCTCTCTCATCCGACAACATCAAATACAGTAAGACTCTTTTACCTCTTCCCTCGCACCTTGCCCTTTGTTTTGGTACGAGTGGCACGATCCTGGTGTAAACGGGTCTCCGAGTCTCGCCTTCCTCTCCGTTTACTCAACCCAATGTTTTGCCAATTGCTATTTATAAGAGAAGTTTTTGTCAAGATGAGAGTTCCGTGCCCTGTGTTCCAGAGTGTTACGCAGTGCTGGGTCTGGCTCTGCCCTTACTCCACTACTACTATAGCCCAGCTATTTCTTGTTCCACAGAGTGCGGATGGGACGGGATCAGAAACTAATGGGTACAAATAGAGCCGCAATCCTATTCCTGCCGTGTTTTCCCTTCCCTTTTACTCTCGTTGGCGACAGTCATAAAATCTCGAAAATTTATATCCAACGTCCCAAAGACTCCTAGCAGAGACAAAACAACAGGAAGGTACAGTATAGTACGACTACAATCTTATGGGTAGATACGTTCAATGTGCAAGAATGTCCCCAGTAAACAAGATAAAACAATATGAAGTAGGAAGGAAGAAGAGCTTCGAACCAACAGTCATAAATAAAAAGAGGGACTATGTATGACAGGATTCGAAGAAAGCTTGGAGGAGAGAAAAGATGCTTAGATATGTGAGGGATTGTTCGGAGTGGGTCCGAGACAGCTGTAGCTGATTGTGAGTGCATTGGGCTGAAAAATTGAGGGCCAAATGTGCGTCAATGTGAGGATGTAGCCAAGTGGGGCACAATCGGTAATAATAATGGAGTCCGCAACACCCGTCCCATCAAATGACACCATCTGCCATCTTGCTACCACAACTCTTGAAATAGACCCTACACACACACTCCCATGCACCTCATCCCATCATTCTCATCGTCTTGAAATGATGTGCAACAGATTGATGTGAGCCCGCTCTCCCCAGTCCTTTCACCACTTAGCCCTTCAATTTCAGCCTATATCACCTCCCATTTTTATTAATAGTCTTATTATTATTATTTGGCAAATCAATACCGGGGAAGAAAAAAAATTGGGCGCTCCATTTCCTCTGAAACTTCTCCTCAAAGTGGGACAGTCAGCCATAAAATTCTAACATTCATCCTCCGTCTTCCTCCCCCCCCCCATCCTCACCGCTCTTCTTTCAATAGCCCATCATTTTGAGTGCTAAACAGTCTCAAGCCCTGACTGGACCCGTTCTTCCAACTTTTACCGCCTGTACGCACCATTGTATATTTATACGGACTCTGTGAGTACTCCTACTCTGAGAGTCAGTGAAAGGAAACCCATAATTCCGACACTTGAACTTTACCCTTACAAAATGTAATCATAAAATATGATTGGACAGGATTCAAATAATAATCCTTTGGGGGTGCTTCTGTAGACAAAAATGGTTTCCTTTCAGAGTGACAGCTGGATGATTTAAAGTTGCTCCATATTGTGAGAGTCTCCCCTAAGTAAATACATTATTTAGAACGGGGTCAGGCAGGAACGATAATACTGACGAGTTGTTACACTTCAATACAAAGGAGAGGAACTTTTGGATTGAATGACAGGTTATTTTTATCAATTAGAATGAATAGATGCATGACTTGTTTACTTGTTTACCACAGCCATGTGAATGGGTCGGAGAGGCTCTGCGGTGTCCTTGTACAACGAGGGTTGACAAACTAATTGTCATTGCAGAATAAACTGTTACAAGTAAATATTAATAACTGAAGAGGAATTGTAAGAAATAAATAATTAAATAATTACATGAACTAAATCATATAATTGTAGGGAAATTAAAAAATAGCCTCTAAGAAGGAGGAGGACTCTGTGGTGACGTAATACCTATAATAAATTGTTAATTTTAAGTTTTTTTCTGGAATCCTCACTGTCTGACCCTTCCTTTTTTGTTGTTGGCATTTTTTTTTACAGATGAAGGTCAGATTTTTACTTCAGTAACAATGACAGTCTATAGTCCTCTAGTTGTTGTTCCTTGGTGGATTGATGTAGGATTTCCCTATCTACTGCATTTGAAATGGTAAAAATTTGAAAGAGTCTGAGGGATGAACAGGTGCGAATAATTAACTGAGAGTATTAGACAGGAAGTGGAAGACTGTTGATACATGTTGAGCTGACTGTTGATGACGAAGCTAGTTTTTGTTTGGAAGGATTGTGCAATGAGCCTGAGCCTGATACAAGGAGAGCAACAGATAGTCTCCCTATACCTTTCATCACCCCAGCTTTTAAAATAGAATAGAGAGAGTATCTCCGTAACCCTCCTTCCTTCCATTTCCCCTTGCACCATCCGAAAGGGGGGGGGGGAGAAACTCTCTGAAACAACCACAACTTGAAATCTGTTGTGGGAAAAAGAAGCTCAGAGGAACAATGTTGGGCTCAACGGATCCTTTTGTGCAGTCTACGTCAATATTTCCGTTCCATATTCAGAGTCTTGGATTACACTCGAGTTGAGTTGGGAGGCTCTCGACAAATGTGACAGGACGTGGACGGAAATGTGGCCCCATCCCGAGAAATGCCACGGTATTGAAGTTCTCTTTGTGTGGCTTCCACAGTCAGTCTTCCACTCCATCTTCAGACCAGAACCACGCCAAAATTTGTAACGCTCAAACATTTCCCCTCACGATGAGACCATTTACCGCTCCAATGATACTCCTCATTGCCAACACATGGGACTCGGATGAAAATCCCCGGAGATTTCTTTCCCACCCGTCTCTCATCTCTCTCTCTCTCTCTCTCTCTCTCTCTCTCTCTCTCTCTCTCTCTCTTTGACTCCCGAAGAGTCAACCATGAAAGAATTAACACGGGAAAGAATGAACCAGCATATCTGAAGGAAGCCGTCATGCTGACTTGATACATGAATGTGGAAGACCTCAAATCTCCCCAGAATCCACAAGCCTCAACTTTGATAATCTTTGAAAAACCTTACATGAAAAGACATAATGATAGGAAAACAAAGCAAGTAAAATAAAGGGACTCCACTGATATCAATCAATTCAGGATGAGGGACAGGAGAAGAGTGTGATTGTGTGATTGTGTCTCTGGCGTTGTCTCTCTGTGTAGGTGTGTGAATGGATGAGCCGTGCTGCCTGGAAAATGTTTTTTTTTGTGGTAACACATACGAGAAATAGTTTGAAATGAACTGACTTCTCTAACTATACGTTTAGAGAGACTGACAGAAAGTCGGCTCGCCGTTTCTCGCACAAAGGTAGATATATACACGAAAGCCAACTGCCATACGTCGCATTTATTAGCTTAGACGGCACTCGGGAGAGCTCCTAGCTCTCATAATAAATGAATGGCTTGTTTCTCTGAACTGTGAATACGAAAGGGCCTTCCATTCGAAAATACATTTTTCCTCGCGCGTGTCTTCTCCGCCAACTCTTCTCTTTTCCGATCCCTTCCCAAATCCTTCTCCCCGACCGCAGTGAGCAATTCGCAAATTCTCAAAAAAAAAAAAAAACATAGGAACTTGTAGAACGAGTACAAGTAGAACATGCGAGACCGGAGCCATAGACCATATTGGTGGAACTTTACAGCCTTCTTCTCCACCATTCTTTTCCTATCATGTCAATTCACATAAGTATGCAGCAATTGTCGATTTGCCCACTCTTTTGGCACACCTGGCACATTACACTGATGCCCATTCCATGTCACTCCTCTCTCCTTTTCCTGCCCCACTTTCCCCCATCATTCACCTTCCCATTTTTATCCTTTCCTTCCTCCTTCACTTTATTTACCGAAAATCCGTCCAGCCCAACTTCCTCCCTAAAGTCAGTTATGTATTCCTCATTTCTTCCAAAGAATTATCTTATTTGTCCTTTTCTCTCCCTTTGAAGCAAATATGAAAGGAATTTTTGGTGTGGCTACCAGAATGATTTCAATTCCGGGATATATTCTCAGTATCTTGTCAAATGTTTGGTTTAAATTCTGAAGGAATTTTCATTCAAATTAACTGATAAGCAAATCCAATTGAAGCTTTCAATAATATATATTTGCCTATAATGTTAGAGTCAAAAGAAATAACATTAGCTTAATAACAGAGGCTTTTTATTTATTTCAAAAATTATTAGCACAGCTTAACAGTCAAAATTCGAGCTGAACAGTCAAATGACAGCTTCACACTCAACATTTCAGTTTTTATTAGTTTAACTGCTCCAGAGTGGTTATTTATTTATTATGTGCCAGGAGTTCTCACTGTATCCGGAATAACTCTCTACGTGACACGAGATACATAATATGTGGCAAAAGAGTCATAAACAGAAAAACCCCCCAATTCCGCCTAGTGAATTAGTATCGGCTTTTCCAAATAATTACATTAGTAATTACGTAATTGGATATGTACACACATTCTATAGATACATACATATATGTATCTATCCATAATTTTATTATACATAGGTACGTACATTGATGTGTTATTTCCAACAACTCCAACTACGGCATTGCGCTTTCCAGTTCCATAGGTAACAGAGGAAGTAATTCAATGTCCCTATATACGCAATGCTCTACTAATACATAGTACTAATAAACCAGGAAACAGTTCATATCTAATTTATCAACAGTGTGGAAATATCCGAATCCAATGTTGAGACAGACATTAAAATTCCCTTTCTTCCCCCCACTCCTGGGACTCAATGAGCGTGCAAACAATTATTATTATTAGTCATTCACGATCCCATCCATGGCTCTTCAAACTACCATTGTCAGTGTATTCCAAAGTTAGGAAACGTCTGTAACGATTAATCCTTGAAATAATAAAAAAAAAGAACTTTTACTTGTGAGAGTGACTAACAACAATAATTAATATTCTGTTAATTAGAAATTGTATTCACTCATGGATGGAACTTGGCTTATGACTTAATTTATGGGAAAAAGAAAGCCTGGGGTTGGTTCAGGGAAAAGTAGAAAGGCTTAGTATATGGGTCCTGGAGGAGAAAAAGAAAAAGTCACAGAGGGAGTTCAGTTAGGGAGAAAGTTAAAAAGTTTGGAAGCCCGAGGATAGGAATTGGAAAGTGCTGGAGGGAAGAGTGACACAAGGAAATAGATAAGAGAGTAAAGTCGGCCGAAGTCTACACTTTTTATGTACGGATGGCTGTGGGCAACCTAAGGATGTTGTTCCAAGGATCCTCACAGGACTCACAGGAAGGAGCAGGAGTAGGAGGAGGAGGTGGAGGGGGTACTTTTACTGAAAACTCGCCTGAGTCTTCATTGCTTGATAGCATGCAAGACTTAATGCTGTAATGAGTGGAGAGACGCAACATAGTATCGTGTGAATGGAGTTGGTAGTCGAGGGAAGGCGGCGTGGTAATGAGAACATTGAGAACCCAAGGCATGCGATATGTGGGTCACCAATTCACCAACCAACTCACTTTTTCCCCCCGCCATTCCACACGCTCGTATGTACATAATAAGTAGGTCTCTCTCCAATTTGGCCTCCCACAGTAATGCATTCCATTCAGTCCTGGCCAGGAACAGCAGAGAGCCAGCCTCTTTTCAATCCCAACATGTCAAATTCATCCGATGGACAAACGCTTTTAAATTCAAAGGAGCTTTGTGAAAATTTTCAATGTCGACAGAGATTTCCCTTTTGAATTACCATTCCTTTCATTCCCTTCGACTGGAGGTAAGATTTTAGGAAATTCCATGTTACGGTTATAATTACAAAGACACCCGTCCCTTCCAAATCCGCTCCCTCTTAACTTTCTTTCACCAATGTTGGATTTGAAAGGCCAAGCTCCGGACATCCAGGGGAGAGCGGAGCGGGCCTGGACTTTTTATAATTATTTGAACAGAAGGATTATGTATAGATATAGTACTACTGTATGTTTGTATGTACATATGTATGTATAGAGGCTCAATATTTCAAATCAATCCTGACTTTACTTCACTTGTAAATGGATAAAGTAGAGTCATTGGAGGCTTGTGTACAAGAGTGGGGGGAAGGGGATTCAAATCAAATGGGATATTTGGGATGCGAAAAAAAAAACTCCAACAATAGGAATCTTGACTGAGGAGTGAGAGTGTGAAAGAACTGAGAAAGTTTTGGCATATAACGTTGAAATACTGCAGAAGAGTGAGGAATACCCATGTGTGTCATTGCAGTGAGGGGAATTCCAGTGAAGCCCCACACACCAGTCACACATCCCGTGATCCCAATAACACAAACCCTCATGGGCTTTGATAAATTCCACTGCAATTCCCAATCTGATCGTACTTTCCAATGAAGTGACGAACATGCAGAGATAGATACGATATGAGCTTTCCCTCCACGTTCACTCCTCTCCATCCTGTCCACGTCCAAGCCTTTTTCGGACCTCAAAAAGGAAAGCCAGTGTTTTAAAGTACACCTCACATTTCCGTAGAGCATGCTTGATTATGTACATACATATGTATGTGCATAAAGTATTACGTCCGTCACGAGAGTTGGAAAGGTAGGAGGAATTTTGTCTCCCAGCCTTTCAATGTTTAATATCACTTTTGAGAGAAAGCTGTGCTAATTCAGGGAAATTTGAATTGTTAAATAAACCACTGTTGGAATCCTCAGCTTTCTTTCAGGAGACTTGACCTGTGTCAGTTCTACTCTTTAAATCATGTGCTTTGGAATAACTTGAAACTCTTTCGAGAGGAAAGCCTTCATGATTGTGGGGAAGGTATTTATGCTCAACTATCGGGTCCACTTGGAAGTTCCAATTAGCAATTTTTGACCAGGTGAGCTGGTTCCTCCCCCTCGCTGTAATTGGTGGCAGAAAACCCACGTGAACTGTCATAGTCTGGAGCGGGACCAGGTGTCCCGTATGTTATGTAATTCAATATTCCTTGTAGGGAAAGTCATTATGAAATGCGTGTCGACACAGGTTGTGTCCTTACAATATACAAAGTAATTGCCATCGATTCTTTCATGAATTTCCCATGCTTGCAGAATATACAGTCGAGTTGAGCTACAACGAGCGACTCGTCCGGTCTTAATTGTCATACGAAATTTCCCAGTTGACTCACAATCAGCTGTACGTATCTACAGAGGGGACTCACCGAATTCGGCTCTCTAAAAATGTCGACCTTTTCGAGAATAATAATTACACTCCATGCATAAAATATGCACACACTCAACCAAATTGTATGAAATCGGAAGACTACGCATAATTTGTCGGCTTTTGGGCCTATTAGAAAAATCACGTGTGTGTATTACAAATACGGTAATAATTACAAGGTTAACAACAACCCAAGTGTTTGTTTATCTTTCCTAATCGACCATACCGATTTGAATGAAAGGAAACGAAATGGGGACAACATTGGTTGCATTCAAAATGATTAGGACGGGTCTACGGCACCTCAGAATACTATCTATTTCTAAATGCGGACTGTATTTCGAGAATTTGTCTGAGCTCAAGCATTCCCGCCTTCCATTAGTACAAGAGCTAATTATACAAAAATAAAATAAAACCGAATGATGCTACATGAAGTAATCTTGGAATGGGACAATGGTGCAAGTAATCTTGAACCCATCTGTTAAAGGTGCGTAAGTTCCCATGGGCTGCATTTCAAGAAACTTGGCAAACTATGGGGATAGATAGGCGAGCCGTATCGGAGCAATTTTTTAAGTGTAAGTATATCTACATATATGTACTGTAACGAATATTTTATTCGACTTCTGCAGCCTAATTGCACTGGCAGCCGAACCTCAACCAGCGCAGTGCCTCAACAATAAATAACAATGGTTATTGTATTGGTGGAATATTTTTACTTATAATTGTAAACCAATCAATCCAATGTAGATAATCCTTTGCATTTTATATTTTGAGTTGGGACTATTCATTAAGTTGCTAAATAGTTCTTTATAAAAGCTCAACCGTGATTTATGGAAGAGAGTAATTAATTACAATTAGTAGCCCGCCAAAGAGAAAGTTCCCGCCAGAGATACATGAGAAACCTGACGCTTTACTTGAGTGAGACAGCTGTAATTCCGGAGGCGAAGTGGCGGCCGTCTGGAGGAGAAATTGACATTTGGCACAGCGCCATAGGATGATGCTAAAGTAGCGGGCAGCTGAGGCAGCAGCTGTGTTTAGTGACAAGGAGCATTTTAACGGGAAAATTTCCCTATTGAGAAAGCAGGACTTCGCATTGCTGACCAGGAAGTCCTGGTAGCTCCAACCGTAGTTTTGGCAATGTCAGGATATTTTATATCAAAATGAAAAATTGAAAGGTGTTTACTTCAGCAATGTCAACATTTCGGAAAATAAAATTTGGTACCTATTTCCAGCGCATTTTAAGCGCTTCCCAACAAGCACAAGATTAGATCCCTGCGCTGAATATTTTAGACTTGGATAGACGATCAACTAAAGGGTGAATCAAAATTTAGCCAAAATTGGCATACTTCATTAATGAACAAAAAAATGTTTTTCGTTCGAATTTAAATAGCCATTCTTTAGTGTTTGTTTCCATTCGACATATTTGGTCACCTCCTGACCTCAGTCAAATTCAGTGACATGACCTCGCCGCTTCGAATGGAAGCAATAACCTTCTCATTTCTCATAATGAGCCAAAATTCTGTGCTCCAACCAGTCCGAATGAGATGAATGCTTCCTCCAAATTTTTCTTACTCTTTCACGTTGTGAATAAATTCTTCACAAAATTAGCATCCTGTTGAATAGGAATTTGTCACAAAATTCACATTGTGCTGGTCATTACTTTGTTCAAAAATTTACATTGTGCTGAATAATACAGTTTTGTAAAACTTTAAACTTGTGCGTTCGGGGTTTCAAAATTTAAAAAAAAATTACTTGCTCAATTTTTGGTTCACGTTTACAGCTCAAGTACATATATGTACATATATAGACCTTCGAAGTTTGTTTCGAATCTAGTTTCAAATTCATACTTGAACTCAAGCTTCGATTTCAAGCAAAATACAGTTTCTTCTTTGACTAAATAAATTTGAAGAAACTCTTGGTTTTAATTTCCAGTCCAGAAAATCAAAGCATTACCTTCGTACCTATAAACTTAATTATATTTAATTAGTCTGCATACAGCGTGAATCTTAAAACAAGGGCGGGGATAAAATATGAATGAATTAGTAGTGCCTGTGGCAACGAAACAACAGCTAGGACCTCTACGATGGAATTAAAAATTGAACAGTACATGCAGCTAGTCCTTTGCCTGTATGGACTGTTGAATTAGTTTCACTATTGTTGGACTCCCTTTCAAGAATGTGTTTTGTTTGACGGCAAAAAAATAGGAATAGAGAGAGAGAGAGAGGGAGGGAGTAAACTAGATTTTTCGGGGTTGTAAATATTTGGCGCTGGACCTGCGATGGAAAGAGGTGGATGTTTGGAGAGTACTAGTCCTTGGGAAATCTGAAATCCATAAATTGGGTGGGGAAAGCTGGACTGGGAACAGGAGAATGAGGATGCCATTCAGTTGGTTCACAAGCCCAAGAAATTGTGTCTGCCAAGCACAATGCTCCGTTTGAAAGAATTGGATTAAGTAGGCTATGACCTTACAGGATTGGTCCGACCAATCGTTGACGGGCAACAATTCAAATGGAAGGAGCTTTCGCTCTATTGGCATCAAAAGGTATTTCATTTTCCAGTGGAAAATCTAGTAATATCCCTGGAAATTCTCCAGCATAAAAGAAGGTCAGCTGACTACATTTCTTCAACACCTATTTGTCCTGGAAGATAGACCGTCGTGGAATCTGGCTATCTGGGCAAATCTGGGTATTTTTCTCCGACGGTCACACAGTAAATTCTTTCTCTGTGAATTGTACCTCTGACTGACCTTCTCTGCAAAGCGTCAACAAACTACAGTACGCTTTTATCAATGTGTGTGATTCTTCCAACAAGACCAGTATTACAAGGATCAAATCTTAAAATTACATTTACTATGATAACGTAACTCCAAGATGTTTTGGTCAATGTCCCGGCATTTTAATTTCCACTTTGAAGAAAGGAATGTGGATTTAAATAATCTCGAAAAAAATGCATTCTACACATTTTAACTAGTTGCTTTTGATATAGGTTAACAGCCACTTCGAGCCTGTGAAAAAACGCAATTCCATTTGTGCTCCTATCGAAAGCCTATTTTGCTCAATTTTAAACTAAACCAGTTGTAGTAGCGTTCAATGACTTAAAATCAATATTAATTGGAATAGGTAAAAATTTACTTGGTAATTAGTTGTCTTTGATTATAAAATAATTGGAAGGTTTCAAGCTCCGCTTTTCCTCAGGCAGTCAGTTTAACTTAAAATCAATGCCATGTTATAACTTGTCTCCATGAATTTCCCCCTGATGGTGTACCTGAAGGTTCATGAAATACTCAAAACCATAAACGACTTTCTGAGGTTACTGCTGGGGAATGAACGTTTCACAGAATAGCATTTTTCAAGCATTACGTAACATAACACGTAATAACGCATGCTCTAATGGTTTGAGATTGTCTGGCAGTAAAGACGGAGTGAGCTCCAATCCATGTAGTAAAATCTCTTAAGTATCTTCATGACATGATGGAATAACTCGAACTCTGTACAAGGAAGCCGTGTGAAGTACTCCATAACTTGAATTGATCTATACTTCTTTGGTTATAGGTGCTGGGAAAGGATACTCACGGAATTATTTAGTCATGACGATTCTAGTCGAAGCATTTCAATAAATCTGTAAGTCTATAGCTGTACTGTAGCATAGCATAGGGAAAAGATAGCTGGGTCTACGTCAGTTTTATTGTATCTATTTATAAAAAGTTTGAATATTATTCTGTTGTAAAATATTTGGGATTTTTGAAGGTTTGAACTAAGTTACTCTCACCCATGCTTGAACTTTACAAGTTTACCATTGTCCATTTAAATACGAAATTAAATTTAAATGTGAAAAATACGTACGAAAAGATTTACTTCCAATTTTGCCAGCAATAATGCTTTGCAAGAAATTCGGGTTGGAGCAGTGTAACAGTTGAATTTAGTATTTGTAAATCTTTTAATCAAAATAAATTATTTATTCGCATTATTTAAAGTTATGCCCGACTTTGGGGTAGTATATTAATCTGTGTGACATAAAAGTAATTATTATTTTATCATTAGAACATGTTACAGGAAATAAAAGCCAGACAGGTTCCATTACTTTCGTAAATATAAACCAGCGCTGGTAAAAGTATTAAAGAGAGTGGGTATGGTTCCATTACACAAACTTTTAAATGACGTAATGATAATAATAATTTTCGATTGCCATAAATCCTGGAACCAAGTGCAACTTGATCATTCCCTAGGCCTAACACTAAGTGACAAACTTTCTCATCTCCCCTAACTTTTCTCATTCTACAGGGGAAGATCCTTACTTGCAATTTTAGGGATGTTGATATGTATAAATTACAAGGACAGTTGACTCTCTTTATAGATATACACCTCCCGAGCATAAATCTCTACGCTTATAGGTGGCTTGTCTGTAGTCTGTACAGACTGTAATAATTATGTTAACACAGTAGCCCACTCCTGATAAATCTTTTCAGCGTAGTGTTACATATCGTCCCTATATGGAGAGCGGAGTTCAGCTCTATATGGAGCTTACAACTCCTGTCAGTGATCGCATAGCTTTTGGTTCCAAGATTAATAGGAATCTAAAATCCCTATTAGCGTGAAGTGCTTTAAAAAATCCTGGGACTGTAACTCCCTACCTTGGGTAATACTTTTACCAGGACTGATTTATGTGCTTACAAAAACAACTTTGTCTAAGCTTTTTTGCTTTTGTTTTTGCTCGATGATCTCTATGAGGACTTATTCTGAAGGCAGGATTTAAAAAATGTTAAATTGGAGTGGTTTTGTTTTTACAAGAAGCTGGTAAAAGGCTGAAAAATAGACAGCAGCTTGGGATTAGTTTCTGTTGGCTGATATGTTAAATCATGACCTCGATTTTAAGTCCCAGACCCACTTGATTTGCTTGTTTTGTATGACTGTATGTATGTATGTACATGGCCCTTTGCTCTTTGGTCCCACTTCCGTAATGGGAGTCCGGGCACGCTCTTCCTTTCTCCAACCAGCATAAAATGAGTATGTACAATGGAACAAGACCCTGGATTTCCCATCCCTCTGTATGTTGTAAGGGAAGTGGAAAGGGAGCAAATTATAATAATTTGCTACTTTGATACTCAAGTATACGTACATGATGTTCCTTGTCAGTGGAACTAGAAAGTTCATTCCGCATTGCACAAAACTAAGAGATATCTATTGATAAATGGAGAAAAGTATCCCTCCGATCTGACAACTTCCAGTCTGGCTCCTTTCAAGGCCTAAAATCAATTTTCCCCTAAAGTTCACTCAGAAAATCTCGTCCTCTTTGCAGAGTCTAACTTTTAACTGATGTGTTGCTGGCGTCATCCTTTGAGGTATGTGCATAAAAGAGATTCACTCATATTCAAGGGGGAAAAAAATCAAAAAGTTCTCATTACAGCTCTACATTTGACTATTGAGTAGCTCTTTCCTCTCTGTAAACTCGCAATGAATCCTTGAGTCACACAGGTCATGCATGGGTTGGTTTCATTAGAGCCCGTATCCACTGTTTGATTTGAACGATATGCATATACAGATACCCGGACAAATGGGGAAGGTCCCTGTAACCTGGGCCAGAGTGAGTCTAGAGTGGCTTACAATAGTTAAGTGGGATACAACTGTTAGCTGTCAAATCTGTGATAAGCATTAACTAGCATCTCAGGAATGGAGTGAGCGCAATCGCTACATCTCTTTTGTTTAAACAAACGATGCCCTAATTGAGAACAAACAGATGCATGGATGATACCTGGAATAAATAAACAGCTGTCTCTGCAAGTCCTTCATGTCATGTGAACAGCTTCGAGTCCGTTTAACCATAGCATAACATCCCATGCTTGGAATACCATGTATTTCGGAGAGGCTTGAGACGCATCAACCAGAGTTGTAGTACTCAACAGCATGTGTCTATTATATTTACTCGTATTCACACTTAAAAATATATTTGAAACATGCAGGATTAGGGGAATCTGTCCTATTTTGCTTTTTAAAGCTATTGAGTATGTAGCTATATTTTATTGACATATTATTATAAACGAAACTAATTTTTACTTTGAGAACGTTGCATTTTTATTTTAAAAACGATGTATTTTTATTCCACACGATGCATTTAATTCGGCATGATGCATTTTTATTTAACACAATGCATTTTATTCGACATGATGCATTTTTATTTAACACGATGCATTTTATTCGACATGATGCATTTTTATTTAACACGGTGCATTTTTATTTAACATGATGCATTTTTATTTAACACGTGCATTTTTATTTAACATAATGCATTTTTATTTAACACGGTGCATTTTTATTTAACATGATGCATTTTTATTGTTTTACACTGGAACGCACACCTAGAAGTAGTAACATCATGACGTTTCTTATCATAACACATGCGTATTATAATGTCCTGTCAAATATTTTCTGGTCGTGATAATTTTTGCTAAAATTCGGTTCCCCATCCTTTCAAATTAATATTAATCGAATCACTACTACAAAAGTAGTAGAAATTTCAGTAATATAAATCAAACCGAACGTAAGTCTGAATTGATACTTTAAAAAGTTTTCACGATGTATTTTGTAAAGTAAAACTGAAAACTCGAGAGTAGATAATGTGAAAATTTTGTTTGCCATAAATGTTTCGAGCTCATTTCCTTAATTAGTATTTTCGGGAAAGCGAGCTTGTAAAAATGTAGACAGATACTATATGCAGGATGAAGTCTTTTGAGCTGGAGAAGGATCAGTCCCATTTGTTACTTTTATTGAAAAAACTTTGATGATTTTCACAATTTAGTATGCCATTACCGCATATTAACTATGTACAACTATGGCAGGAGAGGAAATTACTCTTTGTCGGTTTTGTATCTAAATTTGGCCCTCAGTGTTTACCTTTTTGAGGGAAAACATTGAGTAGGAGAAATAATAATTACACCCGACCATCAGGTCGTCTGGAGGAAATTATATGGGGCGCAATAATAACTGTTAATTTGATTATGCGCAGAGGGTCGGGATCGACCCTCACGCATCCTATAAATTACAGTAAATATAAAACTGTCCCCCTCACATGTTTACTACTTTAATGGGAGGGAGAGTAACAAGATAAAGTTGCGAAAACTAATTTCGGGTCGCCATCTCCATTAATATCCTCCCAGCTCTGAATGAGAGTGGTTCCGTTTGCGTAGGCCGAACCACTTGCTTTCTACTCCGACACATACTTATACCTACATACAGTATCAGACTCAAACGGACTTATTTATGCAGTTGAGAGTGTATCTAATTATATGTGAAAATAAGTTAATTTAGGTCGACATACTCCACTGAAAACTGGAATGTTCTTCGGAAATTAAACCTAATCAAAAAAGGTAGTTGAGGCAGTATTTTCCGAGAGTACATATTTTGACTCACTCAGGCAGCTCAGGAGCCTCTTTCATCCGTCTCTTACCACAGATTTGAAATCATACCACACCTCCGGAATCTCCGAATATCCCAAACCCCCATAAACCCTTTCCTTAAAATTTCCCTCCCAAATCTATTCCTCCCGACTTTGGTCAAGTACATACAAGCATTTCCTTCTAAGTAAATCTCACATTTGCTTAATCTTATCAATACTTTCCACCCACTTCCCAGTAATTACTGAATGTGGTCCGCAAGAGTTGCATCCACTCCATGGCCTCCCTTACATAACCCTTTGACCCCAAACAAAACAAAATCCCTTCAAAATTCTCATGTTGTCTCCAAGAGTTGAATTACTATTCCATCCGAGAGCGACGATACAATCAGTTGGAGTTGTAACAATGCTGATTGAAATTTTGTGGAGTACATGTAATCAACATAGACAAGATCCGTGTGTTTTCAGAGGAAACCATCGGAGTGGAAGGTGCAATACAATCCCTGAGGATAGTATCAATAAGACCTGAGCATCTCAAGGATTGCACTTGATTCTGCTCAATCCTTCGTCTAGAACTTCGGAGGTTACACAATGGAAATTCATGAACCCGAGTGTAAACCAATTACCTGGAACTTTGTTTACAGCTCCAGTCCTACTGCAGAAAGGACGATTTGGGAATAATGGGATAACGAGACCAGGAGCCTTTGGTTAATACTAGAGTAACTACTGTAATGTACATATTATGCACTTGAACGTGACAAGTGGCAATGCAGTCCGTAACATTTGTGATTATGGCAGGAAGTTGACCAACGAACTGGCTTAGCATTGTTATGTTATTATTATTATTAGCTGGATGATAATTTCAAGGAATAGTTCCCTGGAATAATTTTACAGTACGTCGATACTGTGTAATATTACTTATTTTAAGTGTGAAAATTATTTGTGTAAAGTACCGCTAATCTTGAGTGAGTTATTTCCCCGAAGATGTATTCTAAAAATGAGCTAGAGGAAACCAATGATAGGAATTTTGCAATGTTCGTATACTAAACTATTCCTACACCAAATAATATCCTCCGAGAGTACAAATTGAATTTGTGAAGGAGTTTTGAATAATGTATCAGATTACGTGGGGGTCCAATGTTGTTAAAATAATATAAGCCAAGGAAATTGATAGAACTAAACTTGCTTTGACAATTTGAGAAATAATGTTATTGAAAAATCTCCAACAAGTGTTGACAACCTGGAGTACGCCTCATTCTGGGTAAATAACACTCGCACGGGAAGCGTGGGAGTTTCCTCGGGAACTCAAAATTTCTCTTATACCTTTCCGTGTGATTTGATCCAAACTTCGACTCGGCTCTCTAAAATGTTACTTTAATATCTAAGTGCACCAGAATTTTAATTAATTTAAGGCATAAATGGAGTGAAGATTTTTGAAATCTTTGATCTGATACAGGGTCGAGTTAATTAACACATAAATAATTACTTACTCGCCATTTCTGTTGTAACGGAGCTGGGTCATTGCTTCCGCTACAAAAGGAAGGAAATGAAAGTGATACATACCAAATAGGAGTCCGGCGAGACTTTAATACAATTACCACACATTGGCTCGTAAATAAGGAATTCAAAGGCTGGGTTGGGGGCTTAGTTGTAAGCTGGGTTGTAAGCTTGGAAGTGAGCTGAGCCTTGTCCAGAGCTCACTCAGGCCAAGATTATTTCTGACGTTGCATGTGCTTTCTCAGAGTACTCTCAACTCGATTCCACATATGTCTATTCACATCCTTGTGTGTACGAAAGGTGTCTCCAGAATCCCAACTCACGCATTTTCTCCTTCCCACGGCTTCAAAGTAAATTACGAGAGTCCGTTTTTACTTCCAAAGACCATTAATTTTGAATTCATGACTTTTTTCCTAATCCATAAGGACAGAGCATTGTACACAAATCCACTCTTTTAGACTCACTTGGCTGATAAGTCCCGATCTTCCTTGGAAGGCTTGGGTTCGTTGATGCAGCCCACGTTTTTTCCCCCTCTACATTCCTTCTTTTCTTTTTATCTCATTCCATGAGTGCCCCAACAAACTTTCACGCCCTCAAAGTCCCCGATGATTCAATTTACGGAACATGGAACTCTCAAGTCTAAAATCTAAAGTAGGATTCCACACATGGAACCCCTTTCTTCACGGGTACTTTTTGTTTTCACTTCTAATGTTCTTTTATTTATTTTGGAAAAATATTGATTTTATCCCGTTGAGCCCGCTATCCTTGACTTTATTGCTCCAAGGAACAGGCAGAGAGCCTCAATGTCATTTTCTTAGATCTTCAAACAAAAGTCCTTGATGGAATACGTGATGTGGGGTTGTCATTGGCAGGGAGGGAATTTCAGGGCATTTGTACATTCCAGGAAAAATTCTTCCACGTCTTGTTGTCTCTTTGCTTCCTTTCAAGTGTGGTTACAAGTTAGATTGTTCTTAGTCTGTTTTAGTAGTAATTAAATCATTGCGTTAGATTTATTTTCACGACGTCAGTGTGCAAGGGCTAATTTCCTGGAGCAGACATCTGTAATGATTACATTTAAATACAGTATCTCGGTGGACATGGATTTAATAAGCCACGACAAGAAATTGACTACTCATTACCCTCACGAGTTGATTGACGCCCAAATAATTAGATTAGTTCCATCAATTACTGGAGTAAGGGATCAGTGAGTAGGAATCGGGAAAGAACATTTTCAGGAAATTAACAAATTATAATTCTCTCAATGAATTAAGGGCGGAGACTCCAATTTTTAATTTTTTATCACTTCCTTACAAAAACCGCATTTCAATTGAGCCTCGTCTCTGTTTCCACAAGCTCTAGCCTGTAAAGAAGGCCCACTTGCTAAATAATGCTGTTTATTTAATTGGTCATGTTTGCCCCAACTGGTATTTTCTTTTATTTCCAAATGTATCTACATATGCACAAGGTGTAACATTTGACCCCTCCTTCTCCATACAAAACAATTGTGTAAAACATGTGATTCCGACATTTTGAAGGGAATTCTTTTCCACATTAAAAAACATATTTCATTGATCTAGGTCAATTATTGTAGTACTCACAGTGGCCATGCACGTGAAGCAACGTCCAAACTATTGATATGTCAGAAATTATAATTGTTCAGCCCCACATCGAAAATGCTCCCCTCATCTGTTTTGAGGCTTGTTTGGAGAATGGCTGAAGAAAAGAAAATTGGTTGAAAATTCGGGGAATCTCTCTGCTTGAATGTCCCTTATATGGGCTCAGGGATGGAAATGATTTGTTACGCCTTTATACCTTGTTATACAGAGTTATCTACATCTTTGAAGGAGCCATTATTTGTAAGCTCAATATTTTTAGATGATAAATTGGCCATCAGGACCGAGTTGTTCAACATGATCTAGTCAAACTTACCCGGGTTCCCTATTTACATGGAAAGAGTCCACAGTGCCTCGACAAGTCCCGAGGAAAAATCATCTAAAAGTGAAATATGGCCATAAAAAAATGAAAAATGTTCTATGGGGTAAATCGTGTGGTAATACAGGACTAAAAATCAACTTTTTGGAAGAAAAACGTCCTTGAATATTAATTTACTAGCGTATTATATACATACATACATACACTGTCGAGATATACACAAGAATAAAGCCTATATAGTATCTATCCTTCCCGAAAAATATAAATTTAAAAAAGTGTTTACTCACTCCACTACCGCATCTTAAGGAAAATAAAATTAGGGCTACTGGATGCCTTTTGATGATGAAGCCGAGAGGCTGAGGGAGAGTATATCGCTGTAACGGAAAGGCTTTATAGAGAAAGTGATTTATGGTGAAATGTTGACATGACCCTTATTGGGATTCGGTGCTCTCAAGTGAAGCGGAACACAGGTCCAAGATGAATTCCTTTCATTCTGCATATTGGATGTGGATGACTTTTGTGTTTGTGTGTGTGTGTGTGTGTGTGTGTGTCTGAGAAAGGAAAGGATTTAACAAGTAGAAAGTATTGATCGTGGGTTGGATAGAGGAAATATATAGTAGAGGCTGGAAAGGGAAGAAGATCCTCTCACGCACACTATATATACTGTCCTCAATCAACAAAAAAAAACTAGCCTTTTCTCATCATGAAAAATTATAAATAAACATGGACCCGCCCTCAAGTATCTCACATTGAGTTTCTCCTCAACCTCGTCAGAAGATCTCTCCGCGGCAGGGGCATGTCTTCCAATGTTTTTTTTTTCATCCTCATCTCTCCGCCCTACCCTTTTAATTATATTCTCAATTTCTGACTGAAGGGTGGTTGAGAGAAAGAGCATTTCCCTATTTCCCCATTTTTTTTCTCTCTCTCTCGTTTTCTCCAGCCCAGTAATATTTTTATTTTCAAGTGGAAGTACTACTAGGATCGGCGAGACAAAGTATGGAAATTAATGGGCCCAACCGAGACTGGGAGCTCACTTACGAGAGCCCTGATGGCCGCTCCAGACATTGTATTTCCACTTTTTAGCAAATCAGAGGTTCGTAAATTGGTTTCCTATTGCCCCTTAATAGGGCAGTCTGCCGGAACTCGCTCTTTTCCAACAATGGTTTCCTCCCTCAATGTAAGCAGAAGCAATTGGTGCATTTTTAACGAAACCCATGAATATTGATGGTCTTCTTCACTCACAATCAGGGTGAGAATCATTGAGGATGAGGCGCCTAATGCAGCGTCTTCCACCCATTCCTTTTTTTCCTCACATCCTTCTTCATCAGGCCCGGGAGACGCAGTGCATTTCTTTCTCAAAGTTTTATCAAACCATCTCCGCTCAAATAACGCCGGATCTCTCTCTCTTTTCAATTAAATCCCCTTCCAGTTCTTTTTTAAGCTCCCTTTTAGCAAAGTGACTGGGATGGGGGAGAGCCTGGACCCAATTCTAAAATCTCTCCTGAACCAACTCTATTTTACAAATGTCTCAAATTCGCATTCCTCTTCCAATTCATTGCTTCAGTATAGCTATAGATAGTCTATGAATATATTCCAAGAGGAGAGGATTTCCTATGACATAGTATAGTTTCATACAAGATGCTTATACAATCAAAGCTAATGAAATCCAAGTGCACCTGAGGTACACAATTACTTTAACCATCTGCTAATTGTAAGCTCCGTTTTTACGCTTCATTGGAGGAATAGATACTCATCTTTGTCAGTTGAGTTCAGTAACTCACTGTAATTATGTCACTCCTATAACAGACTCCTTCCTGAGCTCCTGCATGAGATATACCCCCCAAAATTTACTTATTTCCAAGGGAGCGTCATTTGTCTTAGAGACTTCAATCAGGTGCTGGTTGTAGTCCAATTGGCGATTGTCCATGAAATGGTCCTGCAATCCTGTCAACCATTACTGACAATGAAGGAACAAACCTCTTTTTTTTTCTCCTACTCATTGTAGCAATGCGGATGATTACAGAGGAGGCGGAGCCCCTGTAATGCTCCATATATAATTATATTGTATCTATCTCCTCAAACCAAGATTCTTGGCTCCGGGTTTCCTGGTAAATTACACCACTAGAATATGTCAGTTCCGCCATAACTCTCACCCTCAAGTAGGACCCCGTTAAGGATAAAAATGCAAATATGGGCTCAATTTAACTCACCCTCTCACCAACTTCTTGAATAATTACGACTGCAATGCTTGCGATGAGTTGAGGCCATCGATCCGCATAAATTACATCGACAGTTGAAAGTTTTGTTGTTGAAATTCCCTCTTGTACTGGAACAACGACAGTCCGGGAAAATGACGCATTTCAGACTGCGATAAATCCTTTGGACCCATTCAGTTTTCCAGGACCTTTTGGGCGATTACTCCAACCCTCCTGCAGATTACTGTATTTTATTATGATGTAATTATGTAAACCGATTTTCAAAAAAAGAATTCGGAATTTTTTGAAAAGTGTTTTA
Source organism: Allacma fusca (assembly GCA_947179485.1). Lineage (NCBI taxonomy): Eukaryota > Metazoa > Arthropoda > Collembola > Symphypleona > Sminthuridae > Allacma > Allacma fusca. Next base: position 46,118,798 of record OX359248.1, read on the forward strand.
ATGTTTTTTTTTAGAATGAGCGATTTGCTGAAAGTGTTGATTTGAAATTATCTGTAAATAGCTTGAGGGTATATGGGTACTAAGAATTAAGAACACCTTAATGTTGCACATGCATGTTGATGACAAATTGGATAGAAAAAACTTTGGTTGCCACACTGCGGACATTTTGGGGGATCCCATGGGAAATGGGAGATAGGAGTGGGAAGGAAACTGGGCCAAGGTGCTCTTCCAGGAATCTCCGCAATTAATCACGTACGACACTAGAGCCAATTTTTTCTGGCACTTCGGGGCTTGATTGAGTCGAGGATTTATTTAGTGAATTTACTATGGCAGGACGTAGGGGTGGCTGTACATCCCATCGGCAAAATTTAGTGATGGGGCCTTCCCGGTCGGGACCAGAGCCAGAACCACCTGGCTCATGTAATTATTATGGGGTGCCCGGGAAGTGCAAAATTTACAAAGATCATCAATAGATAGATAAATGTACGAAATCCAGGGAGATACTTTGGTCCGGGGTTCTCCATAGACGAGGAATGTCTTATTGATCTCATATATAGTAATTACTACAATTGATGGAACAGTCTATTTTTGTCCTTAGAAAAAAAAAATCTGGGATGGATAACTGTTAAGTTTGATCCGGAGCCCAACGGTCATAGTCTCTGAACTGGCCATGAATGAAATAGGAGGAGAAAGTAAGGTTCGGACCGGAAGAGTGTCATCACTTGATGAGGTAAATCACGTACGGTGGATGGGCGTCTGCATGGAGGAGCGCACAGCAAATTTCTCCTAATTTGATTTCTCGGAGTAATTTCACTGCGGATCTCCCCGCTCACAGTGGATTTGTTTTCATTTCTCAGGGACACGTTCGCTCGGAAGATCCCCGGCTTGACTTTCCCTGACTGTAAGTACTGTTAATAGGGGAAGGGAGTACAAAGCATAAGTGGGAAATAAAAGTGTGGGTTCCGGGGTCTTTCGGGGAGGAAGAAGAGTATAAGTGATGGAGGAGAGAAATTTGAAGGGAACTTGCCGCCCCTGATCATCTATTACACCATGGGGGGTCCTAAAGTCATTTGTGCGGCCGTTAAAATTTTTATGGACCTACACGTGTTCCGGTTTCCCTCCGCCACGAACCCATAATCTTTCCAATCTTCATTTTCCCCAGTACGTTGGATCTCCCTTCTATAAGAACTCATTCTCGTAATGTGTAATTCATCACTGTATCAATCATTCACATACTTTTTCTACACCCTGTAATTAATTTATGCAATTATTATTATTATTATGATAATGCGGTAAAAGAGTGTGGGTCAGAGCCAGAGTCTAATTTTTCACAGCTCCAAATTCCATAGTCTATTTCCCTATTTCCCCCCCCCCCATAAATATACCGGATTTCTTTTTTGCTCCTCATAATTTTCAATCAGTATGCATAATTACTTTACGAATCAAGCTGTCCAACTCCTGACTCATTTATTTCCATAATTTGGGGTCTTCGCCTACTCCGAAGTCCACTTAACAGGATATTGCATTAAGAGAAAGTCCAATTAATTTATGATCCCACGGGGACTGGAGTCCCGCATTTACCAAGATGGCCACATCAATTTCTCTAATAATAAAATAATTATTACTAAATCCTTCCTTCGTAGGTCTTCCCTGTTCTTAAGTACAGTAATTCGGGGGACGGTAACTTATTGTTTCTTTCGGAGGGGGGAAGGAGTTCATTCAAACTATAAATAATTATTGGAGATTGATCTTTATCTCAAACATAAACTTTTTCTGTCTTTCGGGAACTACATATAGGGGAATGCTGTAGTGTCCATCGTAAAAGGATTTATTCATTTTGGGATTGGATGGGGAAATATTTTTACCCGACGAGATGTTCCTATTGTCTGTATTTATTTGCGGAGGATTGGCTGCATAGCAAATACAGTCATTTGTAATACAGTCGTAATATTTGTGATTGGGCTGAGAAAGAGTATGTCCCGAATGGGGTCACATTTTGTTCCATTGAGGGGCGCTTTTATAGGGAGAAACTACCATGTCTTTGCTGTGAGAGTTGCCTGTTCGAGTAAAGGCGCCAGCATTCCTTAAGCAATTAATCCTCCATTCTTTTCATTCAGTTTTTTGTGGGAATTCCGAGAACACAATGGAGTTTCCTGCCCATAAGCTCCTCACAAAGTTTACACATATTGGGCTTTATGTCCATAACCACCGGAGCTCCGAGCTCAGACTAAGTTAATAAATTCTCTCACCATTGTAGCCAGATAAAGGAAAAAGCTTATGATAATTTTGACCTACTGTTACAGCCGTATGAAGGGTTGCATTTTGCTCCAGTGGTATTTATTTAAAATAAGACGAATGAAATGTCCAGATACAAAGATGTATGCATGTAACTCTGCTTGTTAAAATCCTACCATTATCTGATACCTAAACGACTCCCACTATACATATGTACGTAAACTAAAAAACGCCCCTATTAGTAGTAACTTAAAAACCTTGTAACTTCAAATGCCTCCCATCCATAACCTAGAAATCCCTAGAGATCCCCAGTTCCCCAACCCTTATTAATACCCGAATTCGCCCTTACCCCTAATGTAGAAATACCAGGGAAGTCCCCCATTTCCTCACGCGTGGGGGTCCCCTATCCCTAACCTAAAAAGGCCTCAATTTGAGACAGGAAAAAATATGTGGGACACACACACATGGAAACACGCACCTGCACATTATTACATTGAAGATGGAAACGCCAGCTTTGCACGTACAATTGCAGCTATTATTGGCTTGAGCTACAGCTTAAAGGGCTGAAAGGGAGTGTAAAATAGGTTTGCTGCATTGACACAAATTGGTATATTTTTCCTGCGTCAAAATACTTGCCAATCCCAAATATTAGAAGTACAAATAATGACGATTTGTAAGCTTGTACAGAATGAATGCTTTAGTTTATGACTACGACGTAATCTTTTGTTCGTCATGCTTGTTGTCCTCACCTTGTCCTTTTGGACTAGTGTGAGTTCCAACTCCGGGTGTGTACTCTGGAACGAGGGAAAGGATTTTGCCCAGTAGATTCCAATATGGAAAGAGAAGGAAATTTCTCGGAACATTAAAGTCCTCCAAATTGTGTAGACAGGCTCAACACAAAGGTAGCTGAAAATCAGTGAGCCTTACAGAAGTATTTTCCGCTGGCAGAGGTGGTACATTTCCCAAAATAACTTTTCCAGAAAACAATTCCAAATAATACGCGGAGAATGTAAGAATAAAATGAGCTCACTCAATTAATCTTTACAACTTGGGATTGAAAGAGACTTGACAATTATTGAGGATTTTGATCATGGCAATACCAATGGATTTTCTGCAGATACCTAGAACTACTGTATGTAATTTCCTTTCCAATTTTAAATTACAATGTCAGTCTTGACTGGGATATTATTTCTAAAATGGCTTGGCGCAGCAGCTCAGGAGTAATCATTTCCGTTGCTGAGCAGCAACAGATGATGTTGATTTAAATGGGAAAAATTCTGATAGATCTTACAGGATGAAGTTTTTCGACTGTTTTTCACAATGCCCCTGATTTCCTACCCACATGCCTCCTAAAGATGTGGGAGTATCTACATGTAGGTACTAATTTACTAAATTTGAAACCCGGGTAATTTAAGATACTAACGGATACTTCGGACCTAGTCGGGTTTGCTGAAAATATTTAATTCTGAGGAGATCATTATCCACAATTCCTGCCTTGTGAACGTGGATACCTGTAATTAACATAAATCAAATCTCTACAGCCTCTTGGCATGGACTCTAGTTTTCACTTAAGCTTCAGCTCGACACTTGTTTTACTTAAATCGAAATCTCAAGTGAAAACTTAAATTTGAAGGTAGAATGTTTTCCAAACCTAAGCTTTTAGTTACGGCTTAAACTGTAGTTCCAGTTGAAGTGTCGATTTGAAAAGTATCTGTAGATAACAGTTTGACAACTTTTCTTAAACTGTAAATGCCATTAGAAAGATTATGGTTGTGTACAACCAAATGGTCTCAACACGTCTTATTCATTCCAACAACCAAATGATTCTTTTCGTGTTCTTTTGCAAACATCAACTTCCATTATTTGCCTCAGGTACAAATTTGTGGTTGTCAATCCGCTATTGTCTAGTGCTATTCAATCACCAGAGCCTTGCAAAAGACTTGGTCGGCATTGTCAATATACAAAATATAGAATATGTAATACATTCCGCATTAAAGTCAAAATATAAAATTTAGTGTAAAATACGTTCAAAAAATTTTAATATCAAATAAGGAACACTCCATAGAAAAGTCAAAATACGAAGTAATAAGTGAAACAAATTTAAATACCGAGGAGTTTGTTATTAAAAAGCAAGTACAATACATGCTGATTGTGAGCAATCCAAAAAACTTTGATACAAATCTAAAATACAGTATTTTAAATAGAAAATGCTTTTGATGAAAAAACTTATTACGAATTTTCTTCCTATTTTCTAAAGACGTTTGTTGCCCTTGACTCCATTCTTTTAACATTCGTCTACAAACTCAGTCAGTCTCCTAAAAGATTTCCAGAAGGAACAAACTTGAAATTTTAATTGAAAATCTAAATAGCAAATGAGATTTATCATTGGGTTAATTATAGGCATCTAATTATATCCTCAGATCTCATTCAAACAACAAAAGTATTAACTACATATAACATTGGATGACAGTTCGATATTAACAGATGGGCTCGGTTAAAAATCCCATGTTAAATCTCGTTTAATATATTGTGCTTTGGTATTTTTTACAAATTTCAATTTTGTACAAATTTTTTGTAGAAGCTAAAATGAGCTTAGCGGAATCTTTCAAATGTAAAGAAATAGAAAGAAGAATAAAATCCGAAATTGTATATGAAAATAGAAATTGCTTTTCCACAATGCTGGAATTACGCTGTTACTCAGGTGTAATCACCTAAAGTTCAAAAAGAAATTGCCTTTCACGGTTATCCCTGTATATGTATAATCCTTGTTGCGTGGTCTGCATTCAAATTGCACTATTATTACGATTCTTAAATATGATCTATGGGGTAGGTATTACACAAGAAACTGGAACAACTGTAAATGAAATGATAGTGCTGGGTTGTTGGGGCTCTGGCCATATATCGACCAGGAATGGTCTCATACATATTTACGTATTGCATAATATCTGGAGAAGACAGGATACGTACATATGCACATACATACATGGAATAACTAACGATGGCTCGGGAAGAAATAAAAGCAGGAAAAACTACATAAATATTTTCATGCATGGCCAAACTTCAATATCCTCAGCCACCAAACGTTTTGAGGATTCATACTGCGGGCTATTTTTTTTATTGAAGTTGTTTTCCCTAACAATTGTTTGCTTTGGCTATTATGATGTCAATCCAGCATGAAAGTAACATCAGAGATGATAATGTCAAACAGTTGTCTTCTGCATTCGTTTTTGAATCCAAACGGAGCAAGATTCCGGTTCCTTCCTCTTTACGTCATTTTGGAAGGTAAATTCGAGGTCTTGACAACGCCCTGAACGCAAGAACAACTTCCAAATCCTCCTCTTTCTCTGAACGATTCCTGGGTCTCCAATATTTGCAAAAGTATGTATTTCCTTCTCGTCATATTCTTCATTCATGCGTAAATGTATCACGCGTAGAAACCCACCCAATATTTTCCTCCAAGGAGGCATAAGGAATATTCAATGGGATCCTTTTGAGAGAATATTTGTGTAAGGTTGCTCAATATTTACCTCACAAAGAGTTTTTACATAAATAAATTCAGAAAGTTTTCAGCGAAGTATCATAATTCTCTTTTAAAAGTATCAAGTTTTAATGTAAACATTGAAGCAAGTACTTTCTAACGTTGAATTTGAATACTTTTTTGCATTGTACATTTGAAGCATGTCCGTAATATGTACGCCAAAAATTGCCCACCTTCCCCTATTTTAAAGATACCTTTCTTGAGGATTTTTCAAAACAACATAGATTGACCTAGATCAAGAAGCAAGGACAAGCGGTCAGCTGGGGGAAGCAAAGTCGGGATTTTAATCTGAAAACGATTATTCTAATAATTCATCTCCTATTAAAAATAAACTTTGACTCAAGTTTGTATTTTATAAATTTGTGGACTTCTTTTCATCTCAAACAGATCACTATAGATCAATCTGGAACAGTGGGGTAAGTTTCTGTCTTGGCCTGTCTCGGACTAGCAGATATGTATGAAAGCCTAGTCTAGGCTCTGTTTGAACTAAATTTAAAAGCCCACAAAATTTGCTTCAAACTACAGTCACCCTTTACAACTTTTAATTTTATTTCGGAATAGAAAAAATGTCAAGTTTACCGAAAAAAATCTCAACTTTGCTTCATTCATTGCTTCATTTCACCGTGACCTTGTTAGCTGACCTAGCTGAGGCCGATTATTTTTATTCCTTTGACAAATTGGTCAAAAGGATCTCTCCAGAAAAAACAGAAGTTTCTGCCACGCCTGCGTACTAACAACACGAATTTTTTGTTACAACCAGTAATCTACACTGTACATCAGCACAATCGGGTATGTACATACATATATGTATGTGGAGGAGGTGGTTCCTATAATTCTCATGCAAAAATATTATGAATGACCTCAGAAATTTAATTACTAAACCCAAGCTGAAAGAATCTAAGGTTACATCTCAAGTTTTCAAAACTAGTAAGGTCGTGCTGGTTACATTCATCTGAGAAACGCCCTGAGCAGTAAAAGCATGCCGACATGATTTTGAAAACAGATTTGACACCGACATGATTTGATTACAACAAATATATAAGTATACCCAAAATACCAAAAATCCCTAGAGTTATGCTTACATTTGAAAATTCCCAAAATCCTAGAGCTATGATGCCTTTGCATTTTCATTTGTGCAGCTCTCCGCTACTCTAACTGAATTATAACTTTGCCTGAGGTTGTGTATGAGAATTAAAACTAGAGAATGCTTCACGGGGTCCTTTCCCTGTAGAAAATATATTTAAAAGGAATAAAAGCTTTTGCCAATGTACATCTCCATTAGTCGTAGCGTGATATTTCTAGATCTATCATGACAGGAAATACATGCCACATCCTAATCTCCTTTTTCTTCTTAACTTCAAACATAAACTTGGAAGGATAACACCACCACCCGCACGCCCAAATGTGTGATCCAAAATATTGCACCAGTCTGAAGTAACCCATTGTTTTCCCTTCAGCGTGTTTACAACCACTTTTCCGAGTTCCCAAGAGTTCAAAATGCCCAACTCACTTTATTTCCACACTTTTTGCACGATCGCAAATCCAGATAATGAAGTTATTGTTCCCAAATTACTTTATCTCATTTAATAGCCTTGCTAACCACGAGAGTAGAACAGTTTGTCGCTTGTCATGTTCACTCTGTAACAAGTCAAATGGTCTTTGTTGGGTTGGAACAGTCTGCGGGAAGTGCAGCTTTAAAAAACTTTTAAATCCACATGGCTATTGAAATCTCGCAAGGAAAAATAAGGAGCACCTGAAATCTGCAATATCGTAATGTAAGGAAGGTCATACTGTACGTAGCAAATCACTACATATTCATTTAACTATTGGCAAGAGCATAAGCATACTGAGATTTTAAAGATCGATATTCATTATTTTCCCACCAGAAACAATGCCTTGATTTTTCCCAATCCTTATTATCAATCATCATATCATAATTCGTCTTTCTCATATCATTTGAGCTCAAATGATCGAATATTAAGTGAACAACTTTCTTATGAATATAAGCTTAAGTAAAGTAAAACAAAAACTATAATATTCCTAGCTTTACGTCCGAGTGAAATAAATCTAGGTTTGAGACTCCTATATTGACGGAAGAAAGTTTCTAATTCAAGTATTTTCTTCCTTTAAACCACTGACAATGAATTGAAGGGAAGTTGTTCTTGAAAGTTGAAGGGCAAGTTGGATTTGATTTACCAGTCCTGACCCTAGCAACTCTAGTCGACGACAGAGTAGTAAAATGGTTGTGAAAGAATGCTGGCTCAGAGTGTAATTTCGTTTGGAATGAAGAATGGAAAACATTTGAATGGGAAATTCATGCTTATAGGACAAGATGCAGGGACATAAGAAGGAGAAAAGGTTTTTGCGATGAGGTGGCATATGGAAGTCTGGCAAATAAATGTTTGCGACTTTGACGTGGTTAACAAGTTCGGAGTTACTCTGAGCCGCGACGTTTGTGTTTGTGTGAGTGTGTCTGTGTGTGTGTGAGTGAGTGTATGTAGTTTTTAGATGCAAGATATCCCATTAAATTCAATGGGCCATGTAAGTTGGAACAATAATTTTTGCAACATTTCTCCGGTAACGTCAGAGCTCCTTCGTTACCCGACTGCACCAATGGAACAACAAATCATTCTTATTTCTCGCCACACGTTCTGCACATGCAGTGAACCCTTGCCAACGTTACTTCACTCCAAGTTTATTACAGAAACCAGTTGGAAATAAGTAAGTGAAGCCCACATTAGAGAAATAAAAGAGCGGAGTGGAGAAATGCGACAGGAATCGATCCCCTCTATATCCCTACCATGGCTAACCACAACTGGCAAAACGTACACTTTCACCATTCCGTCCCATCATCGCTCCCAACCTCTCATCATTTCTCCCTTAACACTCACAAATTTTACACTTTTCCCTCACAATTCCCCGTCTCTTAATCTCTCAACTGCCTAGACATTGAAGTCATTGCCAGCACTTTTGTGATTGCGCTCCTTGAGGAACTACCCCAAAATCACACACGTCTCAATTCCAAAGGAGCATCTTCACCCACGAACTATTTTTATTCCCCAAAATTCATCCAAGTAATGTCCTTGCATAAGATCCAGTCCTTTTCCTTTCCACACGTTTTCTTTGTGGATTTTGGAGATTCGTTCCACGCTTGGAGTCTATACAGCGTCTACGTTGGTCAGGTGTGGCTGGGTTTCCTGTAAATATTTTAAGAAACATAATTATTACGTCAACAGAGCAACCGCATAATACAATAGTACTTCATACTAGCAGTCTGTATGTTTACACTAGTCTTCAGCATCCACTAAAATCCCCCTGGTTTCCGCCAACATTGCGTAAACTATTAGCATGGGAAATGGTGCGTGAATATTTTACGACTGGAAAATAAAATAAATAGGCTAAATTGACATGATCGAATAGATTTCAATAAAAATAGAAATAAAGTAAATAAGCATGATGGTAACTATGTATTTGAAAAATTCAAACTTTACATCACAATGATGGTTCATATTGCTGGGTGGTTCCATAATATTATTGGTTGAGCACACATTTTATCTCAGGAGGGTCCATAAAGTTCTAATTAATTCCCATGAAATTTGCTACGAGAAAGTTTTCTTGAAATATTTTTAAGAAAGCTAGACCATTCATGGTAAAGTTAGAAATTCTTCCTGCTCAAATTTAGTGATAGTCTGCACACACACACAAAAAGAATGTAAGTAGTTTAAAATGTAGCTGAGCTTTACGGAATGTGATGTGGAGAGAGGGAAATTTGACACGGGATCCTGAATTTCGGTGCTGTAGTTTTATTGAAGCCTTCAAGTGAATGATGTATTGTAATAGGAGATGTTGTGTATTACGTTTTCCAAAGGGCTTTCTACTGTTAAACCTTTGGGATCTGAAACCTCTCAATATCAACTATTAGAGATTTCCGCCTCAAGGATGCTGATTTCTAGAGGGGGAAATTTTCAATAGCCCTTAAGAACATTGCTTGAAGCCGTACAAATGTGAGCTAATAAAGGAAGGCAGATCCATACGGGAGTAATTGGGGGAAAGGATATTGTACATGGTCGTCATTGGATTTGAACCTGGTAAATCAGTAAATCTAACAAGTCCAACTTCCCCGCTACTTCTCATCCAGTTTACTGACTCCGTAAAGACTTCTGGAAACCCTTTTACGCATATTATCGTTCCATTCAATTCTCAAGTACTGGCGTCTGGTACGGACGTAAAAATGACGTAAAAGGGAATAACGTAAACTCCGCTTTTCTGATGCATACGACAACAGACTGCATTCTTTTATTTTATTCTTCTTCATTTCCTCTTCCACAATAATTCTAAAGGGAGCAATTCTAATTGTAAAAATGGTTTTATTCATGTTTATGACCACTCAGTGGTTATAAATCTTAGAGCATTTTCCGTCATAGAATTACGTACATCATAAACACGCGCTCCTATACTCACTTCATACTCCAATGATTTATCAAAGTTCCCTGAAAAATGTCCTGTCAAAATGACATGTTTGAATAGCTAGACCTAAATTCTATGAAAGGAGTGGGACATCGATTGTAGGATCCATTCAAAATTCCTGACGCTTGGCCCCTTCTCATTGGCAACATGGACAAAGCATTACTTTCGTAAGGAGTTCGGCTCCGTGTCCTGCCGTTAAAACAAAATTGTCATGTAAGAATTTCTCTTGGGACCCCCATTTACTTTTTTCGTCGTGAAAAATCTCCACAATAGTCATTTAACTCACAAACTAATAGTTTCCAACTTATTAACGCTATTCCGTAGGCAAATATTATTGTCTTAATAATTAAGAGAATAATTTATTTTTCTCTGTATTTTTAATCATCAAAGGGAGAGGAGAAACATTGAGGTATAAAAATAATTTGATCCAGAGACGGGAAAAAAAGATGCCCAAAAGTATACATTTGACGTAGAAATGTGAAGATCCCTAAAAATATATTTGATGCACAAATGGGAAGTGGCAAAATGACATTTGATGCACAAATGCGAAATTGAGATGCCCCAAAATACGTGTGATGCACAAATGAGAAGTGTAAAAAATGACATTTGATGCACAAATACGAAATTGAGATGTCCCAAAATACATGTGATGCACAAATGGGAAGTGTAAAAAAATGACATTTGATGCACAAATGCGAAAATGAGATGCCCAAAAATACATGTGATGCACAAATGGGAAAAGGATGTCCAAACGCGCATTTGATGCACACATTGAGAAGAAAACCTTAAGAATATAATTATTTGAGGCACGGAACGACCAAAAGATAGCTAAGGAAATAATTTAATGACTTATTTGATACCAAATAATTACACCGTGCACTTTGTAATTCCTATTCCAAATTAAGGTAAATTGCTGGAAATAGCGTTAGTTCACAGAAAACGCATTGTCAGTCACTGCACCCAGAATTTGCTTGGTATCAATTGAAACCAACCTGGTACAGGTTGAGCAATCCCCCGGAACTTGTCCCAGGTATATTTTCCCAATACCAGGAATACTAATACAGAATGACCCCGCAAATTCTACCCTGACAGTTAACACTGACACCACAAGGAATTTACCTTGTATCAATTGGTACTTTAGCCCGTAATCCCGGAGAAATTCCTGAAGGTCCGAGGTGTTCACTCCAATGACGATTATTCCACGACACGAAAGTAACAGGAGACTCCAGCCAATGAGCATTTCGGGAAAGTGCCAAAAGAAAATGGCTCCTACCAGAGATTCAAAAACTATTGTTTGTGTCCTTTTTTGGGAACGCTTCCATTCAAAATGCATGTCGAGCACGGGGACGCGCTGTAAATTCAATGGGGAGCGAAGGGTGTTTTCATGCTCTAAATTGCCGCATATATTTAATCTATGCATGACATTACCACACCCAAAATCCTCCTGGGAATTTCACTACAAGGAAGGAACCCCTGTAAAGGGACCGTAGGACGAAGTTAGGGACAACATCTAAATGTAGATACATAGGCTCGAATAAAAATACACAACCTATTACAAATAGAGCAACCCGTATTCCTTGAAAAAAAAGTTACATACAAATAATAAGTACATGTCTCCTCCTTCTCATCCCCCCAAAAAAAAATTTGTTTTTTACGTAGTTTTTATGCCTCCGCATAGAAATGTATGTATTTTCCAAGAACGAATAAAAATAACTGTTTCACAAGCCCTGGTTGGTACTGAGCCATTGAACTACTCCAAACAACTTCCCATTCATTTTGAATAATTGAACAGGAACGCATCCCAAACACTGGGTCTGTTGTGTGGGCAGAGCTCTCGATTGTTGCAATTTTCAATTATGTCTATCAATGAGTCAGTTCATTCCCAATAATGTCACTGTGAGTCAATGTGAGTACTGGGATGTGTGGACAATCAGAGTTAGTAAATTTGTTACTACTAGTTCAGCCGGAATTGATACCAAGTCAATCCGGGTTGGGTCAATAAATACCCGGTACAGCTTATACGGGACTTGCAGTTCTCAACATTAGACCGCCTTAATTAATACCTGGTAGATAGGTACAATGGAATTCTTCCTAACACCTTAAACCCTGCACCAAACACGAAACCCGATTTCCCCAAAGTTCCCTTTACAGATAACATTGTCCCCTCCAGTTGAGGAAATGTCTCGTGGAATGACCTTGTACCCCGATACCGTTCACATTACTACCAAAATCTCTATCAATTCCACCAGGTATTTTCCCTGGTACATCCTCTCAACTGGAAATTCCCTTTATTGCACTTAAGCAAAATCTCCACGTTAATTCACACTGTACATACAGAAGGGAAGGAAGAAACTACAACTCTAAATTTGAACGGGCTGCCATCTCTTTCTGTTAATGGTGACGGCCTTTGGGGAAACTGAACCATTGGTTGTATCCAAACTCTCGGCCCAACTATTATAGCATTTCCATATTTCAACGCCTGCTTCGTACATTTATGGCTGTCCCGTATAATTAGTAGTAAATCCGTAGTTGTCCCTGTTTAATGAACTCCAGAGTATAAATAATATGACGTCACTTTATGACATGCTGAACGCGGCTATTTTACTGTCAAACAATAATTTTATTCTTATGGAAATAAATCAGTGAACTGTGGAGTTAGCAGTTTGATTAAAAGTCCGGAACTACATTCAACTGCAAACTTGTACTTGTGACCCTCTATCAGTATTTATCCAGGATTTCGTCCTGGGTCACTGTCAGGAACATGTAGGATGATATGAATATTAAGGAGGAATCCATAGTACGTATGACTTTTGTTTTATGACTGAATAGACCAGAATTCACAAAGAGCTAAATGTCATTAACTCAGGTCCCGTTTACAAGTTTTACGACACCCCAAACACTTATTTCGAGAATTTATCTGTCGTTAACCAGGACTCCAGAGTCTAATCCTAACTTTAAACTGGGAGCTACTGTATCCTGTAATGGTCGAAATGGAAATTTTTAGTGCATATACACTCCAACAGAAAAAAGTGGAAGGAGGTTTTATGGGCTTATGGACCATTGGAATGGGAAGATCATTAGGCCAACCGTTGTACTTGAGTGCAATTTGTTGAGATCTTCAAGAAGCGATACAAGATTGTTCTTTAAGGGGTTTATTATTGTTTATAATTAAGCATAGATATTTTAAGGGTACGCATTGTGGGTGTGACGTCTCTAAAACAGCACCTGGGATAATGTCAACACATTCATATAAAATGAATGGGCATTATTCGGGCACCCGAGAGGAGGAGTTCGGAAATGCAGGAAAATTGTTTAAAAAATCATGTATGAACATCTGACTTAAGCTTTAAATTTCCAGATAATTATTACAATCAATATCAACCAGAAGTATTCCATCAATAAAGAGCAAAATGTTCTAGATACATTTTCTATTAGAAGAGAAAGTTTTTGCATGAAGGTTGAGTGAATGCAAATTGGACCAAGTGCATTAAATATTCAAAGGCCAGAGGACCATGTATAATTTATCATACAAGCAAATCGGTCTACTTATGCCTCATATCTCTCAAGAAATTGTTCGGAAGAGATTTACGTTCATCAGATAAATGCAAAAAAACAAAATGCTTGTAATAAATACAATGGAACGGAGTAAATGTGCAAGAAATTATTGTAGACACCAAATGACCTATAAATTCCCTTCATGAAATTTGTTTGAAATGATGAAAGTGTAAGTAAAGAATATTTTTTTTCAATTTCAGGTTATTAAAATAATGGAGACGTTTGTGTTGCTTCCACTTCTACTTGGGTCTTGGATTTTGCTTCCCAGTCATGGTCCTGTGATTGCTCAAGATATTCAAACAGTTGCAGAGTGTCCACCCAACACGCCTGGGAATGACTGCCCTGCCTTTAAGTAAGACTCAGTCTTTTTTCAATTTTTTCTTTCATTTCACAAAATTAGAACTATGCAAAGAAATAATAAAACATTACCTTTAAACAAGGGTTCAAAAGGTAGGTTTGTAGAAGCTCAAGACTAAATGTTAGATTTCTGGCATGGATTAATTGAGGGCAAAGAAATTAAAAATTTTGCTGCTGTTAAAAATTTGAATATTCGTTTAGCATGTAATGACTTGTACTTTTTTGTGAGGTACTTTAAAAGAATATTTGAAAAATTGAAAGCAAGTGGTCCTTAACATAGTGAGTTACAGTAGGGAAAGGTTTCAAGAGAGGAACGGTCCTGGAATTGGAGTTTGACGGATCTGTTTTAAATGATGAAATGTGAATGATCCTGAATATTATAAAACCACTTTTTTTTTACAGTATCAGTTTGGATCTGAGTGAAAAAGCTGCACTGGATTTGCTACTGAGCAAGAAAAGATATGACACCAGGTTGTTACCACCGAGTTCACGTAAGTTGATGATTAGATATTTGAAAAGTGCGTGTGGGGGAAACTCGTGAATTAGTTAAATTGCAAGTCTTTTCATCCAGACTTTTACTCTCCAGTCCCCCATCAAATATTCATTCAATTCACTCAAGTTCTCAATTTCTATTGCTCTTGTTACTCCGGCTCGTGACAGTTTAACTTTTACACGAATAATCCTCCATCCTGAGGAAAGTGGGGGAATGTTATGGAAGCCGAGTCAGGATGAATATTCTCACTTGGTGTAACAACTCCTCCGAATATTTCCTCAGTTAGTGACCAACAAAAAATGGTCTCGGAATGCCTAACGCTCTCTCATTCTTTCAGGTGAACTGACCATAAATGTTAGTGTTCTACTCCTAACCCTGGCATCTCCAGATGAGTCGTCCCTCGTAAGTTCCACTCGTTCATTACCTTTTATTTCTTCAACTATACTCATTCCTTAACTTGTCCACGCTCTCAGTCCTCATAACTGGGCTCTATAATATGCTCAAAGGGAATTCAACTTGTAATGCTTTCTCTGTTCATATATCTCTCCTCTTCCAGAAATATGAGGTGGAATTTTTGCTAAATCTTGTTTGGGACGACTCAAGGTTAAAGCATGAATGGGTAAGAGATCCTGCAGATCCTCCCTCATTCTCTCCCGAGCACCACATCGCCTTTCCCGGAAGAGCAAATCCTCGAAGACGGCAATACCTTGATGCGCTCCATCACCGAGACAGGGTCTGGGTTCCCGATGTGTACTTCGTCAAGCATGGTGATTTCAGGGCTAACCTGGATCCTGGCAATCTGTCTCTCCGAATATTCCCAAACGGCACCATCACTTTCACTCAAAGGTATTCGTAAATTTAACTCCGTCCGTGGTAAAGAGACCCTCAGTTCAAATACTCCGATTTTATAACAAATGCAGGGGATCTATAAAAAAAATCGTCTCTTACCATATCACGGATACAATTGTGAGGGGGTGCTTGAAATTATAGGATTTTTATCAAGTATTAAAAATCATTTCCGCTCTCCAAGTTGAAATACAGTAGGGAAGGGCTTAATCAAGAATAATCTCGGAATTTAATCAAGACTAAATGCTATTGTCGAAAGTTACCACATAAATAAGCCTGGCCCATTTAGTTTTCTTCGCATTCCAATTTCCAGTGCTAGGGAATAAATTTTTATTAGGAAATAAACAAAATTCAATTTCTTGTACAAGATTGGGAAAAGGTATTTGGAGAATTTTTACAGGTAAAAAAGTAACCCTTGAGGTAGTCACCTTCCCCACAATACCTACATATGTATGTAATGTACTTTTACAGGAGGAACGTTGAGGTTTAGCGACTGCAAAACTTTATGTAAAATCTGGGGCAAACGAGCATTGATCCACCGCTTGTACCTTTTTTTTTGTTGAGTATCATAAATTTCCAATTTAAAAATTTTCAAATTCAAATAATTTGCTTTGCCATACTCCCGATTCTTTTAATGTTGTCTTAAAATGGTCTAATCACAGTATATTCTCACAATGAGATCCCCCTCAAAAGGACATTGTCTCTAATGCCCAAAATTATTTATTCGCATTATCGCTTCCCATCGCCCTAAATTTCCTCCACGTTGGAGTATTCCATAACATAAGGGCCATTAAGCTTCCATTTGTACTTAAAATTGGTGGAGTTGACAGTTAAAGAAATGAGGACGACCATATATCGTAGGTACAGAGAGCTCTTGGGTTCTGGGACTTGCGTGGAAGGTTCTGATTATAGGTACATAGAAAATGTTACATTGGGTCGCTCATTGACTAAAATATCTACGATTATGACTTCCAGACGCCACCTTATTCTGTCCTGTCAAGGAAATTTGCCCATTTTCCCGTTTGATGATCCGAAATGCAAATTTGCAATCGAAAGCAGTAAGTCTTTTTGAAGTCTTACGAAATTATTTTCATGCATGGGTAGTCCGTGGACTCAATGCTATTATAATGACTCAAATACCTCATAGCAACTTTTTCATGTGTGAACATAATTTCTTTTTTTTTTCTGTGTGTGTGTCTGATTCACTCTCTAGTTTCATACGAGCAGGATACTTTGGAGTTTAAATGGCAGACAGAAACTGGAGTGTTAAGAAAATCCGATAACTTGACGACGCTCAACGCTTACCTTGAAAATAATACAACGGGCCTGTGTAGCTCTGCACATTGGCGAGGTCCTTAACATTAATTGCTCTCAATCCCAATTCCTTGGTTGAGTATGACACATGAGACTGTAATGCCCCTTTATGGATTAAAAAAATATTATAGTTCCTCAAATTCAATCATTAAAAGTCTCCCTGGCGTCATTATAATTTATAAAATGTGTCCATTTAGTATTTTTAGCACAGAGGAATTGGTGAAAGATTTTGGCTTTGGGTAAACCATATATCTTCCCTTCCAGAACTATTTTTGACCAGTTTTGAGCAAATTTCTGATAAATTCACCTTCTTAAGCATTAAGCAGGGAATAAGCAAACTACACCGTCACATTGCTGGATGAATTTATTTTTTTAATAGTTTTTTACTCCGAAGTTATCCTATGACAAATCTATGTATTTGTAATCTAAATCCATCTACAAAAAATCAGGTCTCTCAGGCAAATGTTAATTATTCCCATATTAATTTTTAGTGACTAAATACAAGCATGGTTTGTGAAGCGTCAATAGTTTGCATTCCCATCTATTCAATTCCTTAAAAAAAAATAAGAAACTGTTAATGTTAATATTTGTACTTCACATGTAAATTTTGCTTTCATTTTTTAATGAAAGAGGAAAAGTTATTTTTGATACCAATAGGAGGTAGCGTTTTCATTCTGACGAATTTTCATAGGAGGGATAAGTATGAACACTGATTTTGAGTGTAGCTTGGCTCTAGGTTTTTTTACAGAATTTTAGAATTTCCATCGAATGAAATGATAAAATTTGATGAAAGAAAAAAAGCTACAAATCAATATTCTTTCATTATATCATAACAACAACACTATTGTGAAAGGAAGACTAGGTTTCCCTTTGCTTAGGAATATTTCAGTAGTGCTAAATTCCCGAATGTAGTACAATACTTTATATAAATTACCATATCCTTGCTCTCTGATCTTATGAATCCATGGACGGAGGGATGAAGATGTGTGGTGTTGTTGTTTTCAGGGAACTACAGCTGTTTGGAGGTGACCCTGACTTTTAGCCGGGACCGAAACTTTTATTTTACGACAGTATTTATTCCGGACATCATTTTAGTCACTTCATCATTTATCACGTTTTGGTTGGAGTGGAACGCCGTTCCCGCTCGTGTCATGCTTGGTGTAACAACCATGTTGAATTTTTTTACGACCAGGTAAGACCTCCAAGATGACATAAAAAAAAACCATATGGGATTTTTGAAAAGTCTCACGTAGTCCTGCCTCTGTAAAAGGAGCGCTGAGAAAATATTTCTGGAAGGATGGGGATTGAGAGAGAGAGTGACAGGATATGATGATTTGTTTAGCAATGGATTCCGAGCAACCCTGCCAGTGGTCTCTGATCTGACGGCGATGAACATTTGGGATGGATTCTCCATGTTTTTCATCTACGCTTCGTTACTTGAGTTCGTATTTGTAAACTACATCGGGCGGAAGAGACCCCGGAGAGCTCATGAACAGGCAACTCCAGTTTCATCGGCTCCAGTGTGTGAGGTGAGTTGAGTGTTGAAAAGGCTATAGTCCATGCCTTGTTGATTTACTAAAGCTCAGAATTTGAGGCTTGAAAAGTAAGCTTTGTTAGGATTTTGTCGATGATGCACCTTTTAAGATCACATTTAATTATATACTAGTCCTTTTGTATTTATTGTATTATCCATTTGTGCCGGAATTTATTTTGACTGAAGAAATGAAATAATTTTGTTAGACAAATAAGTTAGGTGAAGGTAACCGGTCCGCTCCAGGTTCACCAGTCACTCCGAGTATTCATCCAACAGAAATTGTTTCATGCACAAGGTGTGGCACGTCCCCCACCACTCATCCCGCAAATAGTGGCTGCTCTAGTCCAACGGTAAATCCCTTACTTGAACACAACCATTACACTAGTTGACACCATCAGAACCGGAACCCTTGGAACCGGCATCTCATCTTTTCTTATAAACTACTACTCTCTACTACTAAGCATTCGCCACCCCCCATCTCTATTCTTGCCTTGAATGCTCCGTAGTTTCAATCTACATTTTTCATCAACACCTTTTCGCCATTCTTGCACATCGCTATTTCCATTTTTTCTCCTTTGCTTGTCGCGCATTCTTTTTTGTTTTTTTTTCATCTCTATATAGATTCTAGAAACTATTCTATGTAAGTAGCTTCATATTTTTGCCACCAAACAGGAGTTGGAAATTCTGTCTAAAACTTGGGAGCCTTCATAAAGCTCTCTCTCTCTCTCTCTATCTTCAGAAGCCAGATCTCTCAGTATGGTTTCCAGGCTCCTTCCATCCGAGCAGAGATTTCTCTAGATATTTCCAGCCACTCCAAACGTTTATTCTTACTGGAGCACAAGTTCCCCCTCAAGTTCGGATTTGAGTTCCCTCATCTATTTGACCCGTCACATATGTAGATACATTTTTTTTTTCACTTTTTCTCTCAAAACAAAATAAAATCCTTTGCTCTATGCTTTAGAATCACATCTCAATCCAGCCAGATTAAACCTTCACTATTTATATAAGCTCTCTTTAATTTATTTAATTTCTGGTCTTCCTTCCTCGAAATAACTATTTAATCTTTTTCCATTCCGATAAACAGGGACGGTTTTTCTATATGTAAGTGTGTCCTCCCCGTTTGTTTGTATCCAAACTCAAAAATACTAATAGTAAAGGGGTCTAAAAATACTCTGGGACTTTTTCTCACTAAAATATTCAGATCCTGTGACAGTCCCAACAACTTCCACGATGACCAACGAGGCCATGAATATTTTCCCAAGTGTAATTCCTTGTCATGTCCTCATTGACATTTACGTCCCAGTTCTGTCATTAAAGTTGACAGGGTTTCAAAATAGTCTCACATTAATAATTCTTGAAACTAATAATTATGTATTATCAGCAGATTAAAGGGAATGGTCAGGTGAATGGCAATTATGACTAACAAAAAAATTCGGAGTCCTTTTGAATTCCCTGAGTTTATTTTTAACTGAAGTTATTCGAGATTTTTAAATACCCCCCCCCCCATTATCTGATTGAGGGAAACTACCGGAAGGAAAAAGATAATTAGTTTTTCGATGAATTCAAAAATATAAGGAAGGATTGGAAGAAGGAATGTAATAAGGATGTGCAAGTATGGAAGTTATGAAGACACAAGATGACCTAATTTAAATGACTCATCCTTCCCAAACTAATCATACAAATTTTTAATTATTTTCACAGTGGCGACGGAGAATAATAGAGAATCCAATCCGAGTCGCGAAGACGATCGACGTAGTCTCTCGAATAGTGTTTCCGATTGCCTATGCAATTTTCCTCATCTACTTCTTTGTGACTCATCAGGCATTTAAAAAAATAACGTCGTCTTCGTGCTGACCTCCGCTTTTCACAACTTTGTAGTGCAACTCCGTCGATTGAAGAGACCAAGCCGGGAGCGTCTAGTCAATGTTACTCAACATCCCATCCCCATTACGACTTCCCCATTATCTTCGGGTATTGATTCCGTCAAAACCTTTGGCTCACCATCAATTCGGACTCTTTTAAACTGATGAGCCTTCAGAGGAAGGAAAAAGTAAAGACTCCACGTAACCCTCCGACTCCCCACCAAAACTTCCATCTTGGCACGCTTTTCAGGACGGAGCTCACTGCAAAGGACCTCACCCCTATTGGGTTCCCCTACTACATACCCCAAGATATAGTTTATTTATGCCCAGCGAACACTTATATAATAAATATATGATTCCCGAAGAACAAATAATGGTCGCGTTGTACTTCTACCTAAAGCCCGCCTTATTTTCAGAAGGAGGAAGCTCTTTTTATTACTTTCAATCTCCGTTGAACTGTATGGATCGACTATTAGAATTTTTTATGTTGGAAATTTTAGTGTGAGCGCATGGGGAAAATTCATTTTCGGGTGAGATGTGAGTTTCTTGTAAAATATATAAGAGTAAGAGTAGATCCCACAATAGGGTGGTATTTTAAATTTAATCTCTTCATATTTGGGGCATAGTACCAAATGCTGTTGCATTTCAGATTTAAAAAAAATATGGGCATTTGACCCTATAGCCCCGTGCTATTAAATGTACATAGAACGTTCTGTTTTTTCTCATGATATTTACTGTAAGGTTTTTATTTTAGTAATATTTAACTATATGAGAGTTTTTTATCTCGCTATAAACATCCATAGACACATAACTATTACAATAATATTGTTTGATTTAAGATACGGTACGAAATAAAATATTTCGGGGGAAAATAATGTGTAATTTATTATATTACACACTTGATATATGTATATATAAATATATATATATATATATTTAGAAAATATCCAGGAGAGATTATTTCCTCGTTTAATACATAATTACTTGTATACATATGTAAGGGCATTCGCAAGATATATAAATATATGAGAGAATTAGCGTAAGGACTAATTATTGAGCAAAAATATTTAAAATGAACTGTATATATCCAATTTAACCCCGTTATTGTCGATTGTGCTATAACACCCATATTTACAATATTGTACTGTGCATACATATGTATATTAGCTAGCTTTCCGCTAGGGTGTACTATATAGAGACAAATATTATAAAATACTACCTTCTAAGCTAAGGCTAATGAGCAAGTCATTTCATGTGGTGATTACCGAGCACAATTTTTAAATCAGGGGCAAGCCATTCTACGCAATTATTCAGTTTCGGATTCAATATGCTTGACCTTCATTTGCTTTTTGAATTAATATTTTACCTGGGAGCTGGCATGCAAAAAATAAGTGATTTTGTAAGTGGAATTGCAAAAGAAATACCAGGCCCCGTGTCAGGTTAGTACATCTCATGCTCTGGTATGGACATTTGAATGGAGTATCTGGGGGTTGGGAAAAGTTTTTCAAATTCCGAGAACCAGGGTCTTTCTGGAAATTTTCTGGGAAATTCGAATTCAGAATTCTGTTGATCTACGCTATGGTAGAATTGAAAATTTCCCCCTAAATAAATCCCTGGTTCAGGAAGGAATTTTCGGAAAGTTTTTGACCAGTTGTGAAAAACTTTGAGGAAGTTTTTGCAAGTTGTAACAACCTTTGGAGAATTTCTGAGACACGGTCGAAGAAAAAAAACTAGAAACTTCCCGACTCTTTGAAAATTCGTAATACTTTAGGGAAATTGAAATTCCCTCAGGCAATCCACACTTTTTAAGCAGTATTCTTATAAGAACCCGCACTTCAAAAAAATTCCCCGGCTCTCCTGCCAAGAAAGCTAATTACATGGATTCTGATGGCTACCTCCCCTCTAAATTTTAAGTACTTACAATTAGACGAAAGAGAAATATTACTTTGGCTTGGGATTAACAACCAAACTAAAACAATGACAACGCATGTGATTGCCTGAATTTAAGAAAACATATCCGCGTCTCTTTCCAATGCGACGTGTTCATTGTGAAAACGTACGAACACTTGGTGCTTTATATTCATGTTTTATGCGTAAACTTTCTGAAATGCCCCATTTGAGCAAGAGTTAGGAAAAAATAATAGTCAGTATAAAAACTATAACTAATTTTGACATTCATGGATGTACAATCGGGTGTTTGGGATATTTTGACAACCTGAGCTTCACTATTTCCTGTACCTAATTTGACGCAGAACTTTAGAGATAGCTTTTGTCTAAGATGATTTGCGTAATTGTGGAAACCTAATTGGCCGGAATAATAGTTCGGAAATAAATGTGACACAAAAAGGGATGCTCATCTCATGTGAGCATGGTCCTTAAATGTAATTATAAATTTAAGAAAACACGCTAAAATTTTAAAAATTGCCCTTTAAAAATGTGAAATGATTCACGGAATTCATTTGTCCCAATTACAATAATTATTATTATTCTTGTCCGGAATTTTGAGCAAAGTTACTGGCCCGGTTTTTGCATCAGTGTGTACTAATTCTATTGTAATACTTAATGGTGGCTGCTGTCAACGCTAGTTCTTAATTTCTATGTGTATGTACCATGTTGCACAATTATTATGTAATTCTCAAGTCATGAACCACCCACGCCTTTGTAAATATCACTCAAAAGAAAAGAAAAAAAAAGAAGAAAAAAAAATAACCAAAAACTGCATGTAAAAAGTCTGAATGAATACTTTCACATGAACAATGAGTTATTTAAAAAAAAGCAGCCTTATAGGATTTAATCAGTACCTTACATTTTAAGCGCACTGCACCAAAAATGCCCTAAATTTTCGTAAAGAAATTATGTAATTCTTAATAACTGTAGTAGTGATTATTACTGTATTAATCCTATGCCTATTATTATACCGACACTACCTATGCCGCCAAGCCATTGCACCATGAAATTAAACATAATGATTAGTGTATCCGTCAGCCTTCAATTTTATTACAACAGTAATTACTTATGTATCTAATTTTATGTAGTTTTATATAATTAGTCCTACATTGTATAATATGGGGTTATCCTACCCATTTCAAAACATTGGATGGCCTTGGTTTACAGTAGCTTTTTTTAAAAAAATAGCCCTTGACTTAAGAAACACATGCACTATCTCATTCTGCTCCTTCCTATTAATTTTAATTTTAAAATATTTCTAAAAAAAAAAGTTTCCCTGAAATATTTGCTTTCCTTGAATATTGTACACAGAGTATTCTTCGACTATAGACTCTAGTTTATGTATGTACATATATTAGCGGGTTACTAATAAATAGCGTTGTCCTCACCACTGCCAACGGGTCTGCCGACTCGGAGCTGGCATTTCGAATGAGAATTAACTAATGGTAATTTTACTATCCTAGTCAAGTTGTAGCTTTAAAAAAAACAAGAAAGCTTAAGAGAGAATCCATTGAAATGTTCTATCATAAGCAATATTTACCTGTAATCTAGATATGATACTATATGGATAACAATATTTACTGCTAAAGATGGAGACATACATGTGTTCGTAAGTCCTATACTTGGGATAGGGAGTGCAATGAGGGGAGAGGGTCCAAAGCCTATGAGAGCCCCCTGGATGGTACCGATGCGAAGGAAATGCACTCAGTAATTGAGATATGTCAAACATTTTTCCATCCTTGTTTACCCACGGGAGGATGAGTAATTACATATAATTTTAGCATACGTAATATATATTATACACACAAGGATAGAGAGACTAGCTCCAGTCCAGAGTGAATAAAAGCGGTCCTTCTATCTCAGCCTATGTACATATACATACATACATAATTGCATTAAAAGAAAAAAAAGCTGAAGAGTGCTATTATTGAAGAGTAGGATTTCGCAATTTATAACCACGGTGCTATATATATAATTATATATATATATAGATAGATAGATATGTACATACAGCGTCTTCTTCCGTCTGCTGTGATAAGTGTATCTGATTGTCACTGATTGTGGCCAAAAAAATATAGGAACGCAAGACGCCAGTTAACAAAGGGTAATTTACTGTAAATTTTGAGCTATTTCCCCTTAAAATGTCTACTAGGTGCTAACAAACGTAGATGTATTGCCGGAGAGTGTGTAGGAGAGTGGAAGTTGCTGTTGAGGTAAATATTCCTAAATAAATATCTCTTGAGGTGGGAGACTCCCCTACCATGCTCCTTGGGAGAATTGGAAATCAATGCAATATATGTACTATTTATTCCCAAACTTTCGTAACCGAAACCTAACCTTCCCGCCATCGGTGGCAATAGGATTTCCGGGACTACCGAAATTTAAAGGAAAGCTTCGCAAAAAGTATTACTAAAATTCACAAAGATATCTCTTGATTTGATTTAAGTTCTGATTTGATAAAAGTCAGTTTTTTTTCAGGAAATTTCCAGGGCAGGATGCTAAGCTTAAATTATGTAAGAAAAAGGATTTAAGATAATATTTTTTGAAACTTCAAAGTGGGTTGGGGTCAGGGGAGGTTGAAAGCTTCCCTGGAAAAGCAGGCTCTTAATAGGGACCCGGAATCCTTCCCCCACCTCAGGATACCTTTCCCTGTTTATAATGTTCGTTATTAGGAAGGCAAAATAATTCAATCAAAAGATTGATTGAAACAAGATTCGGATTTTACGGTTCACAACGGTCCTGGTTAAGGATCCTCAAAGAAATTATTTGGGTTGGCTGAACTTACATATTTCCCTGGAATTGAATCCCTTCAGAGAATTTCACGCTTTATTTCTAGAGCTTTATCATTTTGGACCCACTTTGTTACAAGCACCAGTAATTACTAGGTATTAGGCAAAAGTTGCCGGGGTCATGGCAATTTTGAACGTTCAGGGTTCTGTTCCATAGATTGTAGATAGTTACACAGTTAATTACTGTAAATTTGAATTACACGTTACAAAACTCTCTTGAGTAATTACTTTGATTATATATTTATTTTAAAGATTTGAAATCCTCCGAACATTTAAATGAGTCCCCTTCCTTATTATTTTCTAAGGTTAACACTTGAGTTTGTAACGAAATTTTAAGGGAAGTTGAAGTCAAACGAGTCTGAAAAAAATGGGATCTTGGCCTCACGATGAAAATTAACAGATTTTTGTAGAACAAGAAGAATTCTAATTTTTAGAGGTCATTAAAAAATATTAAAAAATATCAAGGGCTAGATAATCGGGAAGTTCAGGATTAGGAAAGATATGCTATTGATTTTAATGTAAATTGCAGTTTTGATGAATTTGAACTCGTTTTCGAGATCAGTCATGAAGGTAAAAAGGATAGGGAAAAAAATGTGACCGTAACAAGACAAAACAATACAGAGGCTTATTTATGTGACGAAACAATCCCTACTCAGTTTTAGGCAAGTAGCATTATGAACTACAAGTTTTAATAATTCTCCTTGATTATCTCGAGCCCTTTTCCCACGAAAAAAAATCACACATATTTTGTATGTATTTTCAGTTTTGTGTAGAAGCTTTAGGGTACCTCACACTTCGCTTCATATTCCCTTACCAAGATCTCATTTTTGAACCGTTGGTGAGTAGTGACAAAATATAAGATGACTGGGGCATTAATAATTAAATTACTGCTTCCAAAACTGTTCAACAAAATCCCCATGGTCTGTGAGTGTGAGAGCAGGGGAATGATTTATTTCACAGTCAATAAAATCCTATGAAAGTTTCCTATTATTATTAGAACTTGAACGTGTAACGGTTAAAATAGTGAGTAATAATTCAATGAATCGAATACGAATCTTATACTTTAAAGTTTGAGAGTAATTTTATATATTTTCGTGTATACACCCCCCTCCCCTTCCTCTGCCTGTTTTACAGTCCATTATAGCTCCTATATGATTTGAAGCAAGTCACACATTTTCGGAACCCAATGTAGAATGGGGTTCTGAACCTCGAGTTGTGTTGTGACTCACATATGGGTCATGTGTTTTAGATTTTATAAGCTGACCTACATATACTCCCATGGATTAATTTTTCTGTATATCTACCCAAAAACTCTGAGTTCCGACTCCGACCAATCATAAATTTACTCTGGGAATTCGAGTGGAAGTTGTTCGAATTAACTTGACCCTAGCATAGCCCTGAGGAAAATATTAGTAGACTAGCACCGGGGTTGTAGTGGGTGTTAATTAATGGATTTTGAGGGAATTGAAAAGAAACCATTCCGTAAATATTTATTTATTTCCTGCAGCAGTTCAACAATAATGACAAGTGCAACTTTAACGAATTGACTCTGTAGTAATTTTAGGAGGGCCCAAATAAAACGTTAAAAAAATGTATTACTACTTTTAGAAACCTCCCAGGGAAATCCTGTAACATGCGTGTCTGCTCGAAGTTGTCAAAGCAACTCTCAAGAATAAATTATTCTATTACTAGAAATATTCTTCAAAAGTTGCAAAGTTGTCTTCACATTAAATCCAGGGATGTGAAAAAAAAATATGTTGAATGACTGTTGAATTATTTACTCACTCCAAAGGTATCGTGCTGTAATGCTAAGATTAATATGATAATTTTTCAAGTAGACCGTGATGTAAAACAAATAAATGAATATTAAATGGGAAATGTTACATTTGTAGAGAAAATATTACTTCAAGTACCTATACTATAAATTCCCCTCCCAGGTCTGGTCTGGAATGATGGGGACTTCTTCGGTGGTTAAACCTGTCAAAAAAGAATCTTATAATAAATACCATAATATGCATATGATATAAATATATTTAGGATGTATAAATAAATAATCACCTATAAGGGGAAATGAAAATACCTAGGGAACAGTTCAGACTCCGAACGACATGTTTGATTGACTGGAGCTAGGGGGAGTTAAAATCTCTGGATATATTAATTAGTCTTACTTAATTTTATTGGGATTTAAAAAAAAGTATACATAATTATATAAATATATATAATTAGATCTTACGCTTGCCACTCGCAGCACTGTTTAAACTTCGTAATTGTAATAATAATAATTATTCAAACAATAGTTGATAGAAATATCTTTTTGCAACTGAGTGAGTTTGCAAACTTGTAATTTAAATTGTAAATAATACAATTACTTGTACATTGACTATTGCGTGTAATAAAACCTACTTGTAAATCAAGGTAAATCAATAACCATAGTCTTTTAGTACAGTTTTCAAAAATAATATTCACTATTATTAATGTTCAAAAATACAAATTTTTTGTTTGCTTTAAGGGATCAAAGCAGTCTGTAGTGTCGTTGAAGTCCTTTAAAAAATTAATAAAACTCAAAAAATTTAAGCGCTCTCATATTTTATTCTCATACAGACATTTTCCGTTGTTGTACATACACAATTATCTAGCTTGTTATTATTGATCAAATTCCTTTTTAGGGGGAAGTGAAACATCGTTCCCTATTCATATCCTGTTTCCCCCCCCCCTTTTCCAACAACACATAAAATTTGTTATATTGTCCTCGGTCAATTTTTGAGGTCACACGGGTTTCGGATAAGAACCAAAATAGGAAATTTTTGAGGATTTTGAATTCAGCTGTTTAAATCAGCACAAAATGTTTTCGTAAATAATTTTTAGCATTTTTTGTAGGAAAGTTTATTGCATTTGTAGAAAATTGAGTGGGGATTCATCTGAGTTCAGTATCGTGTCTATCCAATTAAAAGATGCACTCAGAATAACCAAATAAGTGAGGGAATCAGGCAAGCAAAGGAAACAAACTCAAATATTTTTTAACATTTAAATTAGTTTCAATGGAATCCATTCTTTATTAAAAATACCAAGCTTTTGACTAACTGTTCATCTTCTGGCTTTTCACAGAAAACTGAAACATTAAATAATGTTTTTATAAACAATTTCAAACTGGATTATTGTCAAAGAATTAGATTTATTTCTGGATTAATTGGTATCCAAGCATCACTTCGTATGTAACCCTTATTGACATTCATTATGGGACGTTAATTTGCTGAATTATTAATCCTTCTTTCCCTTCTCTTAAAAATGACAAATAGGTTCTTTTCAGATAAATTTACAATCTTTCCATTTAATCCGATGGTTCAATTTCGTTTAATGTACATACATATATGGTTAGCTACAGCAGATTTCTTGGGATTGCTCTTTTGTACATATGTTTTGTGTTCATTAATTCTGACTGCTAGAGGACGTCCTGTTTCCCCAATGTACATAATATGCAGCATTGCACGAATTACATTTTGTCTGGTGTAATCCTCCCATGCTCAATTCTTCAGGGTCTTTCACAGTATTTTAAAAATTCTTTATTTTGATTCAAGGAGTAAATGTAGATTTCCATTTAAATATTCGGAGGATATTTGCAATAATGTTGGAAAAATATAAACCCTGTCTGACATTTTCAGTTTCTGAGACCGTAGTTTATGACTTTGAAATATTTCTGAACACTTAGAAAATCTCAAGGGAATTCAGTTTATTCGAATATTGTCTTTCCAAGGCACAAATGAAAATATCAAACTGTTGCAAATTGCATTTACAAAATTCTTTTATAGATTTTTGTTTTATACCATGAGTCTAAAACCTCTCGACACAGAGCAGCGGTCAAAGAAGTGAAAATTCAGATTTTTTTGGCAAAGGTTTTTAGAAAATCATAAATTGTTTACTAACATTCTACAATCTCTTTAACTTCACTAAATTTGCTGTTTTATATTGTCCATTGAAATAAATTCTAGTCACATCATGTATAACTGTCAACTTCATTCGTTAAAGAATTTTTTGAGCTGGTTTTAGCTTACTAACTGTTGTTTACAAAATTACGTTAAATCATATCCTTAACCTCATCTAATTACTATGTGCTCCAATTTTGGTCTGAACAAAATGATTGGCAAAATACTTCAGTGACGGTTCATATATTTACGAAAACAGACCGATTCTCCAATATTATTTTTTGAATACGAAAATAAACTCTACTATTATAAAATCCGGGTATGTATGAAGAAACAGGGGATGTTTATACGCTAGGGATGTTGGGAATTTCAAAAGTGAGCGATAAGGGAAACGTAATGGGTCAGCGATAGGGTATTTATTTCCCTACTGTGATATGATTTGGTGTATGAAAAACTCAATATAAATCCAGAAATACACAGTACAGAATCAAGTTCAATCCCTCGTTCAAAACGACATGGTAACCCTTTACGCGTTTTTAAAATTTTGACCATGAAAGTTTGAAAAAATCGTAAATTGTGATTTGTTTTTTGACGACATCTTTTTTCTCCTAGAAGGAATCATCTGAGACCTGCCCCCCCCCCCCGAGGACTAATCATCTTATGACGGAGTTTTTGGATAATTTTAAACAAATTTAATTTATTTAGGCTGAGATTCAAAATTTCGAAAATAAAATCGATTTTGAAGCCTCGAAGTACTTTCAAAAAACGGGTATAACTTTGGCCTCACAAGTCACATCTCTGTCGATAGTAGCTCATTGAAACAATATTTAGTTGCTCTTAAGTGAAAGCCATGGTAGCCGAAATTTTGGCGCGATATTCAGATTTATCAAATTTTCGAACAAAATTTCAACACCGTTTTGTCCTAGAAGGAATCAACTGAGACTTGGCCTTACCACTCATGACAAATTGTTTTATGATGAAGATTTTGAATAAATTAAAAAATTGTAAATTCATTCTGACTGGTGTTCAAAATTTTGAAAAAACAGATTTTGAAGATACTGGCGATTTTGAAAAATCGCGATAACTTTTGACTGGCATGTGTATCTCAATTAATGGTACTTCATTTCAAAGCTACTTGTATTAAGCTCCACAAGCTTAAATAATCCTAACCGAAATTTCGAAATCTTAGTCAGTCGATATTTTGGTGGAATGCTCAAATTCACCAAATTTTCGACCAATATTTCAACATTCGGCACACTTCGAAATGTTAGTCATTTGGGCGGAATACAGTATTCCCATATATATTTTTTTAACCGAGAAGTAATCATCGGAGATTTGTCCCCCCTCAGGTTACTTATGGTTATTTAAGATCTCATTTTAAAATTACGTGATCGCAAAACAACTAAAATTTCAAATTTCAAATAGCAATTAAAGTTTGGGTGGGATATTTAAAATATGAACGTCTTGAAAATTTTTCCCGAAGTCGAATTTTAAGAATTTTGAATTCAACAATTGTTTTTTTCAACAACCAGTTATATGTTTTGAGACTCGTTTTTTGGAAATCTTCTGGTCTTTCAAGGATCTTATTGTAAACTGCGGTTTCAGGACCCAATAATGTGAGGCAAAGTGATTAACATTTCAAGATATTTGAACAGAAATTTTCTCTTTACTTTTAAGCCCTGCTTTACATTTTTATGTCCAGGCCAATAAAATTTCAACTACCATAAAATAAGAATGGCTTTGAAAAAACTGGCCGCAAGGAAAAGCTTCAATATTTTACGGAAATCCCGGTTTGTGCCTCACAATTTTCACGACTGTGCCCGAAAAAACCTGACAGAAATTGCTGAAAAATAAAGTAATAACAGTTACAGAATTTGTTTGGGGCAAATGTGTTACATCACTGTCCCTTAGATGTGCTAAAGGCGAAGAAAATAATTGTTTTAACTAGAATGACGCTCCTGTAATAATATAATATTTTAGTGGCTCGCACAACTTACTATTACCAAGCATTGGTTTAAATAGGTTCATCGGATATTTAGTTTCAAAGGAAATATTTTCTTTACAACACTAAATTCCAGAAGGAAAAAATAACCCTGTTGGAAAAGTTTTTGTGGGATTCACAGAACTCCTTCGGAGGGAACGGCTCAAAATCCACTTGAGTGATTTGAGTTCTGAACTTGCTATAGGGGAGTACTAAAATATGCGCTATGTTTCGTTTGGATCCCGTTGCTAAATGGAATTACATATCTACATATTTACCCTGTCAATGAAGTGATAAAAGAAAAACGTTGGCTCAATCGAATCAGGCCCACTGGAATAGAGGGATTGGGGGGACAGAAGATGTGTCAAATGTCCCCCCACTTTTAAGAAATATTATAATTATTAATGTAATTTTGAGGAAATGTTTTTGTAACCATAAAAATCACATGAAATATTGTTTACAATGTTTCAATTCTTTCATTTCTAGAAAATCTTTACTGCATCCTATTATTTGTATTAAAGTTAGTACTTGGATTTATGCTCAAATAAATTTCATGTTTTATATTGTACATATTCAGGATTTTTTATACAATGTCATAAAATGTTTTATAAATGTTGAAATATTACATTAGAAAAGACACGATGTATCCCCCATTTTAAAAACTTGTTTTTTCTGGAGAATATTTATTTTAACTTTTTATTATTTAATATTAATTCAACTTAAAAATAGTGGCTGACGCTTGTGTCTAATAAAGGTTTTTTAGCTTTACCTGCTTATGTATAGGTGAGACGTTGCTGCAAAAACAATTTGCCCCCCCCCCCAACTTTGTAAGACGTTCCGGAGTGTCTGCACTAAATAGTTAAAATGTCCAAGGATTTGATATCGCACGTTTAAGGATAAGCAATAGAGGAGCCAAAAATGCGAAACACACTGGAATAAGTTGGAGTTAATAATTTGCCTACTGTGGAGTAATGTAACGGCCCCCTAATAGGAATTTATCGATGGGATGAGGTAGGCGAGAAATATATTTTACATTAGTTGAATGAACCAAGGAGAGCATATAGAAATAGTGGGCATGAATATTTGATACCATATGCAAGGCTTTACCAGTGAAAAGTAAAGAGTATTGCAGTAATTGAACCTACGTGCAACCCGCAGCGGACATTGACTGCTTCATATTTGCACTCCTACTTGCTGCTCTAACTACCTGGACAAGTGTAAAGTAACCCGTGCACTTCATACGACAGGGGCATACTATAAGTATATATGGCAAGCACTGAGGAAAGCCACCTATGTACATACATACGACTGGAAGAAAGACCTACGAGTTTTTCGCAGTTATTTCTCTCCTGTAAAAGAAAATCGTGATCCGAGTTGAAGTGGTTCTGCGGATAACCCGTCCACCGGACAGGGACATTGAGCTGGAAAAAAAAACCGCTCATGCTAACGCAGTGGAGTGGGTATAGGCATGCAATCGTGCTCCCCAAAATGAAAAGTTCAAGTCACGCAAATTCTTTATTCGACCAGATTCCCAGTCATTACACCAATCCCATCACAAAGGCCCGGGTCCGTATTTCTTCGATTTTAGCATTCAGGGAGAAATTGTTAGCTGGACAAGTTCATTAGTCCTACTTTGTTGTTCCCCATTTACTTGTGACAGGCTCTTAAGCTACTTTGATCTCCGAATTTGATTGCTTACAGTACTATTTGAATATTGAAAGGACTGTCAAGTTGTAGGGGAGACAAGATACCACTCAAGAACTTCTCAATTTACAATAACATAATTTGTAGTGCGAGGGACGCTCAAAGACTAACGTTTCACTAACTCATACTAATAATTTCTCCGTCCAAGTTACTTATACATAATTATCTAGATACAAGTATATTCATGATTTTAAAGCTAACTGTAGTTATTCCCATTGAAGTGGAACTGTCTGGAAATCCATTGGAAGAAGATTCATATTCGTGAAAAAAAATTACAGTTTCGCCAGGGGTTTTTTAAAAAACAAATCTGACATTTTGAAAAAATGACGACGTGAAAAAATCTGGGAATTTTAGTTTTTTTCTGAAGATCTTGTTAGCAATACGTGGACTGTTGCTCATCTTTTCTCAAGCAATTTTGAAAATTTAATTTGAAGTAATTAAATACATGTGGCAAGAAATATTGTGCTGTTTTCCCTTGGAACAAGGTCCCCATATTTTCCCACTCATTAATCTAAAAAGCTCACAGTGTGTTTTCTAATGTAAGTTTCTGGGGTCTTTTCTTCCAACAAAAAAACTTCCATTCTTCCATGAACAGCCAAGTCTGGCACAAGAAGGAATTTCTAGGAGCAAAAACTAGGAAAAATATTTGTACTCGTCTGTTTGACCATTCTCTGGAAGATTTATCAATGTAGGGGATCAGAGTGTTAAAAAAGACTGGCATTAAAAATTTCCGAAGAAAAAATCTCTCATTGACGCAAATTAGAGCTGAGTTTCTCAAATTTTATGCTGTTCAAGTTCCCTTTGCCTTTCGTTTGTTCGTTATGGGATGTGCCAGTAGTGGACCTGTGAAGGATCTCGCGGCCGCAGCCACCAATGGCGCCACCGAAAACCTGAAAACTTCTTTAAATAATACAATGGAAGATGCAGCAAATCTAAATTTCGAAAAGGCTCAAGAGGACTTGAAACAAGTGAGACAATATTTTTTCTCGAATTGCTGTCCCTCGTTATTTGTAATGATAATAATTTACGGACCTGGACACCACAAGGAAATCTTAACAGAGGGAGTCCAGAGTGGGTTCAATTAAGGTTACTTTTAACATTCATATAGTTTCTCATTGCGAGTCTCTGCCAGTCCGCCCAGTAGCAGACACATTAGCTCCTGGAGAAAGCTCGACTGTTGCATACTATAAGCAAAATACCAATCCATACTAATCTGGGTATGTATGTACGTAGACATATGCATAAGCCCGACGATATCCTGGCTGTAAATTGGCTATACTTATATGGAAACTAAGGAAATATCGTCAAGTCACAATTCAATAACTTGGAGGGCTGTAAACCTGTTTTTGTTAAATGTCCGTCTGAGAAGGTTTATTTCCCTATGGAAAATAACTATTATTGTACAGTAGGTTACTATCGACGTCGTAATTGCAAGTGTGATTGTGATGCTTCACTTCCCCTAATTTGAAATAATTGTTTTATTTTTTTCCAGCTTCTCATGTACGATTTCTCTTCGAACGCAGTCGTAGTTTATAAGTGCCCTGTCTCTGTTGTTCACACTCAACTTTATTAAACTGTAGTGTATGTTTTCTTTTTTTAAATAAATAATAATTTAGCTCATACAGAAGGACACCGATTATCTCCCAAATCTTTATTTTATTAGTCGCCCATTTCCAACAACTTTCTCCGTTTGGTAGCGACGTGGCTACAATTTGCAATGCATTGC
The DNA here is from genome assembly GCA_947179485.1 of Allacma fusca. Classification (NCBI taxonomy): domain Eukaryota; kingdom Metazoa; phylum Arthropoda; class Collembola; order Symphypleona; family Sminthuridae; genus Allacma; species Allacma fusca. The sequence continues at coordinate 46,153,066 of OX359248.1, forward strand.
GAATTAATAAAGTCCTTTCCCCTGGAATGACTCTGATAGAAAAATTACACAGTGTTGTATCAAATACGACTACAATCTCATGTGCAAGTTTTAACGCATGGTACTTCCGGTGAAAGGACCCTTAAAGCAAAAATTTCTAGAATTTTATTATGAATTAAACAAAATATGCTATATTAAATTAAATTTAAAATATAATAAAGATGCTTTGATTTATGGCCTCCTAAATTGCACTCAAAAGCATCAAACGAGGCTCCACTCTCACAATTACTAATCTTCCGTTGGCGGAATTATATACTAAACATGCAGACATGCAATAGAATCTTGCCCCGTACATTAAATCTTTTTTTTCACACAGTAAGACACAGATTGTAATGATATTTTTATAATTTAATTATTTATTGTAACTCGTATTTTTATCAACTAGGGTTTCCTAATTTAAGCAGTAATTTATTTCTGTCAACATTTAATTCTGCTCAGAAGAACATCTGTACCAGAGCGGTTTGCAGCATTTCGAAATGTATTTTAAACTGGAGCTGAGGAGAAAGTTACTCAAAATTGAGACTATTTTACAATACTCGGGGACTTACGGGATGCAGATATTTACGTCAATGTATTCTGGTCTCGTTTTTGATATTTTCCAAGCGATGGTCATACGACAGTGAGAATAAGTTGATTTATTGTGCAATAACTTGGTGTTTATTGCCTGAAGACGAGAGACACACATTGCTACCTCAAGCTGGCAAATTTACAAAACCCCATTGCCAATAAAATCCCACGTAAACCCCAGATACGTTTATTGCCTGAGGACGGGAGACACATATTGCTACCTCAAGCTCGCAAATTTACAAAACCTCATTGTCAATAAAATCCCACGTCAACCATAGACACTGTATGAATTCTATAAAAAAAAAGTTTATTGATTTTTAGGTTAAAACTTGAATGCTGAATGAGCCTATACACAATAAAGTATGGCATGGGGTCGATTCTTCAATGTATAATGACTTCCTCTTGCGGCACTTCCCCTGTAACTACGATACACACCGGAACTTTCAGAAAAAGTTTTCCCAGCTAATTGTAAGCAAGCCGTAGACCTGAAACGTCACGTATTTTACAGCAGCGTCACATAAATTCATGCCGTTGGGTTGTCGTTTGCTCTTATAGGGAAAGTCCACTGTCCTATGTACAAAGTCCCATCCACATAAAATTGAGAGTAAATTACAATAGCAAAACTATGGTTTACTTGAATTTACAGTATATCGGCATAAAAGTAACATATAGTTCTTTTCATTACTTTAAGTAATTCACGCCAATCGTTTAAAGTATTCGCACATGCAACATTTACACAAGTCCAATACCCATTGAATTTTTAATCACATAATGGCGTTGGGTTATTATCTACTTACATCCCTATAATAAATTATAGTTATTGGTAGCCCCTAGCATCGACTGTAACTTGTAACGTATCTACAACAGAAGGTGTACATATGTGTGCACAGAATCACAAATCCAACTCTGATAGTGTCTACGATTTGGAAGGCAACCACGATTTTTAAAATGCTGCTCAAATATACGACCTGTCAGGGTCTGAGTAGTCTTACAATAATTTGTCCCTTGGGGTTTATCCGCACTAATTGAATGATTTTTTTTTACGAATTGCATGAGAATGGGCAATAACGTATTCGAACCATTTATTAAACAAATTCAGCTGAATTTACAAGTCCAATTATCTATTTTACTACTATTTCCTGTTACAGGAACGATCTCCAGTTGACGATCTGTGTATATTATGCATTATGATGTTTACTTACATATATGCATCTGAACATGAATGTACAAATATTACAGGTTGGCGAGGACTTGAAGGACGCTGTCGTGAATGGAGTGTCGGACTTAATAGAAGATGTCACGGGAAGTGACAAACCTTCCCTCGAAAGTCGACAAGACGGGGATGGAGGCTCCATCACAGAAAATGTTATGGAAGAGTCTGAACAAGCTGCTACAACTGAGGAGGAGCCAGGCCTGGACAGTATACGTAATGGTATGTTCAAAGATTGGGAGATAGATTTCATCCGCTAGCTTTTCCCATTTAAGCCAGGTGTATTTGCGTCATTTGAATAATTTGGAGATGCCCATAAAATTATTTATATAATAATTATAATTATTTAATTATAATTATATAACTAAGTAAACGTTATTTAATCTATTTGGACCAAAACGTTCCACTCAAGGTTTCAGGTAAAATGGAGATCGTGTTGTAATAATTTGGGATCATTTATTGTGCTTATAAGCTTGGGAGCTTATGAGTGACGAAGTTATACTAATTTTAGTCTCAATGAAAACACTCAAGAGCTCTTAATCCGTTGGCTGTATTATCTAATTATTTTAATTGTATTCAGGTCTCCGTTATTTCGGAATTTTCATTCATTCAGACTTGTACCAAGTGTCGGTATTAATTCAATTCGGGTTTGCTTTTGGTGAACGTAAATGCTTAGATATATGTAGGTAGTTCATTTAATGTCTGTAACATGCTCTTTTGTAATAATTATATGTAATTGAAAAGTTCTATCATCCGGTATTAGTAATGGTTGCATAAGTGAAGATTTTGCTTTTTAAAAGAACAAGGAAATTAAACCATAAAATAAAGAAAGCTTTTCATGTTCCAAGGCTAATCACCATGAACTCCGGAATAAAGGGATATGGCCCGCATGAAATACCCAAATTCCAAGGACTCAATTTAAATCTGGCGTTTTCCAGAAAATGTTTGTAAAACCATAAAATGTTGCACAAATTGCTTTGTCCTCGAATGCACTACTACTGCATTGGGTAATAAGCAGCAACGCTGGTAAGGTGTTCAGGATCATTCGATCTTTGTTTAGTTGCTCGGCGATGTTATGAACTTGTCCGTGATTTAACAAGCTTTGGTATCAAAATTCAGTGACAAATGTGGGAATAACTCACCTAAATAACGACGAAACATATATGTTTTCAAACATGCATTTCGGTCAGGTTGTAGGAAATTTCATAGGTTTCTCAGAAAGCTATCACTCAAGTCCCGACTTTGAAACTTGAGGGTAACGCCCTGAAAGGTTAGGGTAATTCAGCTTCAAGAGCGACAGTGAGAATGATGCGAAAAAAAGAAACTTTTGACCGATCGGCCTGGCGTTCATAAATGTACATTGCAATTGTAACCACTTTCATAGGGATTCATATAATTACATATTGTATCATCGTCATAAGTAAAAAATTGCGGGCCCGGGTCCTAAAATTGTGACGCAAGTTTGAAGAAGAGAAAAATAGTTTTTATTTCAACTCTTTACAAGAGTTCATAAACTTCGTCTCATATGCTTCCGTCCTGAGACTGTAATAAATTGTTGACTTAGGAACATTAAATTTGAAATTTCAAACAAGTCCAGGATTCTAAAATGTTTATGAAAGCCAAGAAAAAATGGAGAGGTAGAAACTTTGCTTGATCCTGGCCGCAATTATTCTGGACAAATGTCAATGAACAAATTTTGAAGTATCTCAAAAATAATTTCCTTGAAAATATGGGGGGATCTAATATTTTCCGTCAATGTCCCTAACATGGACAGGGGTGAGACAAAACCTAAAATTCCCTTCTAAAGTTCTTTAAATCTTTATCACTTGCACATTAGAATCCCTTTTCCCGTCATTACACTCTTCCTTATAACTCGTGTAGTTTTTCATCTAATTTCACCAGATCACCATTTACCAATACCTGTAATAAATTGTTGATCTCTTTGACACTGAAATAATAATAATAATAATTTGTAGTCCCCGGATCGATGAAGCTGTTTACTTAGTGAATAGGGAGAGCTTTTGAGGTTACAGATACTCGGAGCTTTATGAGTCAAGGATTGGGCACCCGTATAGTTAACAGATCATCGTAAGTTTGTAACAACAAGGATTTGGAGTACATATTACGGACACTTGTTCACCTTGATTTATAATTCATACACCATTCGGACCCTTCTCCAAATGTACGTAACCTGGTAGGCTAAAATAATCATTTTGATTTTAAGTTATCTCTCAGAGTATAGTGAGGACATTAAATGCGAGGATGCCGACCTTGTAATATTTTCATTCTCAAATATCGGACTCAACACCATATCCCAAGGGGCTTTCTACTCACCATGTTATGGGTTTTGCTCAGAATTACAGCCAGATAAATCAAAAACAAGCGAGTGCTTACGTTAGTCCACTGTTACGTCCGTTCATAGAACGACTGGGTACAAATGGTTTTATAGAACATCTGGAAAAACCATGTGCTAGAATATGAGGGGGTTTGAATATTTGATGGGTCACTCCAGTAAACAGGCAAATGCTTCTGGTAGCTGTCAATACAATCAGCAATGTTCTACGATATTATTTAATGATTAATTTGCATTACTCTTATCTTCACCCAAACTTGAATCTTAATGGCCCCTATGGTGGCTCATATTTTGTTAGACACCGTCATACATACATATTAATACATACAATGAGCGATAGTAGTAATTACTGAAAATGGAGGGATGGAGATGTAAAAAAATCATTTCTTTTATTATTTACAATTTTAAACTAATTTCGACAGAGGAGGAGGCGGAAGACATGACAATGGAAGAGGAGAAAGAGGAACCTCCCGAGCCCGAAACGACAGAAGAGGAAGCACCAGTAGTTGTTGATGCTGGAGACAATGGAGGTGAGGGATGAGCAAATAAACCAAGAAGCAGAGACTGAATGAATTCTAACCAAACCCAATTGATGACAGATACGAAGATGGACTGACAGCGCCAGTTTATGTTTCGAGTTACAACAAACCTCCTACAATGGATGTCCCAACTTAAAACAGAATTCAGTTGCTTAATGTCTTTCCAATTTTCATAGCAAGTGGAAAGAAGGCTGGAATTACTAGAAATATTTTAACCCCTTATAACTGTTGCATTCATTCTCTAGGAGTATAATTTCACAACTACTAGTTCCATCGCATTGTCACTTTTGATAGACCTTTGAAGTTATAAATAATTATGGTAAGCCCAATACATATGAAATGCACTTTTGGTAGTATCCATCAATCTTCTGAATTGATTAATTTAAATTTAAATATGTGATAGCTTAAAATACTTTAAATACTTTCCTGGGGAATAATTCATTTCTTGTGTAGTTTCTGGGGACATCAAAAAGTGAGGCTAAGGTTTTTACAGAGGAAGAGAACACTTAGAATTTAGTATAAAAAATTTCTAGGGATAAGCTCACTTTCACAGGAACTTCCATGGCCTTCTTTGATGTGTAAATAATAATTTATAAATCACTTCCATTTGCTCGGTTCATCTGGGCCTCTGATACATCCGTCCATTGTTTGATTAACAAAAGCGCCGCCAATCTATAAATATATCGTTGGCTAAATTCTAAAAAGCACTATTTTAATTTGCTAACCCATTTAAAAAGCATAGGTTATGAAATTAAAACGGTACTTTTTAGAATTTAGCCAACGATATATTGCTTCTATTTTTTTTGTATCAATTAGTGCAAACATTCAGAAAAGTTTTCGCAGATGCCTTCACGCAAGATTTAGACGTACACGAGGCCTTATACTTAGTCTTGTTATATTATATCGATGTAATTCAATAATTTTTCGGCCATTTCCCAAACATTTAGAAGAATGTAATTGTTATGTCCTGAATACGTTAATAAACCTGAGTCGGATTGTTTATTCAACGTTTATTATAAGGACATATGTATTTGCTACCTGAGAAAACATGAGGAATAAAATATCATAATTGTTAGGCCACTGGTTAAGAAATAGTGCTTCTAGTTCAATGTTTTCAGACATATGTACATATGTACTTACGTCCATGTATGTATATACAGATATTTGTGTGTATAAAAAAGTACCTTTTCCCGTCTGTATGTAGTTTTCATAATTGTGTATTGCTATTTATAATTGCTCCATTCTGATTTTAAACTACTTTAATGCACAGGATGTGGGAACACCTATGCTGTTACAGGGGCAGTGTTAAAAAACATTAAATTCTCACATTTTCTGGAATTTTTCCTCAGAATTTGTTTCTTTCCTCTCGCCAAAAAGCTCCCAATATAAGGGTGAAAGAAGTGGGGCAAAGTCGTATTTTAGGGAGAGTGAAATTTTAAATTCATTTATTTTTTATTTTTTCAGTATTTCGAACACAGTAGACGGTTGTTCGTAACAAAGGGGCTTTCGAAAAAATCTCATTCCCAACTGGTGGTCAAATTCTCAAGAGTTCAGAGCAAATTGCTCATGAAGACTATTTCAAGCCAAAAGGCAGATTTTGAAGGAACTGTAGTAGAATTGGTAAAGGAATCTGCCCCTTATGGTATATTGTGACACTGAAGATAAGATACAGTTCTCTTCGTAGCCACATGTCCTGCCTTCAATTTGACCAGAAATATGTTACATGAGGCTCGAGCTTGGTATTTTGAATAGGGAAATCTCCAATGGATTGGATTGAGCATTGACTCTCTCCAAAGTTGGTAGAGAGGCCTAAAATCATTACGAATAAACACTCCGTATCGATTACTTTACCACATAAGACCCAAATGTAATTCACAGAATATTTTTCTTCTCCTTAATCGTAAACAAATTGCAATGCAATGGAAGGAATTATGAATACAAATCTTTGCTTTACTGTGGACCACGATCTTATAATGAGGTAGAATAAAGCAAATCTTTCCTGTTCTGTTATTCCATTTTGCTATTTTTGGCATTGATACGATTAGTATTTGTTCTCAAACTGTGATTCAAACAATTCTATGTGATAATTCAAATAATTATCAGATACGTGGTCTAGTTGAGTTAATGCTTCTTCAAAAGTCCTTTCATTGACGCTGAAGTGTTTCAAGCAGCGTCAATTCTCAAAATTTAAAAAATAAATGAACTTCGCATATCATTTTCTCCAAAAATATCCTGACTTTGCCTCGAATTTCCTTGACCCATATATCGAGCGTTTTTGGACTAGAGGAATGAAACAAATTTTAGAAGTGTATGAATTTACCACTGCCCCTTCTATTGTCTGTATATAGGGAGCAAAGGTAATGTGATGGGGTAATGAGTACGGCATCCTGCTCTTTGATATTTTTATTCCTGTAACTCATCAAGCCTTTTGTCGCTTTTGGTGTGTAGTTAACAAATGTATGCGAGTGTACCTATTATACTTATAAATAAAAAAATGCAACTATTCATCATCGTTCTATTTATTACTCTACAACAGTCAGTAAGAACTATAGGACTGAAAAACTGCAGTACACCTTACACAATTCATTCATTCAAACCATCTGTCATTAATGGGAAATGAATGGAACACGAAACCAAATGCAAAATGGAGAGATGCAAAAATATGGACAGACATTCCATTGGGAAGAACTCTACTGACGAGCTGGAACAACTACAACATTTGAACTCCTAACTAAACAACATTTGGAGCAGGCTGTAATTGCTGAGGCCCAAATTATCAAAAAATGATTATCTCTATTTCATACATCCGGGAATAAAATGCCGATCATTGCCGTAGTTATATATTTTAATTACTCCGAATTTTTTGTAATAAATGCTAGGATCTCATAATTAGTGTAACTGGAAGTCGCAACCCAATAATTAATACATCTAAATAACTTCAACTTTCCAATCAATAAATAATTGCGTGTATTTTTTGGGGAATTTTGACATGCTGTAATTTTTGTACACTCTCATTTTGAAAATTGTATTAATTTAAAACTGGTACAAATAACCATCTCCATCAGATAATGTTCAGGGTTTCTCACATTCTCACAATTATCAAAGATTTCTGGACAGATAAGTTCCTCCGAACACGCGAGAACTGACAATAATTTGCACCCTTGTAGTATTTGTGGCTTCATTGGACTCAGAATATCGGAAGACTCAGAAGAGGATCCTGTCAAGACTTACATACCTGTGACTGATTAATCCCAATGTTTTTTAAATTCTTGTTTTAGTAAATACTTTTATTGTGCAAAATTTCTTTATTGGTATTAATTATTGCAGTTTCTGCTTGGAGTTTTATCAGAAGAGTTTTGCCCGTACAACAAAACAACAAAAAATGGACTCAGGCCAGGAATTCGGAAATGAATCTATAATCAGAGGATATAACACCCGCATTCAGGTTTCAAAGTTTATATTTATTCTGAAGATTTTACGATAACTTAATTTCTGTAAATATTTTAAAAACAATGAACGCTACACAGAATCTAAATTGCCCTTCATGTATATTACTTTAGAAGGCTCTTGAAGAGACGAGAAACGCATTTAACGATGGAATCCCACTCAGCTTCGAATTTAGAAAGAAACAATTGAGAAACTTCCGAAGGATGATTACCGAATGTGAGGCTGAGATCCTTCATGCCATGTATAAAGATTTACGCCGATCACCAATAGAAGGTACATCGAGGGAAATTAATCGCAAAATAAATTATGAGGAATGACATATATGTAATTATATGAAATTAAATGATAATATTAGCTCTCATTCAAATCTAGGGAAATTCGGGGAAATAAAGTCAACACTCGTAGAAATCGATAGAATGCTGAGACATTTTAACAAATACACTGCTGACGAAAAAATACCCCTAAATTTACTAGCTCTGGCGAATCGAGCATATATTAGGAAAGAACCGTTTGGAGTGGTTCTGATAATTGGATCCTGGAACGTGCCCTTTGTTTCATGTTACAGTCCCTTAATAGGAGCCATTGCTGCTGGTAACACCGTCATTGTCAAGCCATCGGAAGTAGTCCCTGCATCGGCGGATCTCATTGCTCAATTGATACCGCGATATTTAGATAAGGTTTCTCCTTATACTCTTCCTCATTCCTAACTCCATTGAACGTAATTTTACTTTGTAATTCTGACCTCGATTTATAATTTATGGCAGAGATGTTATCAAGTAGTTTCTGGGGACGCGGACGTGGCCAGATCTCTTTTAAGGAATAAATTCGATTACATTTTCTTCACTGGTTCCCCCACCGTTGGGAGATCTGTTATGCAAGCCGCAGCTCTGTTTTTGACGCCTGTTACACTAGAACTGGGCGGAAAGAAGTAGGTTCATATCAAATAATTCAAGTGAGAGTCTTCTCATCTGGAATTAATTGCTAGTTGTCCCTCTTTTTATTTTTCAGTCCTTGTTACATCGACAAATCGACCAACCTCGAGTGAGTACACAGTGATAATGAAATGTTCTCAATAATATAAACAAATACGAATCAACAGTTCATGCTGATGGTGAATTTGCGATTGACATGCTTTTGATTTTAAATGAAACCCGTCTCATTGTTACAGTAGATTTATTAGCGATATCATATAGGTTTGTTACACACATATCGGAGTGTTTTTCTTCATTTAAATTGTACAGTCGAGCTGTGAAGAGGATACTTTGGGGGAAATTGAACAATGGCGGTCAAATATGCATCGGCCCGGACTACATCCTCTGCTCCAAACAAGCAAAGGATGAGTTGACACAGATTGCCCAAAAGTACTTGAAAGACTGGTATGGACAGAATCCCCAGGAGTCCCCGGACCTTGTTCGGATTGTGAACAAACAACATTTTAATAGGTCATGTCACATAGCAAGTAGATTTTTCCCTTCATTTTCCTGTATTGATTTTTCGAGGACGATTCTGGAATGAGCTGGATTTTACGGTTTTTATTTTCATCGCTTATACTTTCTAAGTTGTCGGTTCCAACATAATAATTATTAACTATAGTTTATTATTTTCCACAGACTGAAGAATCTACTGGAAGCCACAAAGGGCACCATTGCTATTGGTGGTCAAATGGATGAGGATGACCTTTGGATTGAGCCCACGATTGTTGGTAAATCATTCGAAAACTCTTCAGCTACAGTATTAAATACTAGGACGCTCTCTCACTTGCACTCTCAGTCACCTAACCATTGATATAATTAGCTGAAAGTCGAGTTTGACTGGAACTAGTGTCAGCCAGTGTGGAAATGTAATTTTAGACGGGGCTACATGAATTTGTCTCCTAGTCCTACAAGTACGACGGGGATTGTCTAGACTGTCGTGGGGAACTGACATTGAATGCTCCTCCAAGTGTCCCATTTCACTTGCTCTTTCACTTTGTCTAAATTAATAATATTAGTGCTTTCTAAAATTTACAGTTAATGTGGACCCTGAGACCGATGCTTTGATGAGGGAAGAAATGTTTGGACCAATTTTGCCTATCATAACGGTGAATTCCGTGGATGATGCTATACGGATTATGCGATCCCGGCAAGTTTATTTAACTGCTCAGACGATTTCCTGTGTATATTTATGGGGTGGGGGAACTCAATTTGTGATAATGGAGTTAGCTTAAAGGGAAAGTTATGAAAGGGTACCTGCCGGTGGCTACTTCTCGATGATTACAATACCCCATTGATTATAAATGACAACCAAAATAGCTACAAATTTAAGACAACCATTTAAATTTAGTCGACTCTCACTGCAGTGAGACTTCCCCTGTGACGAAACACTCAAGACTTCTAAAGGTCACATGCTAAATTATGCTCCTTGAACGACACTTCCGTAAAAATATTTTATTGGGAAGCATTTTTTGTTGGAAGGAAAAATAAATGGTTGGGCTGCTATAGTGAGGGTCGACTGTAAGACGGAGAGATTATTATGCTGGTACAAGGAACCATTTGTACAGATGCAGTACAATGTAATGCCTTTAGGGATTATATTACATTACGAAATCCTACTGACATTCTCGAAAACAAGGCCCAGTTTGTTTCTTTCTACTACTTATTCAAGTACGTCTCAATGGTTCGTTTGTTAACATGCAAAAAGTATCCAAATTGTTGAAAGAACCATTAATCCATTTAATGTACTACTCAATTTTTAAAATATTGAATTTTCAGTACAGTGTATTTCCGCCATGAATGACACCACATCCATCAGCATGTAATCTAAAAGATCAGAAATATCTGGACACATTCCCTATCACCGCAATGCTAATTTCTCTTTTAAATTGAGAATGTCTTCATGTGAGACAAAAGCTCCCAAGAAAGGTGCTTTTGTTGAGAGCCCAGACTGTATGTAAATAATTATGGCCTTGCATGATCCTTGTATGAGGGGTAGTGTAATAATTACTGTAAATTATAAAAAACAAAACAAGCATTATAATCATATTATTTTATTTTATCTCACACAGGCCGAAGCCCCTGTCCATGTATTTTTTCTCGAACGACAGAAGTGTTATTAGAAAGCTCATAGAGACGACGTCAAGTGGAAATATTTGTGTGAACGATGTTTTGTGGCAGTCGGTTTGTGAGTGCTGAACGATTTTTATACTTATTTATATAGTCAATTTAATTAGTTTATTTTTCATAAAACCTTTTTTATTTGTTTTACGCATATTATTACAAAATATACACATCAATAAAAGTGTATTTTGGCTAAGACTTCAAATTTAATCGGTGTAGGAAAGTGTGTAATATAAAAAAGTTGAAATATAAAAATACAAACGATGCGTACAGACTTTATTTCTAGCATGTACAAATATTGTAGTTTCATGTTTTAAACTTAAAATTAAGTGTTTATTTACGTCAGATGTAATAAATAATTGGACACTAATTTTACTGCATTTTCCAGGGCTTGGATTACCTTTTGGTGGGGTGGGGGATTCAGGTAACTATTATTGTAATAATTGTAATGCGTGTCTCTAATTGTTTATTTGCACTTATTCTGAGACATTTCACCTGAACACTTTCTCAACCCCTTGAAATAATGCTATTGATTTGTTTTGGACACTTGTGAATGATTCTAGGAATGGGAAGCTACCGTGGAAAAGCAACATTTGACACTTTTTCCCACAAACGATCTATCTTGGACGCTTCCATGGGTCATTTCAATGAAAAAACCTTCCAGCCACGCTACCCACCTGGAACAAATAAGAAGTTGAAATATTTTTCGTACACCATAAGCATGTTTGAAGATTGCTCAGTCCCTTGTGGGCGAATCGCTTTCCCCATTTTACTGTTTATTTTTACAAATTATATCATTCTCCCATTAACGAGTCTGTTTGGACTCATCAAAGAATGACACTATTTCATCATTGGAATAATGTACATACGTACTACTGGAAAGTACATCAAAACACATTATATTTTATGAGGAGATAACAGAGTTAAAGTATTTCCTGACTTGGGTAAAAAGTTATTTTGAGTATTGGAGTAAATTCAAATCAGATATGCGTACAGTTGTAAATCGTTGGTTTTGCATGGAAAATACTATTTTTTCGTGCAAGGGTTGTTTTTTGGCTTCAAAATCAACGTAAATATTATTTTAATTATTTTAATCTATATTGTAAACTTATATTAACCTATTATTGCTATTTAGTAGCATATAGCGTATAGTAAGGGCATAAAATCAACCAGAATAAAATATACATGTGAGATCTGCGAGCAGCCCGAATTGCATACAGAAAATTTTGTCTTCCGTAACGATTCGATTGTATGAAGCGGAAATAAATAAATAAATAAACGCTGGTAAAACAAGGGCTTGGGAATATTTTAGCTCCTAAAAAAAATGTACTGTGAGGCGGTCTCCGCAAGCATGAATGCCCTTAAATAATAAACTGTTGAGTGAAAACGTCGTTCTCTATAAGAGTTCAAGTGCATCGAATTACGGCTGTCTAAATAAAGAATTTTAGTAGAAGAGGAGTAACCGCAGGGTCAATGGGTACGTTCAAAATCTCTTTGGAGTTTATGTAACTTTAGAAACATTTTCCCCCGGTAAATTGCTAAATGTTGTCACATTATCAGCTTTCGAAAGTGTGTCGGTACGTCCCTGTTGAACCTGTAAGAAACCAGACACAAGGCAGTCTCAAAATTTTGGGAAGTGAAGCATTGAACCATATCATGACCAAGGAATATCTTTATTGTTAGTCAATGATGCGTGCTTTCCTAACGTTGAAGGCACATTTGAGGCTAGTTTCTCACTTGCACTTGAAATACACTAATATAATATGTGTAATTAGCCTTTTGGTACCGTCACTTTTACTTGACTCTTGGTCACTAGTGAATTACTGTCTGCTCCTTTAATGCAACCACACCGTAGTTTCTGTCTAGTCAACCGGCGCCTGTCCGGGGTAATGGGCCGCTCAATCCAACCTGGTACTAATCCCTATTGATTTTGAGGAAAACAAATGGATGCAGAGCTTTGGTAAAGCTTCAAAGGATACTATTTGAAGCGGGTCTTAATTATTAAAGTTCTGGTTTCGTTTTTCCTAATGTAACTGGAATAATAATTATTAAGCTGTACAGCAAGGTGTTTGTTTCCTGCCTCATCCTAAGGATTATACATATGTACTACGCCTTCGTTTTTATATATCAGGATTTTACCCCAAAGAATTAACAGCGAGATCTTCAACCAGATTATGCACTCCAGAAATGGCTCTGCAGAAGAAAAACAATGGTATTATACGCACTTATCTTCACACATTAATCTGGTTGGTGCTCATAGATACGCAAAAAAAGGATACGGCTGGCTTGACTTTCGCCGTCTGTTGTTTTGCTGAAGCTCTTCATAGAGATCAAGATTGATATCATGAAATTGTTCTCTTTAACCCCAACTACAGCTACATATGCACGGGACATTAGACATCCCGGAAGCAGATTTTTTTAATAAATTGAAATAACAACCTGTTAAAGTTTTGACTCAACTGAGTGAGCTTAAAAAATCAATTGTACATACTTTGAATTCATATGGCAAAACATTCTGTTCTGCTAATCCTCATTTAACATTTTTCAGAATCTGAGTCCGCTCGTTCGGGATTTCTTGTTCTCCCAAATGAGGCTCACTGTATGTACCAATTTTGCAGCCGATTAATTCGTTCTTTATATTGTCGACGATATTGTTGATGTAATAATTTCGACAGTACAACTCACTGAGAGATATGTTTTGAATCAGGAACTATATTTTCAAATACCTGGCATGGTGTAAATACTCAAACAAAACTCACGATGGCCTATTGGGGAGTAAAAATCTTAAATTCTTATTCTGCCATGATGTCTATACTTACGTTGTCATATCTGTAATGATAATTTGCAGGATTTGACTACTGTCAAAACTCAACATTTCAATTTGAACTTTTATCTTGATCTTTTATGAAATATTAAACCTTGTATGATAACATCATAGTTAAGAATCCTGTGCGTATTGTAATGACTCATTTCCGCACGACATGAATTAATTGATTATTACCCACTATTATTATTTTAAAAAATGCTAAATTGGCAGATGTAATGCTATGAGCACTGAATTCATGTTAAATGTACTGCGGAGCCTCCTGACTCTGACTGATCTTGTCCTTCTAGGTTAAGATTTCGTCAGATAAAGATGTCTTCTCGAGTAATACGTAATTCAGTTAAAATACCGGGCTTTTAGAGCTGAGACCATTCATCATCAACCAGGAGTAACCTAATGTTGCACTGAACCCACCCAAAGGATATCGTATGTGGGAGTGAAGGTAATTTCATAATTAATCTTGTACCAATAAACTCCGTGTACATGGATGTGAGTACGGCCATAGTGTCTTGGCTTCTTAAACATGAACTCCTTTGAACTACATTATCTCGTCCGGCCTGTATAATGTGACCATGAGTCATGACAATAACTAACACACTATTTCCATTTATATAAGTAATTAAATGTGTTTTGAACACCGTTATCTCGTCATCAGTGTGTGCGTTTACTTACAATAATTATGTTATCTCTGCGGCAGAGCTCCTGTACGAAACCCAATTTAAATGCCCACGCTGGCTACTATATGCCTGCTCCTTATCAAATTATTTCATGGTTATGGGTTATGACTACATGTTTATACGATTTTTGGGGCAAAGTCCGGCAAACTTCATTGTTGAACTAATTGTCAGAAGGTGTTTACAAAGTTTGCCCTCTTGTAGTATCCATATGTATGTACATACACATGCCCATATGCTACATTTATATACCTCCTACCCACTTTCTACATTTTGCTACAATATATCCTCATTGAGTCCATATAATAATTACATACAGGCTTTCAAAAGTAAAGACGAGTTTCAAAATATGTACACTGGAAATTATATGACTATACAGGAGACCTTCGGATAAAGGTCAGAGCTGGAAAGATAATCTGTCTGCTCACCTTCCCAAACATGACGTACGGAAGTTTTATTTGTATTCGGTGACAACCAAAGTTGTTGAGCAGGATGACCAGCCTTAATTTATTTGACACTGTCCTGCTTTGAGGTACATTTTGCATTTATGCATACTATACAATTCCCTCCAAGATATATACCCTCTGACTTTTGTATAATCCATTAAATGTGAATAAAATATCAGCTCCTCCAACTTTTTGTATAGCAAAAGCTGTTTCGTTAAAGATTTTACATGACTGTTGATTTACGTGGGACTGTCCATAACCCAGGGATATCTATATACATAAGGGTTCCTGATCCAACAGCTTTAATATTATTGAAGCTGTCCTGTTGGAAACAATCCTGCTTTTTCTGTTGGGTGTGTTTCATCCCATGATGTCTGCTCCCGTGCTTGTGTAAACTCCATTGACTCCCCAAAATATACCTATTCGTTTTTTCAAATTAATATCTGATATCGAAAGTAGTATGATGAAACTTTCACGCGTCTTCAGCTTCATCTAACACTTCAGCTCCAAACGTAATCTTGACGCAAGGCACTAAAATTGAATAATTATAATGTACTAAATTTTATAGTATGCCCAAGAACATTACTTGTTTTTGCCTGCAATAAAGGTTATAATTTCATTTGTTCTTGATGGAATTACGTATGTGCATACATTTATACGCCAATGAATGACGATAACATCAACGAATGAGTTGTAACTTGTTTTTATGGTGCTCAAGTTTACATTATTTGTCCTCTAATGACACGTCCACGTCAACCCTACTTACACATTTTATCTGGAAATCCTCAATGACGTTCAAGATGAGTTTAGATTGAAGAGCACGAATCCAATAAAAATTTATCATTATAAACCAAAACCACTAAATTCATATTTACTCATCCGGCGTCCGCTGTCATTTAGTACTTATGTATGTATGTATAAGGAGGTTTAAAGGAAAACAATACTATTCCTTGGTAACTGTGACAAAATATCCCTTTCAAGTATACGTAAGTAAGATTTATTTTTTTGGCAAAAAAAAGTTCCAACGGGTGAGAACTCATCATTCAGTTTAGCATATACATACATATTTGTATGAGAAAGACAAAGCAAGTCTGTCACCTTAGAAACTGTGTCAGGGTGAGATGATACGATGCATGAACATTTAGTGCATTGTGCAATGCATTTAAAATAGAATAACATAAATAAACAATTCTTTCCTAAATTAATTTTTTGCTCAACTTTCATTATGAAAATATTAATTGACTTCCTACTGGTAGGAATAATTTAAAAGCCGCGGAGCATTCCCTGGCGAGAGAATTAAATATTTGCAAAAATATTTGCACAGAACTGCAGCCACACAGACAATGGATAGATATCTACATATGTGTAGTGCATAAATGGAGAAAATGAGAATTTTGAGTAGAATTGTATGTAAATCTTTCGGAATTTATGCGCATTCATAATAATGTCAATGTGCGTGTATTTTATGGGCCACTCCAAGTCTGACCGTTAACATGGATTTTTATCCGAAACTGTACATATTCATTAATTTGGCAAAAGAAAAAGTGTTTTGAAATTTTCCCCTCATTATTCATTCCATCCATGTTCAGGTTCTAGTAGGATCCATTGCCCAAAGTTAATCTTCCTAATAAGTAAATCCTACAAGTCCTTGTAAAAATATGAGTACAGTATTTGCAGCAACGAAAGTATGCTAAAACTCCACTTTTCCCCTAAAAACTACAAACAAGTATGTTGCAATACGGAAATTCAATATTTTCCGACCTTGTTGTTAAAAGACCAAAAACTTGCACCAGTAGATTTGCAGTTTCTCTGCTGCAATTTAAAAACTCTTTTAGGGTAAATTTGATTAAGAGGAGTTAAAAATCTCTCGAACTTTAAAATCTGATACCCTTCGTGACATTTTTGACGATTGGATTGTGAAGGGTGCATTTCCTCTTAATGCCAGGATTTTTGAGCACAGATCAACAAACCAGTAAATTGAAAATCTGTGCAGCATGGTAAGTAACATGAAAGACAATAATTATTAAAGGCTGACCTATTAAATTATATTTACTCTCATGCCTCACCGTCATGGTCTTTACAGTTTGACAGACTCGCGGTGCACATGGACAATGGTGACAATGATGAATGGTATTTATTAACGCCAAAAAACAGCAAAAAAAGTTGACAGATCACCTCGGAGACAATAATTGCATGGCACAAATGCATCTACACAAACACTAATAATCCCAGCCTCAGTGAGTGGATCACATTCCTTAAGTTTTTGATCTCGACTGTTCTGACAACTCCCTAATATCAAAGCAAAGTAACAGACTACTTCGGGCTTGTTCTCAAGCCTAGTCATTTCAAAGCATTTTGTAATCAAGATAACGCAAATCCTTAATTACTCCTTGAAACTACGACACTCGAAATAGGAGAATACCAGGCCGTCCCGTTATTATTAGACTATGGTTTACATTTAAAATAAAGATAATGATTGTATTATCAGGAGAAATAACTTTCCACACTCAGTGTACCATGAATGGGGCTTCCGACTAAATTAGGTATAAATAATTTTTACTTTCCCATTATTTCCTTGCCTTTTTACACCACATGCTCTTGTTACTTCAAAAATTTTGGATAAGGAAATTTGCTTGGATTACATATAATTAGTTTAAGTAGCATCTTGAAGACAAGGTTGCATTGTTGCATATTCCCAAGAGATTTCAACATGCGAGAAAAAACCTCAAAACTAACAAGTGCATCCTGCCCTAAGCATCATACACGCCCATAAACTACTTATTATTGTTAGGTTACCAGTGGATTACTCATTATTACACAGAAAATCCATGGAAACAGAAGTTGTGGAGTAAGTTGTAAAAAAAGCTCTTGAGACAGTTTGCATGGCTTTAACAGTCGGGCTAATTCTGGAGATTAGATATAATTAGGGACAGTTTGTTCAAGTAGAGCAAGAAGTCAAAATACGAGTAAATGTACGATTTCCATCTCAAGAGGTTACCTTCATCAGCTTTGGAGTTTCCTCCAGCTTTTAACAGACCGTACTCACAGAGGGAGTATTTTCTTTACCGTGGCAAAAATATTTTGACACCCTGAGAGTCAAATTTCCCTACTTTGAGGGGAGGGCCCTCACAAAAGAAATTTCGCTAAACTTGACCTTTGTTGACACCCCTCCGACATGGAAATGTGTGACATTGTTACGTAGATGTGATAGTAAGAATGACACTGTTTAGTTCACCCTGTTAAAAATTAACGCACATCCCCTCAGATTGAAAGGGAGGCTCAATGGACAGAAGTCCTAGTGAGAGAGTCTACTTTACACAACCCTGGGAAGTATGTATGTATGGAGTGTATGAGTAGTCCGAAATCAAAATAAGTCAGATTAAGGAAAGTGGTCAAACTGAATCCAGGGGAAGCAGGCTTAGTGCTTCAATTCCTTCCAATCTCCTGTTGAGAGAGGACTTGTGTTCTTCCTTGTCCATAAGCCTCCGCATTTATGCTCGACTCTCCTCACTTGAGACTACTTCAAATTTCTTAAGTTACTATTCTCTTGACCTTGGTCTGGTCTCAATTGTGGGGGCTTCAACGGGAGACTTTCCGGTTTGGCCCATCAAAAATCTCGACTTGCTCTTAAATCCTCATCATTTCCCATCCTCCTCTGTCCCATCTCACCCTTTGGAAATTCCTTGCTCGTAATGTGAGATTACGCCAGTGTTTTATGGTGAATCGTGAGTTACATTTGAAAGCTCTACACGGAGCTCATCATTCTTATCCTAGCAGGTCTATTACATGTAGTACACACAGGTACATTACATATATCTCAGATTTGAGGGTTGGAAGTAAAACTCTTAATTGTACAGAGGAAAGTCCACGCACAACTCTACGCTCTATACCTTATCTATTTACTCAGAGCCTGACTTAAACAACACAAACTCAGTGAGATAATATATAGATACTCCTCCAAATCCCTTCCTGTCATCTCATAGAGACATAGGGGAGAAAAGGATTTGCAAAAGAAAAGGATTGTTTGTGCTCAAGACTCACTCACAACAATACTACTCTCCTTCGAGTCATATTTCCCACAGGCCTGTTCCTGACCGCTCCTTCATATCAAGCTGCATGCTTAGATACTTAATATAGTATGAATACTAAATACCACGAAGCAGATCAGTGTCCACGTTTTACTTGATCTTCAAGCTCTTCTGAGAAAAGTGACAATTATTTTTGGGACCCTTACCCAATTCAATATATTAATTTCCTCATTAATTTCCTGAGATTTTATCATTTTGACATCATCATCATCACTAAGTGAGCTCAACATGAGGAACTACGACCAGGTCAGTAAAATTATTTAAATGTTGATCCCTTGATTTCTACTCCAGAATTTTATGTGCTAATAAAATTCCAGGATTTTATTTCCAGAGTAATTGAATCATTTGATTTACCTGGGTGGAATTTCTACAGTAATTATTTTATATTAGCTTGCTGTTTAATACAAGTTAAATTTTATTCCTTTTAAAATTGCTCTTATAAGAAGCTCCTTATAAGAGCAATTTTAAAAGGAAGCTCTAGAGCTTTACATAATTATTACATGAATGGTTATTCACATAAGATTGTATGGTTTTTATAGCTATACCTAGTTCTTACGCTAAAAGACTTTTTATACTAATATCCTCCTATATACTAATATCCTCTTGTATTTTGAATCTTCAGGTTCTGGAAACTGCCCGAAAGGCATTCTCATTAGGAAAAACCCGTTCAGTATCTTTCCGCAAGCAACAATTGAAGAACCTGCTCCGACTATTTCTGGAAAATGAGAAGGAGATTCTCAATGCCTTGAACGCTGATTTAAGAAAATGTAGCTTTGAAGGTTCGTTTATAATCTTTACATAATCCCTCATATGTTAATTTTAAACCATTTACTCCTGAAATCACCTATCACCCTTGATCTCACATGGGAATTTTGATTACGTAAAAAACTGGATGGAATCCAGGTTTAGTTCCATATTTGGAATTATTTTAATGTTAGAGATCAAAACGGGTTTAGTTTTGTAGTGTCTTGCACGTGAGAACTCCTGAAAGGATTGTCGAAAGTAACTGTTTTTTTTTTCCACTGTGACATAAGATATTGACAACCTTGTTTGTTATGACACTGCCCAAAAAAATAGGTAAACTTGGAGAATGCGAAAACTTAAAGAGTGAGGTGAAGCACATGTTGAGGAATTTGGATCACTATTCCGCACCCGAGACACTCCCGCTGAACCTCCTGGCATTCTTGGACCGGGGTTACATCCAAAGGGAGCCCTTCGGAGTGGTCCTGGTAATTGGGACATGGAACTATCCCTTTAATCTGTCCCTCCAACCCCTCATTGGGGCCTTGGCCGCTGGGAACTGCGTCATCCTCAAGCCTTCGGAAGTTGCCCCAAGATCTGCGGAGACAATGGCAAAGCTCTTACCCAAATACCTAGATGCGGTATGTGATCCCTGGTGTTAAGATTAATGTGAATTCCTTGTTAGAGTCTAATGACGATCTCTCAAGGAAAGTCTACTTGAGGGGAAACATCGAGCATGCATGATAAGATTCTCCTGAGAAATCTTTTTAGTAGGGCATTGTTTTGGACGAGAGTAATTAAAAAAGAGGGATAACCAACATGACCCGTAAATTCTTAACTGTCACAATTTTATTTGAAGGAATGCTACCAAGTTGTGCTCGGAGGTGCGGAAGACACGCAACAATTACTCCGACATAGATTCGACTACATTTTCTACACCGGCTCGTCTTCCGTGGGACGCATTATTTCCACAGCTGCGGCCGTAAATTTGACGCCGGTCACACTTGAATTGGGAGGGAAAAGGTATTTGTTATAAGATACATATCTACTTACATACATACATTTGCAAGCGTGAGAAAATGCGATTGGTACTTTGGAGTTCCCCAAGATTGCATTATGATCCTGTATTTGCAAATATGTAGATGCATGCATGAAACCTTGCAGTTTTTAATTTACAAGGCTACGTGCATTATTTGATTAATTTCGAGAAAAAACGTTTTGTTCTTTACATTTGTTCGTACAAAATATTCCGACTATGCAGGACACCCTCGTAAGAGGATTTTTCTCTATTGAGACAGAAACATTTTGACTCATTCCAATTTACCATACATTTTTCATACCAGAGGGGATAGTCAAATTTAGTTGTTTGAGGGATGCTCTTTATATTAGAGAGTATGTATGTACTGTAACTGTGAGGGTTGGGAATTTAATTTTTGTACAAAATACTTTCAGTCCTTGCTTCATTGACGATGATGCCGACTGTAGACTCGCAGCCAAGAGGATTTTGTGGGGGAAAGTGATGAACCTTGGAATGACATGCATTGCCCCTGATTGTAAGTCAAGTGCTAAAAAAACTGCCTCAGGATGCAATTCCTATTTTTTTGGATCACAATCCCATCCAACTGTCCTATCCCATTGCTCTCGTATTATATATATAGATATTCATGCCCGTACATTTTATTATTCTACCCCAAAGATGTCCTTTGCTCCAAACAAGTTGAGACTGAGTTTGTCAAAGTGGCGAAGGAAGTTTTAGAGGAATGGTACGGTCCGAACCTACAGAAAAGTGGGGACTTGCCCCGTTTCCCAAACCAAAAGCAATTGATGAGACTCACAAAAATGTTAGAAGCAACCAAAGGTCGCGTGGTCGTTGGGGGTGAGTCTAATCCAGAGGGTTTATGGCTGGACCCGACTATTGTCGGTAAGTTTAATATTTCCCTTCTATACATATGTACATATATTGCATACATATTTATTGTTCTCCAGACATTCATCAGAATTAATTACATTCCTGATTGTGAGATTTGCATTTACTTCCTTATGTCTTCATGACGTACAGAAGGTACCAGAAAATCTTATTAGTTCCCTTATCCCCTGAAAGTGGTAATAGTAAAAAAAAATCATTTCCATATATATTATAGGTAATGTTTTCCAGAGTCCTTAAAATTCATTTGATCCCTCTACTTTAAAAAAATCTGTCGCTGTATAGTACTTTCAAAGCAAATTCTCACGTTGCCCCACGCGATTCTCTCTATACTTAATTGAGATTGTTTGAATTGGATTTTGTTTACCCTTGCCCCTACTTTGGGCTAGGGGTGAGACGAAATGGTTTTAGGGTACCTTGTCTGTGCTTCGTGAGCAAATTTATCACAACAAGGGGATCTTACAATTAATGGTAATAAGATTCCCTTGCCCCGCTCTGTGTAATTTCCATGTTCAAGTACCCTTTTGTAATTCTCAAACTACTCAGACGCAATCAGGATGTTACTTCGTAAATTATAATTTGCATATTTTGGCGAAAAAAACTGTGAGATGCGAAAGTTTACATTTGGAGGAGCTATGACACCTACATGATAATATTTCAAAGAATTTGACTTAAATGAATATCTCAGCATATTTTGTGAGATTACAATGTCACTTTTTTTTTATTTAAATTCCAAAGGAGAGGATGATCAGTGATCAACGTCACTTGGAACAGTTCTTAGAAATAGCCTCCCCTTGTTTTCTTAACCACTGATATATATTTTTGAATTTCCTTGTATGTCTTATTGATCTGTCTATGATTTGCAAATTACAGTGGATGTGGATGGGAGGGACTCCTTGATGGAACCCCAGAATGAAATCTTTGGTCCTATTCTGCCCATAGTAAATGTGGGTTGTTTGGAAGAAGCCATTCAGTTTATTAATGCAAGGTAAACCGCTTTTGAAGCTTTGGACTGACTGAGTTCGATCTCTTGCACGACAGTTGCAGGCTCTCCCTTGCCCAGTGTTTGTGTTTGCTTGCCTTTTTTTTTCCTGTAAAACCTCCTTATACATAGTAGCCTGCCTGTGTGTATTACATGCGACATTTTTACAGGTGTTTATAAGGCATATACAAGACTACTCTTGAGATCTAACCCCCGCCCCCCCCCCCCAACATAAGAAGGGCTGCCCAGCCTCGTTGCACTCACGTCAGATTTTTTGCGAATCGTACACGCGTTAAGCATGTGAATGGGTTAATCTGGATTGAGTACATTTTTGCATGCTCTTGAAAAAATATTGACGTACATACATTGCCAAAGGGGCTAAGTAGCTCCCGAGAACATGTTAAATAATTACAGCAAGCACAAAAGTAATCTATAATATTTTCCTACGCAAGATCATTCTCTCCCCACACTCCCTTAAAAAAATTGAATTGGCATTGGTAATATTATTTCTAGGGTACTTTCAATTTAAAATTTTTTGCTTGACAAAAAATGATATTTTGTGGGGGGGGGAATAATTCATTGCTTCATTTTTCATACAGAGTTGATCTTCAACGGGGAAGTGTAAATTGAGCAGGGGCATTATTTCCTCCATGAGGAACGTGGGAAATTCAGAGTGTGGAAATATGCATCTGTTTTGATGTTCACAAAGCTCCTCCGACATGCAGACGGCTTAACTAGAATTTATGTTAGATTGTTTCCCTGTCGGGCTCAGCGCACGTAGCCTCATGCGTGTTTCTCTTTCTACACGTAGGCATGGTCATGTTTATTTCAAATTTTTCACGTCAAATGTAACCTAACATCATGATGATGGATATTTGTTTGAAAATTCACAGTACCACAATATTTTCCATAGTGGATTAGCTATACATGCTCTATGACAACTTTCTCAGTTCATTACAAGTTGGTCCTAGAAAATAAATTATTCAAGAAAAAATATTTCTTACTGTACGCTCCGCTCCCCCCCCCCCAAGCATCCCTTTAGATCCTTCCGGGTATTTTTTCCATGTTAAGAATTTTTGATGACATATGTATGTTACGTCTCCACTCTGAATTCTAGTCACGGCAATATTTTTTTCTCTTGTCCAGGTCTGACCCCTTGAACCTTGGTGCGGCGTCATAATTTGAGGATAATACAATGATAACTTACTCGTTTGTGGGAAATAATTTATACCTAAGAGTTACAAAAAAAAATAGGGATAAAAAAACGTAAATTAGCATTTGAGTATCATTTTGCGCAGTAGGGAGCCCAATCCGACTACGTCATGTTACAGCGTACTCTTGTCATAGCCGAGCCTCTTTCAGTATCAAAATTTGACACTTACTATATGGATAGACATGTCAACTGTAAGGACAAAATTATTAGCGTTCTTAAATTTAAAATAATTAGCTCTACTCCTGTAAAGAAAATGGGGATTCCCAGGCGGGTCTCTTGGGTCGAGAGAGAACCTTACATGGAATTTTAAATAAAGGAAAAACATGTGTTGAACATTCTGAGCGTCTTTGTTGCTAAATGGAATGGATACAAAACGTAGGGGATGTCAATAAACTCTCTCTCTCTCTCTGAGAACCCGTTTTCGATAGGTGAATGTTTTTGTTTGATATTTTCCAAGGAAAAGGGTATCAAGAGCTTCCCACATGCTAATTCAGAATTTAGTTCTGCATGACAATCAGGTTTCAGGGGAGTATAGCCTGAAGGTGGTAGGAGTTAGAGTGATTTGCCCAAACAAATTCCTTCACTTTTAGCATTTTTGTTTCCAATACTCCCTCACAACACATGCTTTCTATGGGGAAAACATTGCCAATTCTCAATATGCCCCAGCATAATTTTTCCCGTTACGATTAAATTTTTCTCCTTTTAGTGGTACTCTTAAAAAACATTGTACTGTCCAAATACACTCGGGAATAACTTTGCCTTTCTTAATAAAGAGAATGTTTAATTGTGATTTTTTTTCATGCTTTTGGGATTTTATGTTTGGCTTGAAATAAAAAAAAAATCAATTTTTAAAGAAGGGAAAATGTTTTGTTAATTTGCAGACCTAAACCTTTGGCTCTCTACATATTTGCAAGGAGTAACAGTAAATGTGAACGGATGTTGGAGCAAACTTCAAGTGGCGGTGCGTGTGTTAATGATGTGATTTGGCATAATCTCTGGCCTGGTCTTCCCTTTGGAGGTAGGATCCAATTGCATGCGGATAATGATTTTGTACTAGTTCAAGAGACACAGTTTCCCTTTGAACTCCTCTCATTTGAGGTCAAGTGTTATTGGAGATACTATTAATCTGAAATTGATTTGGTTTGTTTCAGGTGTTGGAGACAGTGGACAGGGTATTTAAACAACCTTCAATTCTCAATTCCTTGCTTTTTTATTGTGAATCTTTATCAGCAATTTTTTCACGCTGGTTATATGTACATATGGGGATTCAACAGTTATTTGAAATTTAAAATTTAAGTTTATATTTACTGATTTTGTTTTAAATATTCCAGGGAGTTACCATGGCAAATCCTCATTCGATACATTTTCTCACAAGAAATCCGTTCTGGTCCGTGGATTTGGATATTTTAGCGAAAAATTGGGAGAGGCCCGGTATCCCCCTTATAACGACAGCAGCCTGAGATTTTTTACCTTTTTAGTGAAGTATTTTGAGGCGTCGAATGTCAATATTAATCATATCAACTCAAGTCACATTATCTCGGCCATTTTCGGCGCCGTGTTCCTTTTTGCAATTCTGTATGCCTTTAACCTTGTCTGTGTTTGAGGGTTTTTTTTTGAGAATCAGTTCTTTTTTTTTCAATTAGTAAAATAGGATGATGAAAGTTGATCTTTAGCACATCAAATATATATTTTTATTTTTCCTCTGTATCTGTAATAATTGTGGGGTGATCATGCAGAAATTTATTTAAAAAATTTAGCTACAGCTGGTTCAAAGGTAGCAATTTTTTATAATAGAAAGTATTCCCCGTGGATTCAGTCTTACTATCAGTCCCCAGACTGTGGACCGTCCAGTACACAGTTCAAATAAAATAGCAACAAAAATACTAGCTGAAATGCCTATATTTACAATACTGTTGATATTTACTCGGTCGGTAAAATATTTCCAATTGCTTGAATGCAAGGATTCTCTCGAGTGTTAATTGAATTGTATTTGGAGTTATTGTATAATTACATGCCTAATTTTTAAATACAATAAAACAATGCAGTGCATGTCTGGTATTGTAATGTCAGTGATGAAACTATTTGGCATTAAATTTTATAATCTATTTGTACAATTCTATATGTTCTTGTCAAATGTAGAATTTAATTGCGTCCAAAATAATTATAGGAAAACAGCTGGGAAGATGTAAAACTGTGGAATAGATTTTAGAAATCCATCAAATATTCTAAATTTTGAAATCCCCTAATCCACCACAATCAATACACACAAAAATCAGTTGTTATTCTTGAGTTAATTACCAAAGAATGTATTAATCCTGTCTGGTATCTTCAATATAAATTACTTTATGTGTTTAACACTGCATGAATAGTGTTAATGTTGCGGATGCATGTCCAAGACAATAAAGTCAATTATTATTATAGAATCATTGATTAGGCTGGAGCCTGTTGTAAATCAGGTCAAAGTTAGGTGACTTATTTTGTAATAAGATTCTGAAGTGTTGAGTCAGAAATAATGGAAAATAATCCAGAGTATACAATTACAAAAGCAAAGTATTGAAGTAATGTAGTGTAATTTAATTAAACCGCGATCATTCGCTCACAAACTATTTTTCAATGTTCGATACATAAATGTTACACTAAACTAGGAATTAGAAAGACTGCCTCAGTAAATTTCCCTTGGTAGGCCTTGTTGGTTAGAGATAATTTCAAATCTGATTGTTTTGTAAGTACAGGTGTTGAACAGGGAAATAAATATTAGAATGAATAGTGTTAATGTTGCGGATGCATGTCCAAGACAATAAAGTCAATTATTATTATAGAATCATTGATTAGGCTGGAGCCTGTTGTAAATCAGGTCAAAGTTAGGTGACTTATTTTGTAATAAGATTCTGAAGTGTTGAGTCAGAAATAATGGAAAATAATCCAGAGTATACAATTACAAAAGCAAAGTATTGAAGTAATGTAGTGTAATTTAATTAAACCGCGATCATTCGCTCACAAACTATTTTTCAATGTTCGATACATAAATGTTACACTAAACTAGGAATTAGAAAGACTGCCTCAGTAAATTTCCCTTGGTAGGCCTTGTTGGTTAGAGATAATTTCAAATCTGATTGTTTTGTAAGTACAGGTGTTGAACAGGGAAATAAATATTAGAATGCACCCCCTCAAACGCCTCAAAAACTCACCAGCACATTGTTATACAAAACGATTTCCGGCCCCGGTCCACCTAACGGAGAAAATCATAAAGTATCTGACCCAAACTTTGTAGCAAATTCTTTTTCAGATTTTCTAAAATTTGTTTCATTGACCTCTGTCAATTTTTGCGGACACAGAGGTGACGAAAGTGAAATAAAGTCGAAATTTGTTGTGAATTTGGAAATTTTTGGAAATTTCAGTACAACATTTTTTCACGAAAAACTTTTAAGGCTCATTTGGGGGACATTTTATGGGCTTTCCGGAAAGTTATCTGACAGGTCTCTGCTTTGAGATTTGTCGACATGTTCCTTGAGTAAAGGCAGCAAGATTGGTAGAAATTAAGTTTTAAGATCGAAACTGAGGAAGACCGGAAGGAGAGAGAATTTCTGATCTATCTTTCTGCCTATTTTTTATGGCAGATCTAGTCATTATAAAAATGATTCAAAGCACTGGGTCTGTTGCAAATTTCATTGGGATTCATTTGAGTCTAACGTAAACATTCAAAGTCAAATATTAAGGTTGCAGGACCCAAAAACGTGAGGGAAGGTTTATAAAGAAAATGTTTGGAAATAATAAATAACCTATGAGACCTTTGACCCTTTACACCCCAGTAACAAAATGTTTACCGAGATAAAATTCTTGCAGATTCAAAATTCAAAAGGAAATATTGACTGACGCTGAATTTCATGAAAAACGAATAAGAAATAGCACAGTTGGATTCAAACAAACTTGCACCTATTTAAGGTCAGAGACGAATATGTTGATCCTGATCTGCTGAGACAGCTAGATCTGGAGAGGGGAGCTCTCCGGAGCCTATAGGCCTGGGTCTCTGGAGAGATCCCTAATAAGGGTGGTTGGTATTGACCACTGTGACCCATTGGAGTTCCCATGGTCCACGGTCGAGTACTGGCTAACTATGGCTTTTGTGGTTTATGCTCTATGGTGGCCAGATATGGCTTCTGTGGCTCAAAGGTCTCTATGGTGGCCTCCAATGTCTGCTCTGGACCAAAGGGATGCAAATGCAACAGTCATATCCTTACAAAATTTAAAACATTTTCTTCGGGATATTGGAGGGTATTTGCAAAAAATTATGCACACAAAGTAAAGTTCCCATATGTTTTTCCCATAAAAAAGTTGATTGATGAAATGTTAATTTGAAGTTTTGTTCGAAATGAGAAACAGAGAATTTCTTCTAGGAAATAATATTTAAATGTCCTGCTCCGGCATGTTCTAATCGACCGAAGTGTCGTAAAAATATCTATGGGGAAGTTGTGAAACCTTCCTTGTCAGAAGTAATTCTTAATTGGTTCTTGTACATATTATTATTTGTTTAAAACGTTCATCAAACAATAATCAAAAGGTTGCCCCTATGTTTCTACTCCAATACTTATTTTGAGTTTTTGACACCAAAGTTTTCTATGGGCATTAAACCGCACATTTATTTTGCGTATTTTCTCAAAATAATTAATATAAGCTCGTGCAGTACAAGTAAGGTTCTCAACGGATCGGATATATCCGAACGGATACGGTTCGGATACGGATACGGATAGGATAAAACTGAAGATTATCCGATCCGATATTTATCCGAACGGATCGGTTTTGTCATTCCCATCCGAGAAAAATCCCGGATAGGATCGGATACTTCTGCATAAAATATCCGAACGGATCGGATTGCGACTTTTTGTTTTACGGATAATCCGACGGATATCCGAGGATATCCGCGGATAAACGTATTTTTGAAAACATGACGACGACTCTAATAATTACTCATTAATAATCACTGACAGAACATTAGTTTGGAAATTTCTCAAAACATTTGTACCTTTTTCAGTTCATGTAGCTTTTGTAGCAAACCTAAAACCGGACCTCACGAATATAAGCATGCTGTCAAGTATTTATGTTATGACCAAAAATTCGGCAATATTTTGAATTTCAGCTGCTTATTCTAGTTACCTGTTCTTATAGGCTTCAAATTGTTAAAGGTTTTCAGTAAGTTAAATTAATTTTTGAGAATATCTGATATGCGAAACAGAAAAGTCTCAATTCTTAAATTATTTATATTAAATGTTTTTCCAAGCAAACATATATGCACGGTTTCGTCTGTCAATACATTACGTTATAAGCTAACAGTATATTGTATTTAAAACTAAAAGCCAAACTCCAGGATCAATTTCACCTTCTATAATTAATTCGTGTATCCGCAGATAGGATCGGATATCCGCGGATAGGATCGGATAGCTCCTTTTTCGTATCCGACGGCTTCGGATGGGATAAATACGTCATCCGAAAATTTACGGATAAGCTTCGGATAAGATAATTTTTAATCCGATGGAAGCGGATAGGATCGGATACGCTTCAGTTTTATCGGTAAAAATTCGGATCGGATAGGATACGGATAGGATAAGGGAATTATCCTATCCGTTGAGAACCTTAAGTACAAGAAGACTAGCCCGTAGATATTTTCCCACCAATATCTCCAACGTACCTGGCTCGCCGCAATTAGGACTTAAAGAACGACAAGAAATATCAAACGAAGGCTTCCAGGCGGGATCAAGTTCAAGGATACAATTGTCTACGCGGACAAACTTATTGATCGAGTTTCTTCTAACAAATGAGTGAATGTAGCAAATGGACTTTTAGGAATCTGGCGTATAGGCATCCCTGGGAAATTTAAACCAGAAACTATTCCTTCTCCAATAATATACGTAATTATATTAATTATTTTTCTTGTCTTCTAATTTGATTATTACATGCATGCATTTAAATGTGAGTAGCAAAAAATAAAGTCAATTTCTATGCACGAAGTTGGTACAACGATTTCCCATATAAATAATTGTAAGCAACAGAACTGACACTCAGCATTTGCCATGCCACCTTCTAAATGTGTGGCACACTATCTCTGACATATGCTTAAAAAATTTAATATCATTCATGGATTCGTTCCACATAAGTTTTGTTGAAGCCGTTGATACATAGAGTTACCGCAACTAAACAAATAATTTCAAACGCGACTGCTCATGGAAAACCCGTCACTTCGCAATGATTTATACCATCCCTGAATGAATAGGGACTACCTTGTTTGGATTACAGTTTTTGTTCCTGGTATATACTTTGTTTTTTATATCTTCTGTTTTTTTATTTGTGCATTGGGGTTTGTGCCTCGTTTCCTGAATTGGGTTGCACCTCCTTGAATTATTGCTTCGTTTTTATAAAAATATAAATTGCATTGCTGCACTATAATAAAATTGCAAATCTACTTTAAGCGTAACGTTTGTCATATTTCTGTGGTACACCTAGTGCTGTAATCTGTTGTACGTTTTGTTGCTCAATTGAGCAAACTTTTGAAAAAACGAGTTTAGTTTGTTATTATTTTGTTGCAGTTGGATTTTGTTGTTGTTTTGTTGTTGTTGCATGTTATATTTGTTTTGTAGTTGTGGTTGTACAACTTCGATTCAAACTTGAACTTCGATTTAATTTTAAAATTCGATTCAAACTTGAACTTCGATTTAATTTTAAAATTCGATTCAAACTTGAACTTCGATTTAATTTTAAAATTCGATTCAAACTTGAACTTCGATTTAATTTTAAAATTCGATTCAAACTTGAACTTCGATTCAAACTTGAACTTCGATTCAAACTTGAACTTCGATTCAAACTTGAACTTCGATTCAAACTTGAACATCAATTCAAACCTGAACCTTGAAAGGTTGACATACACATGGTAAAACACTGTGGATGGTGTCCTAATGATTTATGATTTACTGTAGCTGTTAGCTCGAAGTAGTTTTACATCCTCCCTCTATTTGAATTAATTTGAGCGTCAGCATCAAAATTCAAATTCAAAATTGTGGAAGCTTTGATTTTGTTTCACCACAGAAATTCTTTCATGAGATGGCGTACGACATCCTAAACAGAAGCAGTGTGTGTCCTAACAATTTTTTTTATGGTTTGGCTCGTCCAAGCATAAATATTTCTCACCTGAAATCCCTTGTCCCCAAAGCTGCAAGTAATATGTAAGTATATAGTTAAGATAAGAATATTATCAATAGGAAATACAGAAATATTTTTTGACACCACATAACTCGTTCATATCTGATACACAAAATACAGCTAACTTTCTTCCTCCAATCAGTCTCTATCCACGCTTCCATTTACAGTGTACTTCCTCCATGAGAGCATCCCAAAAAGCATCCAAAATTTTGTCTTATAATTAACTTGGCTCAACTTGTAACAGCACCAATAAAAGGAAACAAATTTGGCTCTTACAAAGGCATCCGCTTATAAGGTGGGAAATTAAGATCCATGTGTCGAAACATTTGAGTTCTTATAGAGAACATCCTTTTATAAAATCCTCTTAGAGCGATACTGTACACTGCACAACATGTGTTTTGCAAAACTAACAAGATCTCTCCTAAGGGATAAAATTTGGCATAATGGGCTCCACTTCAAATTTATATAAGGACTAAAAGGCCAATTTAATAAAGGGAAACGAGTCCAAATATTTTTGACCCTTCATTACAAAGATGCTTATATAAGAGGCTCTCCTATAATGAAAGGATAAGGTCCTCATGCATTGTTTGAGGTAGATGGGGTTCTGCTTAATAAAATCCTGGCACATAAATATACTCATTATTCTTCAACTCATTGCCAATTTTTGGGTTGTTTAAATTAAAATTCAGTAAATAAATGAAATTGTAGCTTCATATATGTAAAGTAACATGCTTAAAAGCACTACCAAAAGTGAGTATATAGTAGGTTTGGAATAAATACTCAAATCATTAGTCAACGATTTCGACACCCTTCCTGGCAAGCAATATCCCTGTACTTTTAGGCATGGGGCTAATTAATCACCAACAAATTGAGGGGAATGGTTCTTGCCATGTAGCTGGAATTTAATCGCTTGGAGTATCAAGTGTTTTAGAATACATGCACAATACTAAAATACGAGTGACTCCGCAAATCTATCTCAACTGAGTTAGTCATTGTGCCAACAGCTTTTAATTAAATGCAAATGCTTGAAAGTTTATTTTATTTTATGAGAGTAAAAAATCCGCCCACAATTTCCATATCAAGGTAAACAATTGGTCATAATATTTGTTTTTTATTTGGGAATTTGTAAAGCAAACTACGTACATTTCATTACTTTGACAAGCATATAACTTTGAACGTTACAAAAATACTTTTGGACAAATATCCAATCACACATTACTTGGAGCAAGATCACAATAATTGAACAATTTTTTTAATAGTGGGGCTTCATGAAAAAAATAGATATTTTTTACAATATAAAAAAAAATAAATGACAATAAATAATTAATAAAGTAAGACAGCTCCAATTTTTGGATTTCAAACTGAAAAATATTAACATCTATGCCTTTAAACAGTAGTGGCTTTACTGTGTCAATATTATGACAATTACAAATAAATGACAAAACGCAGGGAGGCTCCAAATAAGAATTCCCACATAAAGCGCTTATCGATTGGGTTGTAAATCTTGTGGACGAGACGCTACAGTTGTCCTGAGATTCCGTTTGGGCAATTTTTCCGCTGTGAGTAGTCCAACTTGTAAGCTCTAGTTACGTAATAATTGCTGCCTAGTCTATGTTACAAATCAAAAATGTAAATGACAGATTTTCCGAGTCCTCAAAAATTTCCCACAGTGATACACATCTGCCGTATAGCCAAGTCTTAATTACATGAAACATTTTTCCAAGATTCCTATAATCAATGCTCTAGAAGTAATATTACTCCAAGGAAAAAAGAAGCCAAAAAAAAAAATTTGAAGCCCCATGAATCAAATTAATATTTTTAATTACAAACAAAATTATTCAGATGGTATATCTCTGGGCTAAAGGACTAAAACACCAAAGATACATATCCCTCCCAAAGGACGAGAGGGACGAGCATTATTTGCATTAAAACTTGTTTGTCGAAACTAATTGTAAGGTCCTTGACTTGTGACTGTGACGGCACAAAATAATAATTTATTCCTAGCCCCCCTGAACCTCTCTGGGAATTATGGGAGGATTATAGAGTAAAATGCAAAAATTTTGATTGCTCAAGTATCCCTATAGGATCTATATAAGCTCAGAAGAATTATTTGTACAAGTAATTTTTTTTACGAGTCTTTTTGTGTCGATGGGGCAATCGCAATAAATTGTATAGTGCACTCCATTCCAATCCTCAAGCGTTCAAAATGAGCGGCTCAGAAATGACTGGGACTCAGGAATATGGACGTAAAAATTGACTGATTTACCATCTTTATTTGCAAGCTCTTCATGGGAAATGATTAATAACGCCTTTTACAAATCATTACATTTTTACGCTGCAGAACTCGTAAATTACAACTTCATTCTGAGGCAGGCACAGTTGCCTCTGTGGTTTCCCTTCCCCTGAACTGTTCATCAGCTCTCGTGTATCTACACATACACACAATCACACTCCACTCTTATACTGTAAGAGTTATAATATCTACAGATAAACAATGAGCCGTTAAATTCCCAAACAATGTATTCTCCAGGAAAAACTCTCAAATAATTAATTCCCAGATGAAATGAATGCTAAATAAGTGGAACTCAAGGTAATCGAGATGGAGGACTCTGCCTATTTATCTCCACATATTTTTTGAGCGGACTTCCAAACGACATATCCCCTACATATACATACGCTAAGTATATTCTCATTTGATCATGTCTCTAAACTGATTGTGAGTTTGCATACAACGGCTGAAAAATAATGTGCCTGCAGGTTTTTTAAGCTCACTGGTGTACATTACCAACTACTACAACCAAACAACGACTACTATATCCTAACGAACAAAAAACAATCTGCCGGGGTTGTGTTCTGCATCCAATGTGATGAGCATATAGGGTGGAGAAAAAAAACTCGACAATACACACACTCTACAGCACCAGACCACGGCGGCACCCCATTCAGTCAAAAATAACATTTGAAGCTTGTGGTCCTTGTTGCTCATAGACAGTCAGTCAGTCAGTCCATTCTCTTCTTGTGCAACTTCAGTTTACTCAAGAACTTAGTGCCGAGAGAAGGAATAGTGCACAACTCCCAGAGAGTCCATTCCATTTTCAAGTTGGAGCCTCAACTCAAAATCCCTCACTCTCATTATATATATTTTAGGAGTGACTTCAGTTGAGATTTGGACATCTCAAGTATTTGTATCTATTATTGTATTATATTGTGAGTCAACAAACCAGAGTAATTCCTTGAAGGATTTTTTTTCCTCCGCAAATTTGAACTCATCAGGGACACACACACACACACTCACACTCACATTGGGGAGAACGTACAGATACGTGATCTGATGTGGGTGATCTCACATTGAACGAATCCTTTGACTCTGCGGCTGATGTCGTGAAAGACGAGAGAGGTCCAGTATATGGGCACAAGTTCCTTCGGTATGATTTTTTTTTATACTCATGCAAAATACATTCATTAAAGGCAATGAGCCTCAACAAAAATATTACAGCTGAATTTATTCAGGGTTTATTATTTCTATACACTATATGTAATAATTACATATGTCCACAGAGGAATCTATATGTTACTATGACCATATACAGTTTACTCTGTCTGTGAGAGGACCCCTAATTGAGTTCGACACTTTGCAACGTACAGTCATTTGTGGCACGTGACATTTGTTGTTCACATAAATTTCTCCCTTACAAGGAGAACAATTAACATTCTAATAAATAGGGATGTACGGGGAAAAAATGGAAATGGGAAAAAATTAATCAAAACAGGTAAAATGAATCATGGAGGGAAAAAGGGTAGCCTATAGCGGGAGTAGACTGTATGTTATAGTGTGTATAGGATTGACTCACCATAAGAGAATTATTATCCGTAAGAGTGTTCATCTTGACTGGTCTTTTACCGTAATGTTATTTTCCCCTTATAAAAACGTATTTACTCACTTTTATAAGAACTGTCTGTGTGATGGGGCTCTCAAAGGACGTTATATTTTTTTCCATGGGCTTTATTTACTAGACAGAGTTCAGTCTAGAGGAACGTATCCGTATGTACATATGTAGAATTCAAGTACTCCCATAAATATGCACGTGTAGGTACACATTCGTAATTATTTATAGGCAGAGACGTCAGCTCTTAAAAATTGCCTTTCATAGCAATTTGACTTTAACTTATATCATTTTACGCTCCTATGTATGTTTTATTATCGAATTCAGAAATTTTTAATGGGCAGTCTCATGGAACTCACATTTGTAGGAACCATATAGTCAGAGTGTGGCGGCTGAGTATTTGAGCCTGTAAGAGATTTGCATAGTTCCTCCCAATGCACATACAGTACTGTATTAGAGCTGAGATACACATTGTAGATATAGAAGTAATTATAATGGTCGTTCAGGAAATAATCAACGGTGTCATTATAATGAGAATTCCGTCTCAAGATAATGACGGCAGTAAGAGGCTCTACTAGAGTGTCGAAAATTGCTGAACAGGAATCAAAAATTGCAGCGTCAGACCAATAATAAAAATAGGAAGGGTATATCTAATATAAGATACGTGATATTTTCTTCAAGTCTAATTAAGAGTTCCTACAAAATATGACCACACCTAAAACTTACAAGTTAAATGTGAGTTGGATTTTCCGAATGGTTTTGTACAAGTACAAGGCCCGAGTGGAATTTATTATTATAAAGGTGGAAAAAATTAATGGAGTAATAATAATAATGACAGGGGGACGTCATACAAAGCGTGGGTGTCAAGGTCAAAAACGTTTTTTTTTGTTCCAACACATGCTTTGCGGTTACTGGGAGTTCAAATAGATGGCTCTTATAAATATAATAGAGCACTTTGTTCTCTGTCTGCAGGATTTTTTTTTCCATATAATTTATTTTGAATGCCCTTTTTTTTTATTATTTGTTCCTCCTGTGAGTTTAGATTGACAAAAGTAAATAATTTCAATGTCGAGGAGTTCCACGGAGAATTAGAAAATGTTAGAGGAATAATATATCATTCACCTGCAAAAATCCCATCTTCGCTCTCTTCACATGGAACTATAGTAGAAGTCACGGCGAAATGAGTTTTTTTTTCTGAACGTAGAAAATATATGTGTGGAGTCAAACTTTTGCACACACACTAATTTAGTGTAACTGATAGGTGCCTTCCTTTATCTCATCCTCACTTCCTTTTTTGTAGCCGGAGCATTAGAGGAACATGAAAAATCCATTTAGAAAGGCTGGATATAAATTTTCTGTTGAAACCAAATAAAATCTCAACAAATCAGGGACTGTTGGGCCTTTATCTGTACTTGCTGAGGCATGGCGCTCTATTTGTACAAATGCGTTATTGTTATAATGTTTTTGTGTTGTGATTCCATTCAACTCTTACAATAATATTTGCAATGGTTTTTATCTCACCAGCCGTTGCCAAGTCTCATTTGACTCCTGCAGTTATGCTAAACCAAGCAAAAAGCTCTACTTTACATTGTTCCTACCTGGATGTTTTTAGTGTACGTATAAGTCCCTATATGTATATATATATATATAGGTAAAATTATACACACACACACACACACGCATACTATTAATACATCCATAGGTATACTTCCAAGCTCCGAGTCCGTTCGGACAATCATTCTACAGTACATGCATGGAAGGATTCACCAGAATCGTAAGAGTCATTGGTATTTCGAGATGATTTCGTGCTGTCAAGTGCCAATTATTATAGGGGTAATGCTTGCAATTAAGTCCTTCGCATGAATACACGTAACTGCTCAAAAGGATCAGCGTATATCTACATCTATTGTCATAGATGTATCCTACAGATGTATTACAGAGGCATGCTAGATAGATCTGTTATAGATGCATGCTAAAGTTGCATGATAGATGTATGATGCTGAACCTTGTAGTCATAGGTATGAAATGTGCAAGATGAATTTTGCATCTGTTGCTACATACACTATCCCCGTACATTATACAGTGCACTCTCACACTCAGTGGGAATTCTCCTTTTAGTAAAAGCGCCAGGAATAAAAAAAAACAACAAAATTTGGCTCTGACACTGGGATCCTTTTGTAAGGAGAAAAATAACATTGAGATAAATTGGAATGCGTCCGAATGTTTTTGCCCCTACAGAGAAATTAATTTTTAGAGGGCGTCGCATACAGCAAGAGTATCCTGTAGGACTAATATCCCGGCCAATGAATTACTACACGTTCTACCAAAACTACTATAGGGAATGGTCCACAAAGTATACTCTCACTATAGAGAGACTCCCTTAGAGAGAAATACTCCTCTTGTGGGAACAAAACTGTCTCATTTATCCCCATGTTAATTCTCTCCCCCCACCCTTTGCCTGGAAGAGAATTCTGACGCAGATAGGACTTGTGAATAAAATGTTAGTTTTTCCAGGGGTGCTTGTACAGGGACCGTGCATTGTAGACAGTTTTTCCCAATGTAGTCACAAGTCACAGGGGATTACTAAATAAAATCATAGAAAAAATCATGTGATGACGGATCTGAGTAGGTAGAGTGCATATAGTAGTGGCGTTGGGTGGAAATTGAAGACTGCAACTGCACATTGGATCTAATGGCAAAAACAGGGTTGGGATCTTCAGTCAAAAATACTCTCACACTCAGACAACTTGGTCCTATGCCGTCCAGTCACTCCATGTAGTAATTTAGTTGACGGAGGAAGTTGGCGACGAGCGAAGCACCTCATACTCCGCTTCTTCCCTGCCCCTCTCTCTCTCTCTCTCTCTCTCTCTCGTTACGATTTACACTATGAGTGCATACGAGTGCAATCTCTGTGACAACCTCTCACTACACACCTCCTCTGAGTCAAGTTCCCTTGGTCGGTGTGACTGATTCGTGAGTTTTAATTTAGTGAAAATATCCTATCAACAAGAAACGCGCATTGGGCATACACACGCGGACCATCTAAAGAGACGCAGTCAGTGAGTGGCAGGTCTTTCCCCAGATTTTCCAGCCGTGTAAGATTCCCATTGTACAAATATTAGGCATGGTTTGACCACTTTTTTTCGAAAATTTTTCCCTCAATAGATATAGACACTGTACGGTCGTAGTCTGTGACGGAAATAGCACTGAGACTTTAGATTTTCTATATGGGCGAGATAGATTGTGACAAGATACAGGATTGTGTGTGAGTGTCTCTCTCTCTCTCTCTCTCTCTCTCTCTCTCTCTCTCTCTCTCTCTCTCTCTCTCTCTCTCTCTCTGTACATCCACAAAATTTTTACAAGAGTACAGTGAGGAAATCGGGAAACAACGTTACTTTTTCCTCCGAACAAGAACCAACTTATATTTTTTATTTTTGTCAACGTTCAACTGAAAAAAATCAAGGAAGGGGAGATAAGTGCTCCGTACGCTCCTTATACATAGACAGAGCAAAGTCAAGAGAGAGGAAACTGGTTGGCGACGGGTGCAAAGAAAATTTTCTCGACTTGTTTTTAGATTAAAGAGCACTCATATAGCCTTACAGCACCAGTCACCAAAGCAAAACATCCGGTAAGACTATAGCGTACTTTTTGAGACAGGCACAAGACGATTGTTTAACTTTGCGAAACTATACATTATACTATACCCCTCAGTAGATACAGATACAGATACTAGATACCCCAACGGTTTTTTCATCTTCCTATCCGTATGATTTCTAGTGGTATATAGTCCCTCCTCATGCCAATACATATCCTCGGGGATATCTATAGTTATATAATTATACGTCCTCCTCTCAAGTACCAACTTACCCTTTTTTTCCCCTCCCTAATTGGCCTTCGGTATGCAAAGGAGCAACTCATCCTCACCATTTATTACTACAGGACCAGTCAATCCTTATCCTTCTCTCTAATATTGTCCTTTTCGTCAAGTCTACAAACGTCCGTCTCTCCATGGAGACTAATGTTAGTCAATAACCATATAAATATATCTATTGTAATGACTAAATACGAAAATCATGTACAGGTCCTATACAAGCCGTTAGAGCACCACTATAGGCTCTTTTAGTCTTAGAATGATCTTCCAAGGATAGACAACCTCTACAATACATTTGTAAATATAATTGACACTCAGGAATCACTCTCCGTGCAGGGGAAATTACGGTTATCAGGAAATGTTTACAGTATTTATTTAGGAAGGACCGAAGGAGTAATTATATTAAACTATATATTGTATCCAACAGGGATGTAGATACATATGTATGCCCCATGTAATTAAATGCAGTGCTTTGTAGTCAAAATACAAATATTGGAGATACTATTCATCAGAGCTGAGCAAATACAGTTATCTCCCTTTTCAAGAGCAGTCCGTTTAAAAGAGGAAAAGTAAACTCTTGAAACGCGTGGTCGGGTGTATGGGAACAACCGTATATTTTTTTGTAAAAGTAAAGGGCACTGCATCCAAATATGCAAAATCCTTTCGACAAGAAGCCCTTCCTTTCCTGAAGATTTTTTGTATTTTGTTTTAAGTAAAAAGAGAACAAACATTAGGGCTGAAAGGCTTTACAAATAATACAATTAATTCTGGCTGCGTTTTGAAATAAAATATGTTATTTGAGGAATTATCATTGGAGGAATTACGCATTTCCATATATTGCAGCATAATGACTCTTACTGCCTCTGTGCTGATGATCTGTCACTGTCAGGGAGAGTCAGGCTGTGACAGTAAAATTTTAATTATTTACAAATATTAATGACCCTGCATTAAAACAATTAATTCAGCAGAGCTCAAGAGTTGTTTGTGTAAAGTTATTTATGACTCTACTCTCATAACAATGAGAAAGGAGGAAATTATTCCACGAAATGTGTTCCTGACTCTTAATTAGGCTCCTACAAGTTTCGAACCATTTGCTGACTAATGGAAGAAAAAAAAAAGATGTCTCCAGATCTGTAATAAAAACAAGTCTGAAAAGATTTTTCTGCATGAGTAATCACTAAGTGAGGATCCTACGAGAAAAAAAACAAGTAGAGTCTTATCGGGGTATTAAAACTACAACAGAAATGCATTGACCACAAATGCTTGACTCATTCTGGAACAATTTAATATTTAATCAAATAAATAGATATACAGTGTAGGCTTTGTACAATTCCTGAACCCAACCAATGATACGTAAGTATATAATGGTTGACTTCCAAACTGGTACTTCCTCCCTCCATCCCCATCAGTCTTATTTTGTCAAAGACCAGGCTACGACGAACGATTAGTAATAACGAACACTTAATGATAGTACACTGAAATAACCTCACTTTCATTTACTATTATTAGCCAGTTTACTCCTCAGCTCTTAAGTGAGAAGTCATCAAGTTATTTTTCACTGTTTCCTATATTTACTCATGTGTGTATATCTATATATATAATTATATAGGAGTTAACCTGAAAATCAGCTATTGAAGTGGTGCTAAGAAAAAGCAAGATGAATTCACCTTTCGCTATGAAGAGAGGACGGAGTGCCATCCACGGGGTCTCTCTTGCTCTCAACTCCATCTCATCTTCTGGCATTAGTCAAGTGAGACTCTGAACATAATTTTAGTGTGGTTGTAGAATAGTACAGGAGAGGATTTTCTCATTTATAACAAAAAAAATTTGTCTGACGACCAAATGCTTATTTTTTTTATCCCATCTCCAAAGGACATTCCGTCAGTTGCATCCCTAAAAGATAAAGCACAAAAGGTTGGGTTCCTCAAGAAGCTAAGTGGCAAAGGCATTCTGACTTCTGGCACGTGGCGACAAAGATATTGCGTACTAGTCAAAACTCGGCTTTACTATTTTGAGAACGAGGAGAGTTCAGGGAAGGAGAAATCTGCGGGTTTTGTCAATCTCGAGTATTTCGATTGTTGTTCCGAGACCTCTGCACGGGTTTCCAGGAAAGCTGAAAATGTTTTTGTCATTGCGGCTTCCGACAAGGGCTTCTTCGATTCTCACTCTGTAAGACAATTATATTACTATTTTAATTTAGATAATTCTCATCCCAGCAAATCCCATACAGTACGCTAATACTACAGCTAATAATCTTAAAAAGAAAAAAGAAAATTTTCCGTACAGAAAAAAGAAGCTAAAATGTAGAAAATTCTGAAGACGCAAATTTTAACATTGATTGCCGACTGTAATAGAATCCTTAAACACGTTCAATTGATTGGTAACATGTTACAGCAAGACACATTTACAGGGTTATAAAGAAACAGTTGGGTGTAATCTCTAATGAAGTATTGCAAACGTTGAGCGTCCCCAAGCTTGTTAAGAACCAAACTTGTTCAAATGTTAAGCTTGATTTCCTTTTTAAAGACTCTCTGTACAGACATTCCCTGTATTTGTGTCTTCAAAATATTGTAAATATTCAGTCTCGACTTAAACAACCCTTCCAGATGTTTACATTTGCTTCTTATTAGCCGGGGATACTTTCAGTCATTGAGGTATTGTGTGTGAGAGCTGTTTTTTTTTTGTAGGTGTTTTTTTTTTTGGCTCTCAGAACTATTTCATATTTGCTTCTTATACTATAGTTATTCCCATACATGTTACCCTCCATGTACATAAGTAATTAGCCCAGTACAGACCATTGTATTGCCTCACTCTGAATAGTTTCATTTGTGGGACATAGGGTCGAATTTACTTTGCTGCAGAGAATGTGACTGAATTGACTGAATGGATAACTGCAATTAGCTTGGCCATGAATAAACTTCGTCCGAAGGATAAACGAAGCTGTAATTTACGAGAGAAGAGTCCAAACTCGTCTGTTCTAAAGGTAACTCAAATCATTTACCTCCTTTGAGATAGTTAAGCACTCATTAGTTAGTTTAAATACATGACTAATGCTTGTTATAATCTACAGACACATCTATTTTCCTTGTGTAGCTTTACGGTTGTAAGATTAGAAATAATCATGGGGAAGGATCTCCAAAAGCAACGGTAACAATCACACATTCCCTCATGGATTGTGAGGGGGAGCAGACACATTATAGTATAGATACTCCTACGTATGTACATATGTATGTATGTATAGGATACAGACTCTTAAACCTTTGAACTATCTATAGCAAGGTCGTAACACTCAATGGGGACTTAATTATCCTGTTTGCACTTTTTGAATCATTTTATCCCAAGAATCTCAAGTAGCTGGATTTTGTTGATAAACAAGAGCCCACAGTAACAATTACTAATTAGCCACACATTGGATGCATTCATTGCACAAAAAAAGTTACACTCTAATTGAATCCCTAACGGGGACTCTTTATCCAATCCCTTTCCACCAGAGCACCCTCCAAAGGAATAGAATTTGACGTTTACATATATATATAATTCCATATGACCTTATAAAGGGGAAAATTAACATTACAGCAAATAGGAATGCTCTCTCAGACTCAAACTCCGTTTCCTCCTATATAATAATATCTAGAAAATACTTGTATAAGAGTGTCTCTTACAAAAAGGCTTACTCTATAGGATGTTCCCTCCCAATAAATAGCCTATTGACAGCTAAGGGATAAAAAGGTCTAGATGCATTGCTGATTTAATGGCAATAAAAATGATCCTCAGTGACGCATAGTTTCTCTCTCAATGTGAATTGGATTAGGTAGGATTTATCCTGTAAGCTGAGTGGTCTACTTGTTTATGTAATTCCTTCCAGTATGCACTTACAATTAGCTTGTTTTGATTTTGAGTGATAATTAATTACACGCAGGTCATAGAGCTTCTGTAGGGAGACTTGTTTGTTGTTTGTATACACAGAGTATTTTATCTATACTTGGATATAGCTCTATGGATCTCACTGACTGTATATTTATACATAGGGAAAAAGTCATGCTGACCCATTCATTTGTAATCAGAAATGCATCTAGCCCATTTTGCCTCTCCACCCTGAGCTACACTTACATCAGATTCGTGTCCTGATATAAATTTATGGAATTGTTTTGCTCCCATATGTACATATCTGTAGATAGAGCTCCAACTTTACATTACGTCGTAACCGATCGAGGAAGTGTACACGAAGAGGAAACTAAAACACTTTAGCAAATGTCCTCTATTTGAGTAGTGATTGCGTTATTGCGTCGATATATGTGCAAGCGAGTATGTCCATGAGAGTCCTCCTTTAATTCAGTTACCATCCAAATGGCCAAGTGTTAAAGTTTTAGCATTTATGGGTATACCCTCGCTTCTCAAATCAAATAAAAAAAAATCCCCCATTAAACTCAATAGAAACTATATGACTGAATCCTTGCTGGCAGGATAATTCACTTATGTCATTAAAATCATGACCATGTTTATCTCATGTTTTCCTTGTTAACGCCGTGAAGTGAACACCGCAGTATTAGTGATTACATTTTAGGTAGTCATAGCTGTAGATGGATTGGAGTTAGAGAGAGAGAGAGAGAGAGAGAGAGAGAGAGAGAACAAGTGTATGTGTACAGTATGAGCTCTCTATAGGGGACCCACCATATAAGGGCATTTCCCACATATTTGTACTACTTTTTCGACACTGGGTGAATTACTCGAAAATAATATTTTTCCTCATAACTGAATTCCCTTGTTTGAGTCAAATTATTCTCCTTTTAGGGGTACTCCT
This sequence comes from Allacma fusca, assembly GCA_947179485.1. Classification (NCBI taxonomy): domain Eukaryota; kingdom Metazoa; phylum Arthropoda; class Collembola; order Symphypleona; family Sminthuridae; genus Allacma; species Allacma fusca. The sequence continues at coordinate 46,196,952 of OX359248.1, forward strand.
ACAAGGAAGGGGTACTGCAGGATAGGAATATATTTTTTGTATTTTTATTCAGGCCTCTATGATATCTATAGGAATAGAGTGGAGAGAATTTCGAAGCCAAAAAATTAAATGTATTGAAATGCCTCGTTGCTGGCATAATTGCATGCTCATTCCTTCCTTGTGTTCTATATTTATGCTTCTCAAATGACTCACTCATTGTCCATCCCATTTCAAGTCTGGGAGTAAACGCATGATTCACTTTTTTTATTCGCCTTTTCCCTTTTGTACGAGATAAATTGTGGGAATCCAATGACAGTTGGCTGTCGTTCTTGCGGATATGGGATATCTAGATATTTGTTTGTGAGGTTCTTTTTTTTTACAGTGTCGTCTTTGGTTAAAAGAGTAGTCAGTCTCTGAAGCCTTTGGATTGCATATATTTAGAAAGCGAAACTATTTAACAGCTACAGTCCCATAGGATTTCACGTGCGATTAAATGGTTTTAGAGGGAGTGAAGAGCACTATTGTTATTCGGTTCTTGTCGATTTTTACGCCTTGTAAACCTTTCAACGGTATTTGGAACATTGACGTGTGTATGCAAAAAAAAAATAGGAACATCTTCACTTGTGCATAATAGTTCATTGTGATTTTTTTTTGAGTACTTTGTCTAAATGCAACATGGTATGCTTCTGAAACAAAAATAAATAGCTTTAGGGCTGTATAGTCTGAACAATAATGTGGAGTTGCGTTGCTTTAAAAACCAATAAATGTCCCTTTGTCCAAAATTATTTAGGCATACAGTGTACTCTTGCTATAAGGACATGTCCTACAAATAAATTTACAGATACAATAGAATTCAAATCCTGAGAGAGATTTCCATGTACCCCAACATTTATTTATTTTCCTTTGAAGAACATGCTATTTTTGAGAGATAGCGTTTGAGGATGATCCTGTAAATAGAGTGCACTGTAATGTGGTCCGAATTTAATGGGAATTTAATATAGTGGTAATATATTCGTGTAAATAATTATAAGTGTGGTTTGTGCAAATGAGATATACATAATTTTATTATTATTGGGGTAAATAAGCCATTGGGAAATATATTATTTAGTGTATAGTAAGTTATTAGGATTTTTTTTTACTGTGGGGCAAGTTGTGTGGAATTATTTTAAAAAATGTTGGATAAATTATGGGAAATCTTTTTTAAACTTTGGGTAAATTATGGGGAACCTTTTTTAAACTTTGGGTAAATTATGGGGAATTTTTTTGTAAATGTTGGGTAAATTATGGGGAACCTTTTTTAAACTTTGGGTAAATTATTGGGGGATTTTATTTTACATTTATAGTAAATTATGGGGAATTTAAAAAAAAATGTAACAAATTATGGGGAATTTTTAAAAAAATGTTTAGTAAATTATGGGGAATTTTTTCAAACTTTGGATCAATTATGGGGAATTTAAAAATAAAATGTTCGGTAAATTATGGGAAATTTATTTTTACTGCTAGTTAAATTATGGGGAATATTTTTGTTATTGTTGGGTAAATTATGAGGAATTGTTTTTGTTACTGTTGGGTAAATAATGGGGAATATTTGATGTAGTAATGTGGCAAAATTACTTGGAATTTTTGTGTTTACCCTTGTGGTTAATTATTGGGAAATATTCGATTTATTAATGTAGTCGAGTCGTAGGAAGTGTTTTAATTATTATGTTTGTAACGGTGGAACTCTGTTGTGTCTTTACAGACTCAAGGAAAGGACAGTCGTTTGAGCAAGTCTAAAGGACTGGAGTTAGATGGACTGGAAACCCTGTCGGCCTTGCCAGCATCCCGAGAGAGCCTTGACTGTCGCGTGGTCAAAACCAGAGTTCGAGGTCCCACTGGTCGTCGCCTCCCGCGGAAGTCCCTTGGAAATTGGACATCTCCCGTTGTTCGGAAGACCATCAAGGCCACCGTCGAGAAGAGTGAGGAGGATGAGGAGGATGAACTGAAGGAAGGAAAGGAGGAGGGGGATGGGGATGCTGAAGGGGAAACTAATAAGGCTGAAACGACCCTGTCAACCCTGAACGAGTCTGATGTCATCGAGGAGGAGAAGGAAGAAATATCTCGGAAAGGTTCGACATCCTCAAACTCCACGAGCAATAACAGGTTGGAGAAAGATAAAGTGGAAACTACTCCTACAACTACTACTACTGCGACTACGGACCAATCGCATGAAGAGACTGAGAGTGATATTGAGGAACATGACCAAGAGAATTTTGACCGTGCATGGTTCCTGTCCTCCCCGGATGCCCGATGTGGATCTCCAAGTACGGAGAGCACATCGGATTATTTTAGCATGCATGGGAATCTTAACAGTAGTCGAAGTTTGAGTGTGACCCCTCACTCGGAAAATCCTCCACTTGGGAAAGGCAATCATGGAAAGAAATTTTTTTGTTGTCTTCTATGATCCTTATTTTTTTTTATCCCTTTTGCCAGTTTCTTCAAGGAAATAGTCACATTACCCAAAACGTTTTCTCACATCGATCCTCATCGATGAGCGTGCTGAAGCATGGTGTGTTTTGTGATCGTGTGATATTATCGAACCTGTCTAGTCCTTATTCTTGTAAAATAATTCTTATATGGTGAAATCTATTGCCTTTAATACTCAATAAACCTTGTAACAAAACATGTCGGCCTTGTTTGGTTTTTGTAGTTCTGATTTTGTTCACATTTGTAAAAGCCCTTGCGGTATTTGATCTTTAGTTTGCATGAACGATATGGACTCCTGGCTATTTCTGTAAGTCCTTGTCATTTTGATTTGTGATATTTGAAACTTTTGATTGACTATTTATTTATTTTAGTTGCGTCTAGGCTGGAGTGATCTATTTACACTGACTTTGCTCTTGTTTCCCATTCTAGTGACAAAAGTAGCGACCGTGTTCGGAGTAAAAGGACAACGAACAACCTCAAAGACTCTTGGCGAAGCAGTCGATCCATGGACTGGGATCCAATGTTGGAGACTTCCTTTAGTCGGAATCCTGCAATGACCTACTGCTACACCTCATCCTCGGAGGATAGCCTGGGCGTGCATGATAATGGGAAAGAATCCTTGAGCTGCGTGTCAATTAAGAAGACTGACTTGGAGGCAATCACTTCTTCAAAAGTACCATCGATTCCTCCTCGAACTCCAAATTTTAGAGGTAGTGTGTTACATTGTTTTATTATATTTGTATTTGTCAAACTTCCCAAGTCCTCACCAAATCTTAGGAAGATTACATTGAAAAATTGTTTACAACTTTTGGGACTGCTGCCAGAAATCCTGATTGGTTGATGACTGTTGAGCAGAAGTTGTTAGGCGTATGTGTCTTTTTTAAAATATTATGGAATCATATGTAAATGTAGTCAATAACCACTTTGTTTATGCTGAACAACAGGAAGTGCTATTAGGAATTCAACTGTCACCCCACCCCCGTGCGTTCTTCGCAAAATAAGACATAAATATTCCGCATCGAGTACTCCTCGATCTTCGAAGGACTACGATGGGGATGACTCGCTTGCATTTCTGGCTGAGGTTGGAGGAGGTGCACGTCGTACATCCAGTGGTAGTAGCTTAAGCACACTGACCGCTGAACCACGAACCACATTTTCGAGACACATTTCCTTCTCATCACTTCAGCGACCACCGAAAAATCATCAAGAGGAGACTAGTATCATGAGCAGCTCGAATGAAAGCAATATCTACCAGACGATCAAGAACGGATCATTGACCCGGGGGTCTTCCTCTACTAATGCATCACCATTGATGCATCCTCAACGTCACCATCCCGGGAACAGTCCAGGCCCTGGGCGCAGTTACAGTCGCGGGCATAGTAATTCCCTTGGTCATAACAACATCGGGAATCAGAAAGTGAAAGGGAATTTTTCGTTGGAGAAGAATCTGGAAGCAATAAAATTGGATTTGGGTGAAATATCATTTGAGATGCGGCAGTTGGATGTTGATGTGAGTTCCTTGAGACAAGATGTAGGAAGTGTTCAGGAAAATATTGCAACGGTCCGAGGGACACTTGCAGTAACTAGTGAGCGTGTAGCGAGACTTGGGAACCAGGTGTGTGCTATTGAGAGACAAGTCGGAAATGTTATCAAGGTATGCTCAATTTTTGTCATATAATATTCACACTCATATTTATTTTTAAATCGGTACATATAAAATCATGTAAATATAGCCTATACATTTTTTGGCACTAGAATAATTTTTTTCAATTTTTAGGACGTAAATACAATGCGGGACAGGGCTCTGAAACTTATGGAAGAAGCAGAGACGTCTAAGGCCACACATTTGCACTTGCAAGAAGAGGCTGAAAATCTCGTCTCTTTCCTTCGACAAATGACTCATGGTTGTTGCAATCAGCAAGGGCAGCATCTGGGACCAACTCTTCGAAATCACTGTTGCTCTGGGTTAAGCAAAAGCAACCATCAGTCACATGGAGCTTTAATAAATTCAAACAATGTCAAGAATCAGCAAATGAATTCTAATGGGGGTAGTTCTGGTGGACATACTAGATACTGTCCCACACCGGCTCCTCGTAAGAGCAAAACGCCAGAAAGAACCCTGGATGACGAGGATGGAGGTTTGGAGGGTGCTGAGAACGTCAGTAAACTTGAGACTTCCAGTGAGGACCGGTGTACAATCGTTCATTTTTCTGATGAGATGAGAACCAATAACAAGGCTGAACAAGAATCCGATGAGGATGATGATGATGATGATACAAAATCCGAGATTTCTCTTCTAGCGGAATTTTGATTTATTTTCAACCCCATGAACTGAGTATCAGAGCAACATTTTACAGATAATTAGATTCTAATGCGATTACTATATATTTCCCAAATTTCGTTATTACAAGACTGTCACAAGTTGTGTACTGCTTTTGACCCGGTAAATGACTTGTTAGATTTTGCATCTTCATAGGCAACTGGCTCTATTGCTCAACTTTGATTATTTGAAATATTTAACAACCTAAAAAGCAGGGATAAGAATTCCAAAAAATAGTATACAATACAATATTAGGGCCATCGGAATTCTGGGCCAAATTCAAACGTTGTTATATTATACCTCAGGTCTTAAATACAGTTTTAAAATATTTGAAATGCCGAATGAATTTACAAAATTTCATCAGGGTAAAAAATCCCTGCCATTTTCGCAGGGGTTCATTATTCTATAATTTATTTATTTGTAGCAATTCTTACAGGATAAATAATTTCTCAGGTTATTAATCAGTTGGGATGGTCAGTGAATAGAGGGCCGTTTTGTAGTTTGTTTCTAAACATTTTTAAAGGCCCTAAAGTTTGAGGTATCAAGAGAGGAAAAATAATTTGTATTCCCGCAGGTTTTGTTTGAAAATACGTGATTATGCGGAAAAATAGAACGTTGAACAAATAATGAAAAGCTTTAAACTAATTTTTAGGAAACATAGAATAGTTTGAAAAGTTTGAAAATTTAATACAAGTTGTACATAATCGTCCTCACATTCTTGCGTTATTAATAAATATCTTTATACGGTGACCCTGTAACTATAAGAGTACCCCTTTCAAGCTCCAATATTACAATGTTTTAATGATTTGCCCCTTTTAGGACCAAAAATACCATTGTGGCAACTCCGAATGTGTTCAAATATGTGTGCTCCAATAAAGAATGCTACTGCTAGAGATCTCTTCTAGTGAGAGCGTTCTGTAACCCAACATGTGTTGTCGTTGTGAACCTCGCATTTGAAATCAAAGTTCCTAACCTGATTACTACTATAATGGCAAAGATAATAATAATTATTAATCTCTCTGTGTGAATTTGCAAACAAAATATCTGCAGTAGCATTTTGTTAGACAAGTAGTAAAATGTGCTGAAATGTAAGAGTAGATTTAACATATGTACGTATAGTAAGTAATTACATCTGAGTGTAAAGCTCATTCTTTTATAATAATTGAAGTTTATGATGCGTATGCGTACCAAAAGATCAGAATAGAAACCTGCAGCAATAAAGCAATCATGTAATCCTTCCTGTCACGAGTCACCAATTCTAATTGAAAAAATATGTTTGTCCATTATTTCATGAACTACATAAAAACAACACTGGCTCATATGACGGAAAAATAATGATCTCAGTTGGCCCGGTTTTAATTGTTTTGTTATGGAGGAAAGGACACAACAATAGTCATTTATTACCATTGTTATCATTATTGTGCAAAAATTCCATCACACCGTTTGTTTTTAAATTCTAAAGAATACATTTTCCTTTAACATGAGTCAAAGGGCACTAGTCCAACTTGCAGTAATTATTACGGAAGCGACTACAGTGAGTCAAGAAACCATTGTATGTACATATTATTATTACATATTATGCCCTCATAAGGAGGTCTGGTAAATAATATTCAACTTCTCATGTTTTAAGAAACTTTCTGTAGAAATATTATTTTTTTCATCCGGAGAGCTCAAAATCTTTAAGACTCAGAAGGATTCCCATAAAAGTTTTGACAAGCATAACGTTTTGAAATATTTTTAAGAGTCCCAGATCATCCTTGATAAAATGGCAATCTCATAAATTCTTCCCTTTCTGCAGTGTTCTCACTTTCACTCCTGAAGCTAAATTTCCTCAACCTTGCTCTCCTATCCTCGGAAATAACAATATGTACTCAAACTGCAAAAAGTAACTATGTACATAAGAGTTATGTATATAAATGCATAAAGTACGAGTACTTCGCAATCAAATCCGGTAAGTTTTTGAAGGACATCAGGTCAAGCCCATGAAACCTTTAGCTAGAGGGGCCGTACATCTATTTCTTGCGCAATGGATTCGGGCAGGACCGAGTGAGTATTGGAAAATTTTGGCGGCTGACTCAGGGAAAGTACATTGTGTCCCGGGAAAGTAAATTATAGTCCGTTATATTAAACACTATTATGTAATTATTTTTACCGGATATTTTCATTTATTAGAGCGCGAGTCCATGGAATGAGACAATAAGCAATACAACTTATGTTTTTCATAAGCTACACCCATTTCAGCTAGAGTCAGTTCAACTTTTGAGCAATTATTGTGAAGGGAAAAGTGCGACTAGAAAATTTGTGAAATTGTGTCATTAGTATGGTTACCCCGAGTTTATTTTACAGCATTTCGTTAAAAGGAATGTTCGGTTCTAAATAATATAAATTTATTGTTGACAACTAAATAGTAATATTCGTATTGTTATTTGCACTCCAGCCTGTCAATCAGACTGTCAAAATTGTGACATTTTCCTTATGACTCTGCCCAGCTACTAGAGTAGGTCGATATTGGCACTACAGCAAAGCAAAAGTATTTTGTCGTAGTAGTTAAAGCTAGATACTGCATCTATGTAATGATAGTATCAGCTTTAAAATTAATTTTTATTTATACATATTTACACATAACAAGTCCGATAAGAATGTACAGGGGCATCACATCCTATTTCTCCCCCACCCAACTCACTATATGAGAGACGATATGATGTAATTCCCCTATTTCAAGCCAATTCTTTTCCACTTTTTTCAAAGTTTCATTGACCTTGATCAAGAAGATCACAACCGTCAAAAGTTGAAACAATGCCCAGATTTTTTAGAATTTTAGACACAAATGTCTGTCCCCTTCCAAAGCTTCCTCAAATATTTTTTGAAGCTACATAAAATTATAACAGGAAATCTTATGGGCTTTCCAGAGAGCCATCTCACTACATTACGAATTATGGGCATACGCATAATCTGTAAAGACAGAAAATTTGGGGAAATTAAGCTTATTGAGAAAGCTGTGGAGGATTTCAGATGTTTGAATTTTATCATGTGCGATCTGGGGTTCTTAAAAACATTTCCACACAGTGTTTCTGGTCAATTTCATGGGGATTAATTTGAATTTAGCATCATCTTCCGAAACCGCGGTCCTAGAACCGACACATATGAGGCAAGATCGAAGCAAACAAAATATCTATTTTTATTGCAAATCTTTAAAACAACCAATTTTATCCTACATTTCTGGTTCCTGAGCCAGGAATTTTGACTTATGTAAATGTTAATAGGCTCAAATGAATCCCAACAAAATCTGCTACAAATGCAGCGCAAAAACTCCAAAATGTTTTAACTAACACATCTGAAAATGTTCATTTTGAAAATGTTCAATGAATGAAATAGATTTTGAAAAATCTGAGAAAAGATTTGTTTGAAAATGGAGGAATCACTTTATCGTTATTTAAATGAGCCAGGGGGAGAAAATAGATATGAAACACTCTACACCAATCAATTAAAAACTTCTCAAGGACTATTTAATTTTCCAAATAAATTATAGATCCATTCATATTAGTCATTTTACATTTGACACTTAACTACTGAAATATAATTCAAGACAGAAAGGAATAAGTTGTTGCAAATCATACGTAAACATGTACATACATTTGTAGTTTAAAGCCCTATTTTTGACACATAAATTAAATCGAAGTGTGTGTATGGAATTTCGACTGTGTGTGTTTTGATTACTGTAATGTAGCATTTTTCATTTTCATCGATATATATAACTGTTTCCGTTAAAATATTCACACTTTTCTTTAAATTCTCTTATTGTTTGCCCTTCATATTTGACAAAATGCACGTTTCAATCGTCAACTGTTCCCAAGTCCACTGGCAAGAGTTATCTGGCCGTACCGACAAATAAAATGATGCATACTGTACATGATGTTACTGTAAATGTTTAACTATGATCTAGTCACTTGCTCACTCATCATTGCTATTGCATGACTTTAACACGCAACTTGAACTTTAAACCATTAGATAACGCAAATCAAGTGTAGTAGATATGATTGTCCAGCAGTTCACCATCAAATGCTAGAAAATTCAGTCACAGCCAGAGACATAACACTTGATTTTTTCTGTCACAGCTCTTCAACCATTCTGACTGAAAGGATCCACTCTTTGTGACAGCAAGTTGAAAATGGCAGCGGTATAATAATTCCATAATATCAATTTTATTAGTTTATGATCATGGATTTCAGCTATTATTAAAATTTTGTCTATTATTTCAGATAGTTAAAAGTGCTCGAGAAGCCTTTGCGACTGGCAAGACCTTGCCGATGTCCTTTAGGCGAAAGCAACTGGAAGGCTTATTGCGGATGTATGATGAAGGCAAACAAGAGATAATGGACGCATTGAAACAGGATTTGAGAAAGACCACTTTCGAAGGTTTGCTCCAAAATTGTTTTCAATATATATCTCTTTTTTTTCTTATTAATAATACAACCCGTATTTTTGTGAAACAGGAACCTTGTACGAGATTGAGATCTTAAAAACTGATGTGAAAGGAATTTTAAGAAATCTGAAAGATTGGACTAAAGAGGAGCAACTCCCATTTAATGCTCTCTCCTTCACTGACAATGCATCTGTTCATAAAGATCCTCTTGGAGTAGTTTTAATTCTAGGGACATGGAACTACCCTTTTGTAATGGCTCTTCAACCTCTGGCTGGAGCTATTGCGGCTGGAAATTGTGCCGTAATAAAACCCTCTGAAGTTTCTGCAAATTCCTCAGCCACCATTGCTCGATTGTTGCCACGTTATTTGGATAAGGTATAATTACAAAATCCGTAAAATTTATCAATTATAAAAACTACCTCAGAACGAATATTGGGCTACCTAATGACAATGAAATTATTGTACACACAAGGGTTATAATTTTGGGAAACAATTGCATTCCAGGATTGCTATAAGGTCTTTGAAGGAGATGTGACTGCCACAATAACATTGTTAGAAGAAAAATTTGACTACATTTTTGCCACTGGCTCTGTTGCTGTCGGGAGGAGTGTTATGGCTGCTGCTGCCAAACATCTAACACCCGTTACTCTGGAACTGGGTGGGAAAAGGTTATTAAATTTAAGATTTCAGCCAAGATCATCAATCTCTCACAATCAGTACAAAAAAAAAACACAACGGAAAGTATAAAGGCATCCGTATCTTTGGATTACATGGAGAATAAATTGACAAAATTAATTAACGAGCTTTCGACAATAACAGTGTCATCTTCAGGCACAAAACATCAAGTTAATTAAACAAGTTACAAAAAGAGTTTTTTTTCTCTGTAGTGTACGTGTACATATGTATGTACGTATACGGGGGGGGAGGTGAGAAAGAATATGTATGTCCAAAGCTTGCAAAAATTAACACTTGAATAATATATTTTCTATGTAAACCCAAAATGAAGATTTTACACAAACAATAAGATTTTATACCATTCCGAGAGTAAACTTATTCTTCTTGTAGTACGAATTGAGTAACAGTCATTTAAAATCTCATTTTTGGTTTTTATTTTAGTCCCACTTATATTGACGATTCAGTCAACATGGAAAGAACAGGTTAGTATTTTGGTTAAAATAGTAATTATGCACTTGAGCCTTAAATGGTAGATATTTCTAAGTAAGAATTTTACCAATAATTTGGTTGATTTATCTTTTTCAGACTATGAAATTACAAATAAATATAATATAGCATTGATCTTCATAACTAATACCGATGTACTTGCTTTCAGTCAAACGTATCTTGTGGGGAAAGTTAATTAATTTGGGACAGGTAACTTAAATATAGTTTTGTTTTAAACGTTTTTTAATTTCGCAATTAATGGAAACTATTTGACTGACTAAAATATTATAATTAAAAAATTTAATTGAAAGGTTAGTAACTTATTTAGGCATTTTAAAAATGTAGACCTGCATTGCTCCTGACTACGTCCTAATCTCCAAAGCAAGACAACAAGAGTTTTTGGATGTGGCCAGCAAGGTTTTAGCCGAGTATTATGGAGATAATTGGCAGAAGAATCCAGGTAATCCAGGAATTTTAACTTACTTTACAGAGACGCGTTTCGGAAAGCTTTACTGCATTTCTACGACTCCAACAAAAATCAATTATTAGGGTGTATTAAAACTTACAAGTGCAAAAACTTCATACATGATACATTACCTATTATACAAAGTCCAAGATGTTTCATAAAATGTAGTGAGTTAAGTGACATGATATTTTTCACCAGATTTGACAAGAATCATCAATGAAAGGCATTTCAATCGCCTGAAGAAAGTTCTGGATGCCACAAAAGGTCGAGTGGCCATTGGTGGTCAAACAGATCAAAAGGATTTGTGGATTTCTCCAACAATCATTGGTGAAACATTATTTTCATATTGATCATGAGTTTGAATTGATAGAAGCTTCAATATAACAAAAACTGCGTCTTTTAGTTGATGTGGATCCAGCAACAGACTCTACCATGGAAGATGAAATATTCGGCCCCATCTTGCCCATTGTGAATGTAGAATCACCAGAGGCCGCCATAAAATTTATTCGTAACAGGTAGAATTAATTTCTTATTGTGAGCATGTCAGACATATTTTCACGTACTTTCATACGCAATCAATATAATTTAGTATTTGGGAAGCAATCTCACCATCTTTTATTTTGTTTATAGACCTAAACCATTGGCTTTGTATATCTTCTCTGAAAATTCAGACTTGATTGAAAAGTTCAAGACGAAGACATCCAGTGGGGGACTCTGTGTCAATGACTGTGTTGTGCATACCGGATGTAAGGGATTTATTCTTCTAATATTTTTAATATAATAATTGCAGACTGCTTTTAAAAAACGCTAGTTCCGTATTTTTGTTCTTGAATAATATTAACTTTTAATATTCTTTTTTTGTAAACATTTAGATGTCGGATTACCCTTTGGAGGTATGTTCTAATTTTCCTAAAATTAGCATCAATAACAGCATTAAATAGTGGAATCCATAACTTTTAGAACAAAATATTAGCAATCCCGCTATTTACTATTGTGTGAGTTAACAGTTATTAAAGTCATCGTTTCATTTAGGTGTGGGAACCAGTGGAATGGGAAATTATCACGGGAAGTACACAGTGGATACCTTCTGTCACAAGAAAGCAGTTTTGCAAAGAGGAATATCTGCTGTAAGCGAAAAATTGGGTGATTCTCGTTACCCACCATATACTAATGGTAAAATCAAATTAATGTCATTTGGGATTGGAGCCATTCACAAATTCGATGTCACGTACAACAAGTTCGTAACTCATGCTCTGGCGGCAGCTCTCGGGGCTGGAATCCTTTTTGCCGGATTGGCTTTGAAATCACTCTAAATCAATCTTCAATTGCCTTTTTTCCCAACTTCCGAAATGAAATTGAAGTTATATAATTAAATAAAATGTAATTGTGTATCTTCGAATCAAGTTTTGATTTTAGACTGGGTTTCAAGATTTTAACCACGATTTTCTGAATAAACTGTGAGATTTGACGTATCCAGTACTTTTTGACATGAGATTTATTTCTGCCAGAAGGAAGCATATATTTCCTTCTGAAGATGCATCTTCTTTAACCAAACATATAATACATATAACACATATATACCCGAAGAATAATACAATTTGCTAGAGAATAGGGAAATGAAATATGTATTGCCATTTAATTCTTACATAGGCTGATGGGAATAAAGGCATTGCGGTATTCCGTGCACAGATGAAACTTCCTGCCACAAGAAAGCCGTTTTACAGGCATTTCTGGAAAATGGGTGATGCTCGTTATCCAACAGATCAGGGACAAAACAACGTCCGCCAAAGTTAAGGGAAAGTTCCAAAAATATTGTACATATGTATGTATACGCATGTACATGCTATGTATGTAGTACATTGTTGCCCCACCATTCTAGCCCTCATAAGGGAATAACCCATTTGACATTCGAAACCCTACACATTTGATGGAAGTATTGTTGCAGATTTTCTAAAACTTCCGTGCATGTTCCCTATTACCTGACCAAGTAATACAGCTAATGAACCCGGAGGACAACGTTATGGGAAAGGTGACGGCCCTATGATTCTATGATGAACGTCCCTGGTAAACTGACAATGAGAATGACCAGTAACTAACAAGATTTGCGACAAGATGATTGCATATGTATTTACGTGAGTACTCTATATTCAGTACTCCTTTTGGGATGCGTTTTGTATATGTTTTTACTCTTCGTCTTGTATGTTTATATTTCACACTTAATAGAAGATTTACAAACTACTACTTCCGCTGCTACGTAAAATCCTCAAAAAAGTTTACATATAGATTCCTAAAACTAGGCAAGAAAACTAATATTCTTTGGTTTTGTGGTTGCAGATTGTTTAGTATCAACAAAATCAAGTCACCACACAGTAGCATTACAAAAGATGTTCAATAACCATTGAGCCCCTGTAGGTTCTCCAATATCTAATAATCCTACATAAATATTGTAGAAGGTATTGTTTTGTACAAAATTATATTTTACTGATAAACGTTAGGCCTCCTTCAGCATTTCAAAGTCAGAAGATCCAAGTGCAATCCAGTCAAACAGGATCCGAACTTCGTGAGGATGGAGAAGTCGCTCCTCTTAAGAAACCCCTCTTATTTCTAATTTAGTTTAGAAAATTCATCAGAACTTCTGTCTGTACAATTATGCAGATTACTGTAGATCTTGGAGGACCTAGGGGGGTATGAGGTTATTGAGCATCCTTCAATGTTGTTCAAATCAATGTTCATAGCTCATCCAGATTGACCACTACTCATAAGTTAATGTATCTATGTATTGTTAGGTTGTGTAATAAGAAGAATTATCTATCCTAATAGGAAATACAAATACAGAAATATTGTTACCTTCTAATTTATTACTGTCAACCAGGAACAATGAGTATCTATTCAAAATAATTTTTTAAACTTTCATCGGGGACTTGAAGCATTTTCATGTATTGTTTAACAATTGTACGTAATACGGAGTTACATAACTGTTCTCAGTCGCTATACTTGGGTAAATGTTCCTATACAAATGTTATGAGATATATTTTTCATGGGACTATTTGGTATTATATAATCTCTCCACTATACATACATATATAGAAATTAGACACAAAATTATACGCAAAATGTAAATGCGCACGGAGAATCTCTCAAAAATGTTCTTGTAAATATGTTTTATAGCGTAGCCAAGTATCAAGATATGAATAGAATGTAAAAGAGAAACGGAACCAAAACAAATTCTCAGGATATCCTTAAAAATAAAACGAAAGGGAAATTCTCACACGCATGGAAACCAAATGTGGGGGTATTTGAGATTCCTCATCCACATTCAATCAATCACCAACTCTACTGGAACCCAGTATGTAGTGTGAGGTCAGTTTCCTCTTCCATGACATTAAAACCACTTGAATATTATTTAAGAGGAAATGATCCCACGTATATTTGTTTAGTCTGTACTTCTGCCTGCCATTGGGAAGTGTTCTGGCAGATGTGTTTATTTACATCGTGACAACGACTTCCGATACTTTTCATACATTCCATCGGACGACTTGTAGTAAATGCAGGTGGTCAAGGTGAATTCAAAAATCTTTTAATTGTTTTTACTTTCTTTCACCCAGAGCTTCATTAACATGTTTTTTTGTACAAAGTGCATTATTGTTGCCTGCGTGGTGACCCTGAGTTACGGCAGGATTGGTCCTTACAATGCATTGCGTGAGGCCCCCAACTCGAACTATGCCTCAACACAACCCCAAAATCAACCAGGACACATACAGTTCCAGAATTTCATGTACGGGTCCCGTCCATTAACCCTTTTACCTTCGTATGGACGTTCATCAAATTCCCTTACCGGAGCACAGCCACGATATGAGCCCCTTAAGCAGACACAAGTTCGGAGGTCCGCAGCGGCACATCAAATAGAAACGTCAGCATCACATGGGGAAGTGGTAACGGTTCCCCGAAGTCCAGATCAGTCTCCTGGCTCTACTGTCAAAAGGATTACATTAAGTACGGCCCCTACTTCACAACAGTTTATCCAGAATCCAGGACGCTTCTTACAACGGTTGGTTCCCTTTACAGTTTTTATCAATTCATTTAATCAGCCCTGTAGACGTAAAAAACAAATCAAAAACAAATTCACTTAACCCTGTAATTATGACCAAAATTAGTTTTTTTAATATTATTGTCGTTGATTAATATATGAACATTTCTTATTTTGAAGATCCTCAGCTGAGACTCAATCATTTAATATCCATAGCCAACCTGCAGTATCAACAGCATCAGCTTTTGATGCAAAGAAGCTTCTCCCAGGTATAACCAGCTCGTACTCTGTCACTGATGGGTCCAAGAGTGTTCAAGAACAACCCGGAAAAACACATCAAATGAAAAGCCTTTATCAACGGACACCTGCACAAGCATTTTCGACACCATACTCAGGTTCCAAAATTCAAGCGGAGCCAAGTTCTCATTCCGTCGTAAGAGCAGCAGCACATTTCGGAGCGGAGTCTGGTGACCGTCCTTTTTCACCGAGTAATGCTCAGTCGGAACCCCAACTTTTGTATGAGTCCGAACCCCTGTCGTATTCATACTCTATCCAAAATGTTCCACCGTACTCAACCCCAGAGGGAACTATCACCCATCAATCGCTGGTTCAAGGGGGAGGTTCCAGAAGTTACCAATCCTTGGTTGATACCAGCAGTTCGTCCAAATCTCAAACTCGTTATTCAGAACCCGACCCAACCCATACCTCCGAATTTGTGGAATTCATTCCATCTGTAGAAGAGACATATAGAACATCCTCTCTGGCCAAATCAGCCAGGCAAGTCCGACAGCGAGTTTCGCCAGGAACACCTGAAAGAGCTAACGACTTTGAATTCCCAGAGTCCGTTCGGTTGTCCTCCTCAAAACAAGACGAACCGCCCTACTTCGCCGCTTCCCCAATTGACACAGCAATCATCCCGGATGTTAAGCCTTCCAACCCAGTCTATTCTTTAAGAGTTTCGAGTAGCTTCTCGGCCACAGCCCCTAATGTTACGACCTACGTACCCTTTAAATCATTCACAGTCACAGAACCACCATCACCGCCGCAGCGACGAGAACCTTCAAAGCCTCCACGATCTACTCCTAGTTCCACACCTGGACCAACAAACCCTTATGAGGAAGAAGAATCCGATGAAGTCACACCTGTTACTGCTAATTCCGTTGGCGTCCAATCGTCTCCAATTTCTTTGTACCGTTACATTACAAATCAAAACCCAGAGATTTTGAGATTTAGTCAAACTGCTAATAGTCACGAGTGAGTTCAAATATTTCCATATTTTAAAAAAATATTATGCTTCTAAGAAATGCTACCACTTTTTTGTACTCCTTTACTAGATTCGAAACTTCGAATGGAATTCGTGTTCAGGAAGAAACTGAAGTTGTAAATACTAATTCCGAGCCGGGAAGTGATGGAAGGTCGATTGTGAAAAAAGGATCTTACAGTTGGATTGCACCAGATGGACAAAAGTATGAAGTGAGGTATACCGCTGATGCTTTTGGATTCCATCCCGAAGGGGATCACATTCCCAAGAACCTCCCTGTTTGATTAAGTTGAAATTACTCGCTATTGTTTCCTTTTGAAGTTTTTGCTCTAACTCTAAATTACAATTTAATTCCTTTTTCTGTCCTAATTTATTAATTTAAATCCAGTGAATTTTTGTAACATTATTGTAATTATCCTCAAAACTCAGATATAAATAAAATTCGCCAGGTGCTTGTTTTATTACGTTCATTACATAAAATGATGGCTATTTGGTTCATTTTGCAATGAGTGAAAACAGTACCTAAACGGAAAAAGGTTTACACAAAATGAGATCAGCCTCATCTCCAGGCGGGTTGTGGGAAAAGCTATAAATTGCAATAATTTAGAGAGCAGAAATATTTTATGAATTTTGGGGATTTTGTTCAAAATTCGATGGAAATACAAAATATCCTTGAGAGTTTGAAGAAGTTAAAAATCTGGTTATTCACTATCCTGGAGTATTGTGTACATGGGTCATGAAACATAATAGAGCCTTTTTATATACAAATCTGCGGTATATTCGTTAAAGTAAAATTTTCAGGAAAAATAAATTTTAAAAAATAAATTCAGACAGCTCTTGGAGACCTACTCATTGATTATTGGGCTGAGGGCCAGATTAAAAACATGATTGCACCACTAATGGTGATTTAGTGTGTCGCATATACCTACTTAAGAATATTTATATACTTATTCGTACTGGTAAGCTTCTTTAATTGCACTGATTTAGCAATGCTTATATACGCTTCTAAACTACTTCATTTCAATCTGCACAAGGGAAGGTAATGATTCTGGTATTTTTTCTTGAACGATTTTGCAATGTCAAGCATTCCCAGTAGTAGTGCTATGCCAAGGAGTTAATAACAACAATAGATATTGGTGCAGTTTCTCCTACATTGCAAATGACTGTTGTCCACAAATAGCAATACCTCTCTTATTGTTAGTGGCTTAATGCATGTACAGTGTGCCTCAAAGCATTGTTCTCTCCCCTAACTCATGGAAGGGGCAACCGTAAAAATATCCAATTTTCCTAGTTTATGTAGCCATTTCTCTTACAAATTTTTCCCAATTTTCCCCAATTTTTCCATCCCTATAACTCAAAAACTCTGGATTCAACACTCAAGGAAGTTGAGCAAACATATTTTTGACTTTTTATTGAAATTGTAAAATAATGTTAAAAAGAATTGATGCTTATTTGTAGCAACTTTAAAGACCCTTCAAACGAGTACAACAAGAGATATCTACATTAAATACTTTAGACACAGGCAGGATCGATGAGGTCATGTCATGGAGGTCAAGAGGTTATTAATTGCCTTAAATTGAAATAAATATAGAAGCATTGACACTATTTAAATATATTAATTGTTTTATTTTTCCATTTGCAAAGCTAATTTAGCATTTTGAGGCCCAATCTTGTTTCACTCTTTTTCGGCCTGTGTCTAAGCTACTCAATTTTAGGGATCTCTGGGTGTGTTATTAAAAACCCTTAAATTTGTTACAAATTAGCATCAAATATTATTTTTGCTTGTTAAAATTTTAACATTTTAGTAAACATTCAAAATTTCGGAAAAAATCTTGACATTGCTCCACCTCCTTCAGCTCTGAATCCAGAGTTTTTGACCTACGGGGGTGGAAAAAATTGTCAAAAATCTGGAAAACAATTTACTACAGATTGGGGGAATCGAATGTTTTATTTTATCGTTGCCACTTCTGTAGGCTAGGTTGGCAGGAAGAAAAATTGTGTGAAGCACCCTCTGTAAAGAGGCACATAAATGTATGGATGTATGAATGTATGGATGTGTGGACTTGTACAGTTACAGCTATTCTCAGCAGCTTCTTCTTTTTACCTGTAGTAATTACACAAATGAATCAGGTGTTTCATATATGGGACTATACACAGAATGCAGCGTGAGCACTGCATTAGCGTTGGAGTAAAGCTCTTGAGTAAATAAAAATATATGGGATTATTACATACATGCATAATGTGTGCCTATGTGCACCTTGCACCATGCATTTCTCGCTCAATTCCATTGTTGTAAAATACGCTAGCACTCACAATCGCAATAAGCAAAAGGTATGAAAAGGGACTTAAAAGAGAAATGCCACTAAAACTAATTTCCAGGATATCCTTAAAAGTATAAGGAAAGGGAAGCTATCACAGGTATGAAAGTCAAAGGTGGGGAGCGTATAGAATGGGCATATGCACAGTCAATCCAATAGTTTACTGGAGCAGAGAAAGTGATTTGGGGTCAGTTTCCCTTTTTATATACCGTACAAAGGACTTGAACATTATTAAATACCAATGACTCGGCCAGTTGAGTTCAGTCTTTATCTAGTCTTATGAAGAAATAGCTCCGTCCTAGGAAAAGGTCCTCTACAAAAAATGCAGGTCGTCTCGGTACGCTCAATTTAAAATCTTTAAGATTTTTACTGTGTCTTTCGATTTTTATCCAATTATTTTTTTTATTTTTATTTTCAAAGTGCATCCTTGTTTCTGTGGTGGTTCTGGGCAACGCCATGGTTACCGTTAATCTGGTCACGAGGGAGACCGACAATCGGAACTACATTCCAAACCAAGGGCCAGCAAAGCAGAGGAGACACTACCAGGGGGAGCCTCCTCAATTTGAAAATCGTTACTGGTCTCATCCACCAACAATTCCAGCACCAAATGGATACCACAAAGCTCCAGGACATACTTTCAGAGAGAGACCACCCCGACACCCCCAATATGGGCCAACTTCACCCACAGAAACGTGGAGGTCAATGACACATGGACCAGAACCGTCCGCATCGTATGGACCAAACGTAAATGTTCTCCAACCTCCGAACCCCCCTCCTGAATCCATTGTGACCAAGATTACATTTACCACAGCCCCTGCACCTCCAATGTATCACCACCCACCCCCAACCATGGTTTTACAACGGTCGGTTACACTTTTTATTTTTACATGTAATGAATCAATTTTTGTTAAGGAATATCTTTATTATTCCAAAATTTAAAATCTTAGGGATGCAGCAAATTATGGATATGAAGGAAAACCAGTGGAATTTTATGACCAGCAAAAGTGAGTTCTTATTCGGTATCCAGCGGTTTTACAATTTCGAAAGTTTAATGCAAAGTTTGGAAACACGCAGTTGTCAATGTTTGGTTTTCCCAAGGATTTTATAGTTTATTATTTGATTTTGAAGATACTCAACCGGGAACGCAGGATTTGAAACCCACAACCAGCTCACAGAATCGATAGCATCAGTCAATGACAGCTGGGGTAATAAACCTCTCCCTGCTTTACCCGGCTCATATACTAACACGGACAGGTATGAGGGAAATCAGGAGCAATCAATTGGAGCATTACAACCTTCACAAGTTGAGCAGTTGTCAAATAATTATCAAGTTTCAACGACACAACCCCTTCCGGATTCATATTCAGGGAACACAAACACGTTAATACCAACACAGCCAAGCTCTTTTTCAGGTCCAGGAGGACCAGAACGTTCAGTAGCGGAATTTGACCGACTTCCGTCCTCGCCGGGTGTTGATCAGCCGGATGCTCAACGCTCTTACGAGCAAGGACCGAATACTCAGTTTTTTCAAAATGCTCCGTCGTCCACAATACCGTTGGAAGCTGTCAGTCATCCACCACCTGTCCCAAGAGAAGGTCAAGGAAATTATCCTCCTGCTAACCCTGAAGGAAACTACCAAACTGCTCCCAGAGAAGGTCCAGGAAATTATCCATCTGGGAATCCCGAATCAAACCACCAAACTGCTTCCAGAGACGGTCCCGGAAATTATCAACCTGCTAACCCTGAAGGAAACTACCAAACGGCTCCCAGAGAAGGTCAAGGAAATTATCAACCTGCTAACCCTGAAGGAAACTACCAAACGGTTCCCCGAGAAGGCCCCGGAAATTATCAACCTGCTAACACTGAAGGAAACTACCAAACGGCTCCCAGAGAAGGTCAAGGGAATTATCAACCTGCTAATTCCGATGGAAACTATCAAACGGCTCCCAGAGAAGGTTCAGGAAATTATCCACCTGCTAACTCCGAAGGAAACTACCAAACTGCTTCCAGAGATGGTCCCGGAAATTATCAACCCGGTAACCCTGAAGGAAACTACCAAACTGATTCCAGAGATGGTCCCGGAAATTATCAACCTGCTAACTCCGAAGGAAACTATCAAACTGCTTCCAGAGATGGTCCCGGAAATTACCCTCCTCCAATCCTCGAAGCAAACTACCAAACGGCTCCCAGAGAAGGTCCAGGAAATTATCCATCTGGGAATCCCGAATCAAACCACCAAACTGCTTCCAGAGAAGGTCCCGGAAATTATCAACCTGCTAATTCCGAATCAAACTACCAAACAGCTCCCAGAGAAGGCCCAGGAAATTATCCACCTGGGAACCCCGAAGCAAACCACCTAACTGCTCCTAGAGAAGGTCCCGGAAATTACCCAGTTGCTCGCCCAGAAGCAAACTACCAAACTGCTTCCAACTATTTCCCCCCTCCAAGCTACCCACCCTCACTCGCTCCAAACACTTTCTCCAGTTCACCCACGCCCCGGTACTCAGAACCGGATCCTACTCATGGGACCGATTCTGTAGACTCTGATCCCTCAGCACAAGAGACATACACGGCAATAGCTCCTCCAGAATCACCCGGTCAATTCCAACATCCAGCTTTCCCTGGAACCCCTGAAAGAGTTCCAGAGACCTTTACTTACCCAGATTCTGTTCCACAGCGTTACTCACAACCAAACGATCAATCGTTTTCAGCCGGGAGGGATAATTTTGAAGGAAATCCAGATAATCAGCCATTCCTCCCAATATTTGGTCTAACAGCTCCCACTAACTACCCCGCACCAGCTCCTACAATTTCAAACTACATAGACGCTGGACCTGCTGAACCAAATGCAGAAATACAACCGCCACCACAACCTTTTAATCCTCAACTAGATCCTTCAAGCTCCATACCCAAGGACACAACCTCATTCGGACAGGGATTCGAGGATATTACACCCTCAGCTGATAATTCCATAGGGGTTCAATCTTACTCAGCTTCGTCAGACGATTACAACAGAAATCAAGGACACGAGCTTGTGAAATATAATCAAACAACCAACGGTCTGGGATATGATAAGCATGAGTGAGTCAAAATCCTTTTATATTTTTCTCAAATGTTTAAGAAATGCTGCCCTATTTTTACTATTTTTATCAGATTCGAAACTACAAATGGAATCCACTTTGAAGAAGAAACTGCAATGGTAAATACGGGGTCTCCAAATAATTACCAGGCTCCATCGGAGAATGCTGGAAGCAGCATTGTTAAAAGAGGATCTTACAGTTGGATTGCGCCAAATGGACAAAAGTTTGAAGTGAGGTACACTGCGGATGCTTTTGGATTCCACCCCGAAGGAGATCACATTCCCAAGAGCCTCCCTGTCTGATTATTTTGAAATTGCTTTCTCTTGTTTCTTTTTTGAAGTTTCTCCAGCAATTCTAAATTGCATTTCATCGCCAATTCCATCCTAATTTAATAATTTATATGCTGTGATTTGTAATACCCTACTAGCTCAATATAAATATTGTTATGCTTATTTTATGCAGGTATCAGCAAAAATGATACAAATAGCATGAGTTCATTTTGCAATAATTACTATCTAATTAACTAACTCGGTAAGATTTTTACATGGTACTCATGGATTCGAATATAACATAGTCCATGTTTTAGTTCCCCCATAGTATGTTTCAGAACCCAAGTATCCTTTTTTGTGAATCAACATAATGTTTCGTACTCTTGGCAACCATATCTCATACCACATGAATTATAACCCTCGTCCAAATATTCTTAAATTCCAACTTGAAGAAAATCCAAATTTATGTTCAATACATAACTTCAAAATATATTATCTTAAATCTATCTTAAAAACGCTTTAAAAAAAATTGGGATTTAACACCAGAAACTTGTAGGGAAACAGGTATGATCACCCTATTCTGCGGTGCTGATTTGGATTTTGAAAATGGTTTCCTCCTCAGGGAAATGGGGCAAAATGCATTCGAGTTACTTCGGTTCTGAAATATGCTAGGGGTGTATGCAAACATGTCTGACATTTTTTTCTAAACCAGAAATACCGTGTAGTTGTAATTTTATCTCGTAAGTATAATCGTCAGGTAATTTAGTCAAAACAGTTTAAATCATTGGTTTCATCCAAATATTACATTCAAAAGAATTTGATTTACACATGCTGAAATTTCTAACACTAACAATGTAAACACCGACTTGACACTTCGGGGTTGGAAATTTTGATGGGCGTGTAGGTATTTTCCGGCTGAGTTCTATTTGATCGGTAACAAAATTACATACCTTCCAACTTACCATCCATCCTACCTTCCACCTACTATCCAGCTAGCTTTTCGCCTATCCTACCTTCTACTAGTAGCACTTTATTAGTCCCTTTTTTGAAAATGAGCTTTTCTTAGGGTTTGTGTCATATTCTGTTATAACATGTCATTTCTGTCACCCCAAAATGGGGTGTACTATGCCAAAGAGTAGCGTAGCAGTAGTATAAGTTTCATTCAGGCATTACAATCGGTTTTGTTTACGGTCAATAACCGTTCTTGAAAACAATGTTAGTTATCCTTGACAATGTGTTTTCTTGTATTCTTTGATTAAATGGCCGTAAAATGGCAATATGACATTTATATTCAACATTTATGACATGGAGCACCACTGCACCCCAATCTTTTCACCTCGCATTTCTGAAGCATTTTCAGAAATGAAAATAATAACTTTTCTCGGAAACTCCTTCACCGATGTCACCCAAAATTGCACATATCTGAGCTTTTAGTTTTTGAGTTACTGCGTCCACGCGTAAACGGACCGGACTGTATCTACAAAGCACTATGCTGCCTTAAAACCCATTAAGTTTGCTTTGTTATTTGTTACCGATATTGCCATTTGGTTACCTTCAAATATTTAGTCCACGGAAGTACCACGCCATCTATTATTGAAATTGATTTCAAACTAGACCTAAATGTATCAGCTCAGTAAGAAATGTGAAACGTGCGCTCACGTCCGAAACTGATTAGGGAAAATAATTTCTATAAATTTTCCTACACCCTTATATTCAAATTGGCAATTCACGAGACGAAAGTCGACTTCAGCCCTTCAGTGGGCTAGCTGAAATTTATGTGCACGTTTGGATAAGGTCGACAATGTAGTAGCTTTAGCGCACACGTTCGCTTTAATTTTCGTGGTAGGCTAAAGAGGGCAATGTAAGCTCAGGTGGAAGGTATGGGGGCATTAATGTTGGGAAGTGAAAACGATGTTGGACATTATTATGGAAGGTACTTTCAATTGTGGAAGTAAGTATGTAATTATAAGTCGTGCAAAACAGGGCTAATTTGCACGAACCGTTGTGCACGAAGGGACATCTGGCCAGATGTCTACACTCACACAAAATATTTTCCATTTCGGAATTATCATTGATGTTGGACCAAGCTTTACACAGCCAACCATACTACCTTGAAAAACTGTGGTAGTGTTTTTGATCGAGATCGAATGTTTCGACTGACCTCAACAAACTTTAATTTAGGCTAATGTATGTATTTCCATGTGTTCCTATGGCAATTCTTACCCAGTCTCAACCAAACTTTTCGCAGCAAAGCTTAGTAGGTCCCTGCCCTGTACACCTGAGTAGATTTTGATTGAAATTGATTGTTCATTATGACCTCAAAAACTTATTTCATTTATGATCACATATGTATTTCCATGCATTCTTAACGAAATTTCCATCCTACTTCAATCAAATTTTACACAGACAAGCGTAGTACCCTGCAGAAGTCTGATATTCATTTTCCTCGAAATCGTTGTTTTCGTCTTACCACGAAACATAATTTCATTTAGGGGTGCCCTAAATCGTTTCAAAGCGACGTCTTTTATGTAATTATTCGTTCTCCAGGAAAAGATAAACGCGTTGTCAAATAATACTCTACCATGAAATATGTTACCTTTTCGCAACTGAACATTGCGACGGTAGCAACAAGGGTTGAAAAATGTGCTTGTCTAACAATTACAATGCACACCCGTACGACTTCGTTACACACTAGATAGGAAATTTATTATTTTTACTCCTACAATTGTTAGTGATAAATACAGCTGCGGGAATTTTTACTACTTCGATAGGGTTCAAAAATATCCTAACGAATCCATTTGCCGATCTTCCAAAATACCAGCCTTCTAGATGGGGTTTACGGACAACTAAAAGTATTAATCAAATGTTGTTATATAGCAACACGTGACAATTTAATTAGGGCATTTGCGGTGCACGATGGACGGTCCCGACTCTTCATACTCTTTCTTGGAGACGCACAATTGAGAGAAGTTAGGCATTGCAGCAGTCATTGATCCTCCAGTCCAAACAGTGTGTTTCCGCTCGGGTGGCGCTATGACTTTAACTGGTACTGAGGTTGATGATACCAAAGCGGTCATTTCCTTCTTCAAACGCTCAACCATGCCCGGGAGCATAGTAGTGCCTCCAGAAAGTATAATATTAGCATACAGGGCCTAAACAAAATTATAAGGTAATAATAGCCAATAGCCATATAAAAAAATACCAGGTAACTCAATACGGACATAAAAATAGAAACTACAAAACACAAACAAGCTCTTCTTACTTTCCGAATCGAAAAATCATCGGTTCTATTAATCGATTCGTAAATAGTATGATGAATCCCACTGGAGTCCT
Source organism: Allacma fusca (assembly GCA_947179485.1). NCBI lineage: Eukaryota > Metazoa > Arthropoda > Collembola > Symphypleona > Sminthuridae > Allacma > Allacma fusca. The sequence continues at coordinate 46,222,055 of OX359248.1, forward strand.
TGCCTACTAGGTACGGTCGGAAAATAGCCTCTGGACATCGGAATCTCTCGTTTCCAATTGAAATTATTTCTCCATCAGGTAATTCATAGGATCTTCCGGACGAGAGCGGAGTTGTTGGAGCAGCCAATTCTTCTTCTAGATCCAGAGCCACGTAACACAGCTTTTCTTTAATTTCACGAACAATCTCACGTTCAGCGGATGTCTCGAAATGATAACCACGTTCGGCGAGGGCGCTTTTGAGGTAGTCCGTCAGGTCACTACCAGATACATCAAAATAAGGGTAGGCTAAGGCGTTTTTCAGTGCGTAACCTAAAGTAAACAACATACACTACAAATAAACATTTCATTCTTAAGATCTCTTGCATTTGTTCCAGGTGTTTAAGTTATAGGAGGACTTCGCACTCAATTTTCTTACAAGGTAAAATCAATAATGTCCAAATGAATGGATGTACAAATAATTTTCGTATTGTGTTAATTATGGATGTAGCTAAAATGCATATAAGCATTTAAAAAAAAAATTAAATTATTGATAATACTTGAGTGAGATACTTTAAGTAGTATCTACCTTCGTAAACTGGGAAAGTGTTGGTGACCCCATCCCCAGAATCCACAACAAGACCAGTGGTTCTACCAGACCCGAACAATGCCATCACGGCTTGTATGGCAATAAACATCGCCGGAGTTTTGAAAGTTTCAAACATGATTTGTGTCATCCTTTCACGGTTAGGTTTTGAATTCATCGGAGCTTCAGTTAGTAGAATGGCGTGTTCATCTGGAGCAACCTGAAGTTTGTTGTAGATAACATGATGCCAAATACGCTCCAAGTCTTCCCAATTAGTAACCATACCGCGCTCGATGGGATACTTCAAATCCAGTAGATTTCTTTCCTTCAGAACCTCATCACCGACGTATAAATCCTTTGGAAGGGTTCCCTGGGACGAAAATGTTAGTATGGTTTAAGTTTTTTTTAATAATGTTTACACTTCTAAATATTTGATTTCCTTTAAGAAACTGTCATGGTTATTGTTACATTAGTTACCGGTTCAAGTGGTCTGCCTACAACTGATGGTAAAATAACCCGGGGAGCGTCGTCACCGGACAGACCAGCTTTGCATGTCCCAGAACCATTGTCAATAACAATAACTGGAGTCTCAGCGTTGGACATGATTTGACTTATTTTTTTGGAAAAAAAACTTTGTATTCAAAAACAAAATAGAATAGCCACGGTCCAAATTGTTATGATAATCAGTTGAATATTTCTCCTGAACTGACATGAATACAACGCAGGTTCACTTCTACAAATCACACTAAAGATAAGATAAGATGTTCCGCTGGTGTTTGACATTTAGCTGCTGCAATCCTTAATTAGTCTCGAGAGCCCTTGTGTAAAGATAAATTAATCATTCACTATCGAAAGAGCTTTCAAGCTTACTATTGCACTTGAAAGTCCGTGCATTGCGGATATACATAATAATTATTTAAATAATACATATAACACTCAAAATATCGGCGTATATTTGGACAGAACAGCAATTTATCTATTTCATATTTCTCTGTGTGTACACAACCTATTTAAATACCATTACTTGCAGATTAAGGCTCACGATAGGCCTCTTACTGTTCAAATTAACCATGGAAACCCCAAAAGCAAACAGGAGTTGAACTATATAGAGGTATTCAAAAACTTATAGGAATACAGTTAAATTTTGTCTGTGTTTTCATTTGCCAGTTATTATTACATCCAATTTAAAGAAAAGGATTTTGAAACCACTATAATCTAGAGGGCGCTGTAAAATTATTATTTTTGTTGGGAGGGGATGGCTATACAGCAAGAATTAACCAAAAACGTTCAATACTTGTGTCAACTTTTGAAACAGTTCATAAACCTTGGGTCACATTTTTGACTCATGAGATTGCCATTTCCCACCTGGGAAGGTGTTACTGGACTCGATTAATCCCGTAAAATTAGCTACAAACATAGTGTCTTAAAATATTTGATTAAAAATAAAAGGATAAAGGATAAAGTGACATAAAAAATCCCCCATTTCCCCATCTTCCTCACTTTCTATTACTTTCTATCACAATTTTCAATCTATTTTTTTACAGGTTATGACTTCAATTTGAAACCTGTTTGACAGCTCGTTGAAAATCCTTTGAAATTTCGTATTCACGAACGTCAACATTTATTTGAATATAATTTTGAAATTGGTATAGATACATGGCTTAAAACATACTGACTTCCTCCCTCTACTTCCTGGACCGCTGTATCGAAAGCACATTGTCCAGGAGGCTGAAACAGATTTTTAAAATTTGGAAAACGATTCCTAGAGCATGAGGAATTAAAATATTTTTTTAGCGCTCATCCTTGTACAGACCAGGAGGGAATCGTTGCTTGGGACTCGGGACCATGTACGTGAAAGACGTCCTACTTCGTCAGCAGATGAGATTAGAATTGGTTTATTTCTTAGACATCGGCATTATAACAAATTGTGGGATTTTGTACCTACTATCAAAAACATGAACAAATGGATACGTACCTGAATTCCGCGATTTGCGATCGTTAAACACTCCGTGTATCTCATTGAAGTAAACTCTTCCACCTTAAAAAACTGATCAGAAATCTTGAGTAAGCTTTAATGGCTCTGCTATATAGTACAGATACCCTACAGAATAGCAGTTGTGACAAAACGGGGTTTTTGAAAACCCCGAGACCCTCAATGTTTGTCTTCCGAAATCCTTCTTACTTCATGAGACATGATGGTCCGGTATTGATGTATGATGATCCTACTTCGCGTTATACTACGCTAGGTAATTGGTCTCAGCAGCTTCTTTGTGGCTTCATTTACAAAACCGTTACCAGAAAGAACGATCGAGACTTTTGTGGAGATAACGAAAACGCACCAAATTTTGTTGCAACCAATAGTAATTGACGCCTTTTTTGGAAGTAAATTCAATTTGTTCCTGCACAATTCCACAGAATTGAACAAGAATAACCATAAAACAATAATTTGTGAGATGTGTTGCGATCTGAAGAACCTCAAGCTATATTATGTTGACAGAACATTTATATAATACACCATCAAATGCAAGGAGAAAGTTCTTATGGCTTCAAATCCTCCTCCTTCAAACCTTCAAATAAGTATATAATTACTTATTTGAAGGATATTAAATAATAGTAATTATTATTATTCTTTTGCGGGCTTAAAATTATAACCTCTGAATGGCCCCTTTGATGGCAACGAACTGTTATCTCACATGCTCCCTAATGACAGGACTGTATAACAAGTTCTAAAGTTGAAGGCTGGAGACTGTTTTGGGCTTGTCAGAGTCAGGAATCTTCGATGATAGGGTGAAGTTACTCCCATTCCAACTGAGGATTGTCACTAAGTAAATTCAACCTTGGCAATCAAATGATTATTCATTTAAACTCTCCTGAGTGATGCGTTCTCTGCGGTGGCAGTATTAGTACTGAGATGTCTAGTTTGCTCACAGTAAGCTTAGAAGCAGCCATTAGATACATATGTACATTTTTTAAGGTGACAAACCGGACTGAGGAAATAATGAGGGGTTCCTGGGTTGACAATCGTTAAAGAACCGCTCATCCCATGTGTAATATAGTTATATAAATTCTGAGTTAAAATAGGTACAAGAGCATAGAATGGAGGTAATAAAATTATGATTCCTAGTTTCTGGGAAGTCGAATATGCCCAAAATAAATGTGCTCTCATGGGGAAAATATTACTACAGCATACATATCTACATCAGTCGATGATTGGAGTTACACTACTGTAGCGAGATAGTGCAATTTCCTTACCCCAACCTTTCAATTAACTGCCTCCAACTTTTCACTAACTGTCAAGTGCACGATTACTCTAGACGTGCCGCCCAGGACAAATGTTACATACGGAATAACTATTATACTTCTGAGATACTCCTTTGCTTTCGCTATTTAAGAACCCTCTCAAGGATTTCACGTGTAATATTTTTTCCCAAAATTGCAAATAATTTGTGGTTACATTTTTGGGGGATTTTCAAACACATGTTGTAAGTGTTGACACATTTCCGACAAGATGGACGGTAGTTCAAAGGTAGAAAACAAGCCCCCGAGGGGGCTTATTTTTAGATTCAAGTTTAGCTGCTCGAATAGAAATAACTTCCTTCTTTTAATAGAATTTTGAATTCCATCTATGGATTATAAGGGCCACGCCCTAAAAGAGTCCGAAATAAATGAGTAATTGAATTGAACTGACAATGAATTCATGTAGCTCTTTTGCCCACATAAAGCAGTAGTCCATAAAATATTCAATTCCTGGAAAATCTCTAATTATTATTTTCCAGATTTTCTAAAAATTGCTTAATTCAGATCAAGGTTTTATTCCCGTACAAAATTAATTCGTTTCGAAATATCCTGTGACGCTCATTTGCACAAAATTGCATGGGTTTACATCTAATAGGTTCTCTGAGTTGGAAACTTTTAACATCACGGATTAAAAATTTAATTACCAGGAGAGGAACGTATTGATGTATGAAATGTATGAACGTATTGATTGTAACGTTATTGATCACTGTGACCGCCCAGAGGTCAAATAAACAAATTTTAGAAAATCTTCAAGAAAATTTGTCAGAGGAGAAATTCATAGGGAGGAATCCAATATTTCATGAACAACTTCTTAAATTTGGATAAAAAATGCTTGTATGTATATCGCTTATTTAAGTGGTGATTATTGGAGAGGATTAAATTTTAATGAACTTTTCAGGCACAACAAACAATAATTAATTTTTCAAGCGTGAAATAGCAAATGCCCTTGTTCAGTAAATACATATTTTATAATTGAAGGATGGTCTTGCTGTAGAAACTTTAAATCCTCTTGGAAATTAATACTCCACTGCAAACGAATTATCACTACTGCAGTATCCCGACCTCAAAAGCCGTAAATCTGGAAATATTCAAAATGTAAACCGTTATGAATTTCATTGTTTTAATTTTTGAAAATGATTAAATGTTTCTAAAAAATTTAAAAGCAAACTAACACGGCTGACACTGGCGTCTTTCACACTCAAAGGAGCATTGGTTGCTGTAGGTCTTCCCATTATTTGCACACACAGGACTAACGTTGTATGGGCAGGGACAGGTGCTCACGCAATTTCGACCCGATGGTCTAACTTGAGATTCCAAAAGGTCGGGCGGAGGTTGATTTAGATACATTGGTGGACGGTTGTACAGCCATTGGTAACGAAGGTTACAATCAATTGAACTCACAAGAAGACACAAAGTGATAAAACCGGTAATGGTCTTCATTATGTTCGTTGAGAGTTCTATGTAACTTCGAATATGTATATCTATGTTGTATTTAGTACGGGAGTAAAAGCGTAATTATGAGCAATAATTCATTGTTTTAACTTTTCCCCAAAATATTTGATGCAGGTAATACTATGGAAGCTCTGTCCGCAGTCAAGTTCAAATATAAACTGTCTCCCAGCCAGGAATATCTCCTTACATTTATATGCGCTTAATCTTGCATGTTCTAATTCTTAATGCAATTTACTAGTTCAATCAGCGGTTTCCTCATGAGGAATTGGTGTCTTCTAGAACTTGTTCTCAAATCAAGACTCAAATGACGTCGGTGATTAATTATGAAATGTTTCTATTTATTATGCTTTCGTGGAACTGAGATTGAAAGTGGAAACAACTAGACCCTATACAATTATAGTAGTTTGTTGACTGGGCTATGGCCATTCCATCAACGACCTCAATTTGCATGTATATTTTAATTAAGGGAATTATTTCCATTTTTCCCTTGTGCAAATCTTTTTTTTTATAGGAAGTTAATTTGTAATTTTTGCACAAGGAATTTCCACTTACACTCAAATTTTTCCTTGTGAGTAAATTTCCTTCCCAATTTATAGTAAGACCATCCCTCAATATTGGCATACTATTTTTAAAAACAAACTTGCAGTTGCAACTAAGCGTACGTCCCAATTTGCCAATTTTGTCTTTATGCAGAACCACAATTGACAATTTAAAAAAATGAAAAATAATTTATTACCCAACTATGACATGGAACTACATGTCGAATAATTATTAAAAAATAATCCCAGGGGATTGGTCAATTTATATTTACTCATAAACAATAAATAAAAATAATTACAGTTAATTATTGTGTAGTTGGAAGTCACTTCCTCCTCTCATCTTCATCCTCCTCCTCACTTTCACTCAAACTGGCAGCATCCTCATCCTCATCAATAAACTCCAATTTATCAATATACTGGTAATCGAACTCTTGACTTCCTTCACAAGATCCCCCATGAACAATTTGCAGAGCTACAATTTCGTTTCCACACATCAACATATAGTAAACTGGAATTGAATTGGCGTTGCTACTAATGAGTTGAGACTGTATATATATATATATAGTGTCCATATAAAACAAGATCAGATCAAGAAGACAGAAAAAAAATCATACCTCGATCACAAGAGCTGCGAACACAATTAAGAGTGCAGGAATTACTGTAAGTAATCCCATCACTCCCGCAAATTGGGTCCCAATGTCTTCTGCATGGCCCACATTGATGTTGCTCGAGACACTTTCCACTCACCGAATCACTAGTCCAGAAAATTAAGAGAATTACTGGTAAGTATTTTAAAAATGGGTTCATTCTGACGGAATGTGGACATTTATTATAATTCCACGGATGAGAAATTGTTTCAGTCATGCTGAGCAAGTTGGCTCAATGATGGGGCAGAAGGGTTTAGGAATAGAATCTTTATGCAGGATGTGTTGTCTCAATGGCGTCAGTACGTAAGAGCCAGACAGCAAGGCAGCAATAATGTAAACAATCAAGATGAACTCGACTCACGGGTTTTTGAATCTGCAGTAATTATGTGAACTCAATTCTTCCCTACCTGTCTGCAAGGGCAATTATGACTCTACAGAGGAAGAACAGCAAAAGTTTGTGGTTAGGGTTGCAGGCAGTTACAGTACAGTCTCTTTATAAGTGAACCCCATATAGGGGTAAAATTTCACTTATGCTTAAAACTGGATGCTCTCATAAGAAAAAAAAGTTAAAACATCCGTGTACATGGGAGTACAATCAGGAATTTTTGTCCCTTTATAAAAATGCTCTTACAAAAGGGTCCTTTATAACAGGAGGATACTGTAACCTGTTGTGCTTTCATATGAGCACTAAAAAATAGTAAATACTTTATACTACGTCCTGATATATTGTTGGATTCATGATTATATACATATTGAGGAGAACTTAGGTGCCTTGTACAAGGTTAGAGATTAGTGGCACAAATACTAATAAGGTCTTCTTGCATTGCCCCCCATATCCGTATTTATGACACTTACAGCTATGTATAAGTAAACAATTTAAATGCAGACTGAAACCCAAAACTTGTCCCTGACCGTAGGTATGTGTGTGAGTACCTGAAAAATACTTTGCAAATTATTAATTCCTAATACTGAGAGTATTTTATTAAAAATATATTTTGCATACTTGCAGTTGCAGCTCAACCTGAAATCGCATGACTTTCAATTCATGTATGACCTGAAAGCATTTGTGAGCATGACTTTCGCCAAGAAAAAATTGCTGGTACCTGGATTCAGGTTATAATATGAGCATACTGTCGGTGAAGAGGCAAAAGGGTCTAGATGAAATTTTATTTAAAATAAAAATAATGTATATGAAATTTCGCAAAACAATAAAACGATATACACATGCGTCTGTATGCATGAATGTATTCTATTTTTAATGAGCACAATTTAGAAAACATGCTGCATATAGATCATTTTAATTGCATGTAAAATGTACATCAATTTGAATTTTAATGGAATATGCACCTAGATCATTTTGCCTCTTCACTGATGATGTACTGCTCGTGTAAATCTGTATCTCCAATTTTCCGCCATTAAATTCCAACTAATAGTTAAAATCTTAAGTCCTATCAAAGCATGAGGACAAATGCTTAGGGGGTTTGATTTGCTTTCTTAATTTAATAATGATTTAATTAAGTTATCGTACTCTTCGGAGATTCGACTCTTCTGTTCTCCTCATGTTTAAAATAATTTAAATTTATTCTTACAGAACACCGTGAACAACACGAGCTAATATATGTACTTGCTGTTGTTACCAAACGATGAAGTATTAGTACAGAGTACCAATAATAATTGATACACAATTCAAGTCATTAAATGCCTTGGGTCAGAAATGATAATTCAAAATTGCATAAGGCCATTATCTACTGATATGTTTCACATAGGTTTATAACACAATACAGGGTTAGCATCTTCATGTTTCATTTATTTACTAAATCATACAATCTTAAAGGCACATCTTGTACAAAATCACTAGTTCTGTCATTTCAATTTTTACTATTATAAAAAATTAGAAACTTAATTTGTTTATGTCACTGCAAAAGGACTTTCTAATAACTACTGCTTCTAACACATGTACATAATGGAGCTATAATGGAATGCTAATGCAGATTATTAGGGTGTCAATTTAATTTGGGAAATCATAGTTTTACATTTATGCCCCAAAGGGCTAAGAATCGATTACATTGACGTCTGCACATTTTTATATCCTAAACTTTACAGTACATTCCTGGAATTGAAGTGAAATAATACTATTTCATAGTTTGTAAAGTTGAAACTCGTGAGCTCCATTTAAACGGGATAACGGGACGGTATCAAAAGCTTAACAAATTAACAAAATCGGACCCCTTTCTTTTGTTGGCAAGAACGTTTAGAGTATTTATAATTTTTAGCAAACAGCGTTTAATATTTCAGCGCTCCCTTGCTGAGCAAAGGCTATCGGCTGTACCAAAGATTATCGATCATAACATAAATACTTAATTAGGCTTTTAAAATAGTTCTTCTAGGTGCAACTACAACCTACAAAAGTTTTTGGCAGCTCACTATTGGAAGGAACACGAGGAACTGCTCCCTAATATCTTGTTTGTAATGCATATTTTTAGGTTACAGGAATGTTCACGGTAATATAATTGAAATAGATACATTATAACAGTCAAGAAGCCCTAGCCTGCAACATTTCATCGAAGAGTCAGATAAATCAGAGTTAATTGATCAAAACCCCCGACTCTTCAAGCATACAAATACATAGCTCCATAGAATTATTGCAATATCCCATCCCAAAACTACATCAACAGGTGGTACAAAAATCCTCAAAAGGTTAGCATCTGGCTCATAGTTTAGCTTCAATGAGTCATTCCCACAATACATTAAGTAATAATTAGTTTAACACCGGTAAAATAGTTTCACAACTAATTATCTACAATTAATCTAAATAGGTTGGGCAGAGTGTCGAGCTAAGTCTAAATCGGAGTAGTACGCTGAGCTGGATGGGGAATTTTCGGTGGATTGCCAGTGATTCGGCACAGGCGGTAAGCAACGTCTGCATCGATTTGGTAAATCCTTCAGCTCCAAGTAACAGTTTTGCACTGGTGGGACCACAGGTGGACGATTCCAGACCCCACTGTAAAAATAAATCCAACTCAATTATCCCCCCATTACCATTATTGACTTCAACCATCAAGCACCCCAACACACTCTCATATCATCGAAACTCAGTGTAACTATATTTAAAATGAAACTCACGGGATCCCTGTATGCAATTCTGCATAGATATTGTTGGGAGAGTTCTGCTCCTTGTCATTATAAGGCCCCTCACAGTACGTATTCTCTGTTAAAGTGTTCGAAGTAAACGATGACGCAGGTGGCAGTGGTCTCGATGGATCATTTATCTTCCGTGACAAGTGTCGGACTGAATCTGACCCATTGGATAATTTCCTGTTCCTTAATCTGGAAATCAATATAGAACATTTCCCCCTTTAGCTCCCTTACAATCACGCAAATAATACAAGTATTGTCGAAACGTACTAATAATTTCGGAGTGTTCAAGTTAAAAAGGACCTGTTCCCATCAACTGTTCCCAATCAATTACTTTAACCCCCAAAATCCCTTCAGAATTGATGGAGCAGTGAGAAATAAGCAAGGTCAAGTGTAAGTGATAATTAAAAATTCTAGAAACAAATTACTGTATGCAATTGTATTGAAATTGTAGTAATAATTTATTGTAATTTGTGTCACCTTCTAAAGCTAAGTACTGCAGCGGTCAATCCCGCCCCCGTCAGGGCACTCACAACGGCCACAATCACAAGGAGAGAGCTCAAAGGCAATGAATTACTTTCCGTAACTTCACCAAAAGAGGCCGAGGCTCCCGCCCAGCTACAGAGGTCACAACCCGGAGACAAACCCGCCAGTCCTCGACTATGATTCAGGAAGGCTTCCACATCCTCACTCAAAAAGTTTGGAATCGGGGGTGGTGGCGGTAACTCGGGGAAACTATACGTCCAGCAAAATGAATCTTCCAAGCAGTCCATTCTGCCCCTCAAAAATATCTTCAAATTTCTCAATAATTACTCGTCCATTTAGTCCTGGATTTTTGAAAAAAAACAAAATTAAATCAAAAAATCCATCAAGCTGCTGGGACTCTCCATAGGAACCCACAGTATAAACTGCTCAATACAATCCTGGGAGTACGTAGAGCATGCATAGAGAAGGGGGATGGAATGTGAGGAATAGCCTTGGGGCCAAAAAGACTCCTTTATCCTGACAAGGGGTAGAGAGCTCAGCCCGTGAACATGTCTCTCAAAGCCATAAACTCACCTCGGATCCTCATCTCGAGAGACACTTCAAGCCTATATAGCCGCCTCATCCCTATACAATACATATTTTCGATAGAACATCTCTTAAAACGTGGACTTCTCTCCTCGAATTCAATACTCACGTCTCCAAAAAAAAAATCCTCAATTGACTTACTTTCCTCATACAGGGAACTCTCTCTCTCTACTAGGACCCCTTAAAAGAGCGGTATCTCCGCAGGGACAAAATTTGGGAGGAACATCCCCCCCCATGACCCCAACTCTAGTAATTTGTCTCCTGAGCCGAGCATCTCATTAGAAGGGTCAAACTTGGAGTCTTCTGGGGGATGACCTTCTGGGAAGAATGGACTGTACATGCTATTGATGCATTTAATAAATAGACAAATTATAAGTATGTATGCATATGTATTCATATGCCACATAAGTATATGCTTAGTAGACAAATGTAAGCTAGAAGGTATGTACGTAAATGGAATGAGTCCTATATAAATGTCCATAGCGCATCTTCCTGATTTTTCATATAAAAGCCTAATTGGAAGGAAACTGTACACTGAAATCCATTGGTCTTTCTTTTAGTGCGTGTGTGTACATACTTATGTAACTTTATCTTTATGTATGCTCAATAGACAGAGGATGTACAGGTAACTATGTTTTCGTTTTGTGCACATTGGGATATAGCTCCTTGTAAATTAGCATCTGGGTATGTGAGCATGGGCCTCTTCATATGTAAACATTTATGGGTAGAGATATCATTTTATGTATGTAGACATGGAAGGAAGGAGAGGGATGTGCATATGTATGTACTCGTATGTAATTATTATAGGTAGTAGGGACTCAATAATATCAGATCAGGATTGTAAATAAACAACTTTGTTACACAAAAACACTTCCCTCACAAGACATAGGATGACCCAAGAGGATACAAGAGCCCAGCCTTTTCTAAGCTGAGGACGTACTTTGCCACATGCGTTGACTATTAAGGCTTCCCAACAATAGTACATATAAAATAGCCAAGAAAAATATTTCCATGTCAGACCCTTGAATATTGAGGTCTTTGAGAAAACGTCAAAGCCTTATAAATACATAAAACCTCGAGTGGGTCTGAAGTGAATGCTCTTAGGCAGACGGAATCTCAAGAGTTGAAAGCCTATGCGATAAAATGTCTTTTGGAAACCTGAATAATGCATTTATACCATTACATAGCATTTACTTTTCAACCTCTCTATTATCCGCTTCAATTCCATTCACTTTTCTTCAATTCTCCAAATCTCCTGCAAGTCTCGAAATTGAGGCAAAACGAATTACTCTGAGCTGGAACTAACTTGTGAGGAGTACAGAGGGAATCTTTTTACATGCTCTGTCTGATAGCCGGTGAGTCCTCTGCAAAATAGGTAAATACATACAGCAGGGACTCAGTCTTCAACAAAGACCATCATTCCTTCATTACAGACGGTCCAGCTTTGAGCCGAACAATAATAAAATCTGAGCCCATATTATATCCTATAAAAAGACTCAGGAGGAACTTTTAAGTCAAAATTGTGAGATGTGCACAAATATACTCAAGGCTCATCATATTGACTCATTGGCATGGTTCTCTACTCAAGGGTCGAGTCTGGAGAGAGTGGACATGCTGAGATGAGGTAAATGAAAGGTTGGTGGAGTAATTTGTCAGATGGATTTTTTTTTTGGGGAGGATTAACATTTGGAAAACCCCTGCAGATCATACAGAGGTAATGGGTTCGGCTCCTGCAATGACTCTGAGCAATCTCTTTGTTCCGGTTTTTTTCAGCTTTGGTGAACAAATTAAATGCAAAACACCCACAATGACCACAAAGTATTATTGAATGTGGGCAAGACTATGACTGACAATGAGTCAGGACGACCTTCAACCTTATAGCTCGCATTATATTAGAGCATTCCCTCTCCTCAAGTTTTTATACACTAGCTTTGAATTTAATACAGAATCAAATCTACATATATGTACATACATAAGCAATCATATAATAATTGTTTACACATATGAAACTCAACATATTTTCCTCCGGGAACAAAATCCTACTTAATTTCCTTATCACTTAATATTCATCTTTTTTTGCGGGGGGGGGGGGGAGTCTGCTTTGTCCTTATGTACATACCGCACGAATTATTAGCTGTGGATCAGACAGCTTGTGAGATTTAATGCATGAACTCATGTTCCTCAGAAAAACGTGCTTTTCCCCCTTTTTTTGCCAATCCTTACTTTTTTTTAACCGTTGAACATGAAAACCTTGTAAGGGTAAACTTGGACTTGTGATATGATTAATAACAATTTTAATGCTAGCAGTAGGTTTGTTTTACACTTTGAAATCATCCTTTTGTCCACTTAATAACACCTATGTCCTATCTGTATCTTAAATCAACTTGTGAGTGTGCTAAACTCTTTACAGACAGGAACAACTTCGAGGGATGAGGCATTACTATCAATAGTTTGTCCCGGAACTGAACGGCCATCAAGACATAATATGGAGACTGGGTTTTTCAATAGAATTGTATCCTATTAACGGACTACCTTACTACAGCTTTATTAGTCTCAGTAATAATAATTACAGAAATCCTGAGGCAAAATTCCAATTTACCCCATTAGTAATATAAGTGATAAGGAACACCTCAAAGCTTAAAATAATACTTCGCTGTAAAAGTCCAAGGGCTCTGAACCTCCCAAGAGATCTTTTATAAGGAGAGTGCACTATATTCGTATAGTTCCTATTTGTATATGAAAAATTATGAATAAGGTGGCAAGGTGAAGTGTTCTGAAGCCTCAGGTGTCATTAATTACTGACAAGTCAAACTTGCAGAAATAGAATGGCAAGGGCATTTCCCTCATTCATTTCTACTTTGCCTATTCCCTTGAATTATGGGAATTGTACAAGTATTAATTATCGGTCTATGAGCATGGCGAAAGTTTCAGCCTACGTGTGGAAATAGTGGATGGACATAGACAATTCCGTAATGGGTTCTCAGGAGTCATAAAAAGTCCGCAAATAATTACTGATACATACATAATTCCCTTACGGTTCTAAAGAACGGTATGACTCGTTCACATGCATGCTGAGATAACATTTGCAAGCTACTTCCTATATTTAGACGCTTTTTCAATATCGTCGGCATATCCAGTAAATATTTTATTTTCACGGAAGCACTCCGCTGTTTATATTGTCAGGGGACTGGCAAGCAACGGAACCATTAAAAAGTTTACGACCTTATACAGTACAGTATGGGACACAGTACGAGTTATACACACAACCTTCACCCTTCCGGTTACCGAGCTGTCTAAAAGGTAACAACAAAAGTATTTTCGACTTGATTTATTTCCTAAAGTTTCCTTTTTTATTGATGTGCCCGTTGTTTACCTTTTTTACGAAATATTGACCGGTGTAGTGTAATGTATGGATGATTATATTATAATATGGGAAAAAAGTTTTTACTGCTAAAAGTAAAGAACGGGATGGATTTTTGGTCAGTCATATATTTTTTTATTTATTTTCAATTATATTTTAATAACAAAAAAACTCCATCTTTTGTAAAGAGTATCATGTAAAATCTACGAGGATTTAAAAGTATGACGAGCTACAAACCGTTTGTTATTTTATGCATTAGTTGTACAAATTCAAGTTATACAAACGTGGTAAATATGGTGAGTGGTGCGCCTTGGACAAAGAGTTACTAGTACAAAAAAAAATTGGACATTTTAACACACAGGAGTTTCATATCATATACATACAAATGTAAGACGGGGAATGAACAGCAATTATTACAGAACTACTGTGTGGTTCGAGACCGTGGCTTTCATTTCATTTCCCCTTTTTTGGAGGTACACATATCTATCCTCAGACGCTCATCCCATACATAATTTTATGTACAGACTCCTCCAAAAGAGTACAAAGAGCATTGCGGGTGTTGGAATGATTCAGTATCCATGTACATATAGCGTATGTTATGTAAATTGTACAATTGAGTATAGCTTACATATAGTAAGAAGTGCGTGCAGTTTGTACCTATACAATCCAGGATGGTATCGAATTCTATCAGTTGACGGTGTGAAGTAAATTATCTCCCCCTCGTATCATCATCATGGTCTTTGTGTATTTTTTTTTTAAAAAGGTAATTCCGTAATTCGTAAAAATATTTTATTAGTTTTACCATTAGAAAGTGTTAGTGGACTAGTCTGTTTATTCTTGGTTGTGAATAATATATGTGTTGGAGTACAAATGAGACTCTCAAATGCTTTTGATATAATGGGGAGGGGAAGGCAGCCCGTGAAAATGACCTTTTAGGCTTCTTTAAAGATCCTCCTTGAGACAGATCGATTTATCATTTTCCCTTGCTCCCTTTTTCCTCATTACACTCAAATCATTGAAATCTGCCTGAGCTGGGGATGATTGTCAGGCTCACTTGTAAATAAGTTGGAAAAAAAAAACTCATGGGTTGGGACATTATTGCATCCTACCATTTACTTTTAGTTAGGTATAAGAAGTAGTGGATGGGCCAACAGGGCCGCCAAGACAATAGCCCATTGATACCAATGGGTAACACAGTTGGAACTGGAACCATTCGGCCCTCTCAGCTCCGCTTCAATAGCATTTCTCGTTAATTTAGCATCATTCCCTCGAATCCCTATAATTGCACGACGCTCCTCTTCCACATCCAGATTTGGACTCGCCACTCTCAAAATCCTTGTCATATGAACTTCGTACATTTGATTTGTGTCCTGAGGATCCCTCGAGACAGCCCTCCGCTTCCTTCCGTAACCTAATTGACCACTGCGACAAGGCACCTGTTCGAAGGTAATTTACAAATAACACTTTATTACAGTAATAATATCAAAAACGAATGTTACATAATAATTATACAAAAAAGTTTTACTATTTTAAAAATTTTATTGTACAAAAAAAACTACTCTAATAGCCATAGTGCTTTTAAAAAAAAGTGATATGATTACACAATGCAATAAAATCTGTCTAGGAAAATACAAAGTACAGCTTACCCCTTCACAAGAGCCTAAGCACACGTTGACCGTTCCACGGAAGAGGATGAAGTTGCTATCAGGGAATTTGAAAGCCCGGAACTTTGCCATTAGTAAATCCCCATCGTTGGTAATGAAATTTTCGAAGAGGTATGGATCCACGGAGCATCTAAACAGATGAAAAGATTATTTTATTTATTTGTTTTTTTGTCTCCTTTAGAGTTATCACAATTCCCTCAAATTTATTACAACTCTTCTGGTTTTTGAGTTATAAGACGCCGAAGCTTAAATGCAATAAGACAGGAATCGAGCTTGATGCATGTGCAAGATGACGCCTTGGCTCTTCGTTTCAGTTTGTCTCCGTCTATATACACTTGGTGTGTTACATTATAGGGGCAGTGAAAGTGGAACCTGTACCACAACGTGTGTAATCAAATCTATACAGTGGACAACCCCAAAGATTTATTACCCATTGAGAAGAATCACTTCAGACTGAGGTCCAGAGTCAGTGACTTCCAGCTGGGACACTAGGATTCCATAGATCTCCTTGCTCACCGAATCCAGGCTCACCTCCATAGTCAACGGGGAACCGGGCTGAACAATCAATTCAGGCCCGATGAGATGTCCTTCCTGTCTCACGTACATAGACAACATCGGCTCCGGAGCCTTGTTCTCAATCTTCCTCTCAATGGTGATCGTCCTGTGCATAAATAATTACAATCCGAGTCAAAACAATGTGAGCAATCCCGGTCACGACTGTACAAGAGCATTACTTCACTTACACTCATGTCAGTAGTCATTCATGTACATATGGCTATAGTAATAGTATTATATGTATTTGGAACCTCAGACATGTACAAGTCATTATAGGAAAGGACACCAACTTCACTCTTAAGGATTCTCCCACTCAGGAGTATGATATGATATGGGATGTACCCAAATCCAAGGATTATTTTATTACTCACAATAAACTTAATTTCTCCCAAGTCTGAAACTGACGACTGAGGAATTGTTCCTACAAGGGATGCAAAGAGATACAAGAGTGGAGAGTGTGCATTGTAAACCCGGAGAGCTGCAATGTAACCATCAGGGAAACAATCGCAAACGCATTATTACAGGGCGGAGATAGGATCTCTCAAATGAAAAGATGTAATGATACGGAATAAAGCTCCTGTCATTTTTTTTAATGAGGAGCAAACCTATCCCCTCAACTTTTACACATCCATCTAAAATATAGAGCCAACCACTTGCGCTACCATTAACCCTAAAAAAAAATCATGTTCCATTTGTAATGCACGCAACTTTAGGAAAACAATGAAGCTCAGTGAGAGATGATACACTTTAAAAATAGATAAGTATAACCAGGTAAGTATACCAGTGGAAATGGAAACTAAAGATAAGTGCTTTACAAGGCATTCATAAAAGATAAAAGCCAATGGAGAGTTATACGACTTCTAAATTATGTACTTAACCTACTGTTCTAAACTGCACAAAAGGAAGCATGGTCCTAGATCGGGGGAGGAAAAAAAAAGTCAGCCACGTTTTTTTAATTAGTTTTGAGCAGAAAATTCCCTTAAATTAAAATCCAAAGCCACCTGCTGAATTGAATAAAATCCTGGTAAAGAGAAGACTCATTTTTTTTTGTAAACCATGCTATTGACCCACAAAGTCCGCATGCATTGGAGTCTAATGAGTATTTTACTGCAGGAAATGTACGCTACTTAAAAAAATTTATAAAAGGGCAGTCCTACAAAATATACACTAAAGCTTTTTTCAATTCCAAGCTGGGATTATCACTTTGCCCCCAAATAATCCTCCCTATTTTACTCGAGCATAAAGAGTAGCATTCATTAAAAGCCCCTGTATTGTATGTATGTATCTGCTAATCAAAGGAATTGCGCCTTTAATTCCTCCCAACAGCCTCAGTATCATATAGGAGAAAGACAGGACCATGTCATGCCATCCTCAAATTCTCATCTCTAATTGCTGTGGATGTCTACTGTTCATTAAAAACCAGGGGATACAAAAAAAATTGAGGAACTCCCATTTCCCCATGTAGTACATAACAGCCTGAGCTGTATTTGTTCCTGACTCTGAGGTACACAGTGAGTAAAGTTTTTTGTAATGAAAAACGGATTTCTTGGTGGTGGCTTGTCCAAAAGATCCCATCAAGATTTCAATCTTCATCTCATCCGCAGCATTCCCAAAACATTCAGTTTACCCACAGGAAAAAACTGCAAATGTGCTTATAGATCCTACTTACTAAACACATAAATACATCTCTGCTCATCTTGTCACACTCTGCAATGCAACTCATTACTCACCCTTATGTTGCATTGTACTCGGGAATATTGCCTGTCCACGAACCCATGGACGACAAGGGAATTCCTCCAAGTCATATCCCTTCAGAGACGATCTTGTACATTTGAGTATTTGTTTAAATGAATTTTTTTTATAGGAGCTATTTATTTGTGTGCAAAAAGATAGAGTATGGGTATCTTTTATAATTTCTTATTTACCACAAACAACAAAGCTACATCATTTTTTAATACTTGAGTGATGCTGTTATTGTTGTTGACAAAGAGCTTAATATTGAATTTTGTATTAACGTCCTGGATCCCCATTTACCGCTATACACCATTCAGCTGAGTTTTGATAACCGCCTTAAATAACCTGATAATTTCCTTATTCCTTGTATGTGTGTAAACAGAGTAACCATGTGAGTAATTATGTTCTGTATCTACTACTCAAAATATTCAGGATACTCATCTCCGGTTCAAATCTGGCTTCACTTTAGCTATCTGTAGAACTGGATCTCTGTCTAAACCTTGAGTATATAGCCCTTGAATTAAATAGCAGTTAAGAAAAAAAATCTGCAGCCTCAGTCTTCAAATCCTTACTGAAAGGACTACTGTATAGATATAGGGAATAAGTCAAACATATGTAGGAAGGAGGATATATAATTTCATAACGTAATGTACATTAAAATTCCTTGACTGTGTGTGTACAAAAGACTCCAAAGAGAGTTGGAACACTCCCGCGGGTTCAACATTACAATCGTAAGGTCAAGGCATCCTGTTACTAGAATGTGGAAGGAAATGCTCTGCGACTCTGGGACCTTTAGTAAATGTATACTTTATGGTCCCATAAATTAGCTGTTTAGTTCTAATGAAATCATGCTTATTGCTTCAATGGAGAATATTAAGTCAGCCCTGAGTTCCAAAGGACTGTGCTGGTAATTTAATCAAAGTTGGGAGATGTGTCTTTTATTCAAGCCTAAGCATCATACATGGAGCCAGTGGAAGGAGTTAATAATCAGGGAGATAATGAAAGGCTCTTGTAAATGTTACAAGTTAAAAGGATTTGAGAATAAATTTATGTCACAATAACCGTGTATAATGTATATATATGAGGAAAAGGTTAGGCTACGAAATCCAGAAGCATACTTCTTGTCCTCGTATATTAATTATAATATGAATAGGAAACAATGTAAGAAAAAAAGGGGGAAGGGGAAGGGAGCAACGGCTTAGTTTTGTTTCCACACAGGAGGAGGAACAAGGAACTGCACTTTCTGTTCAGAGGTGACTGGAATGATATTTACTATTAAAAATGACATGGCGCAACTTCCCCCTAATAGTCGATAATTGTGACAGGGAGCTCTAAAATCAAATGACGAGGCTATTACGGAGAGAGAATAAATAATAATAAAATTACCCTTTCATTCCCAATGAAAAAAGCTCATCAAAGTTATGCTTCTCTCAAGTTTATGACCAGAGTCCTCAACATCTACCCATCGTACTTGAGCTTGGAAAATATTCCTAATTGATCCTTGCTTTTTTTCCTGGATGCCAAAACATCCAGGGATTTATTAGGGCTAGGACTTAATAACAGATATAATTTACACTGTGAAATCCATGTACACTCTCACAATGGACATTTCACGGGAAAATGAGCAAATGAAGCTACAGGAAATCAGATGCAAATGACATGCCCTCCCATCACAGGCTACTGTTTGACTCACCAACTTCTACATTTAATAGAACTTGCTCCTGCTTCCTACACTCCTACAGAGACGTGCATACTGGGACCAGGTGATATATCCCTCCGAAAAAAAGAATACTATGGTACTACCAGTTTCATTTAAATTACCAATGTAATTTGTCGAGCCTGTAAACTTGATTGAAGAATCACATTATTTTTTTTATCAGGATTCCTTCCTATGTGTCTGTCCCTGCGTACTCATCCTTTCAGCAATTCACACCTTGAATTTTTGCATCCAAGAGGTCCCATAATTTTTCCCTATGAGGCAAACATGACTATAGAGCTTAGTAATGGTACATCCGGAGCTTTGAATTCTTGTGGAGGTTTTAGTGGTGCTTGGGCTTTCAGGTGACATTCCAGAATTGTAAATTCTGACATTATCATATTGCACTCTTGAAGGGTTTCAGATGTGCCGCCAAACTATTTGATGATGTCCTTTTTATCTTGTGTATTTCAGGAGGAGTGTATTGTTGTATATACATTTTTTTGTGTGTGCACACTTTACATTTCACTGTACAGGTCCACATTTTAAAGGAAGCCTTGTGGTCGTGGTCAGCTATGGATTTATAGATCCAGAGTGGTCCTTTGAAAAGTGGAGGTTGTGGGAGACAATGAGTAATTAATGTAGAAAAAATATGCACGTGTGCAAATAAAAATCCTAATGCAGCTCCTCTGTTTATCTCCTCGGCTCCTCTGTACTAGAGGAGCATAACAAAAGATCAGGCAGGAAGGAATGTCTGTTGGAAGCGGTATCTTTTCGGCAGGGAATTGCTTCTTATCGTCAGGAGGGAGATGCTAATGTGTTTCTTATTATTGCCCCTCCGTCCAGGTATTGTGGTGCAATGTGCATTACTGAACACTACATGTTTTAGAGCCTCAGCGGAGGCTCTCACCGCCAGATTTTAATCCTTGACAATTACCACGTGGACGCTATTGACCCTGACAATGCTAAAGTCAGTCCCTGAAAACTCCGGTGTTACTTTAAAGCAATGAACAAAGTGCTACAGAATCAATCTGAGTCACAATTATTGTATTTCAAACAATATAGAAAAACATGTTACAGTTCCTAGCAAGGCCGGAGTTAAAAAAAACGTAAGCCCAATAGATACACATCCTCGAGTGTAAGAAACGAAACTAAATATTGAATTTGATTGAAAGCATCGGTAAAAATACGTGAGGACAAACATATGTGCAAACCTTTCAAGAAAACAAATAGTGTATGCCTTGAATTGATGGTAATGTAATCAATACGTTCAGAAATGGTATTTTTGGCTTTCAAATTATTCTGCAGATCTGCGTTCTCTCCCTCACAAATACAAAATCTCATCATAGAATACATCTCTACTCTCATATGCATTAATCCTCAATCTGCAGATGGTTATGGGAGATTCCATCTCCTGCAATTATAGGACATTGGCCAGTTTAAGGAAATTAATATAAAAAATTACAGAAACTTAGAAAGCACTCTTCGTTATTTCCCAGCAAGTAGTTCTTCTAAGAGGAAAAATCTTCTTCCCCTGATTTATTGTTGTAACCTGAGACGGCAATGTATGCGGGTAGACATAGCGGATGAGCAAATATCACACCATATCCGTCAATGTGAACAATAGAAAACTCGTTAAAATACATAGCCCCACAGAACACGTGCTTTCATTAAACTTAACGAGAGATTTATGCCCCACTCGGATTAGACTTGCAGATGAGATGAGAGAGGGAAACGTATCCCCTTCCACAATATGCTTACAATTTCAGGTCCATTAATTCTCGATTCCAGCATAAGAGCATCGACACTTTGGAATGTCATAAGGCATTTCCCTAATGCTATAAGGCTATCCTGACTCCTCAATCCCAAGAGCCCACAACTTACTCACCATTCTTCATTTTTCTTTAATGAGATAATGCTGAATTGCAAAAATGGGGTAACGAAGCACAAGGGGGGAATCAAGAGTCTGTCAAGGGACAGGACTTTCCTCGGATGTCAGAGATTAGAACGCAGAGGGTCTTCACAGGTGACAATATTAACACATAGACAGTTCTCATGTGACAGCTCAAGTATGTCCTGGTAATGTTTAGACAGTCCTAAGTAGACAAGACCTGACATCCAAAGCTAAGAACATACTATCATCAGGAGAGTATACTGTGTCCTCTCTTTATTACAGCACCCCAGAGAAATGTAATTCTATAAGTCCTTACAGAGATTTTTTAAAATTGGCGTAACGATCTATATAGGATCCAAACAGATTTGTCCTCTAGAGACAGGACTCCTTAAAGGGGGTCCCTAATAGCGAAAAGTCCCTGTACAAAACTACTCTCGTATAATATTCCGCAAGCCACGAAGTGTGCAGGCTTCATCTGATTGAATAGACTTGTCTTGAAAATGTAAAGGATAAAAAAGAAACATTTAAATTAACATACTCAGGCTCTTGAAATCCAGCAGGTAGAACATCCCGTTTTTCTCTGACAGTGGAATTCAGGTGATTTCCATCCAACTGTGGCATTGCCGGAGACTCAAGCTGACACTTGACAAGGACTTGGTATTCCTCTTCCTTCCCTCCATCCTCCTGAACAAGTATGACCACGCGGTTGTAAAAAGTTCTTGTTCCCTGGATGTGGAAAAAAAAAAGAAAATCATAAAAATAATTACAACAATGAACCCACAACAGGACGACTACATATAAGTTCTCTCAGGAAGGAACAAACATACATAGGAAAACCTCAGACTCACAGCTCCTCATAAGTATTTAAACATTTGGGAGACAGACAGAAATATCCCATAGGAATCTCACAAGAAATTTGTAACACAAGCAGCTCATTTGGGGCACGCAAGCACATTAGATGAAAACTCCAAATCCAGCTGACAAAATACATTCTTGTTTCATTTACTACAATAATATATTAAGTACCATTTGCACAAATGGGGTTTCGTTTTCTCTCCATGCCTAATTCATGGCTTCATGTCCGTCCGACTGAGAAACTCCATTGAAGTGGTGTCTATTCAGAATTGTAAATTCTACACATAAAGGTATCTATACATATGACTCAGACTGTATGAGCAGTGATAGACACCTTGCATGTTGTCTATTAGAAGAGTCTTCATAGTGTGAGCTCCTATGTACATATAAACATCTGCACACAGGACTATATCTTTTTTGAAACAACTTGATAGACACAAGGGGTATCTATATGAAATGCTCAGAGCTGTCAGAGAACCAGAGGAAATTAGTCACACATCCTAATACCATCTGAAAGCCAAACGCTTATTACATACATTTGATGTTTAAATCCAGCGGAGAATTTTGTATTTTTATAGCTCAACGACATCACGAACACGACTACCTCATTATCCCATTGCATAGTGCTCGTTATACGGGGAGGAACAAGTGCCTAAATACCATAACAACATCACTTTTGGAGCCTCCGAGAGCAACAACAGGAATTAACAATGTAAAATTACGAATGTCTCCTGTCTCCCATATATTTTCCCATGCGAACACATCACACACACACACTACATAGCCATAGCCACCATAGTCTCTCCCAGTAGTCATCGTAAGTCTCACAATTTCATGGATTTTCACCTGATCAAGACAACCACCTCACAAATTTGCCAGTTCCAACGAGCCATGCCTAGTGTAGATACTTGGAGTCTATACTCTTTCTGCAAGATCATCCCAAAAGGAACAAAATTTCCCTCTAAAATCCCAGGCTCTTACAGTAGGGGAAAATATAACATTGCTATGATTTCTAATATGACCAAAAATTCTGGGGCTGCCCAAATAAAAGGACTTTTATAGTTGGATTTTTCAAGGTAGAGCATCCTCTATATGCCAGATCTTTTTGTCTTTGGAGCATTCACAAAAATGTAAATTATGGCCTTTGTATTGTCACCGTCCCTATCTTTGACTATCAATCTCTGTAAATAACGTCAGCTTTATTGGCTGGGCTCGTTCTCAAGATTTGATCATCCCAGATTTACTCTCTGGAAAATTAGTAACTGTGACTTTTTATAGGTTTGAGCATTTACAGCTTTAATTGATTAATTGTAATGGCTCTGACTATATAGGCTATTACTATAATTGAATTTAATACAATAAAACGGACAATACGAACGGAACATATGGTGGAATGAGTTCTAGAAACGTACGCTCAAATAAACTTGTACATATTTAGAGTGGAAATAATAGCGTTCACAATTTCAAGGAGTTGATTTAGATTCGAAGAAGACATAATTACATACTTTAAAATAATTATTACAGTTAAATCAAATATTGACAGAAGTCTGTTCAGAATGCACTGGTTCATTTCCTACTATCTATATGTTTCACAGAAATGTGCATCCTGATGCTAATGAATTTTAAAAAAAACGAAGCAATGATATATGTGCGTGCTATTTGTGTGACACCCAGTTTCAATTCATAACGTATCCGAAGTCACACCGACAATAAGGATCTCCCCTGCCCCTTGACATATTCGTATATCGACATCCGAGTGCAATAATTCCATTATTGTTATTTTCCTCCTGAACTATATGTATAACTATAACTAGAACAAGGGATTTGATCTAAATCCGACCACATTGTGAGGAGCCAGTTTGAAGGTATCTACACCGGAAATGAAACTCTATTTATATGAGGATATTGTATGTAAACAAAGGGGATTAAAGGCCTCGGAGGAATTGTTCATGGATGCTAACCTTATCGAAACTTCCAGCACGCCTTGTTGTAATTAGAAAAATAATAAATTCTATTCACGGCTTGCCTTTCTCACACATATGTGACATGGAGGTAGAGACTCCCATGCTAAATCATTGGTTCACATTATCCCTCTGGTTTAGATTTTTTTAAACCACAACAATTTGCAAATAGGGGGAATCTTGTCGGTTCATGTCCCACTCATTGTTACACAATTCAATGCTAAATAAACCAAAGTTTGCTCTCCTGTCCCAACCATATACATATGGTTCTTGTACAGGCATAGTTACCATCGGATTTGTACACGGTGCTCGAAAAACAATGAAGCATATGTGTTTGTATTGCCTCCTATTTCCCTGTGGTTTTCCACATGGGATAAAGGATTTGCTACTGCTTCTTTTGAAACGAGGCCACTCATTACCTACATGTACCATCTGAGCCAGATCCCCTACTCCAGTTTGATGACCGAAGATCAAAATTGTGACAAACAATGAAGTCAATATAAATTCTCAAGACAAATGAAGCATACCGAAAGGCCGGATACAATGGGTCGAATTTTTTTTTCTACAAAATACGCACTCCTCCTTGGAAGAATAAATGATAGATTTTCCTTCAAAATACCCCTCCAAAAAAATATATAATTATGTAAGAGGCAAAAAACGGCACGCGAGTGTAACTGCAAAAGCTAACGTCACAAATTTATTAACTGTTCCTTCCCATGTATCCCCGTCCATAAGGGCATGGAATGGTACAAGATACACATAGATACATATGTGAGATTGGTAGGATAGATTTTTTCCCTTGAAAAAAAAATATTCCTTCTCCGCAAGATTCCCAAGGAGACATAAAGTAACGAAGGGAATTGTCAAAAACCCGTAGTCATAAATAAAGCAGGGCCTTTATTTATGACTCCGCTGACTTTATCACAGTCGTATTAATGATCTGCGAAGTTCATGTTTAAAAACATTCAAGGAGCATTTAGGTAGCAAAAGGACTATGAGCTTTCATGCTGTACAAATGAAGCTCTGCCTAATAGAAACCACCGGATTGTCTAGTACTTTTTTTTCTTCTTCTTGTAAATTCCCAATACACTCTCCATCCCAAGTACTATAAAACTAATGGAATACAAATAAGGTACATTTGGTCTCAAGTGACTTGAGGTTCTTCTCCATAAAAATGAATTCACATGGTTAGGATAATTACGAAAAGGCTCATTGGAGCTGAATTTGCCAATTACTTGTAATTCAGGTTTCCTACATTGTAGTGTCAGAATTTTTTCTCCTCAAGCTTTAATGAGCTGCATATAGTAGTGTACTGAGGGAAATACAATGTTCTGTAAAAGTCCCAACTTTTTTCTCGGTGTCAGTCAGCAGCACTCAAGACTCTTGGAACAAGGTGAATGATATTTGGCTTTTAAAAATCAGGAAGCAGGGGTCAATATATGCAAGTAAAATTATTACTGATAATAGTACGCACCTATGTATGTCTTTCCCCAAGTAAATAAATACAACTGCTCCTAATACTATTGTAGTGCAGGCATCCAAGCCATCCTCAGAATCCTGTAGGGAAGGCTGAAGACCGTATGAGACATTATGCATAATATTACGAACACACAATTATATATAACAGGGTGATTCCCCCAATGACAATTCCAATCGGTTGGGTAGGACAGGGCACATTAGAGTAAATAAGTATCTTGTTGACAACATTTCCGACAAATATTTGATGAGGAGATAAGGAATTCACAAGGACATACATACTCCTTGAAATTAAATACCAGTCGTTGAAGTCTCAGAAAATATTTAAAGTTTTTTTTCTGTCACCGTCGTCGTTGTTGTCATTCCCCGAGATTATGGGAATGCAAAGTGTTAAGAATTTATTCGGTCTCTCCTCCAACATACCTCTCAGGAATCAATATACCGCTACTTAAAGTCTTGTACTCACATAGAGAGAGATGGAAAAATCAACATGTCATTTTCCCCAGTGAACTAACAGGTTGTCGAACACGAGAGAGCACTATCTTATCCCCAAGGTACCTGGCATGACGGATGAATTCCATTATCCGATTATTGATTGGGAAACCTTTCTCGTAGCAGCCTGACCGATTAATGAGCTCAAATTAAAACTGACTCGGCTCCGTCTTCCCGACCCCTCCAGTATATATATATATATAGATATTTACAGGTAATTTACAAAATACTAACCATAGGTAAACATCCTTAGGATTACTAATGCAGGGAGAGTCCTGCCGGGATCAAAGTATTTAATATTTATGAGGCTTACTGTACTCCAGCAAAAATCATGGGAATTCGCAGGGATGTTAGCATGCAAAAAAGTCCCCACTTTTCCTCTTGGAAAGTCATTGGAATTAAAAGTTTTCCTCTCTTTTTGCAACTGAGGGGGGGGGGGAAGATATCAAGCCAAAGGTAACATTACTTTTATTGATGGTTCCTCCTATGTATTTTTCTCCCAACAGATACACCTCTAGCCCGTACATACTCAGCTCACCATGGGACATACCTACATATACCTATAGTCGTCGTAGCTTGAGCAAGACTTTATAGTATCTAGATATATTCGCACGACGGAACTCTACGGACGGTCGTCTCGGCAGCTGTTTCCCCATCAATAATGACATAATCAAGAAGAAAAGAAGTGAAAAACGTGGAGGGACCGAGGGAAATATAATTTAGTTATCTATCAAAAAGTAGACAGCTAGGCAAGTGGATACACACAAACGACTCAATCCCGTATGGTATCCATTAAAGTACAAGCACTTTTTATATTCCTGAGAGCTCACAATTGTTTCTACTCGAGACAGTCAGTCCTGCGTAATATTCCTCCACAGAGCTCTCATTACAATGACGACTGATAAGGTGTGAAATCTCTCTTGACCGAGCACATGCAATAATCGGTAATGGTGGAAAAACACGTAGGTTCAACAGTGTGTGTGTACACACTCATTTAATAATTATGTACACACTGAGCTCCGTTCACTACTCCATGGATGCGTTAGCTGCTAACCAATTGTATACATATAAATATAAATGTTGTCCGAAGAGTCAGTCGCCGCCCTGTCCCCTATCTTCGACAGGATCTTCGCACTTTATGCATACCAGCAAACTTACACATAAATAAATAATCATATCATTACCATTCCTTGTGCAAATCCTGATGTACATAGATACTTTTGCTCCTCCGAACCCTCCATTGTTTACTTATGGAATTATCATAAATGCAAACTTTTTTTGAATGTATGCCCAGCCTTTGCAACTAACTTGCTTGGGATTGTCTTCAGACCAAAAGTCTGTAGATTTTTGCAGTGTGAATTTCCCTTGTGTACAAATAAAATGCATTATGTACACTGTATACACCTATAAGCTTAGTCCACTTGCTCTATGACAGGACTCCTTGTATACCCCCAAAATGTGACGACTGTCTCCTAGCTCCCATCATAAAATAACATTGTTGTAAATGGTACTGTGCTCCAATGTTTTTTGTCCGTGAAGGAAAATTTCCCTTGTCAGAGGTTATCTTACAAGGAGAGCCCACTGTATGTAAACAGCAGGTAGTAAATCAAATACGTGAACCCACAGCATCTCTTGTGTACACAACACATGAAGATATATACATAGATATAAACACATTGCCCAAGCCGCATATATGCACTCAAAGAGAATCAGACAAATACATTTTCCAGACACTATTCCCTGTCCATCATATATGCATGGGGGCTCGGTCCCGCTTAAGATACAGAACTGAACTGCTCAAGTGACAGAGGAACATGGGAAATGTGTGTACACAGGGAAGACGGCCAGAGCCTCATATTTATGAAGATGGACTCTCTGTCTCTACACCGAGATAATCATAAGCAGTTCGGAAATATGTACGTGACGGCCTGAGTGATGAGAGAATAAGTCGAAACCACACAATCTTCTGGGATAATCTCACAAAATAATTTCAAATGGTGGGAACGTCGTATCAATTAGGTGAAACCGCGGGGAGAACAATAACGGAGAATATCGCACGCCAAAATCCAAATGAGCACGCACACCGAGACTGCAGCAGAATAGAGAGGGGTGAGGAGATGGAATCGTACTACGACCATTATTACACACACACACACACTAAACAATCCACACATTATTACAGTTTACGTTGGAGAGAGAATTGGGCTCTAGCTTACCGTTAACTTGTTGAGGATCTGCGTGGTTCCACACCGGTAAAAGTCTTTTAGAGCCAGGCGGAATTGAAGGTGAGACTCCTCAATGTACTCTGGTCGACACGACGCATCTATAGTTATAATTGCATCAAAGAATAGCAAACATTTTAGACAGATTTACTCACGGGATTAATTTCTTCTTATCCTACCTCTTATTTCCCCCACCTCTTACAAAATAGTAGCTAGAAATCTCCATCCCTCTGCACTCTCTAGTAGAGCCCTTCATACGCCCAGAGTCATTACAAATGAGCATTACTACATACCTAATCAGCTCCTACGGAAATTTTCATTCATATAAGTAAATTTACACAGGATGAAACGAAAAAAAAAACATGATGAGTTGTAATTTCTCAATAAACTACATGAAACTTCCAAGTCCTGACGAGTATAGTTCAAAATTCTACATGAGAATTTACAACCCAAAGTTCTGACAGCCATTTAGTACCATATCCGCGACCTGTACTTACACAATTCTGTAGACTGTACTGGACTGTCATACACAATGGGAACTTATATGTAGGCTGATTTTATTGGGTCATAGTTGTCTACAGAAAAAAATATTAATCCTTCGTACACCGACTCCTTGGCAGGAAATGTTGCGGGGTCTAATGAGCCCTCGGGTTAGTTCTCATTTCAATCACAGTCATAACAATAAGTGTTACTTCGTTAAATAGTAATCAAGGTGGGATTATCAATGGTAAATTAATAACAAAAGTACGGAGTCCGCACACAGTCATTTAACCCTCCAACCATTGACTCAGAGCTAATAACAATATTGTACCATTAATTATACGGAAGGTCTCCCTAGCTATACACACATGATATTACAGTAGGAGGGATTGGAGAGGGAAAAAATGGTGAAAAAAACTCTGCGGTCTTGGTTTGTATATATTTATTCCTAATGATTTATTTTCCATTGTCCTTGTTTGTACTCACACACACTCACACACTCACACACACTCACATATACACACGTGAGGATAAAATCTACAAAAATTATAACCGTACTGACATGTCTTCAAAACTGACTTCTCCTGCCTTTTTTATGCACATATAAGTACCCCTCAACACTATACTCACGGCCCCAGTAATTGTATATCTGTGAGCACACATAGCCTCCCCCCATGTGATTGAGATGAAGGGAATAAGACAAAGCGGAGAAGACATGACGAATGAAATTATTTACGGTCCAATTCCCTCTCGTCTTACCCCCGCAAAATTACATAAACACAAAAATCCCACAACTGACCAAATCATGGTCTGTTCCACTGCCATACAGTGTTTAATGTGTAGTCAAAACTTTGGACTCAAAAGGAGAATTCCACACTAAATTCCCAATAAACATCAACAATTTTCTCTGACAGTGCCATAAGCTGTGGCTGTATGGGATTGTGATCACATCTCTCCTCTGTCGCTTTCAGGGAAAGAAGAAATTACTCAGGAAAAAATTATGAATGACAGGAGATATAGGGAAGTCAGGAGATACGAACGTAACTACAGACTGTACAGTCAGCAAGAGCCAGCTGAATAGAATTATTGACCGGGTCAGTTATGATTACAGATTAGACAGACTGCAAATCATTCCTTGAGATTTTGTTTCCTCAGAAAAAAATCTCCACCTTTAGGGCTCCATGAAGGTTGATTATTTTCAACGTGTAATTTGATACTGCTGGACATTCCTATCCTTCTCTCATACGAGAGTTTCTCTGGTAAAGTTCTTGGGATAAATTATTCTTCCTGTAATCTCTGCATTGGATTTTGGCAGGGAATCCTTGGACATGCAAATGTGACCGGTATCTAGAGACGTATCGTGGACTGTAAGGAATGAGTCATTTGGCATCATCCATCTTATCTTATCATGATGGGATCTTCCTCTGCAGTTCTTCATCCCTGCATCCATTACTCCTTCCATCTCACTTCACAAACTGGTGTGAACATGTTGCTTGAGTATCTAACAATACTGCCACAAATATTTATACGTCCACTATCCGAGTATGTGCAGGGACAATGCTAAGCACACACTTGTAATTACCAACTTTAACTACAGATTAGGAGGGCAGCGGCTAAATACATTACAGTTTTACGAGAGTCATAGTAATTGTACAATTTGAGGCCTCCACTAACTCATACATGCTTGATTTTTGGAACGTATTTACACATTTTATGTAGGTATACCCCTCTGTATCTTGAGTATCTTGGCATAAGGGAGCATTGGAGAGATGGGCAATTTCGTACTTTACAATGACTGCATCTCATGGCTCAAGTTTTCTTACAGATTATAATTATTTTTGTGGGAGTACTGTAACCGTAGGAGAAAAACCTACCTCCCAAGAGCTTTGAAAGTAACGTGCAAAATTTAGTAACCATAATATAGAACGCTCAGATTTCAACAGTCATTTACTTTTAGTAACTCGAAGTCTTACCCACTGCTTTTATTTTAGTTAACAATGTAAACACAACTGTTCCTTGAGGGGCTAGCGTAGCAAATCTTAGTATTTAATTTTAGTGTCTACAACTATGTATGTATATATCCTGACTTCGGGGTTCTGTATGAAACAAGGAACACACGGTACTGCTTGTATTTACTCTCCTCATTTACTTCCACGCACTCCTTTAAAGTCATTGCTGGGAGTCATTGTAGAGAAAATTGTAGTGGAGGTTTTTAGGGGATTTTTTTTCCTCATGTGGAAATCCTACTACTATTCCATAAACAGTAACATACATTCCAATGTACCGTGGATTTTAGCATGAAACGTTACAAGACACTGCTTTGCGTTACTTTCCACAGGAATACCGTGTCTCTGAGAGTGTGTCTCTGTGTGTGGAGAAGATTCCACATCAAAAACAGAGCCAGGAACTTGCTAACAGGAAGGACTCAATTTGTATGATACATCATACGGAAGTATGTATCTGTTTATAATTTGTCCTTTACTCCTCGTTGGGACTCAAGCACACAATCAAAAAGTAAACGTACCGTTTTCACTGCTGTTGTTGTTTACTTGTTACTAAACATTACACAGAGGAATTTTTTCTTATTTTTTTTTTTTTTGTAAAACAGAATTACTCAGAAAGTCACATGGCCATTGCAACGGCACCAGTCTTATCCCTCACGCAGAGTTTCATTCAAGCGATAAATTCATGTAGAAATTAAGACCTCAGGAAAATCAAAGAGGAAAAAAAATCCCAGAACGGAAAGTCCCATTGTCTTTTTCGGCTTGAAACTCATATTCATACTTACTTATCTATGTAGATGCCTATACCTCACGTAATTTCTGTGAGTGACTTTATCAAAGCTAATATATAAATTTGTCGTTGTTTTTTTATTTCACTCAACTGTACATACACATACGTGGACTGTTCTCTCTGAGACACTCTCAATTACCAAGGCACACGCAAGATATGAATAAATGTCAATTGCAAATTGTCTGGACTTTTGCCCACATAGTATGTACATTGTCTACGGGTTCTCTTCCCATTTGAATTAACAAATTGGAAGGAGCAGGGAACTGGGAGTAATTATTATATTGTGAAGGTCAATGGTCATTCCTATTACTGTGGAATTGTCTCAGTTATAAATGCATTCTGCCTCCCTCCAGTTATTCCCACTTTGATCTTGCATTTACAAACCCTGTGCTAAAATCCTACGTGGTGCTGAACTTGGCAGGGATACTGTATTTCCAAGACGACACAGTGCACTCTCTCTATAAGAGCACCCCTAGGAAAATATTGACCCTTAGAACAGACTCATACATACATAGGAGGATCTTCGTCATGAGGAAATAAATTAAAACTGTGGTAAAGGAGAACGTGTTCAAATAATTTTACCCCTACGGAACAAATTCCCTCATAGGAGGATCTCATAGTGCAGGGAGAGTAAACTCTTACAATATTCCTCTTGCTATATAAACTGGCACTTTGAACCAACAGCAAAAACTAGTAGATCTTAAATAACAACTTTATGCCTACCCACCGCAGAAAATTACTCTTTTCATTTGAATTCATGAATACTCTGTAACCCCGCATTATGACGAAGCTATCAGTATGTGTCTATCATGTGTGCATATGAATAATAAAATATTACAACATTCCCTACAAAGGATAACTGAGATTTCATAATACAAATCTGGGAATTCTACTTACGAATGCAAAGGGAAATTGAATATTCCAGGGGTATTAGTCAATGTTCTCATTTAAAATACATTATATATGCCTTTCGGAAAAAAAATCCCTAAATCGTTTTTAAAAGTCAACAATCTAAATTACTAAACTGGAATTTCGGGAACTGCTTCCTATAATCCTCATGTTTCTCCCCCTGTCTTTCACAGAGAGACGTAAGTGATACTCTCGTTCTTGGATGGTAATCTTCTGGTAGGATCTCAACTCGATTAAAAACCTTTGATGGAGTGTGCATGTAGGTTCAGCGACGGGTAATTTATACCCCAATGTGGAAATCTTATATTAAATCAGAATCTAGAGGCAATCTCTTGGATTTTACAGTAACGTTCCACAAAACTGACTCCAAAATTCCTGCCAAACGTGATCATCGGGGGAATGTAGGAAGATGAGGCTATGTATGTGTATCTCTAGGGAAAGAATCATTCAAATAATTGCTAAATATAAGGAGTTCCCATTATATCCCCCTATATAGGGCCTGATAGACTTTAAATAATTAATACAGTTTTTCTTCGCTTGCTATTATTATTAATAAGCTTCAGACTCATGGGCTCACTCCTAATCAGAAGCAAGTGTTAAGTCAGTGTTAATTACATTGGACGTCCAAGGAGAAGGAAGTCAGTAATTAAGGTGGGGATGGGAGTAACTGGCCTTAAAGCTTTAATTGACTGGGGTAATTTGCATGGGTTATGGTTCCCTGCATATCCATGTACCTACCTATACGGTAGATATACTGCCTATAGTAGACTCTGTAATGCTCATCACTACTCTGCAACAAACTGCTGACAAAGACAAAATAGATGATTGTACTCATAAACTTGAACATAAGCTCCTAACTTGTTCAGTATGCAAAACCCTCATTTGTACATATACAAAAAACATGACAAAAATTGAAACCCATTTATATTCAACTAATACTTTCATTTTTTAATCCCCCTTGAATAATACTCTTCTAAGCTCTTGATTTCAATGAGCAATTAAAAACGATGACAAGAATCCAACCACCGTGATTGCTCAACAACCCCCCAACAATTTGTAGGAAATACTTTAGAAAAAAGGAAAAGTGAGGCATACCAGGATAGTTCTTTAGTCCTTGGAGATGTGCTCCGATGATCTGATTCGTTCCTGTGATATCCACCCGCATTTCATCATCCTCACAGGCAATCCTCGTTGAGACTGAAAGGAATCAAACAAGTAAAAGTTCAAAGAACAGATTAAAATCCATTGGGAAAAACAAACAGGACATCAAATAAGCATGTTGTAGGATATTACAAAAGCCAGATGCGCTTTCCTATTAAAAACTGTACTAATCTCATTATCTTCCCTAATAGAAAATCCATCGGGAGGGGAAATCTCCAGGATCCATCAAGTACGTAAGAGTATATAGGTAGTAGGTATCTACGCAGTAAATTAAATAGAGGTAAATAATGTTCCGTCTTGTAATATCCAAGTCAAAATCTCCTGTATAGACAAAGGTTCAAAGAGATTCCTCTTCAAGATAGACCCGGTGTCTCATGTAATTCCGTAATTCGTAGAAAGCCCATAAAAAATATTTTTCATTCAAGGAAAAATTACATATACTTATGTCGGGATTCATATATGCTAATAACTATATCCTCTCTCTCTCTCTCTCTCTGCCCTTGTCTTCAGATTCTAAATTGCTTTATTTAACATGTAAACATTTTGTTACAGCTAATATGCCCTGATACGTCAGGGCATTATGTGCAGGGCATAAAGATAGTGTGTGTGTGTATAGTGTAGGTTCATACGTATGTATGTATTTGCATGTACGCAGATCCACACACACACAATGTACTACTGTAGGACTCTCGACTCATACTTGGGGGTTCTACAGGTTAAAGTTATGGTGCAAGTTTTATGACTTTTACTACCTATACTCTTGAACAGGACTCATCATCATCAAGTGAATTTTTATCAGTGGAGGATCGACAGAGTTTAACCGCAACATTTCCTTTGTAATACTCAGATAATACCCTCCCTACGTCTCTGCCGTAGTCATTGGGTTGGAGCGATGACAATACCACTAGACTACTGTACACTTTTATCTATTTCTCATTTCCTTGCCAAAATGCATCGGGCTGAACCTGCGTTACTCTTAACGAGGTTTCAATGGAACTAACGCACTTTCAACAACAACTCCATCATCGAGTGTACCATAAGGAACGTTGCTTTCCTATATCTATAGATACTCAACCCTCCTAGTTACTTTTAGATTTCTATCTCGGAGAGCCTACGGAGAGTAGATACATATAATATACGCAATGTATATCTCACTACACAAGCCATGCACAGAATGTCTTGTACAGACACAGACCATAAATACGTACATGTCGCCTAACAATGTTCAAATACTCTATATATATAGATATATATAATTATATATATATATATGTATATATAGATATATACATATATTAACAAGACACATTACTATCAAGTTTTGAACCCCAGCCCTATGTTTTCTCTCAACTTTACCGTAGGATTTTATAAGTTCGTTTCCTTTCTTCGAAACTCCTTATGAGCTGAATGGTGCACACCTGAGGTTACCAAAGAAAGATTGTTAACTGATGGAACTTG
This sequence comes from Allacma fusca, assembly GCA_947179485.1. Lineage (NCBI taxonomy): Eukaryota > Metazoa > Arthropoda > Collembola > Symphypleona > Sminthuridae > Allacma > Allacma fusca. Next base: position 46,257,469 of record OX359248.1, read on the forward strand.
GAAAAAGTACGGCGTAACTTACAGGAATTATGTATCACCAGACGTAATGACTCGGGCAGAACATTTAAAAACTTATGGAGGGTTCCCATTACATGTACACCTCCTTTTGAAAAATACTATACGGAAGACTGTTAAAACGGTGAAAAAATTGTAATGGAAATACGATGACAAATGTAATTTATGACTGGAGGGATCAAACCTTGAGTATACCAGTTTCAAGCCTCATTAATGTATATATCTATTCCCTTTGCAGATTTTTTTTTCTTCCAAATAATGAATCCTCCACAACTTACCCTTTTTACGAAGATACTTTTATTATAGTTACTATGTACCTTACAAATTACAAAACTCCACTTTGGAAATAGCACCTGAAGAGAGGAACATCAGGGTGTTTTATCCGTCATACATTCAAAGGCTTTTAATTAATGAAGTTCCCATAACTCCAACAATAAAGTGTCACTGCCCATGAGACTTCACGGTGATATAATAAAGAGGAAAATGTCAAGAGTGACTTTGGCATTCATTGACTTGACTCATTATTTTTTTGCAACTTTTTGACACTCTCTTCAAAATTACCTGAGATAAACTTTTCCGTGATAAGATTCTATTAAGGAGACATTTACTAACGACAGGGAGGCATACAGAAGGGACTTTTTTTTTGAAGGGGTATTCATATTCTAAATTATTGTCATCTGTCAATGATACTTCTCGTGAAGTCACTTCATTAAAAGGCACATATAGTGAGACCCATTAGAAAAAGGGAAAAGACGCAAGTAGATTTTTTTGCTTGCGCTTAAAGCATGGGATGCACACATAATTACGTACAATACTTACGGAGCTTCCCAATTGTATATGTATATAAGTATCTATAAGTAATTTATATGGAGGGTATGTAGCAACTTAGGCATATGTCCATAAATGTACCTCGACTACCGGTCTGAAATAGAATGATAAATTAGGATACAGTGACTTACCCATTTGCTATTCATGCTCAAGTAAGATTGGAAGACAGAGGCACACACGACACTCATAAGACAATTCATAAGCATCTTGTGAAGTAGCCACCCATCTAATCCCATGCATACTGACCAAAAGTAAGAGACAACAATGTTCAATTCAGACTTCCCTGTCAACCTTGTCCACTGATTATGAGCAGGGAGTATATATATGTATATGAGCAATGATGAATGAAATACATGTGTCAGTTTCCCCATACAAAAGCCCAGGGATAAATAACACTCATCTCAAGTCCCTTCACATATCAGCTACATACATACAATACAATGTTCGTTCCTTTCTCTGAGTACAGCGTCAGCATGACTGACCTAGTTTCGACTGATGTTCTCCTCAAGTCTAATTTACATTTCAATGCTAAATATATTGAAATCCGGGTTGTCACATCCACTAATAAAATAAAAAGGTTGAGTATGACATGAGGTTTAGATTTGAAAGAAACACCCCAAAGCTGCATTAATTACCTTACGTCAACCCATACACACCTTCCTTCCGTCATCCCTACGCGGAGGAGAACAACAAAAGGTATTTTAAAAACTGACAATAATAAACACAAGGTAAATCCTCAATGCAAGCATAAATCTTCAATGTTAGGCATTGTTTGGGAAGCACCCAGTCCACTAATCAGAATTAGGATGGGTGAGTGAGTGAGTGAGGACTGAATGGAAAACACATATGACATATGTGTAATATAAACTATTACTCCTGTTATTGTTACTGTTCTTTCTTGTGCAGGGAGTGAAACAATATAGGTACTGTCCCAGTCATAACATTACTCGTTCTGTTAATTCTGTACAATTTTCAGGTGTATGGATTATTATAAGACCCGACCGTTACAAGTACATAATTTCTAAGGAGCAAATCTGAGTTAGTGTAATCCAAGGGATGCTACCACCAATGACACCAAACATTTAAAAAAAAAGGTATGAATTGCAAGTATCTTGTATAATAATCTCATTGTTGTGGCACTGACAAGCTTGAGACCATAGAACCAACAACATGTGCTTCTGTGTAGGATCCATCCCAGAAGTAGTAATAATAAGGCACACCTTCTTCTTCTTCCATCCAGCCTAATAGCTATTTTCAAAGTTTTTGAGACGACAACTTATAAGTATGCACAGGAGGGACGTCCCAGCTCAATCATATCCTACGTAAGACACAGATGAACGTCCTTACATTTGCTCTTCGTGTGTCGTCACTTGATATTTAGATTCTACTTCTTCTGGATGACGTCCTGTGTTGTTATTATTATTTCCTGACAAAATGACAATTTCCAAGCAAGCACACGACATTTCCAACAACCCAGTATTAAAGGACAATCAAGTGGATGCATGCATACGCACAGCCCATGCTAGTTTCCCATCATCCAGTGGTAACTAACTAAGATGTAATTGAAAGCCGTAAGTACACGCATAGATACTCCTCATTGTTGGATATTGTAGGGAAGCTAGTGACGCTGTCATTTTATCATTAGCTTTGGTTCTAATCTCCGTTAGCCGTTTAGCAAGGCTAAAATTTTCATATTGAACTCCCTCCTGTAGTTGCTAACCTTGGGAGGCTGGCTCTGTATATGTATGTATAAACCATAAATAATTGAATCAGGGATGCATTATTGTCGGTATACTGAACTACTTTTAGGTGGAACCATGATCGTGCGAGGTGACCAGATGACTGACAGAATAGCCCCATTCTGACAATAGCATCAAAGTAGTACGGTCCCAGAGTCCCAATCCTCAACAGAAGAGCCTTCCCTCAAAACCCAGAACCGAAAACTCCCCAATGTAAATCATATTAGCTAAACAGTCACAATCACTCAAATTAATCATTCCAGTGAACAATCAGAAATAAGGACCTTACACAACCTACTAAATGCTAGTAGCTACAACTACAAACATGATTTCCAAGTAGGAAAGAGGGTAACTTAAAATTATTGCTGTGATGTAAGTTTGACGTTTAAGCTACATATCTTCTGCTGAACTGAACTTGACCACTTTGGCTCAACACATTTTTCTGTGGTAACATTTCAGCGGAAAAATTAAGTTGGGCACTTAGGGCTTCAGAAGATTTGTTGAGGCTCCACATTTTTTCTTCCAACTTATTACTCAACAGTTGGGCTACAACTTGAGCTTAGGAGGAGAATATACATATATAGTTGGATGTATAATTATTATAAGGTTAAAAAACATTGTAGTTAAAAATTCTCCAGAGATATCTATTAACTTGAGGACTTTACAGCTTCAAATAGTAAAGGTTACTAAAAGCTACAGAGCTATTTTTTTATGAGACATCCTAAAACAAGTTATGATTTCATCTTTTGAATGGGGGAGAAAATGTAGTACCTGGAGATTGGAAAAAAAAATCTTTTTAATCTGTGGGGATAATTATACTGGTAAATAAATTTGAGTAGTGAGTACAAAGAGAACTTGCACATAATCAGAGGAATATGATTCACGCCTCCACCCCAAGCCAGACCTTGGACTACATGATGACAAGAAAAATACTGAGAGTTGTAAAAGTAGTCAAAAGTGTGAACCCTGCACGCTTAACTCAGAGCAACTATAGGTATACGAAAACCAACATAATCATCTCGGAATATGTTAAGTTGGACGACAAGCGTGTTCCTATTATCTATCTGCCCATAAGTTTACAGCCGTGGAAATTGGAAATACATGTGGTGGGCACAGCTCTAATGATGAAATAGCCGACTACATCCATAACAGTCCACAACGGTGCATTGAGTCTTTATAGTAGGCGAGCGTTTTGGTTCCTTCTTTTTACAACTCTCTCAAGCCTTAAATACGAGAGGCGTCCCATAATCCATGGGATACATAACAGTTGCTGGGAATGAGCCAACCTTCTCTTTAAGTGACATTATTACAACACCCAAAGGTCTCAAGACTTTCCATCCTTCAATATTGTAAGTATGCTTCAACGTCGAGTCAGTTCGTACCAAAGTTAGCACACAGGTATGTTTTTTTTAAAAAAAATAACATATTTTTCACCAAGCTTCATCATCAACTCTCCTTCCCCAACTATCTCATCTCGTCTCACGTCGTCATAAAACAAAACTCGGATTCATCTTTAATGTCCTTTCCTCATTCCTATTCTGAACCTGAAAATTCCATTATTTTGTGGTAACCAGAGAAAATTGCATTTTAAAATTTACCCCATCCCATAAAATTCTATTGATTTACGGACGTGAGGAGGAAATTGTATCATCAATGCATAACTGTTGTCCACCACCAGCAACTGCCCTCACACCCTGACTACTAATGTATCCATGCAGGTCTCCGTGTGCTCACAATAAAATATATATTGTATATTGGAATTCCATAAATGTAAACACAAGACACTAAAATCCTTTAAAGTCAACCAGCAATTTGCGAAATAAAAGCCTCAAGAAATCCTATCATGCAAATAATTTAGCGAGCTATTGCCAAAATTCCATGGTGAGTCATACAACTTGTATTATTTGTATATCCATGTAATTATATGCATATGCATACCCCAAGTAATAATTACAGTCTTGAGAGACACAGAGAGGTGAAGATAATAAAAAACCCACGCGAATCGAAAGTATTTACAATTTAAAACCTCAGGAGGATAATGACATGATCCTTGCATAACTGCAGTGCTGAGTCTATGTAGATACATATGTAGGTATCTACATGAACATATGAAATATAGATAGATACAGATCCTCATATGAAGGAAAAGGAACGGACAGAGAGCAGAGACTCAATCTCAAGCAAAAGAGGCACAGGAAATGCAATTAGATGAATCCTCAAAGGTTCGGTGAGAGGAGCCAGGGAGAGTGTAATAGCAGAAACCAACGAAATGATATCATCTGGTTAATATCTCCTTCCGTAACATTACTTTGTATTAAAAACAACTGGACATGTCATTGTTGTTCATGCAGTTTAAGCAAAATGTTGATAAAAATTGTTAATAACGCTTCCCCCAACTTGTATCGGTCATTTAACCCCAGCATGCTATTACAGAGTCCTCAGATATAGACAGTCAGCTATAAAGTCCATTTATGTCTGGTTCCGAACATTGTCTTTCGTAAGCATCCAAATCATCAGACAGACAGAAACTTATGGGGAGGGAGGGAGAGAGAGAGAGAGAGAGAGAGAGAGAGAGAGAGAGAGAGAGAGAGAGAGAGAGAGAGAGAGAGAGAGAGAGATTTTGAAACGGTGAGAAACATTTAAGTACATAAATAATAAGTACATATTTGAAGCTCCGTAGAAAAATCAGTGTGGATTATTAACCAACCTCAGATTAGGAACAATCAGCCAAACAATAAAGTATTAAAGGAGATAGGATTGGAGATGGTAATAGGAGAGCAGTTCCTATCTCCCCCCAACAATTGTTTAATAGCAACATGTGTAAATTATATTAGGAGGCTCATATGTGCTTGAAGATTTGGAAATTTGCAGGATGATAAAAGTTGATACACCTGCAAGAGTATGTCTATGTATTTCCTAAGATTTGAGCCGGCCAAGGATCGTAGCAATTACATGTTGATACGATCCAAGTGAGATGACTGAGAAGAGCCATCAAATGAGGGATATAGTGCAGACGGCACCTGTTGTGCCTGCAGAAATCTCAAAAAATATTTATATATGAAATGAATTCCCATTAATTTACGCACAGTCCCAACGCATTCGCTCCTGAACACGGACCTATGAGTCTGTACTATCTACTGTACCTACATGGTTGGGGGAAGATAAAAACATGAAATTATTTTCACTCCTCAAGAGATTTACAGAGTTGCCATTGACTTGTGTGTATGGGTTTAATTCCGGAGAGACTTCCTCCCGCAGCTTTCCCACCTTATGACGGGTGAGGGTATAAATATATGCATGTTTGAGTTTGAGGGTAACAACACACAGATGCCATGATGAACTTATGACTACCTTGACTAAATCCACGTACAACAACACAGTTGTGCATACTTTGTCAAGAGTGAAATTGTAAAACAACAATATCAGGCATCTTTCCTACATCCTATGTAGACTCCGACACTCTACAGTATATCTATATAGTACTATGTATCAAAATAAGTTACGGGGGAGTTAGCTTTTTTTGCAGTTTTTCTCCTCCAAGATTACTACTCCTTAAAAGTTGTGATAGTTGCTGTGTAGTTTCAAACATGAAACACTATTATTACAAAGGTGATGTTACAAGGCATGCCCTCAAACTGTTACCCAAAGTATATACACAGTGCCAAAGATTACTGGGATAGACAAATCCCTTGAACAGGAAACAAACGTCATGTGAGTCGGATCTCTCGACAATAACTTCGAGCTTCTTCAACTTCCTGATCCGCTCTGTTGATGGTGCATTCCAGTAGCCTCACAACTTCATACTTGATACATGCGAGCACGTACCAGACTCTCTCTCTCTCTCTCTCTCTCTCTCTCTCTCTCTCTCCCTCCCTCCCTCATCCAACAATATAGTATAGTCTTACACACTTTGACCAAATCTAGCCTCACTCCTGTATTTAATACCTTTTACCAGAATTTACTGCATATTTACTTACACTCCTGTATGTATGTACTTATATCTATACCCAGGAGACACAGATACTTACTATTTTTTTCCCTGTCTCTAAAAACTACCTGCTCCCAAGAACTTACTCAAGAGAATAATAAATGTATTCCTGGTTAACCAGATTTAACCTCACCATCCCTTTCGTTTAAGGTCTGATTTATTGCTTTATGAATGCACCTCTGCTGTAATTGGTGTCAGACTTCTGTCTCTTCTCCTCGTTACAAATCCAACTGTTCTGGGAGCAATGGAGGCTTTCAAAGCTGTAAACTTTGCAAATTTCCTTGTTTAAATGCATGTGCCAAGTAGGTTTGAAATTGACGTTCCATTTTTTTCCCTACTGAGCCATTCCCACATAGTCCCAGTATAGGGACAAAAAAATCAATTCCATTTCACTCCTTGACTCCCGAGCAGATGCTAAATATGGATACTAATCAGACCCTCCAACGTCTATGAAATATTCTCAGAATAATGGATTAGCTAAAGTACAATAATACCTTGTAGTCATGTACTCCTTCGTAGAAAATCCTATGAGTAATTGAGTGTAGGCAACAAATTCTCGATTGCGAATCATTCCAGATGAAGTAGATATGTATTCTACTTACGAAGGGGGAAGCCAATTCGTACAATCTTCCAGATTTTTTTCTATTTAACTTTCTAGGAAAAAAAATCTTGACTCATAGCATTATTTTAAACCATGACTTAAACTAATGATGACATCGGTCCCTGATAGATCACAATGGAATAGAGAACGGTGTCCGTCAGGGTTTGCTATTAGTTAGCATGACATCCAAACATTTCCCTTCCACATCCCATGATGAGTCGGACCCGCATGATCTCTTGGAAACTGAGCAAGTGTCTTCAGTACTTTCTGAGACTATTACTGGGAAGAGTGTGGGCTTGAGGGAGGAAAAGTGCATATAAGATGCGTGAATTACCAAGTCCCCGAATGCGTTCCCAGTGTCCACAACAGGTGTAATGGGACGGGATGGAGGAAAAACTGATGTCCTCAGGGAAGGGATTGATATCAATTGCATGAGTAGTCACCATAATTCAGGAGAGTCATCACGTTTGTTTTGAAATCAAAACGGTATGGAGGAAATCAAATTATATTTCTCTTTCTCATAGAATGGGCTCTGAGAGTCAGACTGGATGGAACCCCTAATGAAAACAACTAACCGTAAAGGAAAATACCTGTGAGACATGGAAAGCTAAACCTTCCCCTGAGCAGCACGCAGATTTGATGTAAAGGATTAAAACAAGTAAAAGTAAACTGTACATTTAATTAAAACCTATACATTACGGACCAGACTACGGAAAAATCCTCCCAACGGTTGAGCATCCCAGGGCTCCCAATGAGACAAAGCTTATTACACCTCAATTTGAGACCGTCCTTTGGAAATGAGAACTTGAGGGAAGTTGTGCAATGAATGAAAGTCATAATATTAAAAGGGAATAAAAGTTAGAGCGTTTATTGTTACACTTTGAAATGAGGAGCTGGTCCTGCGAAACTCCTCTGCTGCTCTCCTTACATATGTACATATGTGCTTATCCCATAGGTACATAATAATCAAGAAGACCAACAATGCCATTCAAATCCTATAATTCCCTATGATTATCTGTCTCCTTCCCAACTCACGTCTGAACAATGTTCCACCGAATATTCTCACAAAGGGAAGAATCACACGTATGTATGTACATACATACATAGTCCCCACAATCAAAGCCCTGCAGAAATTTTAATGAGCACCCTCCAGCCCCAAACCTCTCACTACACTGTAATGGATACGTTATGATAGTCTGTATGAGTAAACATTTATGAGTCCTGAAATTACCAGAGATATTTGGTAATGTGATGCACAGTGCATACAAAGTATCCACCCATAAAGAAAACATACAATACCAGAGGGTACCTTCACAAATAAATATAAAAAAAGGCTAATACAATTAAGCCTTTATGTTATTTGCGTCCTTCAATTCAATCCCCTGGGAATCAGCCCCAATGCCCGTTCTACTAACCTCGAATTACTCACAGGAATTAAGTGTCATCTCTCTCATAGGACTTATGCACACACAATTATTAAATACAATATTTATTGAGAACACGGTCATCGAATCCTACAATTATTTTTTTAAAAAATTTCTATACGAAACACAAAGCTTCAAGTTCCTCAGGATCCCTAAAAGCCCAAGAACGAGGGGGGATAATTTCGAGGAAATTAAAAGAATGCAAGGGTTATGCAATTAAATGCATTTTACAATAACACTGTAATGAAAGAGTTGTGTAAGTTGTCTTGGATTTTGACCGCTGGCAGCCAACAAAACAGTTATGATTTATTATTCAATTTAATTCTTTCCACACGTTTTTCCTGGTCTAAACGTTTCAGCAGTTCCATTATTTATTCAATGGCAAGGAACATTTATATGATACAACCACACACATACACAAAAACAAGGAATTGAACGAGAAAAACAATATTGTGTGGCGGAAGGGAGTACTCTATAGAATCAAAGCTTTTAATATTATTTTGAAGTAGTAAAAAAAAAGTAAAATAATTCTGTGATTCACTCGAGGAAAAACTGACACTCGGTGGGCTGAGTTTTACTTTCCCGGCCACAAAAATACCTACCACCAACCTACCACCAACCTACCACCAACCTACCACCAACCTACCACCAACCTACCACCAACCTACCACCAACCTACCACAAAGCCTAGATCCGTTGGTGGTAGGTTATGGGGGTAAGGAATTGGTACCCAGAGTATGGCGGCAGGGTATGGTGGTAGAGTCAATAGGCAGGGTATGTTGGTAGGGTAAGTTGGTAGGGAACGTTGATAGGGTATGCTGGAAGGGTACGGTGGTAAGGTACGTTGGTAGGGTATGTTGGTAGGGTATGTTGGAAGGGTACGGTGGTAGGGTATGTTTGTAGTTTATGTTGGTAGGGGATGTTGGTTGGGCACGTTGGTATGGTAGGGTGGTAGGTGGTAGGTTTTGGTGGTAGGTTGGTGGTAGGCTGGTGGTAGGTTGGTGGTAGGTTGGTGGTAGGTTGGTGGTAGGTTGGTGGTAGGTTGGTGGTAGGTTGTGGTGGTAGGTTGGTGGTAGGTTGTGGTGGTAGGTTGGTGGTAGGTTGGTGGTAGGTTGGTGGTAGGTTGGTGGTAGGTTGGTGGTAGGTTAGTGGTAGGTGGTAGTTTGGTGGTAGGTTGGTGGAAATGACATATGTATTATAGTGTTTCTTTATGAGGTGGTAGGTTGGTGGTAGGTAGTTTTGTGGCCGGGAAAGTAAAACTCAGCCCACTCGGTGTCCACAAAAACTTTAGCATTTATCAAATCAAGCTCATCTTGCCCACAGTAAAGTTAACCTCACACATTTGACTCCTTTCAATGCTGCATTATAATTTCTCAAGGCACATCTTCCTCTATAAAAGAGTAAAAGGTATAGTATGAGAAGACATAAGGAATAGAAAGAGGGAAAAAATAATTGAGCAAAAAAAAAGAAGAGATTCTTTGTACAACAAATATTTGAAAATCCTATGAACCCAGACCTGAAAAGAAATTACCCGCTATTTCTTTGAGCATATATAGATACTACTAGGGATGGGATGAGAGAGTGAATTTGAATAATGAATTTATTATCCATAAATATTCCCTTGGAAGGAAAACTCTCTCTCTAAGACGGGATTCTTCGAAAATGTTTAGCATGCTCTTTCAGCCCCGTAATCACCATGGAAAACCTTAAGAAACCCAGAGTTCAAAAACCACACAGTATATTAACTATAGATGTATCCCCTACTTCATATGTATATATATTTGAAGAGCAAAGTCCCTTCCATCCCTGTCAATGGGTATACACACTCAAGTCTATATCTAGATTTGCATTTGACATTTGACGTTGATATTTTGATTTACACTTCCCTTCCGCCTCAATATACGAAACCTTGATACTGAGAAGAAGCTTGTAAGTATACTTGTGTAGTATTGTACATATAGTACGTTTTTTTTCAAGTAGAATACTACAACCCTTCATTACATGCATTTCAATTGAAATCTTGGTAGGGATTTTAATCCAAGACGAATCTGACCAACCAACTAAATCTAAGAGAAAAGCTACTACAACTTTACAGAGCCGAAAGGAGAATCTAATACAATGTGACAGAAAGCAACAAAGCGGAAAAGATGCCGAATTATCTATACCTATAGGACTTTTAACATCCACAACAACAACAGGCCGGAGACGACGAGCCTTTCCCAATCCCCACAATTTTTAAGTACACAGAGACTCAGAGATTCCACAAGTGTTGGAATTGTTCTCTACAATGTACATACTTACACATGCCAGAGCATGTGTATAAGTACATACATGCCAGAGTCTTCACAAGTGTCTCTGATTTTTTTGATGTGATAATAAAAAAATAGGTTTATATTTACATACATAAAAAATCCAGAGACACTATCCTATGCATTGCTTAATATCCAGTCTGAGTGTATTTTTTCCCTACGCATTTGAATATACACATACCCTGTTTGAGGTGAGTTGGACGTGTGTTGAGCGTAACAGACTCATCAGGCAGTCCCCACTATTGGTTACCCTAGTAGCAATTTGTTACCAATATACGGTCATATAATAGTATAAAAATCACCGTAAAAAGTTTTCGTAACTATTCTGTAAATATTACGATGCATGTCACCGACAATGCAGATTATCGTGGCATAGTAAACATGATTCGTAAGTATTTAGTAAATATTACGATGAATGTCACTAACAATACAGATTTGTGCGGCATTGCAAAAATCATTCGTAATTTATCCGTAAATGTCACGATGAGTGTCACCATAAATGCAGATGCTTGTATATATTGCACAAATCATAGTAAAAATTCGTAATTTATACGTTGACAATCACCAAGCGACAACTGCTTGGTTTTTGCAAATAATCTTTAAAAAGTTTACAAATATTTTGTGATTGTTGCGTGAACCCAATGTATTGACACATAAGCGACTAGAAACCAAATAAACTCTATTGCATGCACTAATGCCTTAACTAAAAATGTATGGCAATAAATGTATGGCGCGAAAGACAAGGAATCTTAAGTATTAGTCAAAGAATTTATTCTGGTGACAGCCTATAATAATTGCAAAGACAATGTAGAATATGTTGAAGACTTTGTTCATATTTGAGGCCCACATAGGAAATAATTAATCCGTCTCATATTCAGACTCATCAGAAGTAAAAAAATAATTCCACTTTCCATTCACATCAGTGACTATGTATTCGTGTAGAACCTCCTTGATACTCTTTCCAGTGCCTCGTCGACCTTTTCTTTTACCAAACGTCTCTAGTACTGCACCTAAAATAATTAACTAACAATAAGTGCCTAATATTGATTCAATTGAAAATCTGACAGGGAAACTACAAGTTGGATGTATGGTGAACTTACATTTCAATGCATAATATACGGTGTGAGGAACACACGATTTTCCTGAGTGCCAGTTACTCGCCCAAGAACTTAATTTTTCTTCCGTAAATGCCGCTACGAGTAAATTCTGAACCAACTCTTTGACATTTTTAGAATTAGCACAAATTTCGGAATAAATGTCTATGGGAATGTAAAACTTTCGTTTTATACGACGTGCCATGTTTGTGAAGGAAAATACGAACACAAACGAAGCGTTCATGAACACCGAGCACAATTCAAAAGAAAATGCAAAAAGATTAGAGCTTCCTGGCTGAATGCAGATACATTGACAAATCAGATCGCTGAATTCAGAATTTACGTGATGTTTCAATACAGTGCAAGACATTTTCGTAGATTGACATCTGAAGCTTCCAAGCAGAATTTAATACTTCTAGAAAATGACAACTCTCTTGATCCAGATCAAGAGAGTGAAGAAGTTACAAGCAACATTTCTGAGTCCAATAATGTTAATATCCCCTACTCAATCGATTACAATCTAGATGGTTCAACTGCAACTGAATTACCTGATTTGAACGAAAATTTTGAACTAGAAATTTTGAGTGACATTAGCGTTTTAAATGCAGCTATTGATAATGAACTTGAAGAAAGTTATTACACATCAGACAGCATTTCTGAAGACTGTAAGAATGACTCAGATGAAACAATTAGGAACGAATTAAAGCAATGGGCTTTGAAATTTAATATTAGTCAGATTTCTTTGTCCGCATTATTAAAATTGCTAAAATCCCACTCGTGCTTTGGCACATTACCATTTGATGCAAGAAAAATAATGGGGACACCAAAATTTATAGACACAATGACAATTGATCCTGGAAAGTATGTACATTTTGGGATTCAGAATGGGGTTGTAAAAACGCTGTCTACATTTAATTACACTGGAAACCAAGTAACACTGGACATTAATATAGATGGTTTGCCCATATCAAAGTCAGGTCGATCGCAAGTTTGGCCGATTCAAGCTCGGATTCGTGAAATTACGGAAAGTCCGCCGTTTTTCATCGGAATTTGGCATGGTCAAGGGAAACCGAAAAGTTTTAATGACTACATGCAATTATTTGTTGAAGATGCAAAAATTGTGCTGGATCGCGGAATTGTATTTAAAAACAAAAGCGTGAAACTTGATATTCGTGCATATATATGTGATGCGCCAGCTAGGGCGGAAATTAGCTACATAAAAGGCCATAATGCATATTATGGATGTGGCAAGTGCACTCAAAAAGGGAAATATGACAATGGCAGAGTAGTTTTTAGTACACAAATGTTTGACCTTCGAACCGACCTAGACATCAGAACCGGAAAACACTTTACAGGAGAAACTATTTTAAAGAAGCTACCTGTTGGATTAGTCTCAGGAATTCCTTATGAGTACCAGCATTTAGTGTGTCAAGGGGTCATGAAGAAATTGCTGTTAAGCTGGTGTACTACTTCAAAAAAGTCCTACAGTATCAGCCATCGTGATAAAATCAAAATGACTGAAAGATTGTTATTAATGTCTAAATATATCCCCTCTGAGTTTCAGAGAAATACCAGATCCATCCAGGATATTAAATATTGGAAGGCTACAGAGTTTAGACTGTTTTTACTGTACGTTGGGCCGTTGGTGTTAAAACATATTATCAAAGACGAGTTTTATAAGCATTTCATGCTCCTTCATTGTGCTATAAAAATATTAGTGTCCAAAGATCTCTATATTTTGCAAAATGAAATTGCACAGAATCTACTAGAAAAATTTGTTTCTGGTTTTCCAAAACTGTATGGATCTTATAGTGTATCATATAATGTACACGGATTACTCCACATCAGTTTAGATTCTCTAACGCTTGGCCCACTTGATCAATTTAGTACATTTCCGTTTGAAAATAATTTACAACAGGTTAAAAAATTAATTCGGACCACTGCGAAACCATTAGAACAACTTGCCAACCGAATCAATGAAGGATTCACGTCAATTGGAAACACTTCAGTGAGCACAAAAATGACCACTACTAAGTGTCATTCCAGTGGTCCAATTTTAACAACTACTTCTGGCAAACAATATAAAAAACTGGAAACCAAATGGGGCAAAATAGTTGTTGACAAGGCTAATAGTGTTATACAGTTACTGGATGGAAAAATTATTACTGTGAAAAACATAATTGCAAAAGAAACGCAAGCTATACAAATAATTGGATTAGAGCTTAAAATTGTGGGGAGCATGTACAAACGTCCAATTAATTGCAATGTCTTGGGTGTTTATAAGTGCTTGCCAATGCCAGGTTTAATTGCCATAGATACAAGTAATATAAAGTGCAAATGTGTGTGCTTGCCAGTGCCTGGGCAGACGTGTTTTTCTGTGTTTGCTTTGCATCACTAAATAATATATCCTTTCGGATTCAGGACGCTTGTTAGCTCAATCAATACATATGTACAACGAACTCAGATTCAGCCAATCTTTTTGTTTTTATACTTTTCCAATGTTTTTGGGAGCCTGATTGATTTTACTCTTTAGTAGCTTCTTGAGCTGATGTTACTAGTGCTGCCTTTCGTTTTCCAGGTTTATTGCGATTTTTATCGACTTTAATTTCGAAAATATGTGGGTTGTTGTTGAGTTCACTGCCACAAAAGAATCTGAGATTGTCCCTCTTTCTTGGTGTAATTCGAAGCGGTCAAAATGTTATTGGTCAAAAAACTTGAAAAATGTAAGCAGGCTCGTTAGGAAAAATATGGACCCAGAGACAACGTGGAAACAATGGAAAATCCGCATACTTGATACATTTTGGTAAGCAGCCTAAATAATTAATTTTAGCGTGTTACTATATTAGTCATTTCAGTGTGCCATTTTCTTAATACTGTTTTCAACTTAAATTGTGTAGAGTCATACAAGGATGCCAGAAAGGGGTTGCAGAAGTCCGTATTTACTTCCGATTTGGGGGCTACCGACCACGAGTCAGTCAATAAAGATTCGGAAATATTACACGGAGATGACAGAACTGCAAAAAGGATGAGGCTTATGGGGTCTTCGGAGACAACTTTAGCGGTTATGCAGACAGTGAACCGTGAATCGCATTCACGTGAAGACCTTCCTGCTAACATTTCTTTAGCTGAAACCACTCCAGCTCTTCCTAATGCTGTACCATATTTGAGTGAGTTTCGAAACCCTTAAGTAGTTTGTACCTCTTTATGGTTACTCATTATTTGCCTGTAATGCTCAATTTAATTTAATTAACTTAATTTTAATTAATTGCTTTCAGAACATTTGGATCGCAAGGTAGAATCGATTGGTGCACGAGTAAAGCAGATTGCTTTACAAATGGAAGCTGCACTTGAAAAGCTTAACAGTCTTCAAGAAATTGATGACAATACTTGTGACTTACATTTGTCGCTACCATTAAAAACTTCGGAGGATGTTGAAGAGTTTGAAACCAAAATCAAAGACAGTCCATCAGTTAAAAAACAGTTTGTAAGCATATATAGCTCAGCGTTATGCATACTTGAAAAACTAATAATTATAATTTGTTTGGAAATTGAACTTTAGACTGATCGTGTTCGAAGAATGGGTGGCAGCAGTCTTATGAATGTGACTAGACGAGTTGTTTTGCTTGTATTTTCTCGTGAACTTGTGCTGCAATATAGCTGGGCAGGCAGGACTAAGAAATCTTTTAAGTCTCTTCTCTTATCGGAAATCATTATAGGTACATGTTTTTGTAGAGCGTCTGGTCCCTAAAGTCCTAATAATTATTAATATTAAGCGTTTAATGTATGATTATCGTTCTTACAAACATTGAAGTACTACTTTTGGTGTTAACAGAAAATATATCTCGACGATGCAACACGGAACGGAATCAAGTGGAACTGGCTATTGCCGATGTGCTTAAGTCTACAAAGCCCAGCAAGAATGTAGGTGCTGTACAATCAGATGCTTCATTGGATGCTGTGAATTATTAACAGAACAATATATCCCTTGCCTTCTTTAGTATAGTACACTCTAGTGCTAAGACTTTTGATGTAAAGTATAGAATATTCATAAATAGTTTTGCATTAAATACTAAACATTCATTGTCATTCACAATATGTACTCTTATTCATTTTTGCCTGTAGTTTCAGATATTTGTAGATAATTAACCTAAATAGTGGAAGCATATTTCTCATCATTTGCGCTTTTAAAACTGTGATTCAACCATTTGATTACTGTTATTTTACTTTCGTGTAACGTAAATAGTACGGTTAATATTATCGTAATTCAGGTAGGACATTTATACGTTGACTCCTAGTCATAGCAACGTAAAGTCTACGAAACATTGCGCAGCAGTTACGTAACTATATGGTATTTTCTTAGTAACATAATAGTAATATACCAGTATTGTGATACTAGGGTATAGTTGTTGTAGAGTTGTAAAAATTCCTCATAATCTCCAACAGTAATAATACTTATTTAGCAATAAACTCAACACTGTATTTTATAAACAGCGGGAGGAAACCATATAAAATGGTTCTTACGTAAAGCTCAATACTTTTATGTCCAATGCCTTATCTTGGATTTCGTACTTTTAGCACATATCTCCACGTCTCCCCATAATTTTGGACTGTACCTATCTATGTACATAAAATTCTTGGAACACCTCAACTCAAATTATTTATGGATTCCATTTCGGAAAAATACATTGAACTTTTGAGCTCTCTCCACGAAAATTAATACTGTCTGGTAGGAAGTACTATCTGTATTTTATACATGGATTTTGATCTCAAACTCATTCTATCTTCCCTTCCACCCTACAATTGAAACCCGAGTGGTGTCTCCAGCCTCAGTTTTAAAAATCAGAGCCTCTACAATTTATGAACTACAAATTTTTGAGACATACCGAAGGAGATAAGAAAGGTCGTCGGGCTGGAGCAATCTGATTTATCATGTGTCAAACAAGGACTAAACTATACAGATATGAGATTCTATCTTCGAGTATGTCTGTATGTATGTACATGTGTAGTGAGACATATCTTACCGACAAATGCATGATTTCTGAGTCATTGCAGTGCCTCACCACAAACCCATACAGAAAACAAGAGTATTGAATTTCCAAATCATCATCCAACACTCCATTTGGGAGGGTTGACCATTCACACGCCCAACAAATTAGCAGTGCTCGTTTCCACTACTACCACTGTCACTGCACTTAAGCCCTATTTGTTTACTATGTGCTTTACCTCTCAGCTCTTCACAAATTATGGCTATCATAACAAACTACCGTGGGGTGAGGATGTCTCGGATTTTAAAATATGTATCTTTACGACTCTCGTACTTAAAATTGTCACTTGAGTTCGTAGAGATAGATACTGGTAACCCGTCTCGACCGGGAGGATCAGCTACTATGTACCTTGGGGATGACAAAAGAGGGAGAGGGGGAAAAATAAAAGGAATAAATGAAAAATAATGTCATAAGACACCAACGGATATCTTCGATTAAAGAATGGCGTGGGGTGAAATCATGACGAGCTGTTCTACGAGTAAGGGCAAATGCCATGTGTAGGTGGAAATATCCTTGGTTTCAATGCACCGGACTTTTTTTTTCTTCCTCTCTATAATTACTCAGTGGACTGCTCCTCAATATACTGTCCGTCAGGTAGATACACTTGGATCTCCCAGGTACATATATATATATATATATGCTAATTTGAATTTTTTTCCCCTATGCATTAAAAAGGTTAAAAGAATTATTATTTTTATCACTTGAATAGCGATTGCATGAGAGGATTTTATTATACATACTCAAGTTTGTATGTACATTTACAGTGCATTTAAGTAGATACATAACTACAGAAACTGCCTACAACACTTGCTTAAAAGACACGTGAATGTACATATGTCTGCTCCGGGCTGGAGAATCTGTACCTCTTGCGAAAGTATTACTAGGATATCATTCAACCTAAAATAAGTTCAATGGTAGACTCTGAGACTCATCATGAGGAGCATACAAAGAGGGCCTGAAAAACTGGGAAGACATGTAGAGAGCTCCCTTTTACAAAGCAAAAATCTAGGTGATTGTGGAATGCTCGTTTACATTCTGCAGGAAAGGAAAAAAAAATCAACGGAAAGACATTATCCCTCAGATGTATCCGAGATCCTAATCCTTGAGAAAAACTCAGTTATTATGGAAGTCCACATTTTACACACATGTCTCCATACATATTATCTACTTGCAGACATGAGACTGCACCTACTATCTGAATACCCTACTAGCATCTTGTCCAAGTACGTAAGTATAATTATCTTCAGGAGACTCCATACTATAGAAAAACACTAGCTTTGGAAAATTCAGTAAATAGAATCCTGTTGGGGAATTGTGTAGAAAGTTTCAACGCTTCAACCCACATGCAGTGTCTTAACTTTTACAATTTAAGGATGCAAAGAGTGAGCCTCCATATAATTATATACTTTTATCTATAACTATATACATATATATATAGATAGTAGTATGCAACTGGTACAATAGGATTGTCACCTTTTCCAATGTAAATGGCACCGAAGGTTCTTAGCATTATTTGTATTCATTTGTCACAGTTTGGAGCTATATACTTATATAGTGCATGCATTGATGGGGATTGTAGGAGTAAAAGGCATGGGAAGTGTAATGTAGGGCTAGGACTTTTTTTTTCGAGGACTTTATGCAAAAACCAAGCTCGCAAAGATATTACGAGCAAGTGCAGGTGTATTGTTTTCATTTAAAATAAAAAACTATTTAATTAATTTATCCTTCAAAATAAATGAATCTTAATGATAATTTTTTCCCCTGTAGAATTTTTTCAGCCCTGAGGAATTTACATGTGGGATAATGGGTGCTAAATTGGGAAATATGAATCATAAAATTATGACTTCATGTAGATACTTGAGGATGCAGTTTTAAAATTAGTGTTCAAAATCTAGTGTCATGTCGCTGATGGATTTTAAATGATTTAAAATTTCTTTTGTAAAAAAAAAACTCCCATTAAGACTTTAAAAAATGATTTATAGTTAGGGAACCCAAAAATCCCTGGAGAATTAATAACTCTCACTCTTACCATTAGCAAAAGATGATCCAACAAAAATCCCACACAAAAGTAACACAATACTGAACAAATTGAATTGGCACATTGGTTTACTTCTCAGTTTGCACATTTTCACAAGCTTGACGGAGTCCATCCGACTTAGTTCGGAGTCACACTGCAGCTGACCATTCACCATGATTAGAGTTCCTTGTGACCATTTAGCCAGGTCACAGGCTGAGGAATTGGGTTAAGCACAAGGTATATCGCAAGGTGACCACTTCAATAAATCAATTGTAGAATCCCAGGCTCAGACCCACAAACACACGCTCTGTACGAAGGTGTAGGACTCGCGCCAGTCTTTACAGGTTGGGGATGGAAATAAGCACCTGTGAGCAGAGGTAAAATCAGACTGTAAACACCGAACTTAAGATGATCATCGCAAGCACACTGGCAAAGGAACGAAGATCAACTGGGACTCTCAGAGCTGAGTACTCGACACCCACGAAACATCCAACTTTGCCTTCCCATACAGTGTGATATCTGCTCGGCTGCCCACACACACACACCTCACCTCGTAGTACCTCTTTACCTTGTGCACCTTTTCCCAACCTACCTATTGCAAGTTGTGGTGGATGGCAATTGCAAGGAGAAGAACCAGAGTACCTACCAGTCTCCATCCTCCTTTAAACCAACTCAACTGTTATACATTTAAAGTAATGGGGTACAGAGAATGCACCATGCAAAACATACCCATTTTATTCAGACCTTTCACGTTTATAAATAATGTTATTATCTTCCCAATATTCCATGATTGTGGGAATAATTTGTTTCTCGAGCGAAGCCCCACGTCCAAGGAAATTACAATAGGGCCGGCTATAAATTTAGCTCAGAAATTACAGTCATCCGAGTATAAATTATTTATACGGATAAATAATTGGGTCTCGAGTCATGATCCGTAAACCCGAAATCCTAAGGGTCAGATGTAATAATAAGATTGGTGAACTACATATTTCTGAGTCAGGGGACCATATTGCGAAATCATGCATGCCTAGTCCAATCTACATAGATATGTACGTGCATGTAAGTACTTGCCACTAGGTAAGATTTGGGCTTGGAAATAATCCTCTTTCTGAGACACTATTATCCTTTGGCAGTCAGCTCAGGAATAAGTTGCTTATGTCAGAATGTGACTGTATGCAAATGCACTGCAATTCAATACCTATATTAATCAAAAGCATTTTCCCTGTTGGGGCAACATTGGTTCTAATAAAATCAAAATAGCCAAAAACAAATGGTAATTAACTCCTGGAAATTTGAGGGTGGTAAGAATAGGAACCAATAGCTTCGTAATTAGCAGCAATGTCCGTGAGGGCTGATTTGGAGCCCAGGAAGAGCTCTTATCAGCAGAGAGACCAGTAAAGATGATCTCAGAGCATAGATCCTTGAATCCATGTTAGAAATGAGGAGCTACCTCTTAGAATTAGCCAAATTAAGGTAAAGACAGGGCTGGATGAGGAGAGGCCTGCACGAAGACTCCAAATTGAATTTTCTGCAGAAAATTACCTTCCAAACCATTGCATAATATTTGAATCAAATATAGACACAAAACATTATGTCAATTTAGAAAATTGAACAGTCCGCATATCAGAGATCTTACGTCAATTCTTAGCATATGAAAATACATAGATACATAGGTAGACACCAAAATGGTACGTATCAAAATTAGCAGGAACATTCCGTACGTATGAAAATCCATGTACGAAAATGGTCCTTATGGAAATGAGTACGAAAATGGCATATCTAGTCAATGGACAACTTTCACTTGTTTGCAATAATCTTTGTGGTACATCCTGAAATCCCAATCCTCAACAATGAGTTGAGTTGAGGGAAGTATGTGGATGATCAATACAGCTCATTACTACGGAACCATTAATCAAACGTCCGCTTGACATGAGAACATTAAGCTGAAAATTGTCCGAATCCTTTAATTTTAGCCTTGCTCAAAGTTACAATTAGAAAATCACGCGAAATGATTTTGGTGGAGGAATATTAAAAAAATTAACAAACAGCACCCGAAGCAAGGTCTAATAAGTCCTTTGATGTCTGAACGACTACAAACAAACTCATTAGAAAAGTATCGACACCCAATTGTGAGTCTCTCATGAGGATGGAGGAATGTGTATCAGTAATTACGGATTATTAACGTAATCTATCTTGCCAATGCACCCTTGGGTCCGCATGCAATTGAATTCTAGAGGCAATAACCAGTTGTCTTATTAAGCATAGGAAAAATTCAACCTGTTCCAGCTGCTCCATTTTTTTTCTCTCTCTCTCTTCTGTCCGTGCAGGAGTACAAATTAAGTTGGACTTGCAATAATAGTGCTGGGATGGGAGGGATAAAAGGGGAAGATGTTGGAGGATTTGCAGTCGATGAAAATATTTAAAATGTCTGTTCACGGTTGATGATGCAGCCGAGGTCAAGAGGCTAGCTTCCATGTATGAACAACTCTGGCAGGAATTGTTTGACATGTTATTTGAAAGCAATGCAACCATCGTCGTCGTCAGCTGTGAGCTCCTTTTTTGGAGACAGTTAAATTGAGTGGACCCAATGTGGTACATAAGGTGAGGCGATTACTTTATGTCGTTCTGCTTTGCTCTAAAAAATAACGTATACTTGCTTTAAATTACAATTATTCCAAACTAAAGTGCACTTCTGCTGGGGAGCACGATTATAGCATTGAGAGTGTGGTTTCAGTATGTATTCCTGTCTTGCCGTTTGGGTAAAGTTGGCTCAGACTTTATGCAAGAGGTACTTACATACTTGTACGTATAAGCATACACATGCACAAAGGATATTCGTGATGGATGAGGATTTTTTTGGAAGCATTTACATTTTTTTTCCACTACACCAGTCCGCCTGCTAAACGCTGAGGAATCCCGATGGACTTGATGAAGTATTTTTACTATTTACATAAACTATATAAACTATATAACAGTAATTATTTGTATTTATTAAAATTATTTTTACTACTTAATCGACAGGATGGCAAAGCGTACAAAGACTCATGAGACAATTTATATTAAGCATCTCTCTGCTTCTTGTCAGAGTCTGTCTCCAAGCAAATTTGTAAGTTATTATTAAATTAAATTATTATTCAGGGAAAATAAATATTTCCATTACATTGACTTCAAAATTAATTAAATTCTTACATATGAGTACCATATAATTTATTTGCATAGATTTCAGAAAATTAAAAGTAACAGCATTGGCAGGTGTAGGCGGAGGTGCATTTACTAGTACACAATGCGCCATGTAAGAAACTAGTTATTTTATCCTTCTAAGCCTAACTGGCTTAAATAGGAAAGAAATTGTTCCATATGTAATCCCCTGTACCTGTCTGGATTCAAATTAAATAATTCACTGTAACCTATTTACACGCCCATTTACTGTAACCCCGTCCAGAACAAAAAAATCCAAAATCTCTATGATTGTGTATCTTTCTGTATCCATGCATAATTGATTTGATTTTAAAATTCAATGCCAAGTTCCAAAACCATGTCAAATAGCAACCAATGACACAAGCCAAGCTTCCGGGGTGTGCCGTGCTTGCATCTCCCGCAGGCTTTGTAAACTCAAGCGGTGTATGGTTTGCATAAGCTAAATTATTGGTACTATTTTTAT
Organism: Allacma fusca; assembly: GCA_947179485.1. NCBI lineage: Eukaryota > Metazoa > Arthropoda > Collembola > Symphypleona > Sminthuridae > Allacma > Allacma fusca. Next base: position 46,280,190 of record OX359248.1, read on the forward strand.
TAATTCTGTACTCATAATTAGTATAATATTATACTGTAATGTATGTTATTATACTTGTTCTACCGTTTTTAATATAGTATATTTACAGTTGGAGTTACAAGCAAGGATGTCATGCGCTCTTTACCCCACTTGCAATCAGATGAGAAATCAAAATTTGAGCGTATTTTTGTTCCTCTGAGAAAATTCTCACAAAATGCTAAACATTAATTTTTAAAAACCACTGGAAATATCCCAGAACATTTTAGCCATACATTCAAAGTAAGCACTCCTTGTATTTAATCCCTGTTGTTGTTTTTAGGCATCATCTCCATATTAAATTAATTTTTGAAAATTCAATTTAGGATATCATAGACACTTTAAAATTTGAGATTGGACAAGGTAAATAGCAGGGCTCAATAATAAATTAAATTTTGTAAATTATTTAAAACTTTAATACAACATGTGGAAAGTTGAATAAACGAAAGTGAACGCAACAGCAGATTCGCCATCTTGCTATGAAGACTTGATACTGCTTGATACCATTCTTAGTTGAGCTGCTGCTACCAGGATATGTTTGCGAAATTATGTAATTAAGCTTAGGAGCTTTTTTGTGGTCAAATATTTAATCTGTATGGCTCTGATGTTTTGACTGAATACAAATAAAAGGGTCATTGGCAGTTTGGCTCCTTATTTCATTAAATAATAATTTTACTGTAGGAATTAAAACTTGTGCAAGCCGGGCCAATGAGTTATTCGAAATGTACCTGGTTACCTTACTCTGATTGTGTGGGAACCTTTTGGAAGAAATAATTGTAAAAAGTTAGGATTTCTTCCTTCTCGAAGAGTACTATATAGTCATACGATTTGTGAATAAATTGACTGGAAATCAGTGGATCCTTGCTCTACAAAGACGACAAAATTAACTCGGCTAATTACAACAAATTTTTTCACTGTCTGTTGTCTTCCTTACAAAACAACCCTTACAAAATGCATGCGCACAGTTTTAACGGGCAAAGACATTTACGAGTCCGGGACTCCAAGATTTTTGTCTGTCGGTAATCCGCAAAGCGTCTGTAACTTCAATCTGCATCGGGAAGCAGGCGGCCTGCCGGCACAAAACTGTCTCCAAACGTTGTCATTTTGTCCGTTTCCACCAAATCGTTTCATTGTTCTCTCAGCTCTCGTACTCTATTTGCTCTCTGTCCTGTCGTTGTCTTGTACTTTTCTTCCGTCGTCCATTAGTGTTGTAATCAAGGGTCCTGTTGGAGTGTACCAAGTAAGTCTATACCTGTGTTTCCTCCTCTTACCATAAGTTACCATCTCACCGGAGCACGTTGTTCCTTGCCGGGAAAAAATTTCCTTTGAGAGAATTTTTGTCACCTCTCAAAGCTCATTCTCATATTTATAATTTCTCCTCGAAAACAAATTGTAATGCTGCGAAAAATTAAGGCATAGGTGTAGGAGCACCTAATTTACATTTTTCCCATTAAATAGAATTCCTATTCACTTCTCAATTCTTTCTCTCAACTTCTTCAACTGTCTTCACAATTTCTCAATGCTATCGCTGGCTCAATTTTTAAAGAAAGTTAAAAAATTCAGTTTGAAATAATGTGAAATTTTCAAAAAGAAATTATGTAGGGGAAAAGGGTCTTTGAGATTTTTCTTTGGGTCTTATAGTAAGTAAGCAAACAAGATAAAACACATAAAAATAAGTCAAACACAATGGAACAAAGAGCGTTAATGAGTTTCTATTCTGAGTTGTGTGTAGCGTCAGGGAATCAATCAATCATTCAATGCCGTGGATTTTTTGGCAGTCTCTTCTTTTTCTGTAGTATTTGTACTCTGACTATATACATTTGTATATGTACATATGTGGAGGCACGTAAGAAAAATGATGCATGAGGCTCATTTGAGGAACTCTAATCCATTCAGAAGTTTTTTTCTACCATTTCAAATGTAACGACCTATTCTTGAAAACATTAATACATTTTCCACCGCATACTTTGCAATGGTAAAATGTCTTTGTTTGCTAAAGGGCTTCGGCTGATAATGTGTTTTTATTTCGAAGTATACTTACTTATATTTACTGTACGTATGTACATAAGGCATTGTACATAAACACAGTCCTATGTGCTTGTTCTTTTTAGTACCCCTGGTCACATTACATTGAAATGGAGACAGCTTGATGCATAATACAGACACATTTACACGTACCATAATAATACAATAATACGAAACAAGTAATCATGTAAAATAGCTTGTGAGCTGGAATATGTACAATATGCAATTGACTCCTGATACAAAAAAAATACTAAATGACTACATACATTCAGAACGACTTGGTCTCATTATTGTCAGCGACAGAGTTCTCAGGAATCATGTGACGATAACCCAAATATTCTTATCGGTACTGTAGCCTTTGAGCTAATGACTTTTTCGACAATATCTCCAAAAAATTAAATACCTCTTCCATGTTGTCTCCTCTGAAGAATGAATGACATGCCTGATCCGGATGCCATCAAAATGTTTGTGGGGCAAATACCTAAAACTTGGAGCGAGAATGATGTTCGGATACATTTCGAGGAATTCGGGAGAATCTACTTAATTAACGTTTTGCGGGACAAGGCAACCAAGCAAAGTCGAGGTAATTAATTAATCATGGAACAACAGCTCCCCCACATTCCTTTCCTGTACTTTGTCTTGAATTGGGAAAAAAACATTGGGGATTTTTTAGGACGCGCCTTTCACATTGAACTCTTCTTATTTTTCTCCAGGTTGTTGCTTCATCACGTATTACACCAGAAAAGCTGCTCTGGATGCTCAAAATGCTTGCCATAACTTAAAAACTTTACCGGGTGTAAGTCCTTTGAATTTTACTGGAACTTCTATTGAAACTTAGAACTTTAACGTAGAGTGGTCACGCTCAATTATTCATTCTGAAATTTTATTTGGGAAAATGTCCACATAGATGAATCATCCCATTCAAATGAAACCAGCGGATAATGAAAATCGACACGGTAGGTGTTACAACGTATATTTGTTTTTTTTTGGGCGTCCTACTTACACAGGAACCACTGGTGTGTACGTACGCATTTATGGAATAAAATTGTTGGTGAGGGAAATTTTTATGGTTGTGTTCGCAGAGAGAAAAATTTTTGTTGGAATGTTGTCAAAGAAGTTGATGGAGTCAGATGTTCGAATTATGTTCAATCGTTTTGGGCTGATCGAGGAGTGCTCCATATTGAGAGACTCTAATGGAGTCAGCAGAGGTTGTGGCTTCGTCACGTTTGCTTCGAAGGCTTGTGCTTTAAATGCTATTAAAGCTATGCATCAATCCACCATCATGGATGTGAGTAAATGCAAAGTTGTTTTGTACTTGGCTCCAAACTGATCTTTTTGCTTCAAATGCAAAATGCGTGAGTAAAATTATCCCTTAAATTTTGTTTTTCATGTTTTCTACTAGGGATGCTCCGCGCCTCTCGTAGTCAAAATGGCTGACACTCAAAAGGATAAAACCATCCCGAGCCCAGCCGCCCCAAATACTCTACCAGATACAAATATGGCGCAGAAAGCTCAATATCTTGCAGTAAGAACTAGTTCAAATAATAATTTCAAAATAATAACGTGTATATTAGTAAATGCCCTTGTACTAAATAATTTGAATTAATTACAGCTACTGCAGCTTCTGCAACAGCATCAGCAACCCGCAAGTGTCGCGCCATCTTTGAATCCTAGTAACACCCAAACCATGTCTGCTCTGGCGTCTCTGTCAAATCTACAACCATCAACAGATTTGGCTGCCCTCACTTTGTTGGCCACCTTGTCAGCAAGTGCTAACAATGTGCAAACAAATACTTTAGCTCATTCCTCTGGAGGAACAAATCTTCCTAATATTAACATGAATTTATTACCCTCCGCATCTTGTGGAACAGGAAATTTTACTTTCCCAAATATCCTGCAAAATATACCAACTCAAGCCCCCAGTTCTGGGTTGGGGAGCACAACTCCTCAGTCGGTACAGTTACAAATATACAGTGTATTTCTCCCTATAAGAGCCTTGTAGCAAGGTCTACTATCGTTTTCTTAAAGGGGAATGCTCAAATGTGTGTTTTTGTAAGAACACTATGATAAAAGAAACTGTCATCGATTATTTTAACCCCTGTAGGGAAGATTTTCTTATAGCGAGAGTACACTGCATGCAAAAGAAATGGCTCACAAGAATTATATTATAATTTATGTATTGAAGATCACCAATTTTAAAATAATTGATCCTTGGCCTGTAGGTTCAAGTGGAAGGTCCAGAAGGATCAAATTTATTCATTTATCATCTTCCTCAGGAATTCACAGATGCAGACCTAGCTCAAGCTTTTTTACCTTTCGGTACTGTCTTGTCCTCGAAGGTTTTTGTGGATAAAAGTACAAACTTGTCGAAATGCTTTGGTTTTGTTTCATATGATAACCCACTCAGTGCTCAGCTGGCAATTCAAGCCATGAACGGCTTTCAAGTTGGACCAAAAAGACTCAAAGTACAGTTGAAACGATCGAAGGAAAAACCCTATTGGTAAATGACAATCTTACAACCTTTGGCGCATGTAATATTAAAAGTAGGTTCAGTTTACAAAAGATTGCTACATAATTTGAGCATGTAAACGTTCAGTAATTTAATGTGAAATACTCTGGTATTCCAGATACGCTCTAAAATGAGTCCTCCCTGCCTCATGCAAGCCGTTGGGAAATATGTCTTTGAAATGTGCATTTGTCAATGGGTACATGTACTCGGGACGGGATTGATACCGTTGAGTTAGATAATAAAGTATTGATTTTATTTGACAGAATGAAATCTACGTGAGCTCTTGAAATAAATGCCCGAAACATACGTACGTGGGCTTCAGTGTGTATGCATAGATTCTTGTATTGTGTAAGTTTAGCCACTTGTCGCATACGGAACAAATTTGATGATCATTATCATTACACATGTGTGGAAGAAATTTCACATCCCATATTTTTTAGTAGTGCAAAAAAAATAAAACATTGTAAATTAAGAAGCGGTAGGAAAAACGGTTCATTGTCTTTCGCCAGGAGTGTGAAATAATTAGTTACACAAGGAATAGGATAAGTAAATCAATTGAACTTCCGAACAAATCTAGGCGTGGAGTTCGCACTGGCAACTTTACGCTTCACAAGCTTATTTTGTAAGCCCAAATCAAGGTCTTGTAGACCATAATTGTTACCAGTCTTTTTATTCATACGCATGACTTTATTATTAAATCTCAGCCTCTTGTTTGTCTGTAGTCTCTGGTTCGCCTTCCTCACTCCCGGTGTTACCACTCGTCTCTGTTGCACCTGTCCAATTTTCACGCCCGACCCTAGTTTTTGCATTCGTTGAGCTTGCCATCGAGGAACGACTTTCCATGTTACTGTATTGTTCCGACTGGTTGATGCAGGTCTCACTTTGAAAACTTGCATGGGTCTTTTTCTCAGATTCTTCACTAATTGTTTTTTATTATTGGCTGCATTTAAAACTCGGAAGACTTGGACGTTGCCTGTACCGGAGGCCACGCCTAGATTTCTCGGGAGGATCTTCCTGGTCATCAACCGTCGGCGGGCACCGTTCCCCGTGTTAATAATCCTTTGCTTATTACCCACCCTTTTGATGATTTTCCTACCGTTCCGTGTCCCAGGTTTCACTGTGGGCCTTCCTTGAGGATACTTGTGAATAACTGTTGTAGTCACGTGGGTGTGGTTACCCGAGTGTCCCGGAAGACCACCTTGGTTGTAGTAGTTGTAGTTGTTGTTGTTTATTATCATGGTACATCCGCAACTGGAATTTGAAGTTGGATTTGTTGTACTGATAGGATTGGGATTTGGTGGATATGTCCAGGGGATTTGTGTTGGTGGGTAAGTCCACGGAGGGTATGTCAAAGGAGCTGGGGTCGTTGGTGGGTACGTCCACGGAGGGTATGTCAGAGGAGGTGGGGTTGTTGGTGGGTACGTCCACGGAGGGTATGTCAGAGGAGGTGGGGTCGTTGGTGGGTATGTCCACGGAGGGTATGTCAAAGGAGCTGGGGTCGTTGGTGGGTACGTCCACGGAGGGTATGTCAAAGGTGGTGGGGTCGTTGGTGGGTATGTCCACGGAGGGTATGTCAAAGGTGCTGGAGTTGTTGGTGGGTACGTCCACGGAGGGTATGTTAAAGGAGCGGGGGTCGTTGGGGGGTACGTCCACGGAGGGTATGTTAAAGGAGCGGGGGTCGTTGGGGGGTACGTCCACGGAGGGTATGTCAAAGGCGCTGGGGTAGTTGTGGGGTAGGTCCATGGTGGGTATGTAAAAGGAGCCGGGGTAGTTGTGGGGTACGTCCAAGGAGGGTAAGTTTGAGGTGGGCTTGTCCAATACGGGAAAGGAGTACTAGATGTATACCAGATAGTGTCCCTTGGCGCTCCAGAGTTGTCGTCGTCAATGATAAGAACAATTTCTTCTTCTTCTCCATTGCTACCGTAGTCATATTCCCCGTCGACCACAACAATCACATCATCCGAACCGCCGATATCGTCAATGATAACTTCTGTACCGTCCAAAATAATCACTTCTCTGCCTTGTTGGCCTTTATCCCGATCGACGCTAATGACATGTGTTTCCTCATCGATTACACCAGTCTCGTCATCCACATACACCACCTCTGTAACAGTACCTGATTCGTAACCGGGATCATCTTCAGTAACGTACACTACTTCCTCTTGAACGACATAGTCACCTATAAAAATTTGTTCTTGGGTTTTATATATATGAGCATATGTATATTGGACACGTAAGGATTGATTTTATTCGTTTACCACCATTCCCGTCAATTATGTCCACTTCCTCAACCACTTCTTCCGTCACGACGTAGTCTCCTGAAATTTGGGCCTGGGGTTGTTTCCCTTAAATGTATTCAATAAATCACGTCTACTTTTTTTCTATGAGTTAAAAATAGGGATTTTAAAATTCGTTTTACGATTTTTAATGGGAACGTACCAACTTTTGATATTTTGGTTTTTGTTGGAGCTGGCCGGTACGATAGAACCTACAATTCAACAAATTTTGTACGCACATAAGCTTATGAAAATTAATATTATTATTAAAGGAAAACCTTACCTCTGTAAGTAAAATCAGCACAGTTAAAACGTGACAGAATCTGAACCTCATGTTGGATTCATTTCTAGCTTTCTATTAGCTTCGACCAAGATCACTGATAGATGGGAAAATAGGAAAAGTCAAATAATGAAGTCACAAGTGTACAGTGTCGCTGGATCATATCATGAATATCATGACGGAAGCAAATTAAGTGAACAATATGATGTGGAAACACCCGATTGAAATATAAATACTACAATACGTCAAAATTTCATTAAAACGTTGTGGCAATGATTTGTCTCCAATTTCCTGCTGAAAGAGCAATAATAGTTTAAATGACCACCTGCATGTAATATATAATTCGGGTTATAATTTGTTGTGCATATTTCTTAGTCAGTCGTAAATATATGTGTAGTTTTGCAAATCTCGTGCTGGAACTAATTTGATGCTTAAACTATTCGCAGAATAGGTAAACAAGTTCTGAAGGTTCATTCCATTACTCATTGTAGTAATTTCTTGACTAAAGCGTATTTAAATACTCATTTCTAGGTAAGTCATTGTGCCTAAATTTCATTATTTATTATTCCGTGTTTCAATTTTGGTTCCAAAAATGCTGTCAGCAGGGGGCTATTTTAGCTGCAAATAATTTTCTTGACCTCTGCACATGTATGAATAACAATACAAAAAATGGAGAATAGCCATACATTGCATCTTTGGCTCACAGGGTTAACTTTAACCATGTCGGTCCTCGCCATTCGCCGGATTTTACAAAAATATAATTATTATTAAATTTTAAAGACAATAACGACAGTATATGTACATACATACATTCTTTGCGGCGACATTCTACAGAATACTGGCAACGCAATGGTAGAAATATTTACTGATCTGAAGCCAACTGCCACATGCAAAACTATCACTAGGTTTACTGTCCTTGTCATAAAAACCGAAAATTTGCCTGTACCTTCAAAATAAAAAATTATGACCTTCACAATCAGTCAGTCACATTATTGATTCCACGTACTAATTCTCAATCTTGTAAATTACAAAATAAGGTACTACACTATCAGCAAGTGTTTCATAGCTGTCCCTGAGTTATTGTCTAAAACTTTGCTCGTTTTGTAGTCATACCAATAGGTAGTTGGGAGTAGAGTAGACGCATATATGCACATACATTTATTTCTCTCCAAGCGATGTTTCTTAATGTTTAAATATAATTTAATGTTTTTAAAAAAGTTTACCTTAGGAATCTTACAAAACTAAATTTTGAATGAATTTCAGTTCCAAAATCTAAAGAATTTAATATAACGCTACAATATTTAATGATTAAATATTTGTAGCGTTCTTATTTAATGGTGTGTCAACAACCGCTCATCAATGACCATCTAAAGACATTAAATCCAGCCTATTTCCATACTGTATTGCAGAGGTGCAAAACAACAAAACTTTAAGGTTGGGACACTTTACATATGTACATATGCATTTGTCATTTGTCCCACACCTTTGTATCAAATTAAGGTCTTCGAGTATCTATTTATGATATAATGAGAATTTTTTCTAAAAATTGTATGTAATTATATGAATGTGTTTGTAAAATAATTATGGTGTTACATTTTATTTTACTTGCCATTAAATGAACATGCTGTATTTTATTCTTTATTTGAGCCAAAAACCTTTTCAGTGTAATAAAAGGGATTGACTCATATCGTTTGCTCCAACTGTAGCTCCAATATGAGAATTAACCATCAAGAGTCCTCTGCTCCGATTGGTGGAAATTTTTTTAACATAGTGTTATAAATGAATATTTGTGGTTATACAGTGATCCAGAAAAGGAAGTAAAGTAAGGATGTTTGAGCATTTAGTGAATGACAACATACACATTGCTACACTAAATCATTTGTAAAACGTATTGTAACGCAGGCAACATATCGGATTAGTCCTTACGTTAAGAATTATATGGGTACAAGAGACAAAATATGAAGACATGTTGTGGGGTAAATAATCGGATCAAATGAGAGATCAGACTAACTGGTTTTTTGAGTTTCCTCAGATTCTATCTGGATATCTCATGATAAGGCTTGCTTATTCGTTGATTATTTTCAGCCCTGGTTACCATTGTGTAGTGTTGACCTGACCCCGTGTACCAACCACCGCATTGCAGTGTGCATTGTCGTATTACCTGTTACGAACACGTTATTTATGCAAGGAATCGTTCGTATTCAGTTTCCTTACATATTATAGAATTGTAATGATAAATAATAGTATATGAACGTCAAATTTGGAAATAAAATTGACTCTCTACGTCAACTGTAAACACTGATTTCTTCTCACTCCTCCTGACACCCTTCTTAATTGACAAAGTAGAACACCCCATTATGTATGGTATCAATTACAGCTTTCATTTCATGTAGGGTAACCAACTAGATTTTGTCAGTTGACGAACATTGTATCTTTGTATTATTATTGTTTATAGGGTTTACTTACACTGTCATCCTGTTGTTCTTTACATTATGTATTTGTTGTGTCAATAAAACTTATCTCTGCAATAATATTATAGCTACATATATTGTTGGTAGGATACTTCCTCTACATTGTGTCACGTCCCGTCGCGTCGCGTTGACAGTATCATTGGTTAATCTTGTTGTCGTATTGACAGTGTGGCGCGCTATCCACATTTGTCTTCGGTAAGTTACGCCGGTTATGAATAATAATTATTATAACTATTGCTATTATGAACCGGAGAGGGGACGTCCCGAGGTCATGAGGACGGTATAATTCGGGATATGAATAAATGTGTCCTCACTGTGAAATATTTTGCTTTCAAGTACCCGCTAGTCCGGCAATTTGAAAACTTCTCACAGCGACCAGATCTTGCGTAATGTACTGATAACCGTATATCTGTGTTAAATCTATCCATTAATTTTCAGAACTGAACTGACACTATATTTTCCCAAACCTTGTCTAGAAGTGCTTTACAGCCAATGCAAAAAATTCTTATTTGATTTGCCTATCAGTGAGCTTTATAAATAGTTCATGAAACCGTCTACAAACAAGCTCGAGATATGCTTTGAAAAATTTGGATGAAACAATGAAATGTTTTGTAATTCGAAAACCTGCATTAAACTCCCCTTGTCTTGTCTAATTATTTTGACTATGATCATGTCTAATTGTAAGCCAAGGAAGTAATAGAAAATATGCAAGAATATTTCCTACAAATGTGGGATAGTCGGTATATCCTGGGTTATTCACTTATGAGAGCTATAATATGGTGGGGACTCCCTGGTCATGTACATACATTTTTCATAATATTTTAAACAATCTGCTTCCCCAAATTGGTGGACGCTATTTTGTCCCTGATCCTAAAATTAAGGTACTGTAAAATGTCAAGACAATTTTTGTCATTAACCTGAAGTCTTGCCGTTATATGCCACCGTAATATTAAAATGTCGGAAAAGCTTAGAACTCCATCCGGAAGTGTTTCCGATTAGTATTGTTAAGTGCAATTACTAATCCTATACACCTGAAACGTTGTGAAATGTTTTGAGAGTATGCGTATAACCAACCTCTGCAATCCTTGAAAATCGCATGTGATTTCTGTATTTCCAACATTAGGATGACCAGTAACCTAGGGTGTAATTTAATTACTAGGACGATTTTGTAGATGATAATCTTGCTATGTATTTAGGAATCTGTCAACTACGAAGGGGCCAGTAGTAACATTTTTAAAAGGGGTAAAAGCATAATATCGCGCAGAAATAATTTATTTGAAAATAATTACTAATGTGAAAATTGTTGCATTTAATTATATTAGGACCCTTCTGGTAAATGTGTCAATTTCTGTGCTAAGAGGATATAATTTTAATTACATTTACAAAACTGACAAATATTTAATGCAATATTATTTCAGAAGCTTGACTGTTTTCAGTTATGATGATAAACTTATTCTTTCCAAAAAATTTGAAATATGTTAAAGTTAAATGATTCGGAGTCGATTTGAGCAGTTTCTGCCAAATATTTTGAATGGTATTGTTCCAGCAATATACATTTACATGAGTGATTTTTATTGATTGACTTTCTTGATTACACGAGTTTTGGCTCCAGGAGTTGCCTGCTTATTCTCAACTTGTCTAACGGTCTTCATCTGCCGCTGTTGTACCAACCGATTATTGAGGCCCATCCCGAGATTTCCGATTGCGTACTCCTTTGAATTACTGTTTCTTGCTGCAACTTTACCATTTCTTGCATTGTTGACAAATCGGACATTCCTTCCACCAGCATTCCCAGTTCGAGCGTTCATCGTTCGTCCATTTTGTACGACACGTCTTTGATTTTTTGTATTAACACCCAAACCCAATGTGTTCATCCCGGTGTTAGCACCTCCTTGTCTCCATCCTGCAACATTTCGCCAACCGACGTTATTTCCCGTTGCTTGCCTCATGTTTGTTGATCTCATCCCAGATTTTCTCATGCCAGCGACACCATTTGTTAGCCTGAGACCTCTTGCCATACCCATGTTATTTAAATTCATTTTACGAGTGACCATTCGACGCTGCGATCCGTTTCCTGCGAGGTTCATTCGATTCTGGTTCTGTTTCATTCCTGTTTTCTTAATCAATTTTTTCCGTCTTATAACATTCTTGTCACCTTGCACAACATTCGTTTTTCCACCCGCAGGTTTTTGAACAACTTTTTTAATAACTCGTTTACCACCATTGATTGCACCTTTGCTTCCTCCACCTGTGGTGACTACAGTTTTGCCTTTGGTAGTCTCGGAAATGCCCGCACTGCCATCCATTCCAATTGACATATCACCTGCTCCGCCAAATTTATCAACTCCACCGACGGCAACATCTATTTCTGCTGGATCCATTCCTATCCCAGTTGACATTCCCCCAGAAGAACCCCCCATATTAACGGACCCTCCCGAGGAACCACTACCCAAACCAAGACCCATTCCGCCAGAACTACTACCACCTCCACCACTCATACCTAAACCCCCAGACCCTCCACCCAATCCTAAACCCATACTTCCACCACCAGTTGAACCTCCCATACCTAATCCACTACCCATCTGTCCTCCTGATCCACCTCCCAGCCCTAACTTCCCACCTCCACTCATCCCACCTCCTCCTAATCCTAGAGAACCACCACCAGAACTTCCTCCTAAGCCAATTGAACTCTTACTACCACCTCCTCCTAATCCTAAAGAACCACCACCAGAACTTCCTCCTAAGCCAATTGAACTCTTACTACCACCTCCTCCTAGTCCCAACGAACCCCCGCTAGATCCTCCTCCTAAGCCAATTGAACTCTTACCACCACCTCCACCTAGTCCCAATGAACCCCCGCTAGATCCTCCTCCTAATCCCAAAGAACCCCCACCAGAACTTCCTCCTAAGCCAATTGAGCTCTTACCACCACCTCCACCGAGTCCCAACGAACCCCCGCTAGATCCTCCTCCTAATCCCAAAGAACCCCCACCAGAACTTCCTCCTAAGCCAATTGAGCTCTTACCACCACCTCCACCGAGTCCCAACGAACCCCCGCTAGATCCTCCCCCTAAGCCAATTGAACTCTTACCCCCACCCCCACCTAATCCCAATGAACCACCGCCTCCTGAATGGGAACCAGATCCTCCACCTAATCCCAACGAACCACCCCCTCCTGAGTGGGAACCAGATCCTCCACCTAATCCCAACGAACCACCGCCTCCTGAGTGGGAACCAGATCCTCCACCTAATCCCAACGATCCACCTCCTCCTGAGTGGCCACCAGATCCTCCTCCTAAGCCTAAAGCACCACCTCCTCCAGCGTGGGCACCAGAACCCATTCCGAGTCCGAGCTTTCCGCCCGAACCGCCCTTATCACCTAAGCCCAATCCTCCTCCGAGTCCAAGCTTTCCACTTGAATCTCCACCACCCAGGCCTAATCCACCTCCGAGTCCGAGCTTTCCGCCCGCACCCCCCTTGTCACCTAAGCCCAATCCTCCTCCGAGTCCGAGCTTTCCGCCCGCACCCCCCTTGTCACCTAAGCCCAATCCTCCTCCGAGTCCGAGCTTTCCGCCCGCACCCCCCTTGTCACCTAAGCCCAATCCTCCTCCAAGTCCAAGCTTTCCACTTGAATCTCCACCACCCAAACCTAATCCACCTCCGAGTCCGAGCTTTCCGCCTGCACCCCCCTTATCACCTAAGCCCAATCCTCCTCCGAGTCCAAGCTTTCCGCTTGAATCTCCACCACCCAGACCTAATCCACCTCCGAGCTTTCCGCCCGCACCGCCCTTATCACCTAAGCCTAATCCACCTCCGAGTCCAAGCTTTCCACCTGCACCTCCATGGCCACCTAAGCCTAAACCACCATGACCTCCCCCACCTAATCCGCCAGATCCGCCTAAACCAGCGCTACCTCCCCCGCCTAATCCACCAGATCCGCCTAAACCAGCGCTACCTCCCCCACCTAATCCACTATGACCTCCCCCACCTAATCCGCCAGATCCGCCTAAACCAGCGCTACCTCCCCCGCCTAATCCACCATGACCTCCCCCACCTAATCCGCCAGATCCGCCTAAACCAGCGCTGCCTCCTCCGCCTAATCCACTATGACCTCCCCCACCTAGTCCAGCGCTTCCTCCTGCTCCAGCAGACGCACCTAATCCTCCTCCTCCGCCACTTAATCCCACCGAGCCTGCTTCTTGCTTGCTGATTCTTAATCCACCAGGTGGTCTTACTCCTCCCAGTCCGCCTGAACCGTCTGCTCCAACTGCCTCTTCCATTTCGCCGATTTCAGTACCCATATTATCACCCAACCCACCAGCAAATTCTCCTCTCTCTGAATATTGTCCGTCAGCTTCAAATGAACTTTCACCGTAAGTTAATATTGACTAGAGAATTTAGAACAACGCATCAGAAACAAGATTTTGTATGTATGGTTCGACAGAAAATGATAAATGTATATATAAATAAACTCCCATTAGTTTCTATTTCAAGCTAAAAACGTAAAAATGTGTGCATAAAAATTTACATTACAAACCTGAGGTAATACCCACACAAGAAATAGTTTTATATAGAACTTAGGTAGCAACATTTTAATATCCACGCAAAACTGCTAGCCACAACACTTTCAAAAATGAATGATATCAGAGATTAGACTTTAGTTATCTTTATTACCGAAGTCTTAACATATGGTACTCTTGAACCACTCCAGCGTTGGCTGAAAGTTAGACTGGCGAATTTACTTTAAAATGTAAAATCAATGTGTTGCACTTCCGTCAAAAATCGCAAGTACTATACTATAATTCTTGGAAAAATTATCCCAAAATTATTATATCCGGTAGTGGGGAGTGTTAATTCATTGTAATAAAAAATACTGCAATAATACGTTATACAGCTTATAGCACGCGATTCAATATAATTGCGTGTATTTAGGCAAACTTTCGACGACAGAGTAGAATAATTCTGTTATTTAAATGGTTTATTATCAGAATTATATATTGGATAGGTTCGGTAATAAGTAAACTTTCATTGAATTTTAATAATCATTGAAAATTAGAACAGCTTTTAATGTTAATACCAACATATTTAAATACCTAAAATGTACTGGAATCCATAAGTATGCATCGAAATTGTATGCTTGTGTGTCCTACCAACACATTCAAAATCATTTTTAAATTGCGAAACTAATTTAACGTATTTTACCTAAATAGCTCAATTTCGAGTTAATTTTGTCACAGGGGTTAAGTTCCGCATGCACATGTAAGTTCAAACTTACATCTGTCATATCTAATGCGGTCTAAAAAAAAAGTTGTATTCGTGCAGTAAATTTGAATTATATAGTGATTTTGTGGTATGTTTTAAATGTAGATAATAAATATTACTTATTGATAACTCTTGTGAGAATCCGATTTTACGTATAACTTGAATTCCTTACCATTTACCCTGGAACAAGTTCCCTATTAAGACAATATATGTATATACAATGCAATATTTTTAGGGGAGAACTGAAACCGAAAGTCCCTATTGCGAATGTCATGGTGTCTGCTGATCCGTCCGTAGGATATCTGCCGAACTAGTTTTTCTTGTCAATTGTAACAACTACTAATTTAACTTACAAGTTGCAATTACTTACACTTCACATTATTTGTTGTCAAGAGCCGATTTGTTTTACGGAAATATTTAAAGGTAATTTAATAGTTATTTTGTTTTTAAAAATACTTACGATGTAAAACGCCATCGACTTCTCCAAAGGGTAAATAAAAGTCTGTTAGTAGTAACCTTTCTAGTAATTGGTACTCGCAAAACAATTGGGGCGCGTTTAAGAGGGAGCACGAAGTTTAAATGTGTATCATCATCTTCAAATTATACTATTCTGAGGACACTGAGGAGTACAAAAATCCGTCGATTTCACCAATTGAAAATATATGCATATCGCATATGAGCGAGCAACCTTGTGGCAACTGGTACTCTCAAACAGTATGAGTGTTGATGTGAGAGAGAAAAGATTTAAAAATGTCCTCTCATCATCAAATTATAGTATTAAGATTATGGGATGTATTTATGCCGTTTAAAATTTGTCTGTAATGCCTTACATTATAATTTTCTCACAAGTAGGAATTTACTTCAACGAAATTAGCGTACAGGGATCTTGCAATACACACTATCTTGTATAAGCCACGACGATGTGAATATCGTGGTTCAAAGGAATACCATCCTCGTGTTAATTTCGAAGTCGCTAATCCATTTGCTTCACAGAAAAGCATCGCTGAGTCCCTCTGACACAGAGTATGTTATCTTGTTTGGTGGAACAGACCCCTGTCTTGGTATTATATTGATTCAAAAATGTATTAAAATTCCCACATCTCTTCTCTACATTATAACGGCCACTTGATGGAGTCTGTGCGTATTCAAATTGCGCGCTCTACTGTTAAATTAAGGGCGCAAGATTTAGGGATACAATAAGTCTCGACGATTGGGCTTGATTCGTAAGCCGTGTAGCCATTTCACTATACAGCAAGCTACTACGTCGTAGTATACTATTTCCCTATATAGCCAAGCAAGCCGGTGGTATACACACAACAAGCAAGCCGAGAATCACAGCGAGCTGAGCGAGCTGAAAAAGCTCTCCTCTGCGACAGAGTTTCAGCACGTTGTGTTTCTCGGCTATATACCACCTACTGTCAATCAACTCGAAGCCAGTAGTATGGCTTCTGTTCCGGTTTGGACCGGGATCGGGACAACATTTTTGTCCCCATGTTATTTCGGGAATGAATCGGGACGAACGTTTTTCCCCAAAGATTTCGGGACGGGAAAGAACAATAGATCGGGACCGAAAAAAATACCTGAAAAGTATACAATTGCTGTAAAAATGAATATGTATGGGAATCGTTCCGTTTAAAATTGTTGTATATGTGAATACTTATTAAAGTAAACTGTCGCTATTATTGGAGGTATTCTTATAGAAATAGTGGAATTTGGAACATTTTTTAAGACTGGGATTATAATCGGGACGGGACGAGGTTTTCGGAACGGGATCGGGACAGTTTCGGGACCAAATTTTTGTCCCCATGGTATTTCGGGATTGAATCGGAACGAACTTTTTTGTCAAAACAATTGTCCCCAGTAGAAGCCCTATCCAGTAGACTTCCCAAGCGCAATTTCCTCTATTACATCCAGAACGTCGTGTCTCTCAGTCTGTGTCGATATTCAAACCTACAGCGAATGCTCTACTCATGTGTGCCATGGCTATGGAATTCAATTCTAACTCCATGCTTTACAATTGCAATCTGATTATTTTGTCAAATCGAAGCCGAAACGTCACTATGCTCTATCGTTCAAAGTGAATGTACTTTTAATTTTCCAGACCTTAAGAATTTGAGGAGAGGAGAATTTTAGTGACTGAACTTTGTACACATAAGTTTGGGATTCCTATTAGGGAACATCAAATGGAATTGAAAGTACTTATTGTAACACTTTATATTTACGTCAGTAATCCTTAGCATCCACATTTGATCTTTATATCCCCCAAAACATCATTAGGTAACAATGATTAATTTGTAGGAACCATGCAAATTAGTGGCTATAGCACGTGAAACGTGTTGCCCTACTACGAATTCCTTTATTTTTTCTTATTTGAAATATTCAGTGCGTCCAGTGTCGGACACTTCATTACTACGGCACAACTGAGCTATATGCAAATTATAATAAAATTATTAAAAATCCATTAAGGGGCGACGCACCATACAGTGTTGCAACAGCAAGATTTAATAACAATGGAAAATTGGTATTAAATTGATTAAGCGATTAGTTAGATTCCACGTGTATAGCGAAGTATTGAGTTTGGGAGAGAACCTTGGTGGGCCGGAATGTTGTACCATAATTATTTGATGATGTAGTGTAAACTAGCGTTATGAAACGAATTGTTAGTCTTACAATTAGTGGTTCACATGTCTTATATGAGATTACTTTTCCCGGTGACGCGGGCTATTAAATTAAGTATTCTCAACAGGCTTTGATACGCGATCTGAAGTCATTTACGGTAGGTCTCAAGTTTGTGTACTCTCACAATTCTCAAGTACTTGCCCCTGTGAAGCACAGGGCTTTTACTAGTATGATTGTAATGAGTGCATCCACTGAATTTTGAAAAACGTTTACAACCATAATCAAGTAACGCATGTGCGTGTTTGTGCGACATCTTACGGTAGTTATGAAATATAAAATATAAATTGGACTGCAGATGGCGCAAGCCTAACATCCCAGTTTTAGTGCATATTGTCATGGTCTTTTCCGTCGCAAGCACCTTCTAATGGCCATGTTTGTTTTGTAACAATAGTATTATTAGAAGCTTGGAAGACCAGAAGTAACCAGAAGAGTTACTCGCTTAGCTCCCTCGTTCACATCTCACTGTGTTAACCTAGACCTATAAATGCATACAGCATGACTGTCTGTGACAGTCTGTGTTCGGCAACCATTGAACCTAACCTAATTAGTGTTAAATAAACACATACATAATTATAACTCTTTGTCCCATTCATGATGATTCGGATTCCCTCTTTTAGCCCCGGTGACTACGTTAATACTACGCTAACACAAAGAGTGAGAACTAAGGAACCACGTCCATTCAATGAACGACAGTGGTTTTCCATCTCATAAAATTTAAACTTTGTGTTTTTCATAACCTCATTTTCCCGACGAGCAAAACTACCTACTTCAGTGTATACTGTGAAATTTTAGACATTTTATTCGCATGTTTGACAAAACTAGACATTTTACACATCCAGCATAATGATTGTTTACAGATGGATACACCAACCCATGGCAAGAGACTGATGGGATTCCACTCGTGTTCTTCATTTTTCAAGACTTTTACAATAAAGGGGAAATAACTAAACCGGACAACTGATGACCAGCAATGTGGGCAGTTGTCTAGACGATTCTGAGAAGAATTCACAAGTTTCGACTATTAGGGAGCGTTCATAAATTACGTCATATGCTTGGTAGGGTGGCGGCTGGTTGGGAGCTGAAAATATTTGACAGAAAAGGATGAGGGGGAAGCGGGGGGCTGATGAAGAAATGATGTCAACAACAATAACTTGCTGGAATAGAGAATTATCTAGCTTCGGACAATTTTTTTATACCAATGAATCATAAACGACATCTTCTCACTCCATGCTACACCACAACAATAAAACCACTCAAATTGTCGAAGAATTATATCATGCGGCAGCTTCAACAATTAAACGTTATTCGATTGTTTTCATACGTATCTTCCCACTTCGCACAGCCTCTAAATTTTTGCAATTTATTGGCGATACAATCATTCAACTTTTCTGAAACAAGGAAATGGTTTTTATACAAAATGCATTTTAGAATTTTTAAACTTTCATTACTCTTATTGTGGAATCTTGTGCATAAGCCTTTTCAGTGCAGCCAAGTTTGAGCTGTAATTACAATCACACCGTATATAGTGCATACGCCTGAAAAGTGCAGCCAAGTTTGTACGGTAATTAAAATCACACAAAATAGTGCATGCGCCTGAAAAGTGCAGCCTTAGTTTTTATTACTGCAATGAGTAAAAAGTCAGTCCAAAACTGATGGAAGCATATATCATCAGCTTTACACTGCATGGAGGAAAGCTTTTGGACAGTCCGTTGAATGTACATGTGTTTCCAGTTATTATTTTGATAATACATGAAGTATTTGCTTTACCAATTATTTATGACATACGTTTTGGTATGCGGGGAAAAATACAAAAAGATTGCAACGAATTTTGGAGATCATCGTGATAAACCTGATCTGGTCACTTAGAAACTGAATGAGCTCAATCAGAAGAGAAAAACAAACAAATATTTAGTCGCTCTTTGAAAAACTCAAATACAAGGAAAAGAACAGTTCTGATGTCTGATCGGCTTACTCCAAGAATCCTTGGTCTCTGTCGACAGTCTCAAATTCCCTTGCTACTTCGGACACTTCGATCATGGACTGCAGTGAGAGTGAACAACTTGAACCAGATCGGGATTGTCCGGCTCATTTAGCAGCAACTGAAAAGTTAGCACGGACAAGCGAGAAAATTTATTCTTTAATTCAATTGAAAAATATTGGCATTGAACTCACAAGCGAACAAGACAAACTTCTTTACACATTAATGAAGAAAAACAAAAGCTTTATATTTTGGAAATTGGGAGGAAATCTAAAAATACAGAGACAAGAAACGAAAGCAAATTGAAAAACTCAATTATCTACATCTGATTCCTGAATTAAGAGAAATCAGTTCCGATAAAGTTGGACGACCAAGGTTGGAGACATACCAACCGACTTTGCTACAGACAATTGTTAAACTTGTGTCACCAACAGAACCAATGTGACATGCCACTTTCGGGGGAATTATGGTATGTGCACATATGAGCCTGTGTGTCTATATTTATGTATGTACGTAGATCGTTTAACTGAATTTTTCCATTCGGTGATAGTAGGTTCGGTATAATAATGACAAAATGGGCGAAATAAGCCTAGGCAGGTACATCTTGGGACTTGACAATATACAGTTGTTGATGTGCCAGGTCGGTTTCTAATAAATTCGCGGAATAAGTTCCATTCCCATTCTGTCGTTCGGGGTATTCGGGCTTCCACAAAATCTTCTCGTGGACATTCGGGTTCCTCCAACTCTCGTGGAAGTCCATTTGTGCAGAAGACAGGCGAAGGTCAGAAAAGCTACGATCATGTCAAACGTTGGACGAACTTTTGGAACAGCTTAAACAAGAAGGTATACTACATTATGATAAACTGATTTTTTTTAGGCTGCACTAATTAGACGTATGCACTAAAGAATAATTATCAAATTCACATTTTCAGGTTTTCAACTTAGTCAAAGTGCCTTGTACCATTGCATCGCATGGGTACGGGTAGTACCTGAGTGTTTGGGTACAGGAACAGGTCCAGGTCCGAAATGGGTACGCTATTGAAGTACCCAAACGGAATGGGTACTTGATGGGTACAACCTATATGTACCATTGATCTCTTCAATCAAATATATACGAACATTACCAATATAAAAGTCACTGGAAGAAATTTCAGTGCATACATTGAGTTGAGTTATTATTTGTAATAATAGTTCATAGGAATCTAATGGCAAAGGTAAGGAGATTTGCTCTGCTGCACCCTGTGATTCCGATATACTAAATACGTGGTGCTATTATAGAAAGAACTTGAATAGAACTCCCATACGGTTCCGATCTTTTAACGCTAAAGCAACTTTCAATGAATGTTGATACACTCACAAAATGCTTTTGTCTGAAGGCATAACATAGGATGAAATCTGCAGATTTCAGTTCCAATAAGATGTCTAGTATTGCAAAAATAATGTGGAGACAGAATTGTATCTAAGTTATAATTGCTGTGATGTCCGGTTTCAAACGACATTTAAATAAATATGACGAAACATAACAACCATTTACAGTAAAACTTTAAGTACCTGTTTGGGTACAGGTACGTAGAGGAATGTTTCAGGTACAGGTCCATATTTTGAGTACATATTGGGTACGGGTAAGATTCAGGTACAGGTAGGCACTACGTAAATAAATATCAGGTTCAGGTACCAGCATTTACATAATAGGTATTTATAATCAGGTACGGGTTTGTGTTTTCGATTTTTGGCATAACCCACTATTTGTGTCCAGGTTCAGGTCCAGGTACAACATTTTTGTTCCCATGCGATGCACTGCCTTGTACTTGAGACAATTAACCCCGAGATTCCTTGACTATAGAAGGGAAGTGTCATGTTCAAACAGTGCCGGTGAGACTCATTCTAGCTCAAAACAATTTGAGAAAAAAACATGTTGACTTTCATTTCCCAGCAGCTACTCTGATGTGGCCAAAGCAAATTAAGGAAATCATTGATGATCAATCAGTGTGTTCTATTAGTCAGGATGATAAATCAAGAGTACCACTAGGATTAGAAGCTGCGTCAAAGCCGGCAACTATTCTTATGTATATGGAATACCAAATTTCCCTTCCAGATCATGACTGGGTGGTTTCCTCAAGACATAAACTGATACCTAGTGTTAACGCCGGTATGTCAATCAATTCGCAGAACAAAATGACATATTCAGGTCCAAAATATATTGCCATTCGAAGCGGCAAGCATGACTCTAGTAGTGTGGCGGATATTGGCCAGTTATTTGAGCTTCCAGCTTTTGCATCGCTTGTCAAAAGGAAGGATTTGACTGTCAAACCAATTGTGATCATACTTTCTGACGGTGGGGCGGATGAGAACCCACGTTATATGAAAACCCTTCTCGAGGAGTACAAACACTTTCTCAGGTATGACTTAGATGCTTTCTTTGTGGGTTGTTACACCCCTGGTCTGTCTGTTTTAATCCTGTGGAGCTAAGGATAGCACCTTTATCTCCAAAAGGGTGGTGAATTCCTTCTTGGAATGGTTTTGTGGGGGAAAATGCTTGTACAGAGCTTTAAGCTAAAATTGTTTTCGGGGTCCGTAATTATCAAGTCAATACTATTGCCACTATATCAAATATGTCCGCTCTCCAAAATCTCCGGAAACTGCACATCCTAAAATAAATTTCTGGTCGAAAAGTTCTTTAAGGTCGGTTCGCACATCCTCCAGTTCCCTTCCGTCAACCAAAAGAGTCGGATTTAATCCAATTGATTGGAAGAGTGTATTTGTCTACTTTGAAGGAATGCTTAACTGTGGCTTTGTCGATATCCTTTCCATTGTAGTTGCATACAGACCAAAGCTGCTTCCTGCACAGATACTTTCCAATTTTCTTCACAGGGATCATTTCACAACCAAGACTTACAACTTTTTACACATTTTTCAAACTTTGACCACCATCCTTCAACGGTCTCTCCGGAAGGCGACTTATACAATAACGGCTGCACTGATGAATTTTCAGGCGTTTTCACGTTGCTCTTCTTGACCTCCTTGAAAGTCGTCCTGACATCTGCATTATTTTCCGTCTTTATCTTGTCATGTCCTCTTTTGTAACGCTGCACTATGTTCCTAGCCCACTTCATTTCCTCAGGAGATAGTGCATCGAAGTATGCCTTCAGGAAAACCTTTTTTCTCGTCGAATGTGATTACTGTGGCCCAGTTGATAACTTCCTGTAAAGCAGCACAAAAGTCTTTCTTATTAGGCAATAATAACAACGCCGCCCTTCGATTTGCAATCAAATTAAGACTTCCTATTAATGTAGAAGACAGAATGTATCTACATATAATTATCGCAAAAATATCTTTGATCAAGGATAACTGTTACGTCACCTGCCTTACCACCATATATATACACCTAAAATGGCTTCAGTAACAAATGATGTTGTGATAGAGGGGGTATGTATATATTGATTGTAAGTGATTTAGGGGGGTCAGAAATCTTCAAAATTTGATTGACGTAATTTATGAACGCTCCCTTATCGTGTCCAACGTATGTAGATACCGAGCGACCCAGGACACCACCCTTAATAGCCAATCACAACTGGTAACTTCATTTCATCCTACACGACTCAAAATTCGATCAACATAATCGTTCCAACCGCAATTGCCTTTTCAAGAATATATTCAGGAAGAATAGTTCTCAAATTATTGATTGAGTTAATTGAAGTCCAAAATGTAATACAGTTCGTTTTTCTGAAAGCGGATAGCGACAAATTTTTTTCTCACAAAATTTCTATACAGGAACGTACATGCAAAGTATTGTCAAAATCATTTTGCAAAATTTTCATAACACCGATTTCGAAGGTCAGAAAACTGAAAAAACCGAAAGTTAAAATATTCTTTTCGAGTCATACTAAAACACTGAAAGACAGAGTGTGTATCTTAAGTTTCTTATCGTAACGAGTGGTCACATCATGAATTTTTCAGTGACATCAATATTTTAAGATTTTTAACATAAATTGCCATGTAAATTTGTGTACATTCACGATTTGTTTGTTGTCTTAATGTTGTCTTAAAAGCAGAAATGGTAAAGGCTGCAATCGAATTTTAAATTTTAAAATGTGTCACACTACAGTGGGCTCAGCTTCAATTTCAAGAAAAAACCGAAACGGGTAATGTATATACGTAAAAAGATAAATAATGGTACAAGTACATACAAGTGTGCTTGCACGTATTATCCAGTGGAGACGAGAGTCGTGCAGCGTAATGAGTATGTAGCCCTTACATGTAGACAATCAACCCCATGGCGCTCCCCGTTCGTTCTTCCCTCACAACATATAGTCCCATTTTTTGTTGTTATACTGTTTATATTGCTGGTCATACACAAATCAAATTTGGTACGAGGGTTGACCTAGGTATTTTAAATACATGTATATACTGTAGCAAGAATAAATGTAGCTCAATAATATCCTTCTACTATTTCATTCAGTCTATTAACTCTTTATTAAACGCAATACTTTTCAATTTATTAATTTGTCCTCAACAGGGGAATCCCCATCTTAAACTTAGCTACTCTTTTAAGTCAGAGAGGGCTCCAACTCCAAAGAGAGACTGATTCAAATCTTACAAAGTCCTCCCTTTTATAGCTTTTAAAATACAAAATGATTGGTCATATTATTTCACTCGTTTTAAAATTGACTGAAATATGTTTTAATTAAAGTTAACAACAATAATCTACTTTAATTTCAGTGGTAAAAACCACAGTAATATATCATGTCACAATACATAACATGTAATTTAGAAGAAATAAATTCAACCTTGCACTGTCCGCTTTTAGAAAAAACTCAAAACGTTGATTTAAATGACTTGAGCGAACTCCGGAAGCCGATCAACAAACCCATATAACATTAATCCAACATGTTACGCGGATTGAGTTTCTTGGAAAATCGTGCCGATCTGATCCAAGACAGTTTTAAGTAGTTAATATCCAGATTATCTCCATAAAATGGAGTGGATAATGCCAGGGATTACATCAAGACATTTGATACACGACGTTAAAATAGCCCGCAGACTATTTTCTACTAGTAATTCATTACGTTTGTGAAGCTAAACAACATTCACGTTTCAACCTTTACCTTGTTCCTAGCAGGAAACAAAACGCTGACAATACTTGAGCAAATTCCAAAGAGTTCTTTCTAATATGATATCATACAATATCGAGACGCTTTAGGTGAGTATGAGAACTTTTATGTTACACCGCAATTGACCGCTCATTCTTACTTTCCTAACCTTAATAAATTACACAGTCCAGATTGCCGAAAATTAAAAATAGACTTACGTATGAACTTATCTTTCTACGCTTTCATACGTTTCACATATACGTATATTTTCACACCACCATATGGGGATATCAAGCGCGGCTTAAAGATTTTTAGCATTGAAAATAAGAATGACAAAATATTTCCCCTAGGATCCAAATCTGGTAAACCTTTAAAAGAAGTACCAGTTCAAAATAAACAAAATCGACTTGTGAAATTTCATCTGTAGTCGGGAACTTATTTCCACTGCAATACCAGTACTGCCAGAAAAAAGGTCATCCATCAGGAAATTTCTTTCGAGTTTGGGATATAAAATAATCAGCAAAACAGTAACATCCGAGCTATGCAGCAGGCAGTATTAAACTTTAGTGCACGGTTATCACAGCAAACCCGATTCCTTCTGGAAACGAATAGGTGTGATGACCTGGGAACGACACACAAACCAACGTTTTCTACACGATCCATGAATAATTTATCCGACACATACATTTTACTGATATCAAAATCGTTATTAGCCAAACCCGTCATAACCCTTTTCAGAATTAAAAATAAACAACAATCACATTCTGATAATTCAGATACAAGAAACCCCTAATCCTCAATGAGCAACTAATGCACCAAATCATTCAAATTTTAATCATATCCACATCAATCCCCTTCAGAATTAGCTCAGGAAGTCAAAAGTCGTAAGCAAACCTCTACGGATTTTGTCTGTATAATACAACTACTGAAGAGCCACCATTAAATTACAGGTTCATTCGAGAGTGTTGATACTTAATCTACAATTTCTTCTGCAATTGCCAATTAAATTCGACGGATAACGATACAATTAATACATGTTACGAGACCTCTTGGTCAATTCGTTCAAAACTGTTATCTACTATTCCACTACCGCTGCAAGGTTTGACAAGGTACAGAATAAGTACCATTTATATGATTGTGCAAAATTCATCATGCATCAACACAATTGATAATAGACCGAATTTCTTGACTATCAAGTATCTTTTACGGGCAAGGCATTTATAAATTTCAACCAAATTAAGTTCTAAATTCGGTATCAAATCCAGCCGACCTTAACAATTCGGTACCAGATTTTGATTCTCAAGCTAATTATAATGCCGGAACACAATCGTATAATCAAATCCACAAATTATCATGCTACACATTTAGACCTTATGATAATGCCGTCTGAACATTGGAGTGAATAATGTTCAAATCCCGGGAAGATTATAGAGGACCAGCAGTTGTTTTTCCAGACACGACAAAAACTAAAGGGCTCTCAATCGTACAAACTAAGGAGCGGTGTGCTTACCTTTCGATAGTTCAGGCCAGCCAAGAAAGAGCTGATGCTGACCAAAAGAAATTCTTTTCTCACCTGTTTTCCTCGTTCTGATTTAGACCTAATGAATTTAGCATAAACATGTTGCACCTTGGACACGGGAGAAAACCCACCATTACGTATAACTCAATCAAGAGTTTCAAATTTCGAGCTTGGAATAATGAAGCAACATACCGACCAGATGTGGTGAAGGAGATCGCCTCGTCCATACAGTCCACGGAATTATCCAATATTGCTTATTAAGTACTCCAATGGAGACTATCGTTTTGATGTTTACTTCATATGGTAAATAATATAATAGTAGCGCAAAATAATTGGACGTTGAAAGCATCACATAAAAATAAAATGTTTGCATAGCGCGAAATAGTTTCCAATATACATTTGTATTGCTATATGTTTTAAAATGAATTAATGATTATAATCAAGTGCTTTGGATACGTGTATATAATGATATACTTGTTTTATATTAATTTGGTAAACATTTACTTGTTAGCTTTGAGAATAACGAATTACAGTATCTGATTAATTCACAATACACAAACAAAGCTGCGCTCAAGTTCTAGTAGTACTTGATGAGTATCAAGCCAGGTCAAGTTCGGAGCAAGTTCGGGATCATGAACGTTTCTATTTGGTTAAATCAGGTCAAGTTCAAGTATTTGCTGGATGCAACTCGGAACCTCAAGTCGGTTCTGGTCCGAAGGCATAACCACAGAATTGACTTGGACTAAGGATCAAGTTCGGGTCTAGCATGTATTTTACTTGAACACGTACTTACACATTCAAGTACCGGCACAACTGTCCTAGTCCCAACGTTTGCTTCCTTTGAGCGTTCTTCTCCCTCAGTTGTTCACATTTCTGCAACACGCAGAATAGAAACTAGTGGTGGTAATGGTCTGGTCTGATGCAGATTTAATGAAACTGGCCGGATCCAGTCGTTCGGACCAGAACTAAAAAACTGTAAGCCAAACAGGGAATTTATTTTACATTCGGTCAATTTAACCAGCAATTTTATTGAGGAGAAAATGTGCCCGCAACTAATATAATCAGCGATCAATAATATGGAATCAACAATAATTGAAGGAGATCCCACTTTATTCGGTGGGTCTATTGAATCTATTCGAAGTGAACGATTACAATTGGATAATTACCCAACTGATATTTCTACATTAAACAGTACAGCTTACATTCCTTTTTAACTCATAGAGTCATGTTCAGACAAATATCAGCCAATTCATTTTGGCAACATAATTCTAAGAAATGCGACCATTTATATTTACTAAAGTTACCATCCACATTTCTATTCGTCTAGGAAATTGATAACAGGAGCTTCCTAATTCTCCCAGCTAGAGAAATGGTCTGGCGCGCTATTAATTATGAAATATTGATGACGTATATCTATACTGTCTCCATTAATTCTGAAAAGGCGTTCTGCCTTCATCCAGGAACACTTGAAAAACGCATTGTACATAAGTTCAAATAGTTTTTGTTTGTATCGAAGAATTGGATTGTCGTTAAGACGAAAGTTATTAATTAAGAGGTGAAGCGTTTGAAAGATTGTGTGTTGGGCAGCAAATATGAAGTGGTTGATACAATCATTATCGGTTCAATGGGTTTTAAATGGGTTTCCAAGCTATTTGCCTATAGAAGGTTTCTCGAACCCATTCCCAGACTCTTTGAAAGTAGTTGCATAGATGGCAGCTGCTGGAGCTTACAAGAAAATTATGTATGCCATTAATGCTGTCAACTCCAAGGCCTAGTTTCCAGGTGATGCATTTCTGCTGGTGGATTAATGTGTTTCCTAATTTGAACCAGTCATACTGTTTCATCTTCCTTTTGGATAATTTGCTGGGATCTTCGTAATGCACTACTACAGCTTCTTAGAATTGTTCATTGGTAATCTCTATGTATTCCTCTACATGCCATTGGTGAACAATTGATAGTACGTATATTTCTTGTTTGATAAATTTTAATTTGTTGATTTGTTCAAAAATTTCATTTTATTTTCTGGCTTTAACGGCAGTGAGTGTTTTCATGTTTTGGGTTGATTTTGCAATTCACGTATGTGGCATATTTCTAGTGTTCTTAGAAATTCGCCATTCGATTTGTAAACATAGGTAGTAGTTGCCACTTCAATGCTGTTGAGTAACTCTGGTGTTCCATTTTGGAACCGCGCCCTAAGTATAATAACATAATCTTGGAGTGTTGAGTAAAAGCCACCTGGTGAGATTAAGTTATTATTTTGAACAATTGTGTTCCAGCGTGAAGTTATTTTTAACAACCTTCAAGTGTCCGGCTCATACAAAAACTGCCCACATCTTGAGGATGTGCACAAGGTTCTGTGCAACTTACCACCGAAGAAACCTGCAAATTGCCAGATTCGTTCTACTACCCAGACGATAAATTCAATAACTACACCCTTACAGATAGTAGGTACAAGACGAGATAGAATATTGTAAAAACATCACAGCGGTTTGTCGTCACGGGAAATATAATTGTCAATTTACTTATACAGGCCTTACTTATTTGCTTGCCAGAGTTGCACACAAACTAATTTTATTCTGATCAATTCCTGAATTTTATCTGGACTTCAAACGTGATTTCAAGTCTGGCATATCCGGTTTTCCCTATACGGTTATATAAAACGAGGTCGCCTAGTATATCGGCCGGAAAGTCTTATCTACAGAAGTAAGTGATTTTCATGCTCAATGTCTTTTAAATTTCCTAGTCCAACGACAGAAATAAAATGAATTAACATAACCGTAGGGCTGTCCAACTATTTATCTGACTCCATAATCGAAATTATACACCAAAGTGTATAATTGTTAGATTTGTCACTACGGCAGCCTTCCTGGACAAGTTGTCAGCCAGTGTTTTTAATGTTGAACGCGAGAACATTTCCAGTATAAACGTTTCGTGGAACAACGACACGATCGAACACATTGAATTCACGTATGAAATCCGAAATGGGACCTCAAGATGTCTGGATTTTGCGTTCACCGTCAGGTCGTTGAGACGACTGGCTGCTTCGCAAATTGTTGGAAACGGCATAAAATCTGATAGGCAGAGATAATTTAAAAATATACATACCAATATATGTATGAATGTATCACAAATATAGAACTTTCACATTTATTTTTTTAAATTAGAATTTTATTAATTTTTGTCTTATGAACTGTTTACAGGTTGTGCATTTACGTGCATAGAACTACTGCAATTATCTTCAAATTCGCTGTCGGTAAATACGGCGGGGTCATGCAAAATTTCCCTGTGGTTCTTCCAAGATCTGAAGGAAAATGTTAAATTCATAATGTTTTTACTCGAGCAAACCTGTATCGAAGTAGATAATGCTCGGGACGTTACTACAGATTAGATTTACAAGCAGCATCAGAGCAGGAACCTACTCGTAATCCCCCTCATTCTCTTCCATTAATTACAAAGATGAATACATTCAGCTTGGAACGTGGCTTGCAAGTACTTTACAAATCAAAATGTCCTGATATCCGCGTTTTGGTCTGTGCGGCGGAAGGAGTTCAAGAATTCTCTGGTGGCATGAAAAAGATTCCCAGAGCAGTAATTACAAACACATCCAGAAGCTATGAACCTGGTACATAGATATAATACTTTTGCTAATTTTGCTTCACTAGAAACATTAGATATTATCGTGTGCGTAATTTTTACAAGTCTCATTTTAGGCGAGCCTTGGAAACATTTTATCCCGAGGCAAGTGCGTTACAAAGCGGTGCGAGTAACGCTTGTGGATTATATTGTATTTTATTTCTCTATAGTATGGGATAATCGCAAAGTTTTGAAAAATTTCTCTGTAGGTTTGTTAGAAATACACGACATAATGATTACTTGGTTGCAAGGTTTGTATAAATTAAATGGGTCAGTAAAAAATGCAAAACGTTTATGTAGAACAAATGCAAACGGGTATTCTTGTTTACAATAATAATTATTGAAATTTTAAAAAACTGGGTGTAAATGGTGATGGCATTTGATTGTGATTTACTATATATGGACACAGATGAATATTTTTCGATTCAGAGTTACAGTTTCTTGACAAAATTGCCAGAAATAACTACATTTGCAATGTTTCAGTTTCCTGAATCGCACTTATTCTTTAAATTGCACGGATCAATGTATTCTATTTTATGATTGAGTAACCTTCAAGTTGTGGTAAGGTTGAAGGTTGGAAAGCATGTTTATAGGCGAATTAATTGCCTTGTGGGCAACGGAATACTCTGTGTCGACGTTTACTGGCACTGGTAAAACAACCCAATGTTGTTCGGTGTCCAGTTAGGAGTTAGCGGTAGCTTTAATCATGACACATATAAAAAAGCGATGACAAAATGTTAGCCTGTCAAGTTAAATATGATCTCAATTCATTGTCAAATCAGTAATCAACAAGATAGCTTAGAATATTTAACTGCGGTTAACTATTTAAACAGTGTTAATTCTCGTTCGCGCCACCTTAGTGTACGGACATGCTTTTTTTCTCCTCTCTGAAGGCAGAATTCAGGAAAAGCTTTTTCACTCGTTGAAGAAAGTGTCAAACGGACCTACGACCTATCAGGACCATGGAAAACCAGAAGGATGGTATCAAGGCCCAAGGTAGGTGCAGGTCACTTGACACTTCCCTCCCATTGTTGGTTGTTTTTACATTGTTGAGGAAATTGTGTGTGTGTCTGGGACGAGGAAAATGGTAGGAAGAGTAGGAAGTTCGGCCGAACAGACCTTCCCACACCCCCACCTGCGCACTCTTCAGGAGCCGGCTGCAAAGCACCTCCGAAGGATGCAGCCACAATTGAGGCTAATGTTGAGACCACGCTGCTGCCGGACTCCACCATAATCACCTTTGCGGGTGAGCATGAAGGGAGAAAGGTCAGTGCAAAGGCTTGCCAGCGATTTACCTTAGAGCTTTACAAGCGTTATGATGATGGAGTTAGTTAGGGGGCCATTCTGCAAATGCAGGAACCCACACTAATTCCTAATGGTCGTATTAGAGTTGACTGCTTCAACTCTCATACCTATATGTATGTATGTATGTATTTGAGGGGACCCAAGTCTATCCATTGTGGATTTCCTTAGGAGGCGCTCAAGCCTTAAGGCTTATTGCACTCGCCCAGTTACTTGCATTGCTTAATATACGGACTTGCATTTCGCATGGTCACACATATATTGTGTGGCATGCTTTGATTTGCATAATGTCCAATTTACCTTATCTTACCGCTCCTCTTGCAGGTCGGAGCTGCCCTTGCATAATCTATGCAAAGATTTCAGGTTTGCTGGTGATCTGATGGTGTCGTATATATACGTCCCATTATCAGTCACCAGCATTCCTAATTCTTGAGATTACCAAACCACATGAGCTCCAACGTAAGGTCTTTACCCCCCGGTCCAATGTTCCAAGAACGGCAGAGGCAGAGTCATGCAGATCTGCACGAGCTTACATACCAGCCCTATCCAGAGTCAGGAAAGGAAGGCAACTACTTTGCATAGGTATGCCGCAACCTGCATGCACGTTTTGCGTCCCCGGATGCTGGTACACGCTCAACGTACATACAGCCACAGCACACTACACAAATGGTATGTAGTTAGTGCAAACCTTACCTGTGCAGTTCCCGACTCCGGATTTAGCCCTTGGATCCCGGGTCAGTGAGGATCCTCCGGCACAGGTACGGGCACTCAACTCGGCAGTCCGCAGTCACTGTCCATAGAGGACCAGAGGGCTTTGGGACTAACGAATGTTATGCGTCCCCCGAACTGTAGGTTGGAGAGATAAGAGAGCCACTGACAGCCACTACCTCTCTCTCCGGCTCCTACGAGCGAACTGTCCTCATACCTATAACTGGGTGGTCAATCAATGCCCTAACGTAAAGTGGGTGAGTCACTACAGGACTCACACCTTTATGGCTTGGAAGCCAACGGAAGCTCCCTCTGAGCAATCAGAGAAGCTTACAACCTTTTTCACCTGTGCAAATGGCCCAGCGCTATCGATTCCTGAGTTCTGAAAAGGCTTAGGACTCAGAATCCTGGACTTAACATGGTGAGATGGAGGGCAATGTGGGTTGCAAACTCTCTTCCTGGGGCACCACTGCTAGGTTGCAGTAGGATCATTGGTGTTGATCCTTCCTCAGTGGAGTTTTTGCGAATCAAAGACTTCACGCTTTTCTACAGCGTAGGTACAATACGCTTTGAGGAAAGAATGCAGAAAACGGAGCGCAAAAAGGCTGATGTGTAACCGCGATGCAACCATTCTTTATCCTCCCCAATAAATGTGTGCATCTTCTAGGTCTACTCCTGGGTCAAGTAACATGGGTGTATCTATTATAAATACTCCCCATGTATACACGACCCAAAATAACTTGCATCTTTGTCGAGATGCGTCAACTTCACTAATGAATTGGCGCGACAGTCTATTGATGCAACAAAAGATTGCATTGCAGTTGCACAGTAACAGCAATAGCTCTGCTCATTCATTAATGTTTCTCATACAAGAACCTTATTTGGTCAAATGCAAAATCTCTGGCCTTGGCAAAAGAGATCAAATTTTCGTTGGAACAATAAACGAGGCTCCTAGGCCTGCATTGTAGCGACAAAAAACATAACCGCCACTCCTTTAACTCAATTTAATGATAGAGGTCTGGTGGCTATATCAACTGTATGGAGAGGTGGGCTGATTATCTTTGCATCAGCTTATTGTCCTGGTGACTCACACACCACTCCCAGTAACTCAATCACCGAGCTGGTGGAATACTGCAATGAGCTTAGCATCCCACTAATTTTGGGCGCTGACGCTAATGCTCATCACACAGTATGGGGCAGCTCCAACATAAATTCTAGGGGTGAACAACTCCTGGACTTCCTATTAACCAATCATATACAGTCCTGCAATGTGGGTAATAAACCTACATTTGTAATTGTCAATAGAGAGGAGGTTTTAGATGTTACCATCACTTACACATGGGCACATCTGATTCGACAATGGAATTTCCTAGATCGTGAATCTATGTCTGACCACTTGTACATCGGTTTCTTGGTGTCTGCAGCAAAACCATCCCCAATAAAAGTCAGGAATATTAGGAAGACTGATTGGGATATCTTTAATGCCAACTTAGTGGATAGTTTAGAAGGCATTGAGTTGGAGGCTCCTCTTAGCAGTCGTGAGCTAGAGAGTCAGGCCCAACTTATTACTTAATTTATTCAGTATAGTTTTGAACAAGCCTGCCCACTGAAAGAAGTACATTGGAGGCACAAAACAGTACCCTGGTGAACAAATGAGCTTTCTGCACTCCGCAAAAGATCTCGCGATCTCTACAGACAGGCTGGCATCCCAGTAAACAGGGATCTAACCTCCTGGCAGAGCTGTTTAAAGTGCAGGAACAAATACAAACAAGTTCTTAGAACCGAAAAACGGAAGTCCTGGCAAAGCTACTGTGCGAGTACAACAACTCTACCAGTGGAGGCTAGACTACACAAAATACTAAGCTCGGAGACTCTCAAGCTTCCCACTCGCTTAAACGTCTCTAATGATGATTTCACTAAAGACGATAGCGAAGTATTAGATGAACTACTAGCTCATCACTTCCCCAGTTGTCCCATACCTGCTATAACTGCATGGGATCATAAAAAGCTGGATGTGTTGGAGCTGGATAACATAGTTAATCCAGATAGGGTGGAGTGTGCTATACGCACCTTTGGTTTCTATAAAGCAGCCGGGGCTGACAACATTGCCCCGATAGTATTACTAAAGGGATTGGATGTTCTCAACTCGCACCTTTGTACAATTTATAAAGGTTGCCTGTCACTCGGATATGTTCCTCTTGAATGGAGGAAAGCCAGAGTGATATTCATACCCAAAGCAGGAAAAGGTAGCTATGAAAATGCTGCTGCTTGGAGACCTATCTCACTTTCCTCGTTTTTACTGAAGACGCTTGAGAGACTAGTTGATAGTCACATAAGAACGCCACAACTTCAACACTCTTTGCGTTTACATAAACAATTTGCTTATCTAAAAGGGACGTCTACTGAAGCTGCCCTTGATCGGCTGGTTAGCTGTGTGCAAAATAAGAAAATTGTCATTGCAATCTTTGCTGTCATTGAAGGTGCTTTCAATAACTTGTTATTTAAAGCAATGAATAATGCCTTGAACAGAGCTGAAATTGACCATGCTATCTTTCGATGGATATATCACATGTTGCAATCCAGAATTGTCTGTTCTACATTGAGAAGATCTTACAGAGAGTAACGGGTAGAGCGGGGAATACCACAAGGTGGTGTACTGTCACCTCTAATCTGGAATCTCGTCATGGACGAACTTCTCTATCTGCTGCAGGCTAGATTGCCATCAGTCTTGTCACAAGGATTTGCTGACGATGCAGTTCTTGCTCAAGCGGAGAAAGACTTTGCCATATGTGCGGAAAGAACCATAAAGGGTCTAGGCATCATTGATTCATGGTGCACACGTACTGGCCTTAAATTAAATCACAATAAAACGGGAGCTGTAATTTTCACCAGGAACACACGGTTGAGGATAAAAAACTTATTCTACCGTGGGAACCAAATAGCTATTCTACCTAGCATAAGACATCTAGGAGTAATGCTAGTTAGCCATCTCACATGGAGAGCACACTATCTCTCCATTGCAAGCAAGGCGAGCTCATCATTACTCACAATCAAAGGACTGGTCAGCAAGAAATGGGGCATCAGTCCAAAGATTGCCAGGTCGACGTACACAGCAATTGTAAGACCCATTCTGGAATATGCAGTTGTTGTTTGGCATCCCGGTCTACTTGCCAAGTATACGTACACTAAATTAAATAGTGTACAAAGACGGGCATGTCTCAGTATCACAGGTGCTTGCAGAAGTACCCCCACCTCCACACTCGAGGTTATCATAGGCTTTATTCCACTAGACTTACATCTACAGGGAATAGAAAATGTTTATTGAACATCTACAGGGAATAGCAGTGTGCACAATGCACAGATTACGAGCCAGAGGTAATTGGCTGGGAGAATCGTTGGCTTGTACAACACGTACCCATACCAGACTTTGGGACACTTGGTCTGCAAGGGACACTACTCTCTTGAGGAAAAGTGACTATATTATTCCTTCCTTCACTGACACTAGTGAAATCAAAATCACTATTGGTCAAAAGTCTCTTTGGACAAGAGATCTCTTTCTTGAGTTGACTGGCCTAATCTGTTTTACTGAGGGCTCAAAAGCTGATCAGCTATCAGGTAGTGGTTTTCTCATAAGCAAAAGGGATGTGGGATCCTACACAATACTATATAGCGAATCCATCCCTCTCGATATGTACGCCACAATATTCCAGTGCGAATTGTATGCAATATTCTGCTGTGCCAAATGGCTTGCAGAAGCTGACACAAGATCGGAATATATCACTTTTTACAGTGATAGTCAAAGCTCTCTTCTTGCGCTTAAGATCGCCTATACCTCATCCAGACTTGTACGTGATTGTCAGGAGGTATTGTACAGACTATCTAGAGATAATGCTGTACTATTACAATGGATACCAAGTCACAACAATTTTGCTGGTAATGAAGAAGCAGATAGGCTAGAAAAAGCTGCCTACTCTGTGGACTCTGAGTCAAACAGGGAATACCCTCTACTTCCTATTGCTACCTCAGTGATCAAACGTATTGTTCGTAACAAGTTTACGGATATTGCACACTAAGCGTTGGTAAAATCTCAAAATTGGGGCTCACTCTAGGGCATTGATGTGTAGTCCGCTTTACGGTAATGAATCTGTGGTTAGATTCTCCAGGGTACATGGAGGTCATTTCTGGTCATGGTAGATTCCAAAAACATCTCCATAGAATAGGAATTGCTACCTGCCCTGTATGTTTACAGTGTGGGCTGGAAGATGAGGAAGCATTTCACTTCTTAGCAACTTGCCCAGCTTTAAGTATAATTAGAAATATTTATTTGAAAGCGTGTTTTCTAGACTTAAGTCTTCTCAAGCAGGCGAAAGCAAGTGACCTGTTGTATTACTCTATTGCAACAGGCCACTTTGTAAATCGCCCACAGTAACATGTAAAGGGAAATCTGCAATGGGCCCATTGGCGGCCTGAGCAGTCTCATCTCATTAAGTCAATGAGAGCGAATCCCTAAAATAAATACGTACATACATTTAAACAGTGTACGAATCTTCCGGGATGAAAACAATTTTAATTTCATTATAATCCCCTGGGGGTTCTCTGTGTAAAAATAAGTGTGGGATAGATTTAATTATTTAATGAAACGGCAATAAGTCCAAAAAACGTAATTACAAGTATTTGCGTTTACATTCAGCTAGATAATCTTACACTCTTTAAATAAAATGGGAATGAATATTGACCCTCATTTTATTATGAATTAAATTCACTATCGAAATATTATAGTTCTTTGCTTTTGCAATCCGAGTAGTCCATTGCTTTCTCAGTCGAGCCAGTTTTAACGTTTGGAGTTCGGAAGCCTGACAAGTCTCGTCAGATTTTTTGTTAGTCGGTCGTTGGCAATTTGGCTATCCGTGAACATAATTTGGTTAGGACACAAAGAGTGAACTAACCTAAAGATGAAACTCCTTTTTCGAGTGGTATACTTCTCTCTGACATGAAAACATTTTTCTTTGAGACGAAATTAGACGTAATCTCTGTGTAAAGACAACGTAAAGCAATTGCGAAAATATATTTCAACATTTTATGCTCTACAAAAATTAAGTGGAAGGAATGCAGTATGGATTTTCAAATTATTTCGATTTATTTACATTACTATTACATTAAAAATTATGAAATTTAAGCATTTGCTTGACATTGTATGCAACTTGTAAGAGACTTATCGACTGGTTTTCGCTTCTAAACTATGGGTGGACAGTTTGCTTATATGCTCGTATATAGTCTAACGTTGGTTGGCAAGTCTTGACATTTATTTTCAAGTCAAAATATCTAAATTCGTACCGCCAGCTAATTATTTTATGCATTTATGTTATTTTTACCGGGAGCAAATTGTCAAAGGTACCGCGAGGAAATTATTTTTAAATTTCCCGAAAATGTCCGAATGCAATTGTCGGATTTTTGTAAATCTCCCTTGAAAATTATTTCTGAATTTCCTTGTTGAATCAAATGTCCCTACAGAGAGGTCCTCAACAAATTTCTAAATCCATGTTAGAAAAAATAATTTCTGAGCAAGTCGTCAAACTCTGTTAATTAAGGTCAACCAACCTGTGTCCGTTTGTCTGAGACCCTGTTTGCCTATCAAATGTCCCTAAAAAATATTGTTTCCCTGCCAGAAATATTTTTTCCCTGCCAGAAATATTTTTTCCTTGCCAGAAATATTTTTTCCTTGCCAGAAATATGGTTTCCTTGCCAGAAATATTTTTTCCCTGCCAGAAATATTTTTTTGCAGTTTTGAAACCCTTGTTGAAGCCAAGATGCAACTAATTCTGAAACCATCATTACTGCATTACTATAGAAAGCTGGCCACATTGAAACATCTATTCAAACCGAGGAAGCTTGAGGAATGGGAAGTAAATTATATAACAATTTTTCAAAACCCCGGGGAATTCCTCATGCTGAAGTCTAATTCTTATCACCAGGTCTTTAATATTGATCACAACGTAACCTAGTCAGTCACTTATTGTGATGAAAGGTATTTTAACCCGAACAATTATCATTGCAAATGTCGGCGCAAGAGACGTAGATGCAAACCCGTTCGACGTCCGGAACATGAAACTCGATTGGACGAACTATGTTGAAAATCCAATCAGTAAGTGAAATTAATTATTTAAGAAAAGTCAATAACTGTTACAGAGTTAATTGACACCTTAGCTACGTGATTTGGTTTTTCAATTTCTATTTTAGATTGGAGTGACAGGTATGAGCAAATGGTAAAAGCTCAAAATCCAGTCGTCATCATGAGCTTCTTCCACAGACGCAACGTTTAACTGCGTCTCAGTGGCTTCAACCAGCACAAATACTGGATTACGTAAACCCATCAATCGGGTAGAAACTTCGTCCGCTGCTAAACCCATTCCATGTAAATTTGAGGCCTTCAACAAGTTTTTCCAGTTTGAGTCCTACATACTAAGGCATTATAGATCATATAGAGAGAGGGAGGGAGGGAGAGAGATCATTACGTCCTAAAGCAGGCCTGGCCTCAAGTTCGGTTCAACTCATGATTCGCACTTGAACTTGACCCGAACTTGATTATATCACCATAATTAAGATCCGAACTTGAACTTGATTTTTTAAAAGTAGGTACGAACCGGAGTAATCAAGTTCACATAATCAAGTTAATTTCGGCGAACTTGACCATGAATGGAACTTGACCATGAAGTTCAGAAAAACCTTGACCATGAACTTGACCATGAACTTGACCATGAACTTGACCATGAACTTGACCATGAACTTGACCATAAACTTGACCATGAACTTGAATTTCTAGTTATAGTGTTGTATGTATACTTATAATTAGAAAGGCTAACAAATTACCTGATATTTAATTTCCATTTATTTTTTAAAATTGAATATCAAAATTTAGAAGTAATGATTGATAAAACTTATAGTAAGAGAATGTAAAAATAACTAGATTTCCCGTAGAATTTTTTGAATGATGCACGGATTTCATCAAAATTGGTTTGAGATTTGAATTTCAACCATCCCTTCAAGCACAGACAAACACAAATGATGTCTTCTAACATTCTTTTAGGAGTTAGTAAGTCTGTGCCAGGACAACTGAAACAGGTATATATATATACATACACTTACGAGCAGTGTTTCCAGCTGTATTTTTTTGTAGAATCGCAAAATGTGAAATGCTTGTGGACCTTAGGTCATTTTTTCCGGCTACTTGATACAATTAGACTTCCAGGATCAGCATCTTCTTGGCACTGTTGAGACTTTTCAGATGTGCTCATTTTCCAGTTGTTTTTAAAATAATATGATTATTCAAAAATTTAAATCAAGTTAAAATTAAAAAGATGTTGCGAAGAAGAAAATACAACAGGATTTAGCTTGTAATATTTGAGCCCGGAGCACGTTGCTCGTTGAAAACACAGAAATACCGGTTTAGCATTTGCACGCGAAAACGCTGTGATTTAAATTAGCGTTTACAGCTTCAGCAAGGACATCTGCATAAGAACGATTATCTATAGCGTATTATATGAGTATAAGAACTTGACCATGAAAAGTCAAGTTCATGTTCATGGTTTTGGGGTTATGTGATCCGAACTTGATCATGGTATTGATGTCAAGTCTATAATGAAGACCTGACCATGAACTTGATTCGAGCCTTGAAATCAAGTTCAAATTTCATGTTGACCCGAACTTGAGATTTCGGTGTCAAGTTCAAATTAACTTGTAACCCGAACTTGACTTGAACTTGACCGTGACCCGAACTTGTCAAGTTTTACTTGAACTTGAATGCCAGGCCTGTCCTAAAGCAACTTGGGGTGCTACCCGGGTACAGCCATACTGACATATGAATAAGAACAGATTACACGGAAACCGTGCTGAAAAATAAAAAATACATTCATTTGGTACAAATTTTAAACGCTTGGTCATTCCGGGCATCAAGGTGCCCGCTTCGGATGCCGGGGTGACACCTTAGTTACCAAAATAAGGTTCGGTATTTGATTTTAAGCCACCAAAGCATTTTATTTGGTACAAATCGTCATACAAGAACTCTAGTAATGCATTTCTAAATGCATAAAACCAGGCCGTGTATCCTGTTACCCGATCGGCTTAAAAAACTAATTTAAGCTCCTAGTATGCCAGTGAACATGTTTGCATCAATTCCGAGCCTCAAAATCCCGTGTTTAAGAAATACCCTGGGGCGTACCAACTCCCTTCATCTGGGGACGTCAATGAGGCTCAATCCTGCCAGCAGTTGCTCATGCCTGCTTGCCGTTCAAGTGGACATTTCCAAGCTCATGCAAATATGTAAAAGGACGGCCACAAAACAATTATACCAGGTATGTGTATGATGAAGTGCTCTGCTCTAACTTTTGATTATGGTGCATATTAAATATTCCATATTTTATTCTGTCGAAAAAAATCTAAATGCAGTTGTACTAATCTCCGATCATACTTTTACCTTTCCTTATTTTAATTTACAACTACGGTGTTAATACGTATGTTCATATGTTTATAAGTGACCACTCATAATTTTCAGAGGTCACACCATTCACACGTACAGATATGATCTGATTTCCATCAAAAAGAATAGACTTACTTACAAGACTCGACCCAACTCGTTTTCCCGATCCGAAAAAAAACCCAGTTCTGTTCACAAAACCGGAACCGGTATGTTCGAGCCCGGGACATTTTTGCCTTCCCAGAACAAATCCGGAAAACATAACCGTTTCCCTAACCGGCAGAAAATGTATAGGACTAGGGGTGAGCATAACGAGACAACGAGACGAGAATCTCGCTTGTTTCGTTCTTTTTGCATCAACGAGACTGTACGAGACATCTCGCTTTATTTACGGAGAATATCGTTTGCAATTAAATCTTGTTAAAGCCAATATCCATGGGGAAAATGAGGTGTTTTGCTATACCATTCGGCTAATTGAGGGGTTTTGCAACTCTTGGTTCTAGCTATTATTACAGGAGGCCTTCATTTACTTTTTTCAATGTTTTCATGCTTTCAAATTTTATGGTCCAAACCCAAAAATATATATTTTGCGTCTTAAGATTGGTTTGATAAGTGAAATTATATATACTTCTACGTTCTCTTACCAGAATTTGTGCAGGCTATAATTAAGTTGCATATATTTCAACAAAAGAACCGTGTTTTTGCTGTCTCGTTCATTGCTTACTCTCGCTACTCTCGTTTTCGAAATATCTCGTTCTCGTATTGTTTGCAGCAACGAGAACGAGACAAACGAGAATTTTAAAACCAACGATGTACTCACCCCTAGTATAGGATTCATTTTTACGGAAGTCAAAATTGTGTCGCTTTTCAAATGGTAGTTGGCAAATGCTTGACAAATGCATGTTTCGCGTTTTCATCCAAAATGGCAGCTTTAACCAGCCTTTCCCGAATATTGTACCCGAAACCGGACCGAGATTTAACGGTTGACCCGAAACCGGTCCGAATTTTAACTGTTCTTTCAATCGTTGACCCAAACCGGAACCTCGGGAATTCCCGATACCGAGCAGAAACACCAAGACACACAACCAGACACCACGACATTTGAAATAGGAACTTTGAGCTTCCCTTCGCTCCTAGAAATGCTAGTGTCCTTCCGATCCGCCAGGAAACAAAATCTAATATTTTTGTACCTCTTGAGCATACTACTATAATAACCTCAGACTTCATATGGAACGACGGTAAGCACTCCACATACAAAGAAACCTCCATATAACGGATAGCTCTACAACGGATATTTAATTACACCGGACGGATCATTTTAAACGGAAATTTATTGCGACACAGTCTATTGGCTCCATGTAATGTTCAATCGTTAGTCCAGGGAATCCAAACGTTTACTACTCTCGTATGTATATGTATGTAGCAAGAATAGTCATATTGAGAAATCACCGTTGCACATACATTTTGGTAGCATGAATAAAAATTCTTACTTGCGTCATCCAATTAGTTTGGATTTATATCTCCTAATTTGTTCACAGTGCTAAAATGTCCTAAAAATCAAATCGAGAGAGCTTAAATTTAGGAGAAATGGCATCTATTATTTCTGAAATTTAAAGTTGGATTTCTCAAGTTTTTCACAAAGTTTTCTCAACATTCAAGTATACAAATATTGTGCTCTATCATCAACAGTGAATGATATTTGGAAGAAATGTTTCAAATGATCACCTAAAATTGACCTAAATGCTAAACGAGTAAGGTTATGTGCATTTTCAACGGTTGACGAACTCGCTGCACTGGTTCGGCAAACAATCGCTAAGTTTCTGCATGTCAAAGTATATTTTATTATACTTCTGTATTTAATCAATTTGATGTTTCTATAGTTGATTAATTATCATATTATTAGTCTGCTGTTTGCATGTTGTATTTCGACGAAATTAAAAGCCAGGATGCATAATCAGCTTTATTTGTCTTGGAATATATATATATATAATATATTTCCCTACTGTTTCTATACGTGGATGATGGCAAGCAAGTCATAAATGCAGAGATCGAGAAATTCCGAAACAACAATTTCACCAACTGAGAATGCATCGATCATTGAGAATACTCTTAGGAAACCCAACATCAAGTCCACCTGCCCTTAAGACATGAACCTCTCCCAAATTATTAAATCAGGAATTAATCTACCATCCTTTTGAAATACCGTCAAGCAAACTTTCTCAAAATCAGAGTCTCTCAACAATCCTTGAATCTCATCGGCAAAATCAACTTAACCAACGTCCATGTGACCGGCCACATGTGGCTCAAATTAAAAATACCCCTAAATATTGTCTATTGGTTGAAAAATCTGTAAAAATGTACTCTATTTTGGTTCAACTGTTCCTTATCTGACCAGGGAGTTAAACAAATTAGATCTTACTGAAAAAGAATTTTTGAGTGTACGGTTAAAATTAAGTTCCTGTTGTCATAGTTTACATTAATATTTAAGATTATAATATGGCATTGCTATCTTCATCCTAGCTACCTAATGATCATATCATTTGTAAAGGTGCTAGTCGTGTGTATGCTTTTAATGA
Organism: Allacma fusca; assembly: GCA_947179485.1. Classification (NCBI taxonomy): domain Eukaryota; kingdom Metazoa; phylum Arthropoda; class Collembola; order Symphypleona; family Sminthuridae; genus Allacma; species Allacma fusca. The sequence goes on from OX359248.1 coordinate 46,322,983, forward strand.
CCAAATAAATCACTCAATCGATCAATTAATACTACCATATCCAGTGCTCTCAGTTAGACACCCTTACTTACTCTTTACTCATAATTTTGTCTCTCATGATGTCCAGTACTTACTTTTTACTTACTCAGGGGCTTCATGGTGGCTATCTTACTTACTCATTACTCCCTCAAAATTTCGGGTCGCAGTGTAATACTTACTCTTTACTTACTTATTCGCAAAAATAAGCTGATATTACTTACTCTTTACTTACTTTTGCCTGCATAGTACTCAAGTAATACTTACTCATTTTCAAATATAATTCACATCACTCCCATCTTTGGTAGTGTAGTCAACGACTCAAGTTTAACGAGTTGCATCGTCGCAAGTATTTAAAGGCATTGTTTGCCTATGGCCTGTGTTATCTGACTCCATAAGCCATATATAAGTCATGGACATTGTCGGAGAACATTTTTTCTATGGTAGTTACTCCAGTAAAGAAGAGTTTACTTACTCAATACTTACTTTTTGATACTTTGCATTTCGTTTTACTTACTCATTACTTACATTACACTGGGGAATGAGTGTTCGTACTTACTCTTTACTTACTTAAACATCAACCTTTTAAAAATTACTTACTCATTACTTACTCATACTCGCAGATGTAAGTACGAGTAAGTACAATACTCACTTACTCACTTTATGAAAAATTCGAGTAATGAGTAAAATTGAGAGCACTGACCATATCTAATCAGGCGCGCAGCCAAGGGGGGGCAAAGGGGACAATTGCCCCCCCTTCGAAATAAAATACTCTCAAATCACTCAAAAAGTTAATAAATAAAGCAGTCCATACCGAGACATGCAAACCTTTTCAGTGCTTTGACAGTACTATTTTTTTTATTTGTAAAAAAAATCGCTTCGAAACTCAACATATGCAGTAATTCATGTAAATTTCTGTGTATAAACAGCATAACATGAAGCTTGCTTGTTTCGTAAGTGAATGATTTATTACCCACGGCTCCTCCCGTCATTAATTGACCCATCCATACGCACGCAAATCGTGTCGCAATGCTTGTCCATTGCGAGAGCAAAGGATTTCTAGATCCACGATTTTCGCGCGTATGGATGGGTCAACTTTTGACGGGAAGAAGCCGTGGGTATATAATAAACCATTCAATGAAGAGACGTTTTGGGTGATTCTAGAGTATATTTTTATTGTGTTCATCCTTGCTTCTATAGCGGGTGATTGCGAAGTCCCGATTTCGCTTTGCCCTTCGCCTCGTCGATTCGACTTCAATCTTCAACGGCAGCAAAAGTATGGTAACAGCGCTTTAAATATTTTCATATTAAAAGCTTCTGTAACTTACACGCATCGCTTCGAGGGAATTTTTAAGCTGGATAGAATTATTAAATTACTGAATTGCATTTAATTCTTCATTATGAAAAGGGCAAGCATACCTGATATCCGCAGTTTCTTTTCGAAGCAAAGACGTGTGTCACAGGAACAGTAGAGAAGCGAACCCAGGGGGGTTATTCTCGAAAGACTTACGATCGTAACTTCAGTCGCAACTCTCGAGTTACGATAGTTGGGATTCTAAAAACATTTTGAAAATCGCAAGTTCTCAGAAAATCGCAAAAGTTGTCGTAACTTTACGACAACTAAATAGCAGTCGTAGGAACTTACGATCAAGCATTCTTTATATGGTGGGGTTCATTTGAAACCCCCTCCACACCAATCCACACCCCTCTACACCCCATCCAAACCCCCTCCACACCCCCTCTACACCCCCTCCACACCTCCTCCACACCCCCTCCACACCCCCTCCACACCCCCTCTACACCCCTCCATATCCCATCCACATCCCCTACACATCCCCTGCACATCCCCACCACATCCCCTCCACGTGGAGGGGAAGTGGAGGGGTTATGTATTTGAAGGGAAGTGGAGGGGAAGCGGAGGGATAATGTATTCTAAGGGGAAGTGGAGGGGTTATGTATTTGAAGGGAAGTGGAGGGGAAGTGGAGTGGAAGTGGAGGGGAAGTGGAGGGGAAGTGGAGGGGAAGTGGAGGGGAAGTGGAGGGGAAGTGGAGGGGAAGTGGAGGGTGCTTTGATAAATTCGTTTTTATATTTTTTGCCATTTGCGCTCCTTAAACGTTGAATTGATTTGTAGAGAAAAACAATACGTGAAACTGACAGAAAGGACAAATGGGAAGAATTTTATGGCTTATTGGATGGCTTAAGATTCGAAATTTTGACAGCCAATCAGAGCGTCCGTTACATGCTTACGATTCGTAAATGTGATCGTAGCTACGATATACTTGCGATCGTTTTTGAGAATATTAAAATTTGAAAATCGTAGAGGCATCGTACGACAATTGTCGTAAGTACTTACGAAGTCGTAACTTGCGATATCGCAAATTCTGTTCGAGAATAACCCCCCAGGTCTTGAAATTATCCGAAATCGGATCAAGCCCAATTGAAAATCTGTTCCAAAATCATTCAAATTTGATGGAATCGTAAAACGTGGAGAATTTAAAAATCTGAAATTCAGTTTCCAAAATTTGATACGTTTTACATTCGTGAACTGGATTCCCTATAGAATGTGTCATTTTACATATGTACGTTCTAATTAATGTTGCCCCCCCTTGGCCAGTCCTGGCTACGCGCCTGTATCTAATCCCCTCCTTCACCTTCGAGCAAATGCCCTCACGTAAAAAGCGTCCTGGCTGTTGCAGCCATTATGTTTTGTAAGATATCCCATATTTCGGTATCATACATGAAATTTATTTTGAGAACATTTCTCAAAGGTTGCCTTCATTCAATCAACTTTCGTTCTTGGTCCTTGATCCATATTTAAGCTTTCAGTCTCTCCCAATCAGGTTTGAATGAGTAAAAAAAGGCATTCCACTTCAGAAAATCTTTACTGAAGCTCATTAAACACGTATGCATAAGCTTTTATAAGGGAGAAATTGTCAGCAGTAATGTCTTGTAGTTTTTTGTATTCACAAAAATAATGTTCCCTTATGAGGGGACCGTTGTAGCAAGACTACATTAAAAAGCCCATTGAAGTAATAAAATTTACAGGTTATGGTAATAAGTGGGAATCCGTTCAAATATTTTTGACACTAGAGGCTCTTAATCAGAGTGGTCATCTTTAAATGTCCCTTAAAGAGAGAGTCCGGGATCCAGTCGGACGGAGGTCCCTTGGCTTAATATTCCACAGAGCCAAAGGAACTACACCCGTGTACTGCACGCCCTCTAGCCAGCCTAGAGTTAACTGGGTGTGGAAAGCAAGAGCTGAGCCGGGAAGGCAAAACAAGCTTGAGCGGTAGATTTCAATTGCGGCTGCGAAAGTGTGCGTGAGCATTTGCGTGCCGTATTAATAACTACCGTAGCCGTAAAAATACATTAGGATTGAGAAATGACGCTGTAGCCTTCGCGTTCAAAAGAAAGGGACCACCGAAGCGGGCTGTTGTAGATTTTTTTTGTGACACATCTGACATCCCATTAATTTTAAGATTAAATAGTTAAATAAGTAAAAATATTATATTTACATCAAACCAGGTGAAGTGTGTTCTGGAAACAAAATCTCGTGATTTAAACTGGACTGGTGAAATACGTATTAAGTTTAAACGCTGGAGTTTAGAATCCGCCCTTTAGCTCGTAGTTAAATCAGATATGCTTCCATCGTAATTTAATTAATTCACATTTTTTGTTTTTTTCAGCTCTGACACTATCGCATACTTATGTCTGGGCTTTCGTGAAGCAACCTTAATTTTTGTTTTGTTCCCTTCTCATTCCAATATTAACAGTTCAAAGTGGTTTGAGGCTGTGCTCCAAATCGTGGATCCAATTGCTGCGACTGATACGATTGGATTAATTACTAAGTTCCCGAGAAGTGACATTGTTACCCTGTAATTTGGTTGGAAGTGTTGTGGAAATATTTAATTGATTCCTGGATCCGTGTCCAATTAGTTTTATGTGATTGAGCCTACGATGATGGAAGAAAGTGGTAAAAGTGAAGGAAACGAACTTAAGGAAGTAAGTTCAGAACAAATTACGGAGCCTGAGCCTATAACCATTCCCCCGGCCGCTGTTGCAGGACTTTTACAATCTTGTGGAAATGAATTGACGGAAGTCCAGAAAGAACTGAAGGAACTAACGTAATTTTACAATTTCATATTTAAAAAGTTAGATGTGAGACGATGTTGATTTTTATTTTAGTCAAGAACACACAGAGGTATACGGATCGTATTTCCAATCGGCTAACCCTCCATGCTTGTACTTGATCTTATGAATGTACAGAAGCTTCGGAAATTTAATATTTTAAATAGCCTTGAGCCTGAAAGCCGTAGATTTTGAAGGGCTATACAGTTCGTTTGCATTTTGGGTATAAAAGCAGGAGGTTGGGAGCTGTGGACAAAATAAGAATTTGTTTTGTTGATGACATGTGGCTAGGGGATGGCGTATAAAAAAGAATTTAAGCGGTGTTATAAAATTAGTAATTAAAATGACTCAAATTTTAAAGCAAGGTCAAAGGAAGTGGTGTAAATATTGCGAATGGCCTTGATGAAGTACTTGGTTTAATGTCTTTTTTCTACGTGGATTTACTCCTGAAAATAATACCTTGGAATTGTCATTCATAATATTTTATTATTGTGCTTTGTAATGTGCTCTGTGATGAGTAGTTACTTGTTACAGGAAACATAAATGTATTTTTACTTTTGAAGATTCTAAAACTTGTTATTACACTGTTCTAAATTTAGACTTAGCCCGGCATGAGTGAGTGTAAAAAGACTTGACTTGAGGACTAGTCACTAGTATTTGGTAGTTGTCAGTTGAATGAGTTGGGTTTATTTGCATTGTTTGAATTATGTTTTTAATGTTGTGAACATTCTTTTACTTGCAGAGGAAAGCAGAATGAAATGATAACACAGATTGGAGAGCACAACCAAATGTTCCAAAATAGTCCGCAGCTGCAAGAACTTAAAGAATTGGTAATTGGCTAATTTATATTTTGAACATTGCGAACAAATAATAACTACTTAACAACCTCAATTAATCACATGAATATAGATAGATGAACTAAATACTATATTATCATTGTCAGCTGAAAGTAAGCGGAATCCTTGATCTTATGACAAGAGCTATGCCCAAACTAGTTTTTCCCCGTTATATGCATTCAAAATATGTAGTATGTAAAGTATTCTGATTTTGACGTTATCTGGTGTTTGCCTCGGTGTCTATCTATCTTCAGAGTTGCTCAAACTTTTGCTCGAAGCTATATATGCTCCTTTTACCTCAAATGAATATTATAACTCACCTCGTTCTTTCACATTGTAAAAGTACAAGGACTAATTTTTTACAGTAATTTGTATCCATAATTTTTGACCTTCATGGGACATTTACTTCAGAAGTGCGGGTGTTTTATGCGATTTCTGATTTTGTCTGATTTAATTTACAAATTATTACAATAATGGTTCCCGGATCGCTGAGGTAGCTGCATAAAATTTTCTTTGATTTAAAATTAATTCATGTATATTTTACTTGGCTTGCAGATGGAAAATATGAAATCTGGCTTAGAAAAACTAACTCTGGTTCGGCAAGAAATGGCTACAATCCAGGATCGTAGTGAGAAGTTGAAGGTGAATATATCTTTTGCGATAAATATTTATTCTGAATATAATTTTAGAGCTGTATAGAACGTGTTTACCAAATATAGAAATCTTTTGAAAAGCAAGGTGACTTCCAAACTGATGGGTACATCCTGATTCATCTTACGAAACCAATATGTAGTATTACTACACAATCTTGCGTTGCTTTTAGTGCTTTTTCCTGTCAACGCAATTTGAATAGTAACTTTTCCTCAAGATGAGCGAAATTGTATAATATAGATACTCTTGGAAGTTATTGCCCTGAATTTCGCTTTATTCATTCTCGATTTGCAATTATTCATCTCCAAGTTGTTATTTCGATACCTTCGATATTATTCCATTCATTTTCATTCACATGCGTAGGTCAAAAATCAGAAAATTTGCTGAATCTTTATGTTTCCTGTGAATGCAAAGTGACACAGTTCTCCTTAACTGAAGTTTTATTAATTCCTTCAACTTCCTCAACAGAGTTAATTTCCATCGACAATTTCTTACATATGACGAAATGTTTTTCACTAACTCAAGAGTCATTCTCACACTCCCTATTTTTTCCCGTTAACATCCTTCTCTTGAACTTTGCCACTGAGATGTCTGGGAACTTGACAAATTATATGTTGAAGAGTAATATGTAACTATAGAAAATGTAATTGCTTCTTAGCGACTGAATCGTGATTGAAACATTATGCAGCATACTCATAATGCTATAGTATATGTAATGTTAGTGGCTTGGCTTATTGTTAGCATGAGAAAAATAATCAACCTTTGGACTCATATATATACAGTGAAACATTACAAAAAGTTACGACAGTGCTTATTATCATAGGTCCTAAAGAAAAATTCAACACTCGAGAGAGAGAGATTCGAGTCCATATAGAAACTTGACGTGCATTTCATGGTCATCCTAAATGCATGTTGACTATAGTAGGCATGAAAATCTAAACAATGCCAACATTTAACAATTTACTGCGTCTTTTTCTTCATTATAGTTAATCTCCGCCTAGTATGTACCTCGAGCTTGGCAATATGCACCACTGTTCACATCCTAGTATGGGAATATATTCATGTCATAAATACATCCTATGTGTGATGCATAATTATAACTCAACTCTGCACGCTGTTCTTAATTATCTTTAAAACTCCAGATTCAGAGATTGAGGGCATTTTTATCACTTGTATAAATAAATAAGGCTGAGGTTCACATACTCTCTGCTCATGCTTGTCATTCACATATATATATATATATATATATATATATATAGGTATATATATATATATATATATATATATAATCTACATACTGAAAACAAGTCTTTGCTCCGTGAGTATGTATTATGTATTGCAAAAATCATCATCAGTCTCTATAACGTATAACATCAACATTGATTAAATTACTATTTTGCATGTTCGTTCAATAAGTTGAGTGTAGTTAGTGAGAGTACCTCTTCATAAGTCAATAAGCATACTTGTGTAAATCATACTATTTCTGGCTCTACTCTTCTTGGCAATGCAGTTGACACGTGAACCTGGCAAATATGATACGCATTTTCTCAGGGACATATGTCATGATTGCTAAATAAGTTCATGCACAGATATTTTTACTTCATGTACCTATGTATGTCCGTATGCATGTTACATCTCTCTCTACATTGTACATATAGCTCTTCCAAAACTGTTAATAGTATATAAGTATACTCATATATTAGCCCAACTTGGGCTACCCAAGCCCAAGCCTTTTTTGTCTATTTTTTGCAACTATAACTAACTGCTTAGAGGGAGCAATTACATAGGAACCACCTAATACCTGAGCTGAGTACTCTGTAACATGTTGCATCTCAAAAACTTGGTAATGTGTGTATTGCATGGACATAGGCTCATAATAGGTGAAAATAGTGAATTAGTATGCATACGCCTATCTGTTCCTGTAGCAGTTTACCAACCAAACCATATAGAGATACCAAAATCCAGATAGATCATATTGTATTTGGTCTGATACGTTTCACACGAGTTTGAACAAATTATTTGTTTTGTTATTGTGACTAAATTTGTGCTGGTGTATTGAGTGAGTGTGATATTTACAGAGGAAAATATTGAGGTCTAAGAATGATAATAATATATTTTTTTAATTTGATATGTAGGAGAGAGCAGAGAGGCTTTCGGGGTTACGGAGAGCTGCTGAGCGCCGGGAGGAAGAGCTAGTTGCTCAGCTCGATGTAGGTGGAGACGAGCAAGATACGGTGGTGGTTGCTGTTCAGGAGCAGGGGAACCCAGACTCTAACAAACCATAGGAGCCGTCCCCATGGCCTTGCCCATACTATATCTGACATTATATATCCCAGCAGAAAGTGTGTATATAAAAGTAGACTGCGCTCTGAACCATACGAAGACTATAGTCCACGTCCACTGTGTGTATCAATAGTTACTGAAACAGCTGATGACGACGAAGACGAAGAGTCTCCGTCCTTTTTTCCTTCTCTATAACACACGATTCTCCTATTCACTTTTCTCTCTCGCTCACTGACTCAATACTGAACTCTCAGAGTCAGTTCCCTTTAAATCCTTCTCCGCGACCAGACGTTCGAGTCATATGGTGACTCGCTCCAATCTCCTCTCGGAACAAAAGTGAATAGTAATACTTCCAACCCTTTACTTGGGAACGAACAGTAAAAATTCCAACATACCACACACCACAAAATAAAAATTCCAAGAGGAGAGGGAAAAATATCGTTGAAGAAATACAAATCAATATGAACACCTCATTCCACGAATCCTGTCATACTTACTACTCTAATAACCTCACATTATTGTTCACATCGTTTCGATTGCAAATAAAAACAACTCAAATAAGTGGGTGAAACCTTTAAAAAGAGAGAGAAAGAAAGAAAGAAAGTACTGTTTTGAAAAGAAAAAAAAACTTGGCCGTAGAAATGTCTACTCTACCTCTCCGCATACAATAATTCATCACTCGTTTGAATTTTTCGAAAAAGTGACCATCGTTGTTCCCTAAATAGAGAATCTTAACATCACTCACTTCACTGGTACTGTCGTCAATGTCGTGGACGAGCCAGCTAACGGGGATTTCAATGGAAAGTGGGGAGTTATGATGATATTTGTGCGAGATAGAAGTGAATATCTCGTAGCATCTCTTCGTTTATAGTTTAATTACAAAGAAAAGTATTTAGAGAAAGATAGATCGGGAATAGGGGAGAATTTATTGGAAGATTTTTTTTGGAGGGGGGGAACGGGGAGAGCAGAGTTTTCTCCACGAGAGTTATATATTCAATCGGGAAAAAATATAATAATTATTATATATTCAAATTAAATTAAAATACACAGCTGTGTGTGTGTATTTCTTTGAAATAAGAAAGGGTAACCAGACAAAAGGGAGAGGAAAAAAAGTTACATCTCCGTGTATAAGTTCACATCTCTGGTTTTTGTATGCAGAAGAATTCAAGGTGAGTTTTGAGGACTAAAGTTAATACTGTACTACTTATGCTATGTGTACATATACGTATAGGATTGATATGGGAATTGCAAGCCATTATTATTCTTTGTACCTTCATCCTTGGTGCAGTGTTTGGATTAAGAAAAAAAAATTGCTGGTTTGTTGTTATTGTTTTGTCGTCTCCTTGTGTGTGTGTCTCCTCTTTTGCAAAGTTGTTTCTCTCAGGACTCAGGAGCAAGTTCTCTCCCTCAAGCTATTGTATATGAATGTAAATACATACGTAAAAATACATATCATTTAAATATACGCAATGATGCATTTTAAGCTCAAACTGCGGATGAACATTAAACGACTAAAAGTATTTAGGTACTATATAAAGTGCGTGCCTTTATCTCATCTATAGATGTTGTTTCTGTAGTCACTCCATCCATCCTAGCTCTCTCGTCTCTACTTTTTGAGAACTATGTTGCTGGGATTCTATTCACGAAACATGCATTTACTAGTCGTTTTTAGTAGTGAGTTGTTACATTTCCCTTTGCAGAGACTGACTATTCCTGTACAGTGTGCAGTACTCTCCTATATATATTCACTTTTCTGTTGGCTCTCTCTCTCTCTCTCTCTCTCTCTCTCTCTCTCGCTCTGTTCTGAACAACTCACTCTTGACGATGAGTTGAACTAAAATTCCCAGCATGTTTTACTCCTATGTATGTGAGATTGTATACACAGGGTAAAAGGATAATACAGTAGAGTGAAACAATATGTACATAGGGTATATAGGATGAGGGAGTGCATACCAAAACCAACTCACACATCCCCATTCATTTTGCGTTGAGTCCGTGAACGCCTATATAGGCTTCCCAGAGATATTGTGTGTATGTGTGTGTGTGTGTGTAGATCTTTTTCATGGTTTTAGCATACCCTAGCAACACAGCTGGTTGTCCACATGTTACATAACGCGTGTGTGGGGAAAGAAAACCTTGAGGTGTTCGCCTCGTTTGTTCTCCCGATGATAAGAACATGAAGTCCTGGCATGAATTAAATACTAACTAACTAGCTCTCCATGGCTAACTAACCATTAACTTATATTTATGTAGAAATATATATATATAATTATATATTATATACAGATGAGTTGGGATTGGCAATATTTATAAGCACGGCCTGCATCCGAACCCTAAACCTCTAAAAGTCTTGTTTGTTATTATTGTCATATGTTTCCCTTTAAACGCCAGGCTAGATGTACGCAAGTTATTCCTCTCAGCGACAATATGCAGTAAGAGGTGTACATATGCATAAATGCTCTTAAATATAATCTCCTACATGGTTCTTAGTTACAACTTCCCCTTACGTCAGAGTTACCAACAACTTGCTGGCATCTTAAACAAAATATCGTTATATTCACCAGGCTCTTCCTTTCTAAATATGCCTGCACATAAATAATGCCTAGTAATAATTAAGTATGAAGCCCGTGTCTACCTTGTCAAGTTCCCTTCTGTGAGGAGCGAGTCAAGTTCTGAGTATATATATTTATATCCCTTGCCGAGGTTTCCGGTTTCCCCGTAATAACTTGGCTTGCTCTCAGCCATTGTATTTGTATTGTTGCTGCCTGCTCCCAGTGCTATTATCTTTCAAGTTAGCATTGGTTCTGGGAATTTAGGAATATGTATATAGCCTTGTGCGGGCCGTGCTATTCTTGGGATTTATGAGATAATTTTCATCTTGGTGTTTACAATGCTGTAAGTAGATGCTATAAGAAATAGGGACTGTGTTTATTTTCTGGAATATAGCATTCTCTACATCTATCTTTATTCCACCTCACCTGTGTAATTTGGGAGGCATATGAAATTGAGTGTGCGTTACTGTATGGTTCTTTTGACTGTGTGTAGAGTCCCTGAGCAGTCTTTCTCCCTGTCATGTATCTATTTTCAAGGAATATTTTATGCTTGAGCAAGACTGAAGGCAAACAGGGTAGATTGGGTTGTGCTGTGGGGATTGAAAGTATACTTGGAGAATGGTAGTGTGTGTGTACAGTCAGTATGTATGAGAACGGTACGACACGTCGATCGACTGTGCGGTTGTGTCTCATCGGAAATTTCCGTGAGGGGAAGAAAATAACTGCGCTACTGTACATTCAGTCAGACTGACTGAGAGGCAGTGAGTCGGATGCCAGAGTTTTTGGATGGAGCGAGAAGCGGAGGAAATGTGAAAAAAAACAGGCTTTTTTATTGACCAGATTTTTCAAGGGGTATACAGATAGAGATAAGAATGAGAAAAGTGGACTCTTGTATACAACTTTTAGCTATTAGGGTGTGTGTTCCGTTTAATTACTACTACTAGTCAAAGTACTACTCTTGTGTCTATCTCGTTCATATACAAAAAGGGAGTTTGGGTCGTCGGAGTTTAATAACAGATAAAAATGCAGCTTGCATGCAATCCTTCATTATAGTTCAGAATTGTACACATTTGTAACTGGGAATGTCTGTCTGACTATGCCCCGTAGCAGTCTAGTGGCTTTGTATATACCTACATACAGAGCTGCGCACAAGTACAAGTAGTACACGAGTATTTCAAGTCAAGTTCGCGTTCGGGTCGTGGTCAAGTAAATAAATTTAAAACCATGAACGGTTCGGGTCGTGTTCAGGTATTTCATGGACTTGACCATGATTTCTTACCTCAAGTCAAGTTCGTGGTCAAGTATAATTATTTTACTTGTACCATAGTACTTGATCATGTTCAAGTAAATATTAAGAAGTACTTGACCACGAACTTGAGTTTTTCGTGTACAAGTTCAAGTAATTTTGTTTGTGCAATTCTTCATGGCTGAGGGAGTTTTCAATTCACTTACGATTCACTGTACTAAATGAAACTTAAAACGGCATTTAATACATCACTTTAAGCGGCATTTGTTAATTTGTTCCGTGTACGCAAATACAAAAGAAAGCTGAACATTCATATGGCTCCGTGGAAATGTTAGCACCCATGTTTATAATAGTATGCGGCAACAAAACCTAAAAGGAGTTCTGTGTTCACCGAAAATGTCAACTGAGTCACCAGACCCACCCGCTACACGAAATCAGAGTAGATCTGCAGTGTACCATCGTTCTACATTCACTGAAAGGAACCAAAAATACAATTATTATTTTTAGAGGCGGTCGCAAAATGCTGGGTGAAACCTAGTGTGGTAGAAACCCAGGTTCACTTTCATTATAAATATAAATTCAATAAAATTTAAGCATTTTGATGTCCAATGGATTACTTGAAAGTACTTGAAAGTTCAAGTTCATGGTCAAGTTCGGGTCATGGTCAAGTCAAATTGAAGTTGGAGCCGAAACGCGCGTATAAAATCATGGTCGAGTAATCTGAGAATTACCTGAAAACCCGAACTTGTTTCATTCAAGTATGACTTGAACTGAAAATGTCAAGTTCGGGTAATCTTGAAATACGTACTTGAGAGGTCGGGGTCAAGTCAAGTTCGTGGTCGGATCTTTGTAAATACTTGACCCGAGCGCAGCACTACCTACATACACATACATACAAGTTATATATTATCCTTACTTATACAGCAATAGCCAGTCCAGTTACTCTCATCCATAACAAGTTTTCATTTGAAATCAAGTGAAAGATATTAGGTGACTGATGATGGACTTGGAAGATTATTAAAATAATATAATCATCTGTTTTTCTAGCACAGGGCGCATAGCTGTGTGGTTATGGAGCTTTTACTGCACCTAGAGATCTCCGTACTTACATATACACATACATGCATCCCTATTAACAATCCTCTGGGATAAGGGAATAGAGTGATACTAAATGTTATCCATAAGTATCCATGATTATGGTCTTGCTCCGGCTACTAAGTTATACTGTAACCTAATCAATCAAAATGCAGGAGCTGTAATCACTATTGTTATACTGTAGTTGAGCTGTCCTATGGATCTCTCATATTTACATACTTTGATGTACGAAGGTACTCTGAATGCAAATAGGTATAATTAATCAACTTTATATACTGTCAGCATTTAAAGCCAGTTTATATAGTGTTGTCTCTTGGGACGTTGGGAGTTGGGACCCAGCCGTACGAGTCTTTACAGTGGGCTCTTGAGAAATTAGATACCCATATCAGAGCTTATACCTCCATCTCCTTTTATGCATACACAGGAGTAAAAATACCTGGACCCAGTGTCATTTAACGGCAGGAGTCACGCTCCTGCCCTTATAAGAGCATACATTTGTCGGGAGTCAGAGTTGATGGCTCTTCGGGCCACTCTCATAGGGAGGGTGTACGGTACGCTGTTATGGACATGGGTGTAATAATAAGAGTAAACTGTAGACAAAAAGAGTAAAACTCGTGGCCGAAGGAACGAGTATTGCGTATTGCGTGTAGCTGTTTCTGCCATGCATTGTATGTTTCGTGGTAGTTTAAACGAGGTCATTGACACAAATCGAGTTTCACTTTGTTCTAACTTGCTTCCAATGTAAAGTTCTTCTTCTCCGTTCCTTTTTCATCCATCAACTCCATCCAGCTTTTTTTTTTTTTTTGTGGTTTGTTTAAATGCCATCCCTTTGGAAAACTTATTGCCATAATTGCATTCGTTTTTGAGTTGGAATTCAGGGAATTCTTATTGGCCACGGCTCTGTTATGTGAGGGACATTAAGCCTTATTACAGCTCTTGAATGTACACAGTATACTACACACATATAGGGAACTTTGAGGTGGGGATGGGGCGGTGGGACACCATATAGGCTCGTGGGGTCCCACATATGAAAGTATGGGCAGGATAAGGATTAGTTCTTTCGGGGATATTAAGTTAAAATGACATGATACTTTCCTTTGTACTGCAAGGTGCAACCTAATCTGTGTAATGAAATGTACATGATCTGATGTTATCTTTTAAAGGATCGTATGCGGTGGTGCATGATGGTTGTTGCAGTTATGTCTCCATACACATTGTGTGTATGTACGTGGTCTTATTTATATGTGCATGATGGGAATGTGTGGTGTAACATTGCAGTAGCATTTGAGCCACGGGTATAACTTTGACGTTTCCAAGGGTAGGATAAGAAGACTGTTAAGTCAGATTTACATATTCTCCGTACGTCCATATGTACGGGACTGTATGTAGAGCCCTAGGCCCTAGGCCTGCAGACAGGACTGTATAATAACAACTTGTTTAATTACTTTATGAATTTCCAAGCCAAGTCATAATGTTCTGAGTTTGTGTTGGGAAGTAATTATCATACAGATGTACATATAATTATGTATAGGGATGGAGTGTGTAGTAGTTTCCTTTGAAATATTTAAAAAAAATATATGTAGAGAGAATTCGCTGGGCGATACTTTTAAGTACAGAAAATTACAGGTACTATAGATGATGCGGTTGGGAGTTTTTCGCACTGTACTGTATGAGTACATATAGGGATTTGGCCTGATTTGAAATTTAAACTATTTTGTAGGAATGATTGTTAGTTCTGACTGACTTGTGTCTACGTACTTATTACGAGCCGTACGTAGGACAATATATCCTCTGTTTACTGTGAGCATGTATAACCTCTATAATATTGATAATAGTTGTGTCTCTCAGCAGTTATTCTGCTTTCTCAATCCTCCCCAACCTCATTTCCAACCATTACCTACACTATACTTGACTTAAATCTCCTCTCTCACCTGTGCACGTTCGAGCATCATATCAACTCTTGTGGTATACTTTATACATACGCACACATGTATAAGTATATATATATATAAATACACACACTGATATATTATCAACTGATAGTCATCTGCTCACAGTCACCTCTCTCATATCTGCAAAGTACGCCAAAAAGGAGTCTAAACTAAAGGATCCCACAGAAGGTTTTCCATACTTGAAAAGTAACTTTACTTTGGCATTTCTTGCAATCAAGAGAGAGTTGACGTGAGCATATATCCACAATAACTTCTCAAGTTCTGTCTCCTCTGCGATGTCTGCCGCTGATATAGTTTTATAGGCATACACGTAAAGTTGTAATAAAATACTGAGGAGGTATAGTGGAGAGGTAAATGCATACAATTTGGGCTCTAGACTTTTGATAATATGTCTTCATAATATGTACTGATCTGGGGGGAACCACTCCTGCAGAAAAATCGACTATGTAATTAGTGGGGGCTTGGGAAAGGTATACTTGGTTGCATGGACTTCAGGATTGAAAGCTGTCTGTAATAGGAAGCTTTGGGCAGGACTCTATGGTGTTCCCATACCCTGTACTATTATTTTCGAAAAAGTTGAGGTATATTTAATAGCCGTGTGTATGCATCCACAATGGATTTTGAACTGTTTGGACTCAAACGGGAAATTTTCGTGAGGTGTGTGTGTGTGTGTGTGTGTGCAATGGAAGCAGCTGAGGTTATCTGCCACGTTCAATTTTAAATTCTATAGTTGTCAAAGTGTGGTTTCAACTTGGGAAGTTATTATAAACCCATTTACTTATTATATTTATACGTACACGAGAAACTATATATGAAGAGCATGGATGCAAAACGGAGTGAGACCGTTTTTGTCGACTTTATTTCATAATACATTTCTCTAAGCTAGGTTGTTTCAGACATGCATTGACTAGGTTCAGACGTAGGTCATCGGAAGTGGGTAGAATAATTTCAATATTAGGTCAGTAAACCGTCAGAGATGCATATCAGATGCCCAAATGCATCTTGAGTACAAAATGGAATAATTGCATAGTTCTTTGCAATTAATTGACCGTAAATTCCATGTTTTATAATTGTCTCCGTTTTTCTATTTTAACTGACCCTATACAATGTACGAATAAAGATAATAATAATTATAAAAATAATGGTAGGAATATACACGATCTTTGCTTGCTCGCGAAAGAGTAGCAATAGTAGGGTTTTTAGTGCAAAACTAAACAAATCCATTTTGGGCAATGACACAAATTTTTATTGATGCTGAAGCATGTGACCGGGATTTGTATCAATTGTAGTGGGACGTGGGACAAGATCACTTTTTCTCCTATTTAAAAATACTTTTTAAAAAAAGAGCTTATAACACTCAGTAGTAGTCAATAGTTTGGAGATTTTGTTTTATTTCTCCTGTACTTAAAATTTATCAAAATAAATTTAATCCGTTTTGCATCTCCTCTCCTCCTATCTATTAGCACATTGCACATTGAAATCGAGATATATGTACATGGGCTAGATGCGTATTCATGATTACACCTATTTCCGCACACCCTGTACTCTGGTACGAAAAAGAATTCATGCATAATTATTATAGAGTTATGTATGTATATATACATACTTTGGGGACTCAGATTGTTCTCCTCACTCTTTATAGTAAAGCCCTAATTCCATCTAATTACACTCCAATTTCCACTCGCTCAAGATTATTTAAATTAGTTAGGTTAGGCATAAGGTAGTTAGAATCCTGCAAGTGTGGAGTGCAGTCGCAGTCACTGCCATCGATTATGAAATGAGGTTAGAGCTTAACTCTCGCACTCAAAACTCTCAACGAATGGTTACCTTAATGTAAAATTGATGCAAAGTCAAAGTACATTTACTTCATGCAGACATTAGTGGATGAGTATATATAAAAGTTTACAGGATTGAAAGAGACAGGGATCTCTCTTTCTCTGAACAGAAACCCGATGAGTCTTCCCTTCCTGAGGTTTATGTAGATGTGTAGATACAAAAAATGTTATCTGAACTTGCAATGGGCATTATACATTGTGAGTGAGTCTGAGAGAAGAAGAAAAAAATGTTTCCCTTATACTTGTTCCGTCTGTAATTTAATGTTTTTTTTCGCCTTTTTACTCTCCTTTACATCTCAGTTGAACTGGCAGGGGAAGAATGTTGTGAAAAGTACAGGAAAAAAGTTTCATTTCCACTGTGAAGATGTCAGAGAGAGGAGTGTGTGGAGGTTTGACATTATTCTACGCAACGTTGTTGTTGACTCGACTCAAAATTCTTTCAAGATATATAGGACAAAGGCAAACTAAATGATCTGTAAGGAAAACAAGTGTGGAGGGTGATGGTGTTCGGAGTTGAAGTAAACGGTAGGACGTTAGTGTAAAAGGAATAAGTATACACGCGTTTTTAAATAGGACCTCTAAAAATAGAACGCTTATTACATTCAGCCACACAGTTGCGAGTTCCGAATTTCCTACTTGTTATCATGTCCATGTCCTAATAAGTAAGTATACACACTCCTCACCACTCATTGTCGGAGTAACTAGTTGAAGTTGGATTCTGTCAAGTTATATATATATATATATATGTACTCACACACTTAGTGTAGGGTATAGAGGAACAAATGTGTACTTTAATACTGTCCCTCTTGAGGCTACCATGCTATCGATCCTCCAAACTCTCCCCGTACGAACCTGATTACGTATTGTTAACTCTAATACTTAAGAGTTAAAGTTAATTTGAATGCGTATGTACAGGAGGGGACGGGGAGATTCTTGTGTAGCCCTCATTTGGAATTTATGCTGCAGTAATTAACCTGAAACAGAGGAGATACGTTGAACAATATAGTCCTGTCAAAGTCAGTTCAATCTAGCTTTTGTAACTATACATATAGTTCGTCGGGGAAAAAACCATTGAATTGTCAACCCGGTCACGAGTATCTATTATATATCAGGTATACTAATACTTCCTATAGGTTCTATATACTTCTGCGTAATTCCCCCGTTCAACTTGCACATGTTCCGTATTGATGTTATTTAACGATTAAATCCAAGTACCAGTCCTCCCAAAGGTATCTACATATAAGGATCTACATACATACCTATATATCAATTATTGCTACCCGTCCTGAAGGTTGGGAGAAATCCGTATATGTATAGGGACTGTATTTCACTGTATAGACTAATTGTAAGTATAGACCTGGGACTGAAGTTTACAAATGGGGATATAACAGGAATGTGGGATAAATCGTTGTAAATCCTTTTCTTGTAATTAAGTTACTGTATTGTTTCGTTCCTTTCAAGGTATTTTATTACAATATTTTTTTCCTGTACACGGTCTATTGTTATGAGGCTACTCTCCGTCCAAGCGTTACTCAACATTGATATATTTTTATTGCCAAATGGGCTTAAGATTACAATTATTATTACTGAAGTCAGCACGGTAACTAACTTAGGGAAGGGCTCTGTTCCCGTTGGAGTGTGACACAACTGATACCACGATATACCAGTATACCATCATTAGTCTTTGTTTTCTTGGACTACATACACAAACTATAAAGTATATATTACATATAAACCAGGTTGTCTCTCGAACCTATCTATACTATCTACAATAGTTCAACAATAGTAGAACTGTTTTTCTCGTTTAGTTTTGGCGTCATTGACTTACAATTATTTTCTGCATGTTTTTATTATCAGGGTTTTAGATTTTGTCAATGTTTTTCGTGCGGTGGATTTCGATATAATTATAAATTGACTTCCATTCAGCTAGTGTCTGCGTATGTAAGTGTTTCATTAATTTTAGGATTATTTTTGCTGTTGGCGTTTCTGGGTTCGTAATTTTTTTGCTGATGTGGCTTTGTACAAATTTACAAATATTTACTTTTTGTTACTGTTGGATCATATTTTTCTTTCAGGAACGGCTGATATGTTCTAATAATTGTGTAGTAACTCACAGTCAATTAAATACGCAGTAGATGCCAAAAGTTTCCTTTTATGTAATTATTACAGTCGTGGTTCTGTACAATGTTTTTTGTAACTTTTACGTGATCATGTTATTTTCTATACACAGATATATCTCCCTGTGTCTAAACGCATCCGTGTGTAGCTTTGAAGGTTCCAGGCCAGGAATAATACCTTCATTATTAGTTCATTGCTAGGACTTTGATTTGTTTCTCTGCACTTTAATATATGTGTATAACATGAGAATGTAGCTTGGGAAGCTCAAGAAGACGCTTGTCAATTAATTGTAAATACTAAGTTCACGTCATTAATTTGACTGTCTTCCCATTAAAGTACACCATATTTGTATCTACTCCTGGAGTAACCATCAGCTATTGTAAAATCTCATGTTTTATTAAGCAGTCAAATTAATTATACACTCTGTAACGGGGAGACTTGCGAAGTTTCAAATGCTGTTAGTACTTCAAAAAAATTCGTAATAGTGCGTTTCTCATAGTAAGAGTATACTGTATTTCAAGGGAAATCTTAGAAAATATTGTGTGTATAAACTATAGTAAATAATAACGAAGCTCGGGAAAAACGTTTCCTAGGCTTTCCCAGCTGTTTTCTTGAAAAATATGCTCACAACAACAGTTGTTTTCCTTTGGGAGTTTATGTATATATTGCCTTGGTGTTTAGTCATAGTGTGTTCAGTTTCAACGTTCCTTTCGCTCATGTCAGCTCTTGTACTATTACACGCAGCACACACACACACACACACACTGGAATGTACACAGGGTTATATAGAGACTTATGTTGACTTGCTGGCACTGACAGGTATTACTACTAGTCGTCATCTCCTCGGTGTGTGCACATCTCCTTCATAGGATAATATGCAATATCATACGTGTGTGTGTGTGTGTGTGTATACAATGTGTGTATGTTGTAATGTACAGATAATGTAGGATTGGGAAAAAAACGCAATGAATCTCCTGAACGTTGTGGAACTAGTACTTGTCGTTAAAAGTTTGCGTTCGGACTTGACCGTTCTTGACATCCGTTTTTTAGTTACCTCTAAAGTTAAATGAACTCTGAGTGTGTGAAGGAGTTGTTTCTGTACTGCTCTCTGTACTATGCACAGCTCTCTCTCTCTCTCTCTTTCTCTCTCTCTCTCTCTCGCTCTGTGAAGCTCTCTCCATTGAGCTCGGGGTATGAGGCTGGGAGGTTTTGCCTAATAGAACGAGTGTTCCAATACTTCCAACAACATCTTCTTCGTCTCCGTTGCGTCTCCCTGTACATGACATTAGAGATTCGTTGGAGCTCCCTCCCTATCTTTTATTCATAAAAACTTGGAGTGTAGTATCCCTGGTGGGAAGGTATATGTACATACAGAGTAATTTATCTCCCCGCTTTAAAGAGCCCAGAACCAACTCTTCCCTCTACACCTACACCCATATGGGATAATTTAGAATCTAAAAGTATATTTTAGTTGAATTTAATTCATATCTATAGGTGCATCTCCTGCATCTATTACGGCAAATCCAGTATACTTATTAGCCAACCTGCATCCACCCGACGGAGAGATGATGATGATGATGTGGCTTTGAACTTTTGCATCTTCTCTGACAAGCATGGAGCTAAATATAACCATTGCGCATCACAAACACATCTTTCCCATTTAACTAATTGCACGTCGCTATATGATATGACCCTGTGTGCAACTGTATATGTATATTTATTTGAAGTGGTGTGGATGGGCAGTATGTACGTAAATATTGGCTCGGGTTTCATGGTACATGATGGGACGATATACCATGAGATCTTTGAGGGTTTTTGCTTTTTTTATTCCTGGGCTTTTATTTATAACAGGGGGGATGTGCATATATGAATATATCTATACTTACTATGTATATGGGGAGGATATAATGTTACGGACAAAGTAGCAGGAGTGTTTATCTTTTAAACATGTTTTGTAAACTGGTTGTGGAATTGTTTTTGTCTCCAGATCTTGACTCGGAATGCATTCGACGGAAGTTGAGCCGGAGCCCCATGAGGTATTCCTAGGGCTGGGGCTCCTCATTGCTGAAGGAAGAATCCCTGGTTTGACATCAAGGGGTTATGGAGAGGGTCCTCATTGCTCACAATACCTCAATAGCAATGGGAAAGGACACTCGTGCGTGTCGGATAATTATTTGGTAAGTATATATATATAGGGGACCTATTTTTGTATCTTTATTATTACTGTACAGATATTCTGTATATGCGTACTCTTATTAATGGAACATTACACGTGACTGTTTATCAGAATTGTGTTGGCTGTCAACTTTATGTACACACAGGGTTCAATGAAACTATACGGACTCCGGACTCCCCCAGTGTTTGGGGCAAGATGAGCCAATGCAGGGATATAAAATTATGAATATTACGGGATTCTTGTAAAATTTGTAGTTATTCTTACTGACCTAGGTCAATGATCAGGGTCAGTGGGTTGACAATACAATGTAACTGAAGGCTGCTCCCAATCTCATAGTTGCTATTAAAAATGCAAGCCCTACGAGTATATAGATTCTTTGTATGAGGTCAAATTGGTTGACCCTCTCCAACCCTTGTCTTTGACCTACATCCCTTCAATTTAGTGACTTGCATTTTTGTCTTCACATTGACAATGACATTATTGCATGAATGCTGGCAAGCATTTGAGAATTCTAAACAGTTGTTGATTTTTACGGGGTTTATATGTTCTTGTCATTGGATTGGGGGTGTATGAGTAATGTCATGTCACCAGGGCCATTTCTCTGGCTTGTTTGTATTCAGATTACTAAAACGTTTAAGAAAAGATGACCCCTAGAGCTTTATCGTTCAAATAGTTTCCGTAGTTATTGTTTTTCCAAATGCACCACATATCATTTGGTTATAATTACACTAACGTGTTCGGGTAAACATGACCAGGGTGGGAATAGATACGTCAAGTATACTTCTGTTTATTGATTCGAATATCTTTCGTTTGTTTAACGACGTGTCACATCGAGATGGGTGTGGGGATGTAATGATGGATTTGGAATGAGAATTGGGGATCGAATTGTGGCGATAGAAAACACATTAGGGCTGGTTCCTCTTAAACTATGTGGAGTATTGAATCAAGTGATGTGATGTTGGATTGTTTGATTGACCCTGATGTAATTTTTTTGTATCGGACAGTGTTTACGGGAGGAGAGTTTTCGGAGACACGTGGGCTTGCTGTGGGGTAATGGAGTGCCACTCTGTATCGAAGTTCTGCTGTGCTCGGACTGTGAGTGTGGGAAGGATAAGGCAACGTCCGGGGAAGTCTCACCTTTGCCCGACCCAGCCTACGTCCTCTTGGAACAATGGACAGTGACAGCATCCACCAAGAGAGGAGCACCCGAGAGTCCAAGGTCTGCCGTGGGTCGTAATTTGTTACAAGCAGTTCGTTCATTTCTTCATTTTTCCCAACTGTCAGCATGGTTGTCCTTGACGAAAGGAGAGGAGCCGAGGTACATCATGTACCGTGTCACCATGCCAGGAGAGGATTTTGCATCCAAGTTTGTGAGGACGCCACAAGACCATGAGTTTCCTCTTGCCAATGTCAAGAACACGACTATAAAAGTGGGTTGTTGACTTGTCTTTCAATTCTCACTATTCGTAAACATTTTAATTAATCTATGAAAATGTATGCATGTTCGTTCAAAGCGTATTTCGCGATGCTTCGGTTCAAATGAATGCCAGTAAAAAATTTTATTACCCTGGATGTAGAAGTTTTACTTGGGTGCTTTAATTAGAGTGTTTTACTGTTTTACAGGTACTGGTGAAATCTCTGCCAAGGTCAGAGCGAATTCCACATATACTATGTTCAAATGCAGTCTGCCCTGTTCGGAGTGGGAAGCGATCGCCGATGCTGAGTGAGTCCTTACTGGACCCATCTCCACTTCCAAGACGATTTCAGAGTCCATCTAGGGAATCTCCGGATCATCTATTGTTCATTCCGCGACCTGCGATCGATGACCGTCTTCCGACGGAATGTACCACTCCAGGGAAGCACCACTGTACTCAAGTAAGGCCGATGCAAAAACCTTTAAACATCAGCACAAAATGAATGTTTTGATTTAAGGAGGGAATCATGAACTCATTATAAATGAAATTAAAATCAAACACTCTTGTTCGTAGTCATCGAAAAGTTTAATAGAAAATGTTTTGATACGATCATTTAGAATCATGTTTTATTATGTACATTATTTATAAAGTGTTTTGTTATCCTGAATTGTAGGACAACGATGAAGTACAAAATAGCTCAGGGTCATATAGCAAAGTTCGTCCGACGAATTCAACCCGCATCTCCCGGCGGGACTTGTTTTTACAGTCAGTTGCGAATCGACTCAATCCATATCCACAGCAGTCGCCATTGCATGTACAACACCAGCATCAGCAGCATCAACGATTCGCCCCGGACAGTTCAGAGCTGGGCTCTTTTCCATTGCATGGTGGCAGTAGCAAACCAGCAGAATCACTCAGTTCTTTGGAGCAGTTACTGTCAAGATCAAACACTTCCAGCCGAGATGTGTCACCCGTGACCACTAGTGATGAGGACTCGGAGATGAGTGGAAAATATCGGAGCAGACCTATTCCTACTCTTCATGAGAAGATCAAATTTCGGAAATTCCTTGATTCCGCTGCTTCCATGGTATTTCATGGGAAGACTGGACTTCCATTGACATCTAGTCCAGCTCCACTTCGGAAAGGGCAGGATCGCTTCGATTTTGACTCCAGTCTTATTTCTCCAGCTCAAATTAAATCAGCGATCAATAAGAATCAGTGCCGACCAAGGTATGTATTAGTGTCTACCACTGATGCTCGGATGCTCTTATCGAGTATCAGTTTCAATGAGTATATGTACATGATGAAAACGCATCGTAATGTTGTTGTTTATTACAAGTGGAAACTAAAATACACTTTTGCATCGAATTAATTACGCAGTTGTAGTGGACTTTATCTGTATTTACTGATGATAATTTCTCTGTATGTATAGGTCTTCAGAAGCCACACAGGCCTTGCTGGGGTCGTTTGAAGAGTCAGTTTTGAATGGCCGCATTGAACCAGTGTCCACCGTGGAAGGTTTCACGGCAGAAATTGGGGCGAGTGGGTCCTTTTGTCCGCAACATCTTCATGTGCCTGTCACTGTTTTCTTCTACACGTTTTGTGACAACGACAAAGTGTCCACTCCCTATTTGGTATGATCAAGCTTTATTAAATCAAGTTTATTATCGAGGGTTGCTGAGTAAATACATATTTAGTATCTATTACTGATGGCCGCGGTCATTTGTCTTTCAGGCATAACTGTATGACAATAGCGATGGCTGATAAGAGGGATAAACTTTAGTGCATTGCAAGTCCAAAGCAGTATTTTATCTGGGAATTGTTTTTGGTATCGTTGTATCTATTAGTTTATCTCGAATTTAAAAGGGTTTTAACCTAATTATTTATATGATGTCCAAGGTTCATCTGCATCGCAAGCGTGGACTTGAATGCGTTTCAGTTTTTGTACTTCGAACAGAATTCACGGGTTTGTTTTATTGTTGCATATTGCAATGAGGATATTAATTGCTTGCTGTGGCACAATTTCCTGATAGTTAGCAATGCTAAAGCGTTAATCCTATTTTATTATTTACCTTGTGACTTTTGGCTTATTTAACTTTAGTTCCTCGTTGTTTCTGGTTTGATATCGGCAATAGAAATTAATGAAGGCAATCTGCATTTACGGAGATTTTTGCGAGATTCCTTTATTATTATAAATGATAAATAGCAACACCAGGATGCAGATTGGCACTTTGTGAGCTATGTAACACTCATGAGGAGAATTGTACAGATCATTATGTACTCCAGCGCCGTTTTAGTACGTTTAGTACTAGTAGCTAAATTAGCTATACATAGGGGTTGCTATAAATGTCATAAAAGGATTTAGTAGGAAGTTCAGTCCGTAATTATTGTTATGCATGGGAGACGTAATGGTATGCCAGATGGAATAGGTCATGTTAATTGGTTATGGTGTCAAATATTATATGAGTAGGCAAACAAAGGTTAAATTAATGTACAGAGTTTTGAATTGCGGGATGAATTTGCAAGATTTCTATTATGTTTTTTTATTCTCATAGGCACACATCAATGTTGGCAAGAAAGGATATACTGTACCAAGGAAAGGAACGGTCCAGGTGACGTTATTTAATCCTCTTCGAACTGTGATCAAGATGTTTGTGGTCATGTATGACCTAAGTGACATGCCACCAGACTCGCAAACGTTCGTTCGGCAGCGCATCTTATACATGCCGTTGGGCGAGTCGGGGAGCCATCCGGAGTCTCAGAAATGGCTCCGTTATCTCATTAACCTTCGGTTCGCAACCTCTCGTTCAGGCAGAATGTTTCTGCACACTGATCTCCGTATCGTGATCTTTCGCAAGTCCGACGCTGACACTGCCATGGGTCATAGCAACAGTGCTCCTCATGAACTTCGTTCTTTCACATACATCCCCGAGAATCCAAAATACAGCTCCAGATTCCCCACCGCCAAGTCATCGTCGCATCATGTGAATAATAGAATTGAAGTTTAGGATACTCTCCGAATCGACTTTTATTTGCTACACACACCGAAAGACAAACATGCAGATATAATACAATTAAATTGATGTTAAATGAACACAGAATTTTTTCGGTTCAATATTATACAATATGCTGGAAGGAAATGAATTGTAATCCATATGTAATGTACTCATATATATATATATATATTGAGGGACGGATGTAGAAATTGATTAGTTCGTGCAAGTATTGATGTAGTGATGGAATATTATTCATATGTGAATATCTTGTTAGTGGAATATCGACTCGAATTGCAATGTTCTGGGTCACTAAAAAGTATGGTGTACTCGTGTATCTAATGACAGGCTTGCTTCTCAATACACAACTTTGACAGCTGCATTGTAGTATTGACACTTGGAATAAATCATAATGTGATTATTACAGTATGATTGAATGCCCAGATTGATGAGTGAGCAACAAGTATTTTAGGTTTGTATAGTTAGTAAGTATGGTTTAAAATCGGGGTTATATTTCCATGTGGGATGTAATTAATATTCGTGTCAGTATATATTATACATAGCTAATGTACATATGTATGGAACATTGTAGTTGGAACAATGCTAAAGAAACTTTTGGTTTTGATGGGATAACAATTCTTACTGGTCCTCATTCTCCAGTATCGCTATGTTTAAAAAAAAAATGCTTGCATTCTGTATTTGGTCAACCGAGCACTAAAAAAATGTCTATGACTTAACCAGCAATTTATTGTAAAACAATTTTGAAAACATTTTGTCCTCTCATATTCCAATTTACACAACACTGTAAAATATTTGTAAGTCTTTCAACAGATCAAATTAAATTAGAAAAAATTTAAAAACTCTATAAATACGTTTGTCCTTTTCTTCGGGGGGCGGAAAACGTAAATGATAATATTGACTTGACGTCTATTGTGGTATCAAAACTGTTCACTATATACAAAAAATGATGTATGTATATTACACGCTATACTATACTATTATTAATCATAAGAATAATGATTACATTAACTCGGATAGGTGCTTACTCGCAGTTTATTTTTTTGTAGACGCTCGAACATGGTTCGCATATATGTATTATCGTTGTAGCACGTAAGGAATCTTCATCTTAGCCGTGTAGATGACTTCGGAGATATCAAGTATGAATTTAAGGGTCACGTGTATTACCCGCATGTTATACAAGTATAGTAGGTATCAGTGTACACTCTCGCAGTCGGGGACAAGTTAGATCGTGTACATGAGTAAAATTCACTTCATTAAATATATAATAATTATTATGACCGCATCATACCGTATGTATGTAAAGTAGTGAAACCAAAAATGAATAAATACGCAACTTACGGATCGCTATAGAAATCGAAACCTGAAATCTGATCCTTATCTTATTGTAATCGCATATATACATATGCAGCTATTTCTAACATCAACTTTGGAGAAACTGTAAAAATTATTTTTATCTACAACAAAGGCTAATTTGTAACTTACAACCTATTTAAAGGCTCTCATAGAAGTTACTGCCGACGTTGTCTTTCAATACACAAGGCAGTTAGGCTTCCTTTCTTAAATAACGGGATGTGGGCAGCCCATTGCTGCCATAAAAAGCTTTATATTGCAGTAATCAGTTGGTTTTGGTCAGTACTCATTCATTAAGAAATCCTAAGTCCCAATGATAAAATTATTGTTCCATAGCAAAAATCTGTGCGAGCAATACTAAAA
Organism: Allacma fusca; assembly: GCA_947179485.1. Lineage (NCBI taxonomy): Eukaryota > Metazoa > Arthropoda > Collembola > Symphypleona > Sminthuridae > Allacma > Allacma fusca. Next base: position 46,350,013 of record OX359248.1, read on the forward strand.
AAAATATACTAAATCTATCTACTTTCTATCATCTTACTGTAGTAAACCATGTTGCTGCAGACAGCAGTTTACTCGGATTACAGAAAGTACCTCATATACATATGAAAGTCTCAGAGCCTATAGTAGTTAAAACTAAGTAGTTAAAATAAAATATAGGATGGAGTATATTTCTTAACATATTTTGCTTCATCTAGAAGGGCATTTTTGTAGATAAAGTTTAAACTGTAATGATGAAATTTTAAACATACCCACAAGTGTTTATGAGCTCAAGTGCTAAAATGATACAGCAGACACATGTATAATTTCATGGTACGCAGATTTAACATTGCAGCCATAACCACAGGCCATGAAAGCCTCAACTCATAGTCAGTAATTAGTTAATCATAACCTCAGACAGCATATGTTAATCCTTCAGACATTTCTGCTACAAATAATTAGACATGACCATAATTAATACAAAACCTACAGTATATGCAGCTGGTTCAAGATTGAGTTTTTTTTCCTCCCTAAAAATTCCTCACGTTCGCGGAAGAAATTGCAAGTGTGACTGAAATTACTATAAATTGGAAATTGGCTACGGTGCAACTAATTCTGAGTCGTACACTTGTTTCACAATTTTAGATGCGGAAGATAAAAATGTTTGCAGAGATACGGGGATTAAAGCATTTTAGAATTATTACAGTATAGTCTTCGTATGAGAGCTTTATATATATCCACGTAATTATATATACAAAGTTATATTGCTGCTAAACCTATTTCTCCCTACATTGTCAGCTCTTCCTCTCTGACCTGAATACAATGTCGTTGTCAGAGTCATTTCAATGATTTTTACGCTGTCAAGAACAAATTAAATTAATTCTCCACAGTTGTAGTAGTATAAAGATGTCTCTACATCTTAAAAAAACCCACAAAAGTGGAACAGTGTACATACGGTAGGATATATGATTTCCTTTAAAACTCACAGCAAGTTCATTATTACAAGAGCATTTAGGAATGAGTTATTGAGAGCAGTAATTTTTTATCCCAAATTGTGGTTAGACGTGCTTGGGATGAGTTACAGATGATGTTCCCTTGGACATAGAAATGTTCGTCTTGGTAGTGTAAGTATTGTCTATAGTAATGCCTCTCGGATCATATAATCATGAAATGTGGCACGTGAAGCTCAAATGGTCTCCTTTATAAGGTCCACCATTGGGAATTAAATCAGGAAAGGAAATTAATAAAGTATTCATAAAAATCCAAACGTGTGGATATCCATTGGGATTTACTTTCCATATTTAGCTCCACCCCGTCAGAATATCCCACACCTTCAGAAGAATTGCACAAGGTTCCGCATGCACTATTCGAGTCACTTTTGTTTCAGTACTATTTTTTTTGTAAGCTCATTTTTAAAACCTTTAAAATGTTCAGTGAGACTATTAAAACAGGAATTCTTGACAAAGCAGTAGGTCTTCATCGGCTTATTGAGTTTCATCTATGAACACACACACATACCCTTTTTGGCTAATCTCTTTGCTTTATTTAGTGTAGCGGAGTTACCTCATACCAAGCAACAAAGTAAATCACCATTTTTTTCCATTAAGAACAGTGCTCATTATTTGCATTTTTTGTATTGAATAATTCTAGAAATGCTATCAAACTAAACAATCGAAGTACATGTATGTTTGTAGTCAGAACTATTATTGGAAAGTATATGGGTATTGATGCATATGTAGCTCTGTTTTTGGAAATACAAAAAGGGGGACCACTCATAACTTCTAGCTTTAGCAACTGCCTAAAATGCAATTTCCGTTTTATTGTGCTGAAGTAAGTACCGTTCTTCCGTTTCCGCATTATATATCATAATACACTTATGAAATAAAACCTGCTTATTATAAACCCTTTCCAACCTATTATTACGCAATTCAGATTCTTCGTGTTGCTCTCAATCTAACAATACACATTCCAATCAGTTATCACGATCAGTTTTTTGGCATGAGATGCATTAACAGACATGGTTGCATGCACATGTAGGGATCGTGTCTACGTACCAGTACAGGTTGGCCTATAATAATTTTCCCTCCCCTCTCTACCCCACATGTGGGAGTGACTCTTAAAATATTTGATTCCCCCTGTTTGTAGTTAATTTAGTTTCAGATCTTCTGAAATTTACTTCATTGGACTGGGTCAATATTTGAAGTCACAGGGTTCAACAACGTGATGCAAAGTTTTGGGTTTTAGAATGCCAATTTTTCATTTTATTTTTTTCTTACACAAATTGTTTGTGAGAGAATTTTTGTAGGAAATTGTATGTCCTTCCAGGCAGCTATTTAATATGTGTTTGCATTGAGAATCGTGAATATGACCAGAAGAGACAGGTAACAAGGTAGAAGGAATTCTGCGCACATTTTTGAGTACTGTGACCCAAACTTTGGCAAGGACTATTGATATAGATGAAAATGAGTCCCAATGAAATTTGTTACGCAGCTCCCGGATCAATTAAGTAAATTTTAGAAAATCTGAAACTAAGTTTACAACAGACCTGACTACAACCCTATAGATCACTAGCAAAAGTTTGTACATCCTTGCGTATATTTGGTTTTGTAATGTATCCATAAAAGGAGCAAATTCTGATTCTTGTGAGTCCACAGAAATAGTAATCTAAATGAGCATGTGTCTACGATTGCCCCTATAAAAATATTGTTCTTAACACAAGGTCCCTTATAACGCAACGCAAGTCCAGTGTGTTTACACAAGCTAAAATGAGCATGAATATTATATGTTACACCCATGAGTATTTTTATACTCTAGCAAGCTGAAAACCCAAAATTTATAAAAATGAACAGGTCCCACTGAAAATTCCCTCTGTACCTTAACTCTGGAACGGTGAGTGTACGTAATCAGGTAGACAATATGCAAGCTTGTACACACGATTTACATAAATGTCAGTGCACAGGGACGTGTAAGTGAATACCTTGGTTGAGGTTGTTTATTATTGCGAATCGAATGCTGACATAAGAAAAGCTCCTAAACACTGATTAATCTTCTTCACGTCATCGGAATCCATTCGAGGGCACGTCAGTCCAACGCCTTCCTGCCGTGTTGTGATTTATATTGTAAAATTGAGCTACACAACCACGCAAGTTCTGTACTACTATTACCGTTTAAAAAATGTACACCTACAAATAAACATCCCTGTCTATACTTGCGTGAGTACGCCTCCAGGAAAACTCACATATGCAGAAAAAAAAAACAAATGTACGCAATACTAAGAGTTTCTACAAAATTTGATTTCTTGTGCTACATCCATCAGGAAGGCAGTAATTCCTTTGGTATTCAGCTCCTCATCGTATATGAATATTCTTGGTCTAATTATTATTGCCAATTTTCCAAAAAAGTACCTCTACCTAAAAAGTATTACCTCGCACAGCGTTTAACATAATTGCCTCGTCTCCTGCCATTAGCCCATAGGATTCCTGTATAATTTATAGGATGTGCACATGTAGGTATACGAATAAGCGTCCTTAATTGAAAATCAGCTCCAGTCGATTACTACCTCAAAACATACCCCAATCTCCATGTACATATCCCAGCCACCACATGCTTTCTCAAGAGTGTGAGGTGAACAACCTACACATTTTCCCTCCTACTCCCAAATTTCCGCACGCTCAGCTTGACTCGGACTCCGAGTGCTTCTAAATTACTTTCTCCGGGGAAAAAGAGACTCCTCCGAGCTTTTCTATGGACAATAGATGGAGCCCCCCGGAGCTCCCGGGTTCATGAAGTAGTGCCAAGGAATTATTACTCTTCCCATATTTAAGGGACCCCTCACGAAGAGAAAGTTATTTAATGAGGATATACATTATGAGAGCAAAAGTTTATTCGGTGAAAGCACTCAAGTGCAAAAGGATGAGGATGCTTAAACAATAGAGAGCTCCCGTACGGATAACATATAGTAAGCAGAGTTTTTATTAATCGGAGGTGCAATATAACATGCTTTGTAATCGTACATCATTTTTTTTTAAATAATAATAAAACAAAAAAAAAAGAACCCACAACCCCCTAACAATTGTACAGTGACAGTGTGGAGCCATACTTTTTATTATTTACTTTCCTTCTTTTGGAAAAAACCTTTTGTTAATATTTAATAGCGATGTAGTAATTAAATTGTGTACTATATCTTTTCATTTAAAATCCCAGGAATTCAATAACTTTTCGTCCTGTCAGTGTTTACTTTTTTCTCATGTGATACATACATTCCCTCTCATATTTTTTTTGGAATTATTTCGCTGTTGTTGTATATTTTCACAAATTGTAGCCTCTTGTTCCATCATCATACAATTTTCGATTGATTGCCGCTGCTGTATTTTTTTTGGGGGGGGGGGATTTGTTCGTAGTAGTAGTACACATTGAGACCAGGTACGACCTCCAGGAAAGATTCACAGAGAGGCCGAGAGACTCACACAGGCACAGCTCCACCTACAAATCATAGTCATCCACCAACGCGCCACAGGTGAACAATTAGTAACCCACAGATCCCTTGGAATTGATTTACTCCTAAATAGCTAGTATTATTTTTGATTACATACTAATTTGTGCAGGAATACTTGTTTTTTTTAATAAGAATACCCGTAGTTTTAATTACTTGTTTTCTCACTACGAATCCGCATGTCATACCTCCTCATAATATATATAATTATGAAACCCACACAGTAAACTCAACAATATCACAGCAATAACATTCGCCATAAAGGAGAAACTCCGTAGTAGTATTCTTCAAAAAACCCAGACGAAGTTCACAAGCAGCAGGTCACAACTGTCTGCTCACAATAAGCCATCAATAGTAAATACACAGTAGTAATACTAATTATATTGTGAACACACGGACAAAAGGAGAAATAATAGAGACCGCAAGAGTAAATCCATTTTTTGTTTGTAATAATTCTAACTATATAGTTCGGGATTCAGAGTACAGTTCAATGACCGGCAAAGAACAAAGTGAAAGCTTGAAAGAAAATCTTTTTTTTTTCACATTAAATCAACTTATTTTTCTCATTCATCATGATTACCTCTCACATACAGACTACAACACATTTATAGTTCATGTCAAGGAATCTGTGGCGTTCACACTGCACCCCTAGTAAAGTACATATGTCTAATGGTAGACTTGTCCTGCGTTGGAGCTCTCCTTAACACTTGTTACACTCCTCATTCCATAATTGCATCTGGGTCTAGTATATTTGTCCGCCCATCCAAACAAAACAAACAGGCTACAAATCATGTCAACTTAAGAAACTAAAGGGGGAAAGACCTACCAATAAATACAGAGATACATACCAAGTGGGTCAATGGAATTCAATGGAGAATTTATAGACAAAATAATAACATCATTCTCCCCCCACCCCAGGAGGAGACAATGATAAAATCCTAAAATGCTCCTACAAAATGAAATTGCTCCGAGTCTGAGGAACCTCACAGAGAGTCATAAGATCCCTGGAAATAGTCCCTCAAATCCTACATCAAACAAGGGATAACAGTCCCATGAATCAAAGATAGAAATAAATTAATGCAAGATAGCAACTCCGGGATTTCAAAAGGAATAAACAGTTTTGATACAGGTCAGGAGAGACCGGGTCAACCTATAGGGACACTACTAAATCACAGATTGGGTTTTGAGAAAAATTGTGAAAGCTAATAAAAGATCAATATACCTTATTCATGAAAGAGAACAGTAAGAAAAAAATTCAGGGGGAAGGGAATATATATAGCTAGCAGAAGAAAACAAGTATGGAAGAGTTCCACACCACAGAATCCCCTCAGAAAAAGCAACTTTCCTTTTTTTTTCTTTCGTGTGTGCTCCAGAATTTATTTTTGTGAGAATACATTATGAGAGAGTTGAGTGTATGTATCCTCCCGTACTACACCATACACAACAGTCACAACAATCAACCGAGACTGATGATGAAGAATGTTTTCTTTTAAATAGATATGATGTAATAAAAAAGAGACGAACAAGAAACTACTATACAGAACAGGTGTACAAATTATTAGACATGGAATTAGTACAGAGATTTTGTTTGTCAACTTCATTTCCTTTCCCCGGCTTTCTTGCAATTCAGTGCTTCGAGGAAGCACCACTCTCTGAATGCACTTGTGGTGCTTCAGTAGTAAGTTTATGTCGTATAGTTTTGTGTGTATGTATGTGTATGTGTGGAGAGACACGTACATACATCATCATTTATGTACTGTATACTCAATCTTTATAAAAAACATTTTTCTCTTCTTCCGGCTCTTAATCATATATATATAGTCAAGTCACTAATTTAAGAAACTTGGTTAATACAAACGAGAGTCACGTGTACGAATGACATTCTTCTTGTAAATTACAAAATATAGTTGATCTAGAGCTTAGTAGTAGATTGACTCGTTCAGTATTACAAACAACTACGTTACTAAAAGACAACGATTGATAATTTAGTGTATTAATGACAATCATGTAAGTTATCTAGATAACGTGTGTTTTTTTCTCTCGCTATATAGTATAAGACTCGGTCGGTAGTAGCATTTGTTTTGTTTATTTATTTTTTTGCTCTGTTGTTTTTTCCTTTATATTAGTTCTTATTTAGTTCTTGCTCCTTGTAAATAATTTTTAGTATTAACGCGATACAGTAGTTGTTTCTGTCGGAGGATTTTTTTTTAACGTGTATTTTTTTTTCAACATAAAGAATTTTGTTTTAAAGGAGGAGTTAAGTTCTCAAGGTATATTACAAGAATCGTTGTCAACTTACATAGTAGCTTCTTTTGGGTTTTTATATATTGTTGGAAAAAGGAATAATTATTGTAGCTCCAGAAGAGGGGTAAAGAGAGAGAGAGAGATAGAGAGATGGTGATGATGGATTGATAGGGTATTGTTGTTTTTTTTAATAATAATAATTGTATGATGCAGCACGTGAAAAAATAATAAAAACTGGGCATTTTAGATAAAAACAGTTTTATATTATTTGGTAAGTAACCGTAGAATATGGAGATATTATAATGTAATAATAAATATTAATAAATTAATAATACAGTGATTAAATCGCGCACGCGTAGCATTTCTTCAAATGTAATAACACTACTCAACTACCAATGTGTGTAAATATCTAATATATATTTATATAATATATATATATATATGTATGAATAAAAGGATAATTTTTTAAACGTTTATTTATATGCCTGTAGAATATTTGGGGCGCACTGCGCTCTTTCCTTTTTTAAATCCATTTTTTTTCCCTTGTGTTTTTCTAAGATTGTATGTAATGTTCATAGTTCATAGTACCTATAATATGTACGTAGTTCCTATATATATCATTGTATCATCGGAGATGAGGAGCACAGAGTAGAGTTATTCTAAAAGTTTCTGTAATTTTTTTAATATGTGGCTATAGTAATAATAATAATTGTAGATTATATTTATAGCACTTACATAATTTGTTTTTTTCATCTTCAACTTCCATATTATATTTATTTAGGTGTAAGGTATAATATAAGTAGTAATAGTAATAATAATAATAATAATAATAATAATGATAATAGCAATAATAATAACCAGTAAATTTTCCCTATCATTATATCATAATGTCTTGCTATATAATAGTAGTTTTTAATATTATGGATTAAAATGTTCTCAGATTATCATATCTTTCGGCTGAGACTTCTACTTTAATGTTCACTACTCTACTTTCTCTGCTTCGCATCGGAGGTCGAATTAAATCTAATGTGACTATAACAACAAAATAATAGATAATAATAAAACGAGGAAACATTATTGGATTTCTCTATTGTTGGAATAACAAGTTCCCATTTTTTTCCCCCTTTAAACTCTTCTTCCTATTATTCTTCCCTATATAGATTTGAGAGAGAGATTATTACAACTTAAGAGTTACAGAGTACCTGGCTAAATCCAATCCACTAGTATCAACATAACGGACATTAGCAATAATTTTGAAAGTATCCTTCCTGTATTGTAAGCAAATGCTCAAGACTGATTGTGAACATGGGAATTGTTTTAGTAGCTCCTATACACACATTACACCAGCAGCAGAAATAGTTTGATGATCTACGATTGTTTCCCGTTTTTTTTTCTCTCTACAAAGGATTTTAAAAAGCGATTCTTCTACATTTATATGTCAACATCTCTGTGACTGTAATTTTGTAATATTGTGTATATAGTTTCACAGAATTTTGAAAAAAAAAAACAATTTTTTTTTCTCCCTATATTGCTTGTAAATCTTACATGTACATAAATTACAGACATTCTCGTGTTTCTTGACAGATGTTCCAACAACGGTTGTAATGTAGCAATTTTTTTCTATTTAAATTATTTTTTACGATTTTTTTTCTTGCTAATTACCTACAGATTACAGATATATATATATATCGTTACAGTATCTCTCTATAAGTACAACTATTTATATAGGTTTTATATCCATAGAATAGTACACCTAGGTATTTATATATATATATATATATATGCATAATTATACGTAGTGTGTAGAGTAAAAAGACTGTTTGTCATTTGTTTATTATTTATATATAGATATATCTATGCATATATATATATACTCATAATAACTCCCTATGTATCTTGTAATATAATATATGCTTATTGTTGTAAATTGTTTTTTTCCTTTGAAATTAACTTGTTATTGGCATTTTACACACTAAAAAACATTTGTTGTTGTTGTAGTTGTTTTTAAAATTTTTTTCAAGGAGTGTCATGCAATTTTTACCTTTTAAATTTAAAATTACGAATCACGTGTCAACAGCAAATAATTCTTTGTGCAGGGCTGGAAACTCAAGATGTGGGGACAGCCGCCGGAGTCGTCCTAATGCTTCCAGATGCAGTAGACCCAATTCCCTAGACATCACAATCATATTCCAAAATGTATTAGATAAACTCCTGGTTCGTGACACCGAGTCACTTGTCCGTTCATACATAATTTCATGGGGGGAAAATTCATGCACAATATCAATTTACAGTAATTACTTTGAATTATTCAAAAATCCATCTAATGGAAATATTATGCTCAACTAAAAAAAAAAATTTAATCTATTTTAAATTAAATAAATAAAATTATTTATAAGAACAGAAAAGTAATCATAAAACATGAAAATAGGAACAATGACAAAAATTACAAAAACACTCAAGGAGAATAATGAGATCTCCAAGGTTCATTAAACTTAATCAAAACCAACGAGTAAAAATAATACTCGGAACATAATAGAAAGCAGTTCCAAACAAAAAGACCCACCTAAGTTGAGGTAAAAGACCCGTCAAAGCATCTACGACGGTCACATCTCCTTTGATGGGATGTCGATGTGTCTTCGCCACTTCTATCCGGAGAGCCCGGAGCACCGCTGTGTTCAAACGATGGATCTCTGCCGTTCCTTTTAGGCCTGGTCTCTCTGTGGAAGAGTAATCAATCTCATTGAAAAATAAATTAGGTCCTTCAACATAATTAAAGTCGACTCCCCCCCGCCTGCCCTCCCAAACGACATGAAATTCTCTCCTGGGGTTCTTAGGGAATGATTTTTGAGGACTACCACAAAATTCAGGATTTACAGCAAAAAAAAAGTCATTTGTGACAGTTTGAAATCCGCCGTGGTTATTAAAGACCACAAAAAGAGAAAAAAAATACTTTTAAAGTGACAATTTGTCTTTCCATGTGGTTGAATTTTCTTGGGAAATATCCACGAATATCTCCCATTACGAAAAAATAAGTCAGAAATAAATACATATTGATTGAGCATTTGTTTTTTGAGGATATAAAGACAGTTTTGATAGAACGGGTGGCTTTTTTAGGGGTATAGTTACATATTCTGTCAAAACTATTGGGACGTTCGAAGCCTTTTCAGGGGGGAAGTCGTTGAAGGGAGGGTCATCATCGAGAGAGTCAACTGTACTCAAATGTATATTTGTTTGTTGAGATATATATTGATGGACTAGTTGACTATAGAATGGCAAAATATGTATAAAAAAAAAGAAATTGTTTTTGAATGGAAACAGATTTTTTTTTTGGGGGGGGGAGAGACAACAGGGACAATAACAGAGAGCATGAGTGATTGAGAAAATGCTAGAGAGGAAATGTAAGTGGTTGGTGCTTTGCTGTAGCAGGCTTCGGTTTTGGTACCATGAGAAAGGAGAACATAGGCGGAGTAGAGGGCAAGTTGCGTGTCGTTGAGTTTGAATTCGGCGATGGACCGAGCCACGTCGAATATGGATGAGACGAGTTTCATCTCAGTGGTGTCGGCCGTCAAGAAGGCATCGGGTGGCAGGAGAGTCTCTCCAAAGAGGACGGAGTTGGTCGCTGGGTCGAAGTGTCTTGAGACTCTCAGGACGACCAGCTCAAAGGCTCCTGCCTTCAGGAGAACAATCTGGTCGTCTTGGGGCAACTTCATGAAGCCCGGTACCATCTTGGCGAACTCGATGATTTGTTGAACAACTCCCGTGAGTCGTTGTGCCGCCTCCAGCCACAAGTCATCATGGCTTAAATCTTTGTAGTACAAAACTTTTGAGATGTCCTGAGGACGGCGAAGCATCTCAGTTACTTGATCTGCTCAAAAGACATAGAACAAACAATGGATTAGGAAACTTCCTCCTCCCCTCCTCAATCAACAGGTTCTATGTATTTTTAATTGCATCCCCTCTAATCCTAGATTATATTATCCAGCCCTTCTGAAAGCTGTGCTACATTCAAAGTCCTCCACATACAAAGGTCAACTTCCACATCTTCATTAAAATTTTTAACAAACCCTTCCGATCTCGAATGTACCCCAAAAATAAATCCTCAACAAGCAGTGCTAATTCCCCTATGGGATTTTCATTCATTTCTTAACTCCTCCAGTAGCTCAGGTCAAACTGAGTACATTCACCATGCAGGTATGTAAATACACGCAAAAAAAAAAAGATTTTTTTTACCTACACATTTTTTTAAGGAAGTGAACCGGAGCATTACTGAACGTTGTCATAAAATAATTAACAATTATCACGCTCTGCATCAAAAGAAAAGCAAGTCTCAACATCTGCATTCCATAAATTATATGCTGACTTCTATTCCTGAACAGGCTTCACAAATACTGATCTTTCCTATACTGACAATGAGAACGGTTGCAGATAATAATAGAAAAATTGCAAGGTACATTACATTACCCGTATGTACATGTACAAGCTATAATTGTCTTTGAATCAAACTCCACTTATATTGAAACGTACATAACTATTGTATTTGATTGAATTACAACATAATGTACGAGCATAATTGGACATCTGGGGATGTATGTATGTAACCCTTTTTAAATTGTGAGGGTTCTTTGGAAATGCTGCTATATGTACAGTACTCTCGTATAGGAGTGTTTCTGGAGTTCCCATGGACGTGTCTCTCTGTTGATTGAGGACACGTGTAGATGCTCAGACGATTACACAAGACTATACTACATGGATGAATGTAAAAGTAATTTGTTGGAGGAAATGGTGTTTTAAGAGAGGCTGATGGAGATATTGATTTACCATTGGAATAGATGCAGGTTCTACTATGGGCATCTGTGATAGTTCTGGCTAGGAGTTCGGAGATCTGTAGAGACTCTGGGGGAAGAGCTGTGGTGGTTGTCGTTGCTTGAGGAGCTGATGGACTCATCATTCCGGAATCGGGCAACTCTGTTGAGGAGGACCGAGGTTCAAAACCTGTTCCACTGTTGGGGTTCGTCGTGGAGTCAACAAAGTCCCCCCCACCTATATCGTAGCCTATATTCCCGGGCGGTCCAGTGTAAGCATATCCATTTGGTGTGTACCTGAAATCATTTAATAATAATAGTTACAACAACCCCGAGCAATAATTCCCTTGTACATACATTCACACAGTACTCTATTTCCGCCTTCCACAGATTTCATACTCATTTCTTTCCGGTTCTATCCATACAAAACCGCTTCTTATGTCCTCTCATACTTCTTCTCTCCCAACCCACTACAACAAATGGGCCTCTAGCTCTCACTTCCTCATTTCTTCAAGTCCCTGCCCTCCTCTTACTTATTCCCATAGTAGGGGCAATTTTTCTAAATATAGACTCAGGCGTCTATCCTTACATAATCAATTATCTCGGTTTATTACTTTTTTTCCAGCTCACACAGAACTACGTATGTGTTGATCAATATAATGGAGCCGATGTAAAGATTAATGGTTATACTAGTAGTACTAGATACAAGCACGATATGTCGACATTCATGGATTTCCACATCTCAGCAACAGTTATTACATCCATTGCTACATCTGGAGTCAACACACTTGTTCCATTCAGAGCTCCGACAGCCCCACACATCCATCCACTGGAATTGCGAAAGTTTCCAATTATAAAAGGTGTAGCGTTTATCCCAAGTCAAATGCATTAATAAAGTGACTCCTTCCTTAAAAACTTTTGGGAAATAAAGGCTCCTTGTATCTAACCTACCTTAAGATTCTAAAAATACCATTAGATGCTACAGCAGAATTTCACCTTTCCACAGTAAATACAAATAGTTACGTACATACAGTACAGATAGATACCTTCGTATAAGTAACTTCCTGAGGCTTTGAACACTTCCAGCCAAAGGATTTCCAGCAATGTTTAAAAATTCAAGGTCCCAGCTCATCAGCTTTTAATGTGTACTGACTTAGGGAGACTTAATGGATTTGTACACTAATGGAGAACACTATGGTAACTCTAATGACAACCTTTCCCTCATCTAGGCATGTATGTACTCATGCTTGGTTGAGAATCTGTCAATAACTACTAATGCTCAGGCAGGGTTGCTTCCATTAAACTCCTCAAAAAACATGAAAGGGACAATAATTATTATTACAAAAGTATATAAATTATTCGATCAGCTGTCCACTGCTTCATTTACAAATTGCTATTAAAATTGTACACAGTGAGTTCAGTTCAGGGAATAATTGATCAGTCAATTTTGAAAGACTGGACAATTTATATTTAATTACTCTGGCTGTTGATTGTGACTAATATGAAGGTATCTCTAGCGTATGTATGTATATTTCTGTGTAAAAATAGCGAATGCCCTGTAAATTTAAAGCACATGTTCTTTTACAAGACACATGAATTTTAAGGCTTGTAATAAAATTGTAAATGTACTAAACTCTTTTACTCCAGTCAGAGTCCTCCTTACAAGAGCCGTTGCGTGCTCAAGTCACCCTCATGTACGTATGTAAGTACCTACTGGGATTTCATTAGAGGCAATTGTGCGTACTTCCAATAATAATCCCAATATTTATTTTTACTTTTTAGTATCTTATCAGCGTAAATATTTCCTGTTTGTAGGGATGCTCTTGTGAAATGTGTACTACAGTTTTAGCGGATATTTTTGACGCCGTCCACTACTTTACTTTTTTTTTTATGTGGAAGGTGGAAATAAAGGTAAGCATTGGAATTGCATGTACTGTAATTTATAATAATTTAATGAAACACTCGTGAAAGTAATTAAAAGGACTTACTCATTGGTGTAGTATGGATTATGAGAAGTATAGGGAAGCTGGTCACTGGGGGTGGGAATGGTATGGTCATAGCTGGAGGAATCCGGTGCAGTGTCAACACTGTTCGGGGGCACTTTCATCTGGGCTCTGTGGTAACGAACTTCATCTTCCACCTTCTCCCGCTGCTTTTTCGACATCCGACCGAATTTCACGGCTGCAAAAAAAAAACAAAACCAGAAAAAAATTACATTTCTGCTAACAAGGAAAAATTTGGCTAACATATAAGGATCAGTTTATTTTAAATAATATTATATGTGCCCAATAGTTTACTATAGTTGCACACGTAGTATTCCCCCCTGCAGACACTCAACGTCATCAATTCATTACGTCCTGAATTTTTTCCGCCCTCTCAACCAAATAAAACTTTGAAACCGGGACAAAACGCCCAAGAGCTCTCCACGCATTGAGCAATGTAAACTTTAATGAAATGAGCAGTAAATTGTTTCCCTGTTAACAACTCCATACAAACATAATTACATACATACAGGCTAAAACACTAGTACAACACATGCTACAAAAAAAATATATGGGAGAAAACATCTTTGAGAACGCATGTTAACCAAGATGTTGGACACAGTAGTGTACTAATGGGAAAAGGTCCTGGGATATATGTAATGACACAGTTCCCATATACATAGGACAGACACCACGCAGAATATTCTATGAGCTGGAGTACGTACATACATACATACATAGTACCGTGAATCTTGTACTTTGACATTTGAGCATATACTATTGTCATAGATTTTTCTTCTGGTGAAGAACCAATCAAGGGTCATAGGGTTGCTGGTGTGTTTGGAATATTAATTCACCTTGAAGATTTCTAAGCTTTCTCTGACGGCCGGACATCACCGGTCGTGACTTAGGCTCTCCTCTATACTAAGTCCGTACTTTATTCCCCATGTATATATTATACTTACATATGCCTCCCCTCAACATTTACGATTCAATACAGAGGATTTAGCTGAGACCAGCTTCTACTTATAAGTACTAGCTTCAAAGTCAGTTAGCCATCAAATAGTGTAGTTCTTATTTGCTATCATACCCTACAAGTTACTCGCTTGGTGGTTCTGATTGTCTCCAATTCATCTGCAAAGTCCATAAAGGCATGTAATTTGTCAAACTGGTTCTATCTTTCATCCTCCAGACATTTCTTTGGGCCCCCAGCCAATAGATACACTCAGTGTGGATAGTTAAATTTGTATGGAAGTATTTCATTTCGAACGTGAAGAGTCCTAGGGAAGTACTATCTGTACTATGGGAAATTTTATGTTTGCATGTCTAGTCATCACTCAGAAAAAAAAAACATTTTTGTGTTGTGGGCATATAAAGCTCATGCTAGTCAATCCATATGGGAGTATAAATTATAGGTGAGGTTGTAAATGTTATAGAGATCCAGTACAGGAGGGACACATACATACATGCTAAGAGGAGTATATATCCAGTCTATGTAAATAAAAGTTGGAGTATATATCCATCATTAATTATAAATGTATACATATAGGATTCGGGCAAGTATTTTAGGGTAGAGATAGACTGCAGTTTTAAGATTCCATTAATGACATTCCGTGAGTTCTCACTGAGTCCGTTCCTCTCTCTGAGTTGGGTGTTCTGCCGTCCAATTCCTTAATGTTTACTCATCTGTCTATATACATTTCTACTACACTTCACATTGCACATAGTCAGTTCATGTTTTCATTCAAAACATTCTCCCCAGTAATTTAAGTCCAGAGACCGTACACTGTAGACAAATACTACACATGTTACAAGGACCAACTCAATGCGTACAAAATATATCTTTCCGTAGACATATTACAAATCCTTTGTAAATATACCTGTCTCCTTTTTTCCTCATAACTTTTTTTCATACCCACACAAACTATACATATGATTTTTTTTAAAAAAAAACTTTAATTATGACACTCCTAACACACTGCACTAACTAAGTAAATAGAAGAGGAAAAATTGTGCAAAAGAGTGAAGTCGTGCTGAATTTTTGGCCCATTGGAACTCCTGCCGAATCCGTAATTGCTAAAGAGTCATGCAATTATTAATGAATTTAATGACAACTTGACTCCGACAATTCTCTCTCTGCCCCTCTCTCTCTCTCTCTCTCTCTCTCTCTCTCTCTCTCTCTCTCTCTCTTTCTCTCGCTTCATAAAGCACTCTCATGTTTCTCTCGAACTCCCTCCTTGATAATAGTATGGTCCTATGCAAATGAACATTTCGAGGCAAACCTCTCTGTAGACATGCTAATTTCTCTCAATAAATCTAACAAAAAAAAATCCAATATTGAGAATCCCCATTCGATGATAAGTTAACAAGCCCAGGGCACCAAACAGTCTGAACTTTCCTCCACACATGCAAATTATTGCCCCAATATTTAATTCCATTGAATTAAATTTCTACGGAGGAAAAAAAAAATAAAGGGGAATAATAATTGCTAAGTTGTGTAAATTTTCTCGTTACTTCTAATTATTGAAAATTGCATCCAATTACCATACTCCTCTTGTCGACACGTATTATTTGCAGTGTCAGGTGTGAGATCAGCTAAGTAATCATTAGGGGGAGGGAAAGAGAAAGATGCTACTGATGCAGTTGGCACCGTACATATGTCAATCCAGTACGTGAGATACACGCATTAAAATTCGAACACAAATCTAAGGATACATACCCAATTCCTCACAATGGATAGACCACATAGCATTAGCCTTGTCCTCCGTTATAAATTATGTAAGAGGATCAAAATTACATTAGTAGCGACAGTGAGACACGGAGTGAATGATCAGGTGAGCTCTCTCTCTCTCTCTCTCTCTCTCTCTCTCTCCCTCTCTCTCTCTTTCTTTTTCTAAGGAACCCACGAATAGTACCAACAGGTTCATTCCAACTATCCCAACCTCCTCGCATTCACAATTCACTTGAGAAAATGAGATCTTTCAGTGCACTTCATCTCGCAAGGAAAAAAAACGAGTGCATTTATCAAACACACATGGGTTGTGTCACTGGGGCTTGAGACACATCCGAACATACCATACACGTCCAACTACATATGTATCTATAAGTTAGCTTTATAAATAGGAAAGCTCCTCCCGAGATCCCATACTATTTGTGAGTGATACTTGAGCATGACAAGGAATGCTAATTTATCCTCATTGGGACAATTTCCTAGACAAACAGAAAATCATGGAAGGTTTCTATTCCTATCTTGATACTTGATAGAGGACTTGATGACTTGCCTTTCACTACGACACTCCTAACAGACAGTCACATACATATGAACATATAATGATAAATCTATTCCTTGGAGTTGCCCAAGATAAGATATAAATATTCACCGGAAGGAATTCCGTTCCAAATTTAGAACCAATGTAGAATTCCCCATGTAGAATTCCCAATGTGGTGCTCCGTTTAATTATAGGTATTTTTTTTTTGGGTACAACAATAAGGAAATATGTAGTCAATCCGACGGTAGAGACAATTTGGGGGTACAGGATCTATTCCAAAAGGAACGCATTAGAGACCCAAGGAAATTTGCGAAGTTTTTTTTTTGTTTCTGCGCGTTTTGTACAAGTGTCAGCGCTAAAATAGAGTTGATATAGATTGGAGAGAAAAAAAAAACAAGAAGGGGAGAAAAAAAAACCTGACGACGCTCACTGACTCTGAGATGCATCAACATTCGTGAGCGTAAGGGAAGGAGGATGGAGTAAGAAGGGGACGATGGTGAGGCGTCTACACATACACAAACACACACACACACACACACACACACACACACACACACACACAGAGTGAGAGACTCTCGAGGATCTCTTCTGCTGACATAATAGTAATAATAATGCATTAGGACTGAGGCTCCATATGTACGCCCATTGGGGAGGACGCGAGAAAGCGTGGCAACATTGTCTCTGAGGTTAAAGACCCTTGATGCGGAAGCAGTTTGGCTCACTAACAGATCGATATGCCTACTCTCTTTGGTATTACTCATGCTATAGACTCGTTCTTAACTCCGGCTTTACTACACATCAAGATACGAGCACGGCCTAGGAGTACACAGTGGAGTAGAGACGGAGTGGAAAAAAAATGGAATGGCAACACTCAAATGTGGGTCAACAGCTGACATAATTTGGCACCCGGGTCCTTTGCATTATAAATTGCCAAATTCCAATTCAGTTCACAAAACTCTGTCCACACGCAAACTTTTCTTCTGTCTTCCTCCCAATCTCTATATTTTTCTCTCTCTCTCTACCTCCCTCCCTCCCTCCCTCCCTACCTCCCTCCTGCATTTACTAACCATTCCTCCTCCTTCAGATTTCATGACTTTTTTTTACAACTGCATCATGGACTCTTAATATTTAAAATGCTGGTCATTTTTTCCTTTTTACTACTACGGAGTTTATATAGTCACTGAAATTGTTTCTGCACATTTATTTTTTACTATGCATGCATCCGCAAGTCGATACATTCTTTATTACTCCTTCCCACTGTGACTATTCCAACTCTGTCTCACTCTTCCTATTCCTTCATACGTAGTTCCTTCATTACAAAGCCATTATTTTTCTAAACTTTTTTTTTAACTCGTAACTTACTGGTCCAGCTACTACTATACCCCCGTAAAGTAATTTTTTAACCTGCTCAATATAAAGCAGCTCATAGTAGTAGTACACTGTCCCATCCAAAATTATCGGGAGACTCTAACCATCAGCATTGTATTTGTAGACTCTGGCAGTTAGCAAAGTATTACAGTAGTATTTTGAGCGACGGGAAAACATTCGTATTTGAAGCACTAGAGAATCCTTCCTTACTGTAATAATTTACATCCACTAGGAAAACTTTCTGACTCCATGTCACTACATAGATACAACTACGGCCAAGTATAAGTTATTACACTGCAGGGGAATAAATTCAAGGGGTTTAAAAATCCCCTCATAATTTCTATAAAATCCTGAGTCCATTCATTACGGTCATCCCGTTATGTTTACACATTACCATGACTTTACAGGTGCTAAAAACATTTGAACACATAACGGTTCTTCTGTACTCAATGAAACTGAAGCGCCTGGGATTTCCAAGCTCTCTCGTACATGTAGTAAATTTTGTAGTCATAGTCTATGCCTATAGTACTGTATGTATAATTATATATCTACCTATACGCAAAGGAGCAGTCGTATCTACTTATATGTTAATAAGAATACTAAGGTACAGGTTTGAAACTAATCCCATAGGCAGAGCTGAATTGGAAATGTGAAAGAGATTTTTGCGAATGCATTGGAAAAAAAAATAATTTGAGCTTACAGTCATCATTAAGCGTAGGTACATACATGCAGGGGACTCCTGATAAAGGGAATGGACTGAGAAATAGGCAATTGTCCAAGAGGATTTTTTTTTTCATACAGTGACCATACGACATGGACAAGGTATATGTAGTTAAAAATCTGAGCCGAGCCTCCTCCTCTCAACTATTTGTATATGCACTTTACCCATAGCCCAGGACGTAGGATTGTCGATGTGTGTGTGTGTGTTGTAGTTGTACCCCGTGTCATTACAATTCCTGCCATAACATGTGAGTGCGAAAATTTTAAGGGAACATATTTGAATAATGATTATTTATTATGATTACAAATCCATTAGTACAGTGGGGGAACGTGAATGCTCAACAAAAAGACAGGTTTACTCTACCTGTCCCTTTACTTCGCTACAGCTATTCATCATGGACAAGTTTGTAATCAAATAGGAATGGAATTTTTTCATAGGAACACTGTCCGACTCTTACTATTGACCAAGGAGAAAAATCATAGGACAAATCTTTTACACTCCTACAATAAAAGGCTTTATGGAGAGAGAAATACAGAGAGAGAGAGAGAAAAAAAAGAGAGAATTAGAGAGAGAGAGAGAGAGATAGAGACAAAAATTACATGAGAAAGAGTCATGACAGGTATATAGTAAGTAATGAATAAACAGCCCCAGTCTGTACCCTGACTATGGCATGGGGCTCTTTGGAAAACTGAGTAACTGTGCATTTTCCAATGGAGATGCTCATCATGATTCTGTGAAAATTGATGGATGTGTCAGGCGAAGACTTTTTTCGCCATAGTTTATGCTCACTCACAATAATAATCATTGGAGATAGATGAGCACACAGGTGTGGGAGTGTTTGGTTTATCCTCTACCCATGTGTACGGGGCTTTGTGTGCATAGGATCTTCCTACATAGATGTACATATGTCCATTTCCACAGAGGCTCCTTTTTATTAAAGATATACACACATAAACACACACACACACGCAGACCACATGTGAGTGAACGAGGATTCGTGTACACTTGACGGAGATGTGCATATGTATGTACATACACGGACATACATACAGAGTCAGTGTTGGAGGAAGATCCTGTACATATGAATGAATCCTAGCATGAGAGAAGTGTGGGATGTGCCGGTGAGGATGAGGTTCCCGTTAGCATTCTAACGGGACGAACCTGTCTCGATGACCCACATTCAGAGGCAAGCAGCTTATCAGTAAAACTCTCGTCTGCACTTTATACTTACTTCCACACACAAATACAAAATCACTCCAAAGCACGGCAATCATTGTTACTCTATATGTTGTAGAGTGCAAGGGGAATCAGTCCTCCCAAACGGAGTGGATGGGTATATGTGCTCTGGCATTAAACACTTACTTTTTTTGCCTTCTCTCAAAACTTACCCTATAGACTTGTCCCTGTAGTAATCATATGCATTACCTTCAACCTGTGAGTATAGTATCTCAATTGCATGCAAATATCTCTACACACAAAAACAGAAACTATCGCCTCCAGCCTCATCTCCCTCTAAGCTATGTGCTCAAGCTCTAACTCCCTATGCTCACATAATAGCAAAGTTTACCTTTGCCAATCATATGCGAAAAATCGCTTTGGAGGTAGTATCTCCCTGCATTTGCACAATCTGAGACTCGTCTACTCCTTCTTATGCCTCAGCACTCCGAGCCTTCAGGTTACACTCCTTGTTGACTCATGTACGCTGGGACTGTGCATAATAGTTCTTATATAAATTCATGTCTACATACTATGATGCAGGATGCATGGCGGATAGACGTATCTATCTATACAGTAATGGAATAATTATGTACAACTCTCTCAGACTATACAACTTTATAGAAAAAAAAATCCTCATGTAGAGAAACAATCCCCGTAAGAAGAGAGCTGAGCTGATACATGCATATGACAGACCCCTATAGATATATACATATGTACATACGTGTGCATACATGTACACCATTAGAGTTGGAGTAGTAGGGATATTGTGTCTGGTGGTGCACTTAAAGAGAAAAATTCATATTCTAATATGGCCTGAGTTGGGACCCAAGAATGATGGAGTGTGAACAGACCGTCAGAACTTGCTGTAATAAGTTGAGACGTAATGCATCGTTGCCTCCGGGCTAAAAAGTTGCAAGAGATAATCAAGATAATGTTGCAATCCTTCTCTCTCTCTGTGTATAGCTGTCTTTTTTAGTTAAGTGCAATCCTGGGGTATGACGCTACTATCTCTACAATGTACTTTTTTTTAAACTCCAATGGATTTTCTATGTATATGGTAGCGTTAGGTAGAGGATTGTATGTATTGAGTAGTCCTTTTGGAAAAGACTCTTCACACAACTTTAACATCTCTCTACAGCTCAAGCCCTTCATTGAAATATCCCATTCAAAAATGTCTCTTTTACCCGCCTCAAGTTTTTTTTTTATTCTCTCTCTCTCTCTCTCTCTCTCACTGGCTTCTTTTACTCCCCAAGAAAAAATTCTATGAGACATTTGCAAAACATTTGCTAAAGTTCTAATATGCTATTACCAGAGACCAAAGGGAAATTAATTACTGAGAGGAAGGAGTTCAAAGAACGGGATACTGTGGGGCTGTACTCGCATATTGCACATCCCTATCCCTTTACACTGGAGTACACTCTCTATAGTAAATATTGATGTTGGAAATGATTTCTCACTTGTTTACTACGAACGGGAAGGAATTTGCGTCTGTTGTGGAAAGATTTCCTATGCAAACTTCACTAATTGCATATAACATTATTCTCCTCAAAGATCCAACTATAATAATTCCCTCAAGTGTATACTGTAGTTATAATCCCATAGGGCTCATTATTGAATCTGGATATATTGCAAGGATTTTTATCAGTGACTCTTGAAGATTGCTGCTCTTGCACTGAAGCTCAGTTATTGGTATTACTGGTAGCAATCGGAAAAAAAAAGTAGCACAAATGTGACGAAGGTTGACGACGCCAGAAGGAAATGCGTAATATGTAATCTGACAATTGTATCTCTCGGCACGCGGTTCCCAAACACTAGGGATACATACTGCCAAGTAGCAAGTGATGACTAACTCGTGGTCTGGGCCTTAATGCACTTTACAGCAACTTGGGGTTTACCGAATGATAACAACAAAATTCGCAGTATTTAATGTACGAACCAATAATAATAATAATATCCCAGTGGCACAAGTTTACAGGAACAAGAGCAACAAGAATGAGGTGAGGATTCTCCTGGGCTTGAAGCCTCCCTGATGAGTTATTTGTGCCATTTTTGAGGAGAAGGAAAATAGGACGGGAAATGATAAAGGAACTAATTTATCCCCTTATCATCAATGAGTCTTAATTACTTCGGGGGAAAGTTCATTTAAAAAAAAAAATACAAAAACTAAATACAATATAAACGAATGGGAAAGGAAGAAGATTTGTTCAAAAAAACAAAACCAAGTTTGAATGAAAATGGAAAGAGATTCCTTACCGTCCCGGGACATGCCGAGGCGAAGGCATTTTTGAAGTCGGCAGTACTGACATCGATTCCGATTGACTCGGTCCACAACACAGTTTTTCGAGCGTGGGCACTGGTAATTAACAACGGAGGACTGAGACCTTCGGAAAAATCCTTTACATCCTTCACAAGTGATCACCCCGTAGTGAACGCCGCTTGACTTGTCTCCGCACACTTTACACGGAATGATCTCAATCTGGGCTGGAATTAGAAAACATAAATAATTATTATTATTTCCCCTAGTCCTCTCCCACACAAGTAATTTACAGATGGAGATATCTAGATACTTCCAATAGAAATAACTATGTATGTATGTCAGGCCCAAGAAACAATGCTAGATGGATTGAAATTCTCGGAAAATTTCCTAAATAAATAAACACTGGGAACAATACCGAGTTTTCTCAAAGGCAACTCCATTCTCCCTAATACTGATACCTAATTAGTATGTCATGCTGACTCTATCCTACATAGATATCTGAATACACCGTATATTCTCATCTCGGGATATTTACCAATTACCATTGAAATCACGTTTGAAGGCTAGCTCTATTTTTGTTTGGATATTTTCCCCTCTTGTAAATATGTATCTATAAGATATGTAGTCATCTACTCACACACTCCCTATAACATACACACGCATCCTCACACACAGAGTCCCTATTGCACATAATAGTCATTCATTGAACGGCATTCATCATTTTATTGCCAGCTACTAATGCGAACACTTTTATACATTCACTTCTTGTAATAACAACATTATCATTCTCTTTCTCAGATCAAGTTACTCACCGCCACTCGAGGAATCAAGTCTCTTGCACAAAATACAAATGCTACTTTTTTTTTATCTCCCCTTTGTATTATTATTTTCCAAGCGGTCTCCCATGAAAATGTTATACCTGAACCATATGCATATGGTGAGTTTAAAAAAATAACAAGAAGACATTTGTCTTGGATATCCCATGCCCATGGAATACAGTACGGCTGTGGATTCACATTCACTAAATACATATTTCCCCTCGGTACTACTAAATGAGGATTTTAACTTGTACAAGATACTATCACAATCCCAATGGAGTTGTAACAGAATCGGTGAGGATTGGGAAAGAAGGTTATAAATCATGTGCAAAGGGATGCATGAATTTTTTATTTTGAATATTTAAACTCTGGGCTTCCATTGAAAAAGATAAGGGAGCAGGAGCTTTTCCTTGATTAGCATAAAATGTACTTATGATTATATAATGAAATGGTTAACGCTCCGTTCGCAGTCATAATTTAGACAGCTACAATGGCTTCAAGCTCCTTTGCTTGACTCTATCAAATCTTGGGGTTGGGAAGGGAGGGCTGATTCTTTGTAGAAAAAAGCTTGGAAATTGTGAAGTCACAAGGCAGAAAAACATGTGTAATTGCTGTGCTTCAGCGTTTTCCAAACATTACAAATACTCAAACTGCATTCCGTGTGGTTTCGTATGTACGAATCCCATAGGCTTTCTGCTGTACTCTCCCAACCTATGCATTATTCTTTGCAGCTTTGGTTTTTTTCTCTCATGTCCTGTGTGAGTAAGCATAGGATAAGCAGACGTAGTTGTAACGTATGTACATACTTATATTATATAAAATACACTGAGGACGTGCATACAAATTAGGCTTATACCAAGCACACACACACACATGCTATATAACTCCATCCCTTATGACTGGGCTATGTTGCAATTACTACTACTACTACTACATGCACGTACAGACATAGAGACATATACAAAGCCTTGTCGTGGCAAGGTAAGTCTATAGTGGATTTGTGAATATGCATGATCCAACTATAGTCAGTTATAGAGCGTACTCTTAAATGAGCCGGCAGAACGGTCCTCAGCACCTGAGGCCTATAATTCTCCTATGTCAGAGAGAAGCAGTTAGCTGACAATGAGGAGCAAGAAGTAAGTGCACATTTAAATAGGGAATTATGACAGACTCGCAACAATCTACACCTGACTGACTCTGAGACTCTCTGCACTACTACTAGTATCTATAGGTAGATATAGCTTCCATGTCCCTTTGAGCCATTGGCCATGTGACTATAGGAGTAGGCCCATACATAATGGAGTATAACGGACCAACGGTACTTCTAAATCTCAAACCTGTACAAACTCCACTACTGCCTTCTCTTCCCAAGTTGTTCCAATCCACTCACTCCTGACTCACCACAATGTTCCCTCATATACCTTAATCTTTATGTTTTCTTTCCCTAGAAGCTAATTTCATCTTGATTCCATCTCCCCCAAAAAATATTACATCATTTTGTTCCGATGGGATTTCCTCAGGGAAATAGGAGTATAAACCTGGGTCCCTATGTCTTAAACAACACCCTACCTTTTCCCTGTTGAGTGGACAATTATTATGTCCGAAATCCCAGTAATTTATGAACCTCAAGTCATTTACAAACTTGCCATAAAAACAAAATCTCCACTGTAAATCCCATTGTTTGAAAGTCTTACAAAAGGATATTCAGTGGGGATTTGTAGATATGTATACTGATATGAAGTGTTTTTGAAAACATTTTTAAAAAATGGGTATTGGAAGCCATAAAAAAATAAATGTGTTAAAAAATTCAGGAAATTAAGACGTTCCTTGTAAATTGAACGGAAATAATATTTATTTCAATGGGCTACTCACGTGGGTTAGGAAAAGACAATTCCTTCCCAATGCGTACGTACCCCTGTATGTGTGTGTGTGTGTGAGTGTATTGGGATATACAGTAACACTTGCGTTGTCCTAACTGTCCCCAGCTGGTCCATTAGTGTTAGTGGGAAAAGGCCCTTGACAATGAAGTGCACCCTGCACTTGTTCCTTTTTTCGCTAACCTTCCGTTCCTTTGAGGCTTTAAAAACGCTCACGGAACAGGACCTGACAACTGTACTTTTCCTCTCCCCCTCTCCAAACATTACACAACCCAAGTTCAAGTGCACATGAGTATATATGTAACATAGCATATGACCCTATGTATCTACACCAAAGCAGAATTACACAGGATACATACGGAAGGGGACGGAAGGTACAGGTGCCGTCTCCCTCTCCTTGTACATAGTTCCTATAATTACTCTTCCTATTATTCTCCCCAGCTAGGATTTCCTTCAGGAATCCTAGTTCATTCCTAAATGCTATCTATCTATAAAATAAATAATTGAACATACATCCCCATACTTCTCTTGTGTACTCATTGTTCCGGTGGGAATTGGGCTTAAGCCCTACAAACAAACAACTCCGAGAGGCTCTCAAGTTTGTAAAATCAAAGAACAATTCCCGTATTTTAAAAAGGATATAAAGTTACTAATTTTGAACGGGACCCACGGAGCCTTTGATTTTCCATTTGAGCCATCCCCAACTTTTCTTCCTCTCAATTTCTTCCCACACAGGGACGGCTTTTAATAAAGTCCTCAGTCATTTCAACTTCTAAATTTATTTCAATTTTTCTAGCAGACGTTCCGCATACGGTATAAATGCAAGGAATTTAATAATGTTCACATGTGTGTCCATATATTTCATACACGTAATTTACTACGAATGTAAATATACATAATCGGCAAACTTTAAGGGAAATGAAGATTTTGAATAGAGTCTTAATTTCTAATGGGGATGTTTAAATGGGAGAAATTCCCTCGCTGGATAATTTAAAGGATTGAGGCAAAGGAATTGCCAATATGCCGGAGCTACTGTCTCAAAAAAAAGTTTGCATGAGAGATTTCGTGGAGTATAACGGAAAGGTTTAAAGATTACTGGGTCAGAATGGAAAAAGGTCAAAGACTCAAAAGATATTTTCATTAATGGAGTCTCCTAATGTTTTTTCTCCTTTCCACGCTATAATTCCTAGGGAGAGGTATGCACTTCCATTTGTACACAAAAATATTCCTTGATAGCATATTGACCCCTGCATCATATATCTAGCCGTCGTCAGTGTTCTGAGCATGTTGGGGCTCTCGTCCCAAGTGTACTGTACTAGTGTAGACCAACCACACACGTATCTATATCTACTACAGGGGTCTGTAGTCCCAATCTCGTATATTTAGACATGAGAATTTCTCTCCGTATCAGCAACCGTAGTAATAATATTGGCCGAACTGATAAAGTCTGCAAGCCACCACTGCAGAAAACTGGTCACTCATGGCGTGTGTACATGTATGTATCTGCGGCCATTTCTTATACTTGAGTATTTACACCCCTACTTCCATCATATGTCTATATAGCTATACTACTCGAAGGAAGAAAGTTTGCCGAGTTGAGGAAGTTAGGAGGAAGTGTTTATACTTATAATGCAAGATTAATCATTCCAAAAGCCTGTACGGTAAACCGAGGAGAATTCAAAACACCTGCAATAATCCCAACGAAGAAGTGTGAGCATATAGGAGCTGTTGATAATCACTATTAACTTTTATTTAAAAAAATATATATATAATCAGACAGGAGCCTATAAGGAGGGGAAATGCAGGAAATGAGTTTTCATAAATTAATCTCCATATATATACAAACATATGTATAGGTATGGAACGCATGGACAGAGTCGAGCTTGGATGAAGTTTCTCTGAATTTAAATTAAATGTAAAATATCTCTTGTATTTTTAATATTCTAACTTTACATCCTTTTTACATTCCTTTTTACATTGTAAACAACCTGGTTGTGGTGTAATCAAAGGCTCGTAAATTCTAATTTAATAAGCCATAGTGGGAGATGGAGAGGGAGAGAGAGAGAGAGAGAGAGCACTAACATTTATGTAATCACTCTACAAAAGAAAAAGGCAACTCTTTCCAACTTCCTCAACATTTTTCAGCTGCTCCCACACATCCACTTGTATGAACAAGCCTTTGCAATTAATCATCTCCAGTAGTATGTTTTCCGAGGAGCTTCCTCTCCTTTCCCAACCTCTCAGAGTATACTATCTCTTCAGAGCAGGTAAAAGCCGTTGAGTACAAACAAGTTTACTCAAAACAATTGCTCCGGCTTGTTTGTCTTCCTTATGTGACCATATCCCTAGCCGGACTATTAAAAAGGTACAATTGGTAATTTGCACACCTATCTTTTGTTTCTTCCTTGTCGGGACTCACACTCCAAATACATACATGCATACATGCAATTACATACTCAGAATATGTACGGATCTTCAATGTTTCAACGCCTGGGAAGACAGGAAAAGTAAACAAGGACGGGTATGGAACAATTCACTACTAACAATTTTCGGAGGAGACGAAGGAGGAGCAGGGGAGACCTAGTGGGAAGTTTTTTAATAAAACTGTGGCGCTTTTATGTATCAAAGTTGCTCCGGAGATCTTTGAAAATCAACACCCATTACGCTCCCTCTCTCCTACCGTCCTCAAAGGAATATCCAATTTCATATGTGAGAAAGGCACCAGCAGCGGGGTTCTTAAAATAGGCTTGTGTTACTACTTCCAGTAATTAATTATGTACATATCCAATGCCTTCACCTCCATTCATCAAAATCCCTTATAGTAGAAATTCCAGTGTAGGAGTAGATACTGTACATCCCAAAAGATGCAATTCGTACATAGGAAGCCCTGAAGCCATTCTTGCTAAAAGGAGCTCCAGCGTTGAGCGTGTAATTAAATGAGGACTCAAGTACTATTTACAGGCTCATAGAGACTCATCCAAAAGATATGGGAACCATTGGAGGTAGATACGGAAGATAGATATAAGAGAAGAGCCCCATCAGAGAGGGATGACTACATATGTATAGATAAAGAGAGAATCGGAAGGGAAAATAATGTAACTTATATGCTGTTGCTGGATTGGAGTGCGTTTTTAGCCAGATTTATTGTGTACACTTATTATTGCCAGACAACATAAGTGGAAAGTACACATGCTCACAGGTATGTACTTTGTTTGAGTTCCTTTATGTGAGTATGCAGGAGTTTTTTTTTATTATTTACAGAGAGTAATTGTGAACGGGAGAGTCGAGGAACAATGTCCGTACACATACATACATACGGATCTCTGAGGGATATGTACCTGCTGTCTGGGAGCCTCTGTGAGGAGAAACCTAAGCCTTATGGGACAGACCGGAAATGTCCCGTTATGTCAAATATCGCTCTAAATTTGTGGAACTTGACGAGAGATGATGGAGAATCGCATAGATTGTTTACATTGTATTTTCTACTGTACACTTACAGTCCTATAAAATTCCGATCCTATCTCCGCCATAACTACTCCGGAGAGTATCACCTTTTCGTTAGGAACTCATAGGCATGGATTTACACTACTAGAGTAGCCCAGGATAGAGCTGAACGCCCAGCCAGTAGCTAAGGTAATGGAAAATCAAATAAAAAAGATTTTGCTATCTGAGTGGTGATACCTTGTTGTCCTAACGTATCCCTATCTTACATTATTTATGTAATGGGTGTTATTGTAAAAAAAATACAGTACTCAAGGTACACTGTGGGACTAAGACTGACAATGAGCCCGAGCTCTGTACGTGCAGAGCTTCGTGTATGCACAAAATAGTGACTACTATTTGCACAAACCGTTATGATCTGTCGTTGAATGTGGGTCTGTGTAAAAATGATTGTTTGTTGACGAGGGAGCATCTGCTACTTCAAAAATCCAAGAGAGGATGATGGACAAGCCCTATCCAGCCTTTTGCCAGCTCACGAAAAAAAAACTCACGAATAATCAAGCTGTGTACAGTAGACTCATCACGTACATATGTCCAAATGTGCGTATATGTAGATATAAGTACATAGATTACGTGTGCAAGCGCAGGAAAGAGCAGAGAGCTACAAAGTTAGTGTCAATCTGACATAACTCCCAGATCCTTAAGATTACAGTGTCTTAAGCATGCAAGGCTTTTACGCTTGTTAAGCCCCTGCTGGTTGCCGTTAAATTTCAAAAAGTAACAAATTCTCTTTAAAAACAATGGAAATCTTATGGCAGAGGAGATTTTCAACTTGAAATAACTACTTTGTTATTTCTCTGATCCCAACAGGGATTTTGGACCGTATCAAAAAGTTAATTCCCTTCATCAAAAAAAACTCACTGAGCCATTCCTCAAAACCAACAAGGCATGTGTGGGAGTGCAGGAGTAGTATCAATCACCACTACAATAGTAACTGTAGGGAGAGCTCCTGTAATAATAACTGTAACTGTGTGCTAAACCTCAGTAACCAATAGGAACTAACCCTCATTCAGTGAGTCAACAACGTTACTATATTTAAGAGCAGTCCCTGAATAAGGAATATAAATACCCTAATAATTGAAATATTATAATAGTAATATAAATACATAGTGTAAATGAAACTCTGGAGAAACTCCTAACCGCACACACACACACATACACACACAGACACATACAGACACACACAGGCTCACACAAAAGTATTCATCGATAAAAACAAAATTATAATCCCAATAATAGTTTCACTTGTCATCTGCTTCCAACCTGATTTTCCCATAATACGCAAATTTTGCTCTACATCCATCAAAATGAAAATACTCTCGCAAACTATTCAAACATCAATACAAACAACCTCACACGTATGTATACATACAAAGACACACACATATATTTTTTAGTACGGGACACAGTCATGGAGAGACAAATAGAGACTTTTGCAATGGGGTTCATCCTACAAAAATACATAGGAAAATGCAATCCAAACAGTTTAATGCCTACTTATGTGTGTGTGTGTGTGTATGTGTGTGTGTGTATGTGTGTGTGTGTATGTCGATGTGTGAGTAGTACACACACAAATAGAAGCATCCTCACTGTACTATTTTCGAGGGATGTGCAAACACACATGTACATATACATGAACCCTCTCCAGCTGACATGATGATGAGTTAGCTGAATGGAATTTCCATAAAGGAGGAAAGGGAATTGACAATGGTAATTATTCTGTCAATGTGTTCAAATAGACACTTTGCTCTTTTTTAGGTGAGACTCTGGGTCTGTGCCATTAAACTCTGGCGTACACTCTGACTACCCAGCATCTACAGTTGTACATAGGAATAATAATTATCCATAAATGTGTCTACACACAAATAAACAGTTATCGAAGGAGCTATTACAATTAGACGTAATTTTTTTTTAAACTATAGATAAATACTTCCCCGCGTTTTATTATTCCGTACAATTGAGACGTAACAATTTACGTTCGTAAATATTGATGGAATTATATGCTCTTTCATGAGTCTCCCGAACGTTGAGCAGAGTATGGCGGGAGGGGGAATATAATAAAACTGTCGATTTTATTGCGGATCCAGTCGCATCTTATTTCTGGAATACACCGCTATGATTCCTATTCTTCCGATAACGTTTCTCACAAGGAAAGGAAAAGGACTTTGACTTTTTCCCTCCGCCCAAAAACAACTGTGATTGTCTCTCAGTGTGTACGATGTGGGCTTTGTGTCTCCGTATATTTTTGAGGGCTGAGTCTATATAGACTAATAGCTAAAATCGACAGTGTGAAGTGTGTAGAGATGGACACAATGGCTTGGTTATGATGGGGTGAGTGAGAGAGAGAGAGAGAGAGAGAGAGGGGGCTCAGGTCATAAAACCTTTTTTAAAAGGGAGAATCCCGTTAGGATTCCTGGACATTTTTCACTATCACTTATTATTATTCATATGATGACCCGTGACAATATACTGATTATATGGTAATGGCCCTACCCTTCAAAAGTCGAAGGGAAAGGCCTGGGCTGGAGATTGTATGGAAGGAGATTACAGGAATATATTTGATGTGGAGACTTTACTACTGAGCCTTTTTTGCCATAGCTCCTATGCTTTGGGTGTAGTAAAAGTTTCCATACAGATACCTAATGTATTTGCCTTGACGCTACTCTACTCCTGCCGTTACAAATACCTTAGATACTTGTGAGGATACACATACGAGTGAGCCTAACTGGTTTTGTAGAGTCAGAAACATTGACAAGGGCCAGTGACCCTTGAGGATTAAAGTGGAAGGTGGTAAACAACGCAATAAAAATGGAGAGACAGTCACTCTCATGCATTGTTTTGGTTGCAGTTGTCCTGTACTCTGTGTGTCTGTATGTGATCATGCATTGGAGGTACTCACTTAATATAACTTAGCATTAGAAGCCATGCGAGCACATGGGACTTTTATCGTAGGAGCATCTATACATAATTATACATGAAAACATACGAACACACTCCATCGTACAATTCTAATTGTCTAGGTGCTTTACGGTTACTCCTTGCTCCTTACTACGGACAGAGAGCAAGATAGTAAAGTGTAGACTCACGTGTATAAATATCTATGGATACATACAGGCTATAGGTGGGAGTCCTATAAAGGTCTGAGCAATGCAGACGTATAACTGTACTCTCTTCATCCTTCGTTTACTTCTACAGAGTGAACCTCACATAATTATTGCCATTTACACTCCATGTTTCCCTCACGCACACGCAACCCCTAGATACCTATATATACATATATATGTAATTATATCTATGCACACGCTTTCCATTGCCCAGCTCAATATTTTCCTCCTGAGCTTAACTATCCAAACTAAAGTCGAGTAAGCAAACGTTCTGAAGCTACTGTTATGTCTAGCAGTCTCTATCAGTTCCATCGTGGTAAAAAAAATCCTATTTTTTTTATATAATTATGAACAACAATCTCCCTCACACATACTATAGCCCTGCCGTCAAAGCTCCTTTAATAGATTTTCAGGAAAGGGTTCACGTCGTGAGGCCAGTCCTGTGCAAATACCATCCCAAAAAATAGCTTTCATCATGCAAAGGAGTAACTGCGAGAACAGAAACTTTTCACATGACATTTCAAAGTTCACTCCCCCAAAATAATGGTATTTATTCTGCCGAATTCCCCAAGTTCTTATGGACGTGGTTCCGAACCCAAAGTATAATGATAAAAGGCTTGGGGATTTCTATGCAGGGACCCGTGACAAAAAAATACTTGTAAATGTACACTCCTGGACCTTCTCAACACTAATAAAAAAATACGTACTTGATTACTTCAATTTTACAGGGTGAGGGATTCTTGGAATTATATGAGGGAATTAATAATAGATTCTTATTAAAGAACACTTACGTGAGTAAGAAAAAAATAATGACTCAAGGAAAGTTGTGGAAGAGAAACGTTGAAAGAAACAAAAAAAAATAGTTGGAAATATTAATGGGAAATATTAAAAAATTGAGACAAAGTATTAAACCAAGCCATTTCTTTTCACCGCATCCCTCCTCATTACAAACGAGTAGAAGGTATAGTATACAGTTATAATAGTAAAATTCATTGGGAAAAATGAGGAAATAATGGCAACTACGGACGAGCGGAGTGGCGTAACTTTTTTTTATCGCGTGATGCAATTCCACCATAACATACACTTGTTTAAATAGCAGTACACGGTTCGCATAGTCTGGGGGATACATACTCTTTCACACACACACACAAACACACACACAAACACTCATGTACCTCCATGTAGATATACATACACACTCACATTCACAAACACACGAAAGCTCCCAAGATGTAATCCTAATCATATGATACACACACTCAGGGATTGAGTAGGTACAAAACTCACTGAGTCAGTAAGTCTCCGCACATATACCAGAGCTCTTGACTTAGTGCAGAAAACATGGAGAGAGAAAGAACGTCGGCCTACTTTCAGTTTAATACTATAAGGCTTGCTTTATTATTATGCCTCTCTCTCTCTCTCTCTACCAAGTCAACTTTTGCGTGCTTATAGATTCGCGAGTCTCGAAAATTTGCCTTTGGTTCTCCATATACAGAGCTCTTCATACACTCTCTGCATATTTTACTTATTGATGTGCATATGCTCATACATAGTTTACTTTGTAGCCAGAGTCCCATCCTATGCCTCCCTATGTACCATCTATAAGAACCGTAACCATACACAATGGTACTGTACAGGACTATATCTATATCCACCGAGTCAAATGTGCTAGAGCAATGTTAAACATAGATTCCATTGAGAATTCATTGAAAACCTTTATTTACTTAATTATAACCAGCTCCATGCACTCATGAGACTGAGGCTCATTTCAAGATGAGCATAACACTATGATTTTAAATAGATTCAAAAGCAATATGTGACATCCATGCAGAGGCTTGACTACAAACACACTCACACATACATACACACACACACACACACACACACACAAATACACATACACACACACAAACACTACTATCTCCATAAGACTCAAGTTGATAGGGGGACCCCTATCTGGAAGCATACTGATACAGATTTTTTTATTGACTCAGGGAGCATTTGCTATTGCCATTCCAAAAATATACTCAGACAGAGTATCTATACATGCAAGTACATACTGCTAAAAACATAGATACAGATACTATGTAATTAACAACTGGGAGCCTACTACCCTATTAGGTTTGCTCTCACATATCAAAGACTATTTGTTTTCAAACGGGATGATATCTAATCCTTTATCATTCAAAATATACCCCATCCGTTTTCCACGCACTGGAACTTAACTTACCAAAAATAGATCCGACAATAGAGAGACTTTTGTAAAACTAAAACTTTGAGACACCTTCACAGTTATTTTCTCATGATGGGATATTAAAACGTATGTATTTCCTAATGAATCTATTGCCGCATACTGTATCCTACTATAGGGACATATACATACTAGGACTGGAAGGGGAAAAAAATTCTGCCTTTCTCTTTTACAAATCAATACAAGATTCTTATTCAACTTCCTGTGTAATGACAATCAAATAGATACCATAAAGAAAGAATAGAAATATGGAAGGAGATATAAAGGGAAATAAAAAATAGAGAGTTGTTCTCTCTCATATTATAAACTACATGCAAAAGTTCTATAACTCAATATAGCTTCGAGAGAGAAAAAAATGAAATCCATATATACAAGGCCTAGACAGACAGTTATATCTATATGTGTGTGCAAAACTATAAACTATGGCTGGCTGTACGTGCCTAGCCAGACATAGAGGAGCATTTTCAAGTTGGATGAGAGAGGTGCGTTAAGGAAACGGGAAGGGAAGAGAATGGAAAAGGGCAGAGTCGAAAACTTTCCAAATGTTAACATCTGATTTCACTTCCTTACTACTGCACTTTAATAGACGGGAGCAAGTAGTAGTCATATGTAGCTATTGCTAATAGTGACTCCACTCTCAAGTGCTGATAGTAGCAGTAGTAGTAGTAGTAGTAGTAGTAGCCTAATGGAGATTATATTTCCTATTATATAAGTCCCTTTCAGACCCTGTGAATAGGCAATCATAATCTTCTTGTAAAAGAATGACTTGGGTCGAGCAGCCACCGTCACAATTATATTCCCTCTCAATTTAAACAACTTTTTCTGGTTACAAGAGACCATTTTCTGAGAATACTCAGAAAATCTAACAGGACTCTCACTACTATGTATCTACATCTTACACACTCAAACTCCCTCCAACATGGTCTACTAGGGAGGACAAGTCTTGAGGATTTTTATGGCACAATGTATAGTAGACACAACTCATCCACTATCCGCCCTCCTGTAAAACAATGTAGGAATGGATGGGAGATTTTTTATTGGGTTTTCTATTCCAAAGTATGGGCATCTTTTCCAATTTATCAAAAGTCTACAACATATGGGGGACAGCCTCCAATTTGACATGTCTCTATACCCTCAGATCTTATTTTGTTTATTCCGTTTAGAGAATTTGGATTTAATAGTCCTCCCTCCCCACTTCCTCACCCTGCCTATACTCCACACACAAATCCACACAAATTTTTGAAAAATATATAATTTTGATAGATACTTACCCCTCACCCTGTATCTATAAGGAACAAATAATCCTAGTAAGAAATAACCTAGTAAATAATAAATCCTAGTCGAGAGCTATAAATGCGGACAAAATGAATGGTATTTTTTGGCAAATTCTCCTTCCTGCCACAAAGTACTAATAAAAGGAGGAAAATACACGGAACGCTTGGGATTTGATAGGGGAGATGTTAATCCTCCGTATAAGAAGTCAAAGCCCTATAGGAGATAAAGTGTATGTATGTAAGTTGTAATTATTACAGTTACAGAGTCTGAGTCCTAGTCCTCGGTACAGTTATGAGGGAGGCGTCTGTACTTATGTACGTCACAATAATTAAAATATAATTGATTGTTCCAAAGGAAGCATGCGAGACGCTAGAGAGAGAGAGAGAGAGAGAGAGAGAGAGAGAGAAACAAATAAAAGCCTAGTAACAGAAACTGTACCAATGAACTCATACAGAGATGACTGTGTTGATACACAACAAAGTGGCTCTCCGCTACGTCACTAGTGCGTAGACATATACATACCTACATTCCCACTAGTTAACAAACTCATAAAAGCCAAGAGCCATGTGAGTGAGTGTGTGTGTGTGAGTGTGTGTGTGTGTGTGGATGTTTGCGTGTGCATATGCTTGTATATATGTATGCACATGGAGCCTCACCAATAATAATACATGGGACATCAGAAATTTTTGTATAATATGTAATTTATTGCGGCTCTCTCCCAAGACCTGAGAGACTGCCTGCTTCTCCGTACGGTAATAACCGACGGGGTATGTCGTGTTTATGCGAAGTATACGTCTCCTGGCTGATTGTGAGCCATACGGGCACTGTAGTCACCAGAGGTGATATGTATCCCGTCAGCTATCTGTAGATACATATACAAGACTTTATTACATTAGACGGGAGTAATACTTTTACAGGAAGGTAGGCGGGTAGAGTAAGCTACTCGCTTTCATCGGGTCGATAGTTCCTCATCGATTTTCCTCACACTTTTCCGGGTCACGGAAGAAAACGTTGGGGAAGTAGTGAGAGGAAAGTGTGAGGGAGGAAAGTTTCGTTAAAATCATTTTTTTCCTAGAACCGTCATCACTTTCCATTTTCAATCCTCATGCATAATGAAATCAAGTGTCAATTTTGATGAAGGAGCCAACTTTATCGGGCTTTCTTATTCCAATCCCAGGGGCTTCCTAGGCCTTATAGTGAGAGAGTCTAGTGTCAGTTGGGTGACTATGGAGGAAAATGCCCTCACATATCTACACATAACAATAATTTTTTAACCTCTCCCCATATGTAGTCAATCCTCATGGTGAGGGCTACATATGACAAGGAGTCAGGTCTCTGAGGAGTGACTTTGTTGGAGGATGTATTTCCATACATACATGTGGGTTGTTTGTCAGGCTCTGAGAGCCTCTGTGTAAAGTGCCTAGGAGCAAGTGGAGGGCAGGATAGAGAAAAGTTGCAAATATGGCATCTTATTGCTAAAAGTGATTGTTGTAGCACGGGATAATAAACTTGGATTTGTTTTTATTATCGATGGAATGATGATGCTGCTGTTGGGGCTGCGGGATGGAGTCTTTACGACGAGGCAACTTTATCTTTTTCCATTTCTCTCGGAAGAATTTAGATACTCTCCTGACTTGTATGTAGTCCCAAGGTATAGGGCTCGGGATGGAGGAGGGTGGTAATAAATAGCCCGAATATTACTCATGTTTTCCTGTGACTATGCCAAAATACACAGTATCCCTGTACAGTTCTAATGGGCATCCTCAGCAAGTCAGCAGAGCAATTCTCACAAAATGCACTCCTATGAATAATAACGACTCCTCCGATTGGGACAGATGTATAAGGTGCATAAGGGACTCCAGGCCATTACTATTCACATGCATAGATCCTCATTTTTATCAGATTCTGTATCTTTATGTCTACTTATTGGATCCTATTTACTCTCTTAAGGTATCTACTACGTGTGGACTTCACATGTTTCATGTACGATACAGTCTTGAGGATTACTCTGGCAAAATAAATTCCATGTGTAGGACATGCTTGGGAGCATATATAGCAAGTTGTAAAAAAATATACATTGGCAAACCATATGATTACGCATACAGATTTCCCCCCTTCAGTGTGCTAGGTTATGTCTCGACCAACTGTTTATGTGTAAATCGTACATGTAGATACTACACACATGATGGGATGGACGTCCATATGCACAGAGACTCCTTGCCTTATAGCAACTCCTTCGAAGACAACAAAGTTGTAGTGCAACAGTAGTAGGATCTAGTAGTAGTAGTAGTAATGTGTAGGCTCTGACCATAAGAAAGAACCATGTGTCAAAAGATTGGAGTGTTATTACAAATGTGTATATTCCCCTCTCTGTGGAGAGTAGAGTCCCAGCATAGATAATATCGTTACCATTGGTAACTTACCAAAGGCTCATAGACCTGACTGAGTATACTTGAGGTGTAAGGGTATATATCTATTGGTAAGTAGAATTTTATGCACACAGAATGCGATATGTGTTGTGGAGGTGATTGCAAAAAAA
Organism: Allacma fusca; assembly: GCA_947179485.1. NCBI lineage: Eukaryota > Metazoa > Arthropoda > Collembola > Symphypleona > Sminthuridae > Allacma > Allacma fusca. The sequence continues at coordinate 46,387,707 of OX359248.1, forward strand.
AACACAATTCCATCATTCTGTTGCATGCTACTCACTCGCATGTGTTTTTCCCATATGTTCTACGAGAGTATTGTGTGAATGAGCAGTATAACTTTATGCAGACTTAGTTGCAGACTGTACGGTATATCTTGTATGTTCAGAGAGCAAGCTACGAGACTGCAGTGCACTTACTCACGTAGGGCTAGGCTGTAAGAAGAGAGTCATACAACTATAATAATTGCATACATTGTGTGCAAGCACGCTAGAGCAGTTAAGTTTAATTCGTGTGAGTAACCAATAGGTCTGATTGTGAGTTAAGGTAACGAGCTTAAAGGTATTTGACTACAATGGTATGCATGGACATTGGATGGTGGATGTACCTGGGGTATATGCACACAGGCCCTCTGTCCTATTGTGTAGTTTGATTTATGAAGTAAGTCATTTATAAGTATATGTGGAGTTGGCATGCTACTACTGTACATATAATTACACATATCTATAGGTATCTACAAACACACACACACACACACACATGTACACACAGAGACGTACACATACATACATACACACACAGACACGTACACATGCACACAATCTCTGAACTATGTACCTCTCTATTGTAGGGTAATATACTAGGAGAGGCTCAATGCAGTAGGATATATGGATGTAGGTAATGGCATTAGAAAAAAAAAGGTAGAGAGTATAGTGTACGCACTTGCTTTACAGGGAGTCTATGTGTGGCTTGCTCCACTGTAGCAGAGCTCCGTTGCTTTTTCCCTTGTCTGCCTACGAACTACATAATGGTAGAGTAGTTACTGTGTATACATAAGTATGCTTAAGTTAGTAGTACAACAACAGAGCTAGGTTATTGCCCTTCCTTCTCGATGGGGTAATCTGATATGACTAGTTTCCAATTTTCTAACTTGTTTCTTCCAATGTAGAAATATAGAGAGAGAGAGAGACGTGCAACTTTTTCGTTATGTGCATGCGAAAATGATATCCTCACACATGTGTTGCCTTACGTGAGCCTCACGAGTAAGTAGGCATGGGCCTTTATGTAGGCATAGGATCTCATAATTATACATTAGTTTCACATAAAAGTTTCCATGTATAAAAAAAAAACAGTCTCACATTGATTGTCTCTCTAACCCTCAACATAATTATATTATTATGTCGTCAGCATCCTTTTATTCAATTGCATAAAATTTTACATATGCACTCCTCAGACCTTAGAGTCCCAGCTTCATTCCCAATGTGTTTTTCTCCTATCACACATATGCCCCTGTATAAATATATTGCAATCCTGGGGATCTGGACGTGTCCTATACTCTCATAGATACATATCCTCCATAAATTATAATAACATTTTCTCACAGCATTTCACCGCTTTCTTTTCATATTTTTCTCCCATCAATTAGAAAACACTGGATCATTATTTGTTATTTAATTTTTTTTATAACAATTACCGTAACTCCTGCCAGCACCTACTACAGATCCTACACTATATGAATCAACACTGAAGGGCTTGTATTTTTCTAACTTGAATGACGAGGTGAGTGTATACACTGTATGTCCAAGTGTGTGTGTATGCATGAGTGTGTGTGTGTGTGTGTGTGGGGATGCCTGTTGGCACCAAGGAACTTTCTAAAGGGCTATTGCGAAAAATCAAATGAACTTAGAAGCTTCGGCAATGAACTCCAACTCTCGGCTGTGTCTTAAGAAATGAAATAAGAATTTCATGCCGTGTCAATTACACATCCAATCGATATGAATTATTATAACTTTTGGTGAGTCTCGTCCCTTGTGCGTAGAGACACATTAAGTATACATATATCTTATGCCTCACACTTATTTATGCATATCGATTTAGAGCTTTTGTAATATTCATCAATTTCTGACCACTCCGTTTCGCACGTTTCATATGTATATCTATCTACGTACATGTTCCCTGCTTGATTACATATCTCAATTCTACGCTCTCCTGGACGTATGTACCTTCTGCTCATACGTAGATATGTATGTATCCTTAGGGATAACGAGAAAGCAACCCGACACTTAATCAATAGGTTATTCCCCACCGAAAATTTCCCCATTAATGAAACATCAACATGAAGCCTCTGACAGTCTCACAAAGTTTATGTTGGAGAGTTACATAGTCTGGACCTGGACCCACCAGAATGTCCTTTACACCAGGTGCTATGAATACTACTACTCATATGTATCTACCTGAGGGCTTGAGTATAAGACGCACATTAAAACCTAATACAAATGAATTATTAAAATGCAAATATTGTTTTCGCCTGTATCGCTCCTACATTAAAGCCTACAGGGGTAAACCCAGCTTTGAAGGCAAGCCTAACTTAGTATTAAGATTAAATGTAGAATTTAAAATCTAAGAGTCGGGGACCATACTTCAATGACATGTGCGTAGAGTTGAAGTGACTACAATGATTAGTCTAGCTGTGATGTTACATGTAATTACGTGGATATAATTTCGAGCTTGAGTCAACAGAAATAAAAACCAATCCAATACCTTTGATAGAGCCAGGTGACGGTGTCGGTGATGAAGACGGTGATGGAATATCAACAATAGCACTTTTAGTGGGCTGTGATGCCCAAATTTTTTCCCACATATCCATTTTTGTTTTGCCCTTATGTCTACAAGTTTGAATTCCCTACTTTAAACACTTGAGTCAGAAGAAGAATTAGAAGAAGAAGAAGAGGAAGAAGGTTCCCGCAGAAAGTTGTCCGCTCTCGTAAAATAATATCGAGTAATTATCACACTAGGAAAAATTCTCCAAGTTTCCTTCCACCATCCTCACACTACAGAGTCGGAACATTGACGAAGGGTTGTAATGATTTATACGAAACCGGATAAAAATATATATATAGCTCTCTGGTATTTTTTTTTTGTTACAAACTAAAAAATATACTCTGCGCTTTCCTTTTAATATATCTTTTGTAATTACTCGCGTGTTACTAGAAAATAAAAACCACACAATAGTACTTTCGCTCCTTATATCTCTCGTAACAAATATTTTTAGTAATCACCCGTTTTTTGAGAAAATTTCAGTCGATATTAGGTACTTGAAGAAAGTTATTATTATTATTTTATTTTTTTTTGTTGTTTTTCTTTCTCTTGCTGTCTCTCTCTCTCTCTCTCTCTCTCTTGAAAAAATGTTCATGTGAAATAACTTGTGTAACAATTTAGAGGGATAGGAAAGGAGTGAAGAAGAGAATTATTGACGACGAGGATTTTTTCCACACTCGCTGAGCGTTTATTTCCTACTGACACACTTTTCCACTCGCAGCCACCACAATGGACAACGACTGGGAGTCCTGTGTATGGGGCGGTAAGAGCCAGGGACCGTCTTGTCTTTACTGCTATTTCATACGTGCCTTCGCTCCATGTAACTACTCTACTACAACAAGAGTGCTTGGCTGACTCCAATGCTCCACCATGTACAAGAGAGTTCCTCACTTACACATATCTACGTATACCTTTTTTTTTCTCTGTATATCAATGTATTGTATATACACACACACACACACATATACACATACACAACAGCCACGAGAGAGTCCTACTACCAGAGAGAGATTCCTCCACTTCCACAACCACCAAGCACAACGGGAATTCTGAGCGACAACCCCTATTCTTCTTCTCGTCTACTCCTGCTATTGCTGTTGCTGCTGTTGCTGTTGCTGTTGATGCTGCTGCTGCTGCTGCTGCTGCTGCCACTGCTACTCCTCTCTCGCTGCTGCTACCACTGAAGTCAAGTCTGTACTGACTGTCGTTGAGACTTCTACTGTACTGCGAGCGCCTTCCTCTCACTCACTCAACTTAACTCTACTATAATAAATAGTACGATACTTGCACTACTACCGTTCACTCCACTCTTTCTAGTGGAATGATTTTCATAGTCTACGTCTCTCTCTCTCTCTCTCTCTCTCTCTCTCTCTCTCCCTTGTATTTACTTCATAAAGACTGTCTCTACTTTTTCCACCGCTATTACTCCAGTTATTCACTGTGACTATATTTTTCCTATAGAGCCCAGTCTCCCCTTCCTACCGCCTTGGGTCTCCTAGCCTCTCACTATTTACTAGTAGGACCAGGAGTCTGAGCATTGAGGAAGTACCGTCTCCAGCATATCCTTCACCACCTTGTATCTACTTTAACTCTCGACTAGCACTTTACATTCTCAGAGACGCGGCTCCTGATTCCGCAGACTTACGGAGTAAGCCCCGATATCCTCTATTTATTTTAGTAACACAATAATTTCCCTGACAAATACCGCTCAGTACTGTCGTTCCCCAAATGGGTATCAACAAGTTTGAGGTCCTCAGACACTGAGTTTAGTTTGGGGTGCCCAGTTCCATCATGGTAATGGTAGTTGTTATGACTAGTTCCAGGAATTAGTTACTTGACTCTAATTATTATAATTGTTACTCAAATGATTTACAAAAATTGTGGAAGGTGTTCTTCCACCTATAGGTTTTTAGTACGCAGAGCCTTTAATTGCTCTATATTACAAGATTTTCAAGGGATTTTTTTTTATGGTAACATCACCTTTCCACTTGTGTTCTCCTGCGGTTTTGATTACCTTATTGCATTAATATTACAATGCAACTTAACGGTGGACAAGTCCTCATTGAACATTCTCACTTTGAAATCCACTGCTCTATTATTGCACAATTTCAAGTCCTACTCTATGTTTGCCAAAGGATAGGCATTATTTTTTTTGAACGAGATATCATTTATGAGTGGAGATAATGACTACGGATCACTTCTAAAGTGCATGGGATCTCCTTACAACTAGTCTACCCGTATGTACGCGATGGGGTTTATCGAGTGGAACAAGTATGTAAATGATGGTAGTAGTAGGTGTGCTCGGAGACTGAGTATATGATGGGATTGCATGATGTTGGAGGAGATGTTATTATATATATACAATATAATTATGTATATATGTAGGGCTAGAAGAAATATTGGCACTAGAGGGTAATTTCCAAAGCGTGTATAGCTATAGATCCTGTAGCTGACGACAAGATAGAGTGAGACGCTGAGCACATACAATACGAAGACAAGGAGTAACTCTGTATTTTTTTTTATGAATGATATGAAGCAGATTTCAAAGTCTTGAATGGAGCAATCAACTGCAATACTGATTGGCGAGTGAGTTTTTTTTTCATGAACTTGGTGTGTGAGCAGTCCGGTGATTATAATGTTTTCCTATATCCACACACATATAATTATGTATGCATATATATGCACACACACACACACAAGCAAAAGCACAAGCACTCACTGAACAATGAGGAATGAGGTTCACTTGACCAATAATTCCTTGATATATGCAAGGAACCCGGACTTGAGACTGGGAGAGAGGATTTTATATGTGTGTGATTCACTGAGATGAAACTTATTGCGATCTGGTGTTGAGGACTCCTCCTTGGTATATATTATTGCCGGAGTGTATTATTATTCCTAGAGAATTCTTCCCCTTTTGAAACTTCAAGGAAAAACCAGCCGGAGAGCTAGGAGTAAGACTGACGAGAATGTTACAATTGATCTGGTGGGATCAGAATTATTGTGGCTATGAGAGAAGGCTGAGGTGAAGACGAGTATATACAAATTTTTACAAGACAAGGAGAGTATTTTTGCAAAAGTTACTCGTCTTTTTCGCAAAATGCGGTTCGGTTCGGTTCCCCGTGCATCTCTCTGGCTTCCTCAACTACGCAATACAATCAATAGGGAACGGCTGGTGTTCCACACACTTGCTGTACTTATATAATCTTGGGGTATGTACACTCCGTAGTAGTTGAGTTTTTAGGAGTTCCTCTCTCTCTCTCTATCTGTATATACTCATATACGGGAATTATGTATATGTATCTTCGTGTAGTCGGGAGACAGTCTACGGAGCCCTGTACCACACTGTGAGTCAATGAGTATACTAGGTATGAGTACTATCTACAAATGTACTGAACAAGAGTCTCTTCCTCTTCCCATGTCTAATACTATACACGCACAGAGCTCGTCGAGTCCTCCTCGTACGCCTAGATTTTTCGGCAAGGAACCAACCCATAGTACAGAATTCGCACAGCACATGTTTCAATAGCGTGGGCATATATTTTTACCCTGTCCGTCTATATGCGGCTACTCTTGTACTGTAGGTTTGTGTAGTAGCTCTGGGATGTGTACAAGAGAACCTCTACCTACCAAATACCATATGTATCTATAGGTATTTATATGAAGAACCCAGCTTTGGAATTATCTTCCTCTCGTACCTCACAATAGAAATGTACCTCTACAAAAACTCTCCGAACCATCTTCAGTGAGCTCTCAAATGTTGAGCCTGTGAGAACCTTGCCGTTCCCTCAAACTGAGCATGTTCTTTCCGGGTTGTCTCTCTCTCTGTATGCTCCGAACACGACTACACTCCATACTCATATTCCCTCCTGTACAGCTTAATATAGATAGTCCTCAATGCAGATACACACAGGAGGGAGTCGGATTTTTAGCACATATATACACTCACAGGATACATACAGAGTCAGAGTATTTATATCCTACATACGCTGAATGTGCGAAAATTTCTCTCCCGCACCGAGTAGTTTCACAGATGGTAGGGAAACCTGGCGGGGAACTTTTGCAACTGTCATTTACGGAATTTCTCCCTCTCCTCCAACAGTGGAGTCGGATGGCAAGGCAGGGCTCTGCTTCCCGGGTATTTGACTCAAAAAACTCCCTTCTCTTTGGAACATATTGATCAATCTCCCTCTTGAGTTCAACTCGGGAGTTGTGAGGACGGACTGCGTACTTGGGAACTCACACAACAGGAACTACGCACTGCTCTCTCTCTCTCTCTCATACATATGACTCCGACTGTAGGAGTCCTACACGTGGAAAGTGCGTCAGTGGACTCACATTTCCCCAGCTGGAGAAACTCGCGTGTTACCATGACTTTCCTCATGAAGGGAAAACTGTTGTTGGGTCTTGTGATCTCATCCCAAGCATTTGTTTCTTTGGGAGTTTTCAGCACCCAACGCAGACTTTCTGGGGATGGTTTGTGTACAAATATATATCTTTCTAAAATATCGTTTTTTTTAAATAGTAACAAAAATAATGTTTTCAGGAGAACCAGGAACAACTGAGGGTTGACGGACTTTGTTTAGGGGGTTTTGATATTTGAAGCTTATTTTTGTAAATAAAATACTGTAATGTCCAGGTTTGTTTGAGGAATGATAATAGTATTTTTATAAAATATATTGACCCCAGCTGACTCTGCGCAGTGAAGTTTCTCAGTAATTGAGAGGAGCTGGTTGGGACGGAGGAAAGAGATACACTTACGACACGAAGCGGTCGTTTGCTCCGTTGGCTTTTCCCTGGCATCCACAACCACGGCACGAGTCGCTACAAATCAAGCTCTACTATTGCTTCGGGCATGAGGATTAAACATACTACTACAGTTCTCTGTGTAGAGATCTGTACGCATTGTCAGGACAGGCTTGTTCCATAAGTATAGATACATCTACAACTTACTCTCTGGTACTGCTGTCTCTGCTGCTCCTGCTGTTACTGGAGCTGGAACGGTCACAATTTCCCTTCCAATACCTACACCATAGCCATAGCGTAGTCTGTAAACTAGGCACACTCTGTTCCATTTGAAAACATTTAGCGCGGAAATGCCATTACATGTGCTACACACGCACGCTTCCTCCCTATCCCTGGTACCCACTCTCCATCTGTACTTATACACAAGGGCTATAAACTTGAGCGCATCTTATTCCTACTTAGTCAAGCGTATTCTAATGGGAACTTGGATCAAAAATTCCTAGGGACATGTTTTCCTCTCAGTTTTCTCCGTATCTGTGTCTGTGTATAAAATAAGATTTTAATGGTAATATGGTCCTGTTTTTTCCCTCCTTCCCCGAGCATCCTGGTACTGTCCCTTAGATAATATTTTTACACATACTCAAACATTAGTGTCTCCGTGGATTTACCATTTACAGGCTTTTAATATGTATGTATGTATGTATGTATGTATTTATGTATGTATGTATGTATGTATGTATTTATGCATGTATGTATGTATGTACATGCTCATGAAAACACCCCTGCAACCGTTTTTACTGAGTGCAGTAAGTTAGTTCCACTGTTGGCTCTGGGACTAATGCTCTTTTTTTCTAACCCTGTCAACACACTCCTCATATAGATACAATTTTTAGGAAAAACTGCTAGCAGCGGGAAAAGTTGAGAAACAAGTTCAAGTGTGAACTCTCACTCAAGTGTGATAGGAAATGTCTAAACATTTGCAGACCGTACCTTGTCCTCTCAACCGTCCTCAACCACATTATTATTTTGTATATTTGATGACTTTTTCGAAAATTTACTGTGAACATAATTATACGTATAGTTTCTGACAGTCCCAAGTGAGAAAAATTACTATGTAGTAGCTATAGAGAGCGTCGCCTTTTTTTTGTGTCCGGGGAGGAAATCTCTTGCAAACATAACCTTTATCAAGGAGAAAAAGTGAGGGGTATAGGAAAGGACTACAGGAGGAGTACATAGTAAAAAAAACAACATCATCAAAGGTAGATACACAGTTTTCACATATCCATATTTCAGAAGACAACACTGTAGGAGCATATACAAGAGACTATAAGTTTATGTATGAAAAATAAATGAGTAGTTCATCTGCAAGAGATAAATGATCATGAAAATAGATATTACTGAGGGGTATATAGATATGTACGAGCCTGCAAAAGCCTCTGGGGGAGAGAGATGTTTAGTTTAGGGTCTAAATAACAGTTGCAGAACCCGTTACTCCGCCTTGCTATGTAATGTGTAAACGAAAGGGTAGGAATAGTACACAGGACACATCGTACCTCAAAAAGAACTTCACTTGTGTTCTTTGCTCTTATTTCCTTATGTACACACCGACAGAGAGAGGGAGAGAGAGAGAGAGACAGAGAGAGAGAGAGAGAGAGAGAGAATTTTGCTCAAAGCCAGAAAGTCATATCTACAGTGTATCTACAACTGTATGAACAAGCATCCCATTACACATGACAAGACTACTATTTCGTATTTTTCCATGTTCAAAAAAATTATATATATAGTTCTCATATCCTCCTCAACACACAATACTATGATGTGCAATGGTGGAATGGACGGGATTGTAAAAACAAGTAAAAATATGGGAGTGAAGTGCAAAACTAGCTCTCATAGAGTTACTACATTTAGCATTTGGAAAAGTAACCCTGACGGAAACTATATGCTACTATTACTATCACTTGTACTATTACCAACGCTACTATCTCACTTCTTGTGATTTGGTTAAATGCAGTGAGTAATATGTTTTATGGGTCCTTTCGGTTCGGACATGTTAGTTCCCCTTTACTGTCTCAACATTATGGATAAATATCAGCGTGAGGAGCATCATCTCCCATGCTAATGACTTCCATTATAGGTTTCCATTGCTTATAAACAGTCAGTTTTGGGGGTACAGATCCCGGCATACACTTATGTACAGACAGGGATAGAGTCCAGAGAGAAGGCTCCTTCTCGAGCCCACCTCCAATCCAATAATGAATAAGAACGCTCTGCTCTTGCTCTTACGTATAATTTAAGTCTTGAGGTATGCAAGGAAAAGATGAAGAGCCTCCAGGCCACAAAACGTAACGGGACTCTCCCCACAAAGTCGTAATAACACTTGTGCATCTTTTAACAGAGGGAAGATAAAGCTGGGCTCTGTACTCACTCAGTCAGAAGAGAGCCAGAGAGCATAGTGTTGTTAAATGAGTTGGATTTTTTTCCCCTTGCTTTTATACACTTTTCAAGTGTTCTCTCATATACTTATAGATATGTACAAGAGAGACAAAAGATACTCCTTGAAAAAACCTCCAACTAAAATTTCGTCTCCTGGGCATTTCAAAACTATTGGAAGCACTAGAAAACATGTATCCTGAGGAGTTTAACTTGTCCATCCACAACAACTCTTCCTCCACACACACACACACTCACACACACACACACACACACACACACATACACAGGACACACAAAATAAAAGTACATACATACATGAGAGAAAGAGTGTAACAGGAGCTGAGTGAGAGAGACAAATCCTATTACCTTTGATCAAGGGCTGTAGAACTTGAGGAAGGTGGAACTCTCTCATATACATTGCCGTCATTAAGGAGCTTCATACAGTACTTTATAGAAACATATTTTGTGAGCCATTGCATAATCCCTTTGGAATTATCCACCTCCTGGTTGCAAGTCCCAGTGTCAAGCCGGACTCATCCATCAAGTTCTTTTTACTGCTGTAACTCACTAGGACGAGATCCGGCTGTCCTAATTTACTCCCCGTCATTTAGCATTGATTAACAACCGGAGGAAAATATGGTGGAGGAAAAGCTTGATTTGATCAAGAGGTGTAAACCTTTGGGATTCTAATTTCTTGGCAAGGCAAATTTATTACAGGATCTTGAAGTCGAAACCAATGATTCTGAGAATCTCGGCGTCTGTCGTATTGGTCATCATGTATGTACATATGCTAGGACTTGGAATCATTCTAACAAATTACTGAGGCTTGTAAATGTACTTTGTTCTCAATGGGGCTTGCACAATTGTCACAAATTCATTTACTCATCTTTTGGGTTACTTTTCCCCTAACACCTCCCAGAAAGAAGATACATACAAATTAAAGAATTTTCCGATGGAATTACAGTATTAAAGAACTTGATGTAATATGTTAAAACGCTTTTTCCATTTGGACATTTCTCTGAATACTACAAGTCTTTAAGAGTGGAGCATTAAAATGTAAGTTTGAAACAGTCCACATGAGATGACACGTACGAATTAATACATAACAAAATAATCTTGTACAAGCCAGGGGTTTAAGGAGCAAAAACAAAAAACATGAGAAAATCCCAATGTAAATAAAAACTTTGGAAGGAACTGTATTTTGAGAAGTGTCAAAAAAAACAGAAATGTCAAACAAGCCTCCCCTCCGATTTACAATCCCATTTCCTTGTTTCCCTTTCCCTGTGTGTGAGTTAAGGTCAAGAAGAGAAGGTAAATTTAAAATTTCCAATGCTCCCTGCATAGATACAAACTGTAGATATGATAGACGCTCAGATTATAGTATCTAACTGTGAAATTTAAAATATTCCAAAATATTTTACCACACTGTCGTAGTTACACATGCACAGAGTCCCTCCTCATACAAGCGGGATCTTCCGAGCCTTACTTGACTCCATCCCCGTGAACATTACAGGAGTACATGGAGGAGGTGTGACTTTGGTACATGATTCGAGAGTAGTAAATAACTGTGAATTCCTCCCTTGATATTTTTTTTATTCCTCGTTGAAAACAACGAGAGAAAGATGTGATATTGATGGAAGAGAGCGAGAGAGAGAGAGAAAAAAGGCTTGCGATTACAATGTTTTCCGAGATGGGAATAAAAGCTTGGGGAGAGATTAACAAGGTTTTAACTGTACTTTACGTATTGTTGGTTGGTGTTATTACATGGATAGAGTGCCGTTGGGCATGAAGCATAATGCATGGAGGAACGGTATATAAAAGCAGTACTAGCTATATAAACACCCAGGCCCATCCAACTACTCCGTACAACATAATAATAAAAGTTTGTGTGTAAGACTCAAAAACCACACTGACAAAGTCATGTGTGTTAGTCAGCGTTTGTGAAGTCTATACAGTAGTATCTATAGAAATTGTGTATGCACACCAGACCTTTAGCAACTACTGAAACGCATCTTATACATCTATCCTTAACCATGCAAGTACGGCCGTATCCTTCCTTAACCATGGAAGTACAGCAGTATCTATCCTTAACCATGATAGTACATAAAGGCTCATCCTTAACCATGGAAAAATATATATTTTACCACGAATCCCCGTAAATTCTCTCTTCGCTTGCACTCATCAAACAAAATACAATCTTGTGAAATTATACTAACTCATAGATACATACATACAAACTCAGAGTGGACACACTCTCTATAACAGCGGCCCGAAGTGTCCCAAAAACTGTTATAATGACCCCTCCGTACAGGGAGAGGAATTAATAGTGTGTTAAACGGGGAAGTGCCAAAATTTTTGTCCCTCAATAGAAAATACTTTTATAATGGTGTCTCTTATAGGGAGAGACCATTCTTTGTAGAGAATTATATTCACGTATGTATATATTTGTATCCATTGTACATCAGCATTACACATTTCCATAGGAAATCCTGTACGTCCATAAGAGCTTTTACTGTATAGTAAATCCTGTATGTGAGCGCACAAGTATGTTTTTTATAGTAAATCTTGGGAGTACATACGTTTGTATAGGAAATCTTGGGAGTGCATACGTTTCTATAGGAAATCCTGGGAATGCATACGTTCCTATAGTAAATCATGGGAGCATATTCGTTTGTATAGTAATATATGGAAGTACACTCGTTTGTACAGTAATATTTGGAAGTGCATACGTTTGTACTTTAAAATATGAGAGTACATAGATTTTGTACAATAAAATATGGGAATACATAGATTTGTACATTAAAATATGGGAGTACATACAATTGTACAGTAATTCATGTGTACGCATATGTGCGTATAGGAAAGCATGGGAGTACATACTTGCCCATGACTCAGCATGGGAGTACATACTAGTGAGTAAGTTCAAGCTTAAGCCTCAGCGTATACATAGAGATGTAAGTGAGTGAGTGTGTTTTGTGTGTGTGTGTATGTGTGTGTGTATGTGTGTGTGTGTGTGTGAGTGCGTGCGAGTGAGTGAACCAGTGTGAGTACATATGTACCTTACGACGGGTTCATGTGAAGCATTGGAGCGAGTTGGGAGTCGGCCTTGCTAAGGCCAGGATAGTCACTCACTCGCAATGTAACGGGATACCGGTCATTCACCCCGGCCGTCAACATACTCAGCCTAGTTGCCAGTTTGCCAATTTCGCACACAACTCCCTTCTGTCGCACACACTTCTCTCTCTCTCTCTCTCTCTCCCTTCCTGCCTCACACTCACTCCTCTGTAGCATCGAGAGAAATAGCAAACTTTTGCTCCATTCCTAACTTCTCCCACGTAAAGCCCCAGCCTTTACCGTACTTTTTAAGTACAGTAATAGTTGAGAGCCCAACCTTATGAATAAAAGCCAACTTGACGCGTGTATGGAGCTTCAAGATCCACGCACATTTTAGGGATCCCCCCCCCCTCCCGAACAAAAAAAAATCTCGACAATACTCCTCATAATCTGTGTGTATGTGTGTGTTTACAGAGTCATGAGATCAGTATTTAACATTGCAATTAGAGCCTTGCTCTTTTACTCCTTACTCCTTCTTTTCGATGACTCCTTGAACCTTTTCCTTTCTCATCACTCCCTAGGTCACATACCATCCTCTCACCCAGACCATCCTCCTCTCTGTCAAAACCTTGCCCTTGCTCCATTCTTTGTATATCTTTGACCCTGTCAATTCCCAATTTCTCCCATATCTATTCTATTAATTTCCAGCAATTCCTTCAATTTCTAAAAATTTCCTAAATCCCTCTGGAAAAATATTGCGAAAATCCTCTCACTCTTTCTCTCTCTCTCTCTCTCTATCTGTCTTTCTCTACAGGAAATGTTACTTCGGACTTTATCCCCATCAAATTTACTCCTCATGTGATCCATCCATGTTGATTCATATTCCCTGAGAATAATTTATCCTCAAAGTCATATTTGACATGGGGATCGTACAAAGCGTATAAATTACAATGGCTTTGATAATTCTGAGCTCCATAGTGCTATTCTTTACAGGGGATTTAAATCCAGGGGCTGCTATATAAGCATTCTCATTATGTACCTACTGGGTTGATAATAGGCGGTCGTAATTATAAATGCTATCCCAATTTAAAAGTCCATGTGTTGTATTATGATGTAAACAAATATTTTGAATCTGTGGGGAATCTGGGGTAGCCTTCTCTTGTATTTTTGTATTTGCTCGTGAGACATTGAAAATTCATGGGGACTGTCATTGTAGCGTTAGAATAATGCTAAAAAATTCATGTTCAGGAACATTTCTAGGGGAGGGAGAGAGAGAGAGAGAGAAAAAAAAAAGAAGATGCAGAAAAGTGTGCGAAGTTTGGGTTGGGAGAGGTAGTTGAGGGAATAGTACAGCTATAGCTGTAGCAAGTCCCGTTAGATGAACTTTTTCTTTCAGCTGATGCTGGTGCTAGGAGCTGGACGGGAAGACTGGCAACAAGAGTTGGGATCGATAGTGACATAACTTGGTTGAACGTTTCTCTCTCCTTCCAACTTCTCACTACTATCTATAGTGCAAAAACGTGCACGCTCCCCATCTAACACACTCAACGTACATGTGTGTATACTTCCGCGGTTTATTGCCCTCTCGCATGTACATACACACACACACACTCACACACACACACACTCACTCACTCACACACACACACTCACCCATATAATGACAGAGAGTGTGTATTTTTCGGGACATAACTATCCTATTATATTTTCCCAATTACTAAAATCCCTGGATAATTTCCTCACATTTCCAAAGGCCTGGCAACAATGTATTGGAAGTAGTAAAAAAAAAATGCGAAAACACATGCAGAATATAGAATCGGACTTGAATCTTACCTCGGATTGTACTCGGCATCTTGACGTCATCCTCCCATTGAGAAAACTTAAATAGAAAAAATTAAATTCCAGGTGAACTTAAAAGTTAAGAGTTGGTTTTTGAAAGCACTTTTGTTTTTCTCTTGTCACTCGCTTCTGTGTTTTTTTTTTTACTTTTGTATATTTTACTATTTTTATCAGGGCTTCCCCTCAAGATTGTGAAGGTTCAAGTTTAGAGTAAGTGTTTTGAAGAAAATAAACGCGCCACTTTTAAATAAAGTTAACTCACTTGTCCTACAGTGTAAAGATTATTTTAGTTTACTACAATAAGTAATTATTTATTACTATCTATGGTTTCCCAGTTTTTCGTTCCTCCTATCCCAACTAAATGATACTAAAGGCTAATAAAATAATCTAATGGTAATTTTTTTTCCCCGTAAGATTTTCAAAATTTATTCTGGTTGAGGACAGACTTGGGAAATTTGGGTTTCGTCTCCATCCAACAACAATCCCATGGCACCTGGTCTTTTAGCAGAAGAATTTCTGAGGGGGGAAGAAAATGTTTTGCATTTAGTTATTTAGATATTTTTCTCTCTCTCTCTCTGCTGATTAGATTCTTGAGATAAGGTTCCCTCCGCACAAGAATTTTCGTTTTCGCACACACAAAAAAAAGCACATGCACTGGAAATGGTATTGTAATAATTGCAAGTGTATATTTAGGAATTGTGTATATTTGAAGGAGGAAAATTTCTGCACGTTATTGTTTCCTTCTTTTGTTTCTTTTTTTTTTTTTTTTTTGCAAAATGTCAAAAACAATTATTATAGGAGTCAATGTCCGGCTCCAAAAGGTTCATGGAGTGATTCTTTTTAATCCGTGGGGTCTTTTTGAAAATGGATTTTAAAATTAGAAGACACTTTTTGGAATTTTGAGGCGGGTTGTTCCAAGGGTCGGGGAATTGATGTTCAGGGCTGAAAATTCACCTTCCTTCCCGGACCGGGTCTCTCCGTGTGGATGCTGATAATATTTTTTGGGGGAAGATTTTTGGATGTGTGTGCTGAAAATTCTGACGGTGACGACAGTCGACGACCAAGAGATGAAGAACAACAACAAACAACAGGGATGGAACAGACCGACCGCACGCACGGGTTAAGGAGAACCGACTGACTGAACAAGACGAAGAAAGAGTATTGAACTCGGATGAGCCAAACCTGAAGGGGATAACATAACTGTACTCTTCTCCATCAGGCCCATTCTTCCGCCTCCACCACCAGCCCCTCCACACAGCATGTACATATCTCTCTGTCTATACGTGCAGACCCATAGGCAAAGACAGGGCTATTACATACACACACTTCAGGAGGAGACGTAATATGTGTGCCCAGTCCTGCTGCCGTCCACCGCTGCGTGTACGTTTCCACACGTTTTCCTACTCCCCATCCTCACATCGACGTACATAAATTATTCCTGTAGTGCTTCTTTTACTGCCAAAATCCCTCACATTCCTTCCATATATATACATAGGGCCAAAGTCTGCATTTAAATGTCCACAATCACTTTTTGCAATGCCAAACCGGTGAGAATGTTTTCAGCGGACGGTCACTATCAAAACTTACCCCAAGGTTTACCTTCTTATGTCTTTTAATGCATTTCGGGAAAAAAGCACCTCACATACTTATTCTGCACTCTGTTCAATTTTGCAAAACCTAATGTTTCAACTTGACGTTTTTTTTCCCAAAGCGAATTGGCCCAAGTTGGGACAATTTTTGCAAAATCCTAGGACTTAATCCCAGCTCTATAATTTTTTCAGTAATTATCAGGAATTTTATTTTTCAACTTCTAATTTCGCAATGTAAATTGTACCAGGGCATCAAATATTTCACATACATAATTTCCAACTTGGAGGAAAACATCGTAAAATAATGCGCATTGTTTTTTAGGATGAAAATTCTAAATTTGACATGTTCACACACATTTAAAAATCCAATAAATTATTTTTTTTACAACACCAAGGAAGCTTATTTTACGGACGGGATTTTTTAAACATTTATAACTAATTCCAGGCAGGATTGCCCATAACTGACGTCCTGTGCTGATGGGGAAATTTTCGCTCAGGTTCATTGTATAGTATCTACGTGTGTAATTATATCGGATTAAGCACTAAGCCGATTTTATTAGTATGTTTGTATGTAGGGTTGACATTGCTACAGGAGTGGGATTGTAGAGGTTAAGGTATAGAAACTAGATACTATATATGAAATGCGGGTACAAAAACGTAGCCCATTCCACTGTATTCTTTGTTTGTTTGAAGGAATTTTCGGTGACTTGTACGCTCGGTAATCCGAGGTTTTGCGGTTGTAATTAAAACAAATATTCCGTAATTATTTGCATCTTTCTTGCCCTCGCGTCATACATTTCATGGAAATGCACTCCACTACTACTCACCCCAACGTAGTTCTCATCGGGACGTTTTTCTTTTGTTTATATTTACAGTAAATTTTATCAAATAAGGAACTCTAAGGATGGACGGTTGTTTGAACCTCTGAGAGTTAATAACTTCATGCCGAAAATATTTTTGTTGAATCTGAAATACAGATCTTTCCGGCACTGAAATTAAACTAAGACAGCCAGGGATTGGTGCAGGAATCCCAATTACACCTGCCATAATTTCTTTAAAATTAAAATTTTGACTACATTTTTCTGAAATTTTGTCTTTTGGGAATAAATTTAATTAATACAGCCATCCTAAGAAGATATTACCGATCTTTCAATTAGCTTTTAACAATTAAGCTTTATTAAATTATTTGGTAGGAACTGATGACTTTTATAAAGACTCAATCTTGCACTTCATAATTTTATATTAATTGTATTTCCCTTTTATTGAATCTGACAAGAATTTCCTTAGATTTTAATATTTATTAAAATCCTTTGCTAACACTTCCACTCTCACAGTACTCCTTTCTTAAAATCTTGCTTCAAAGACTGAGCTTACAAAACAGTTAAGAGTAGCCTCTCTCTGCCTTTCGGGACGTCATTGATGGAATCAGCTTAAAGATATGCATGCAGCAATGTATTTTGGCAAAGTAATTCCAACGACATTAAAATTGTGTAGCACAAATTTGTGAGACAAAATTTGGTACAGTCCCGCATCTTGTATCATCAGATTTAACTGTCTTTAACCAGCTCATTTAGTACTGCACCATATGTTGCAATAATTATAATTAGTTTTCCAGAGCTACAGTAAATGCTTCCAATACTTCAGGATTGCAGAAGCATGTACCTCATAGAATTAGTATTCTAAGGATAATGTTGAGGTATGGCAAGAACTGCTGAACTTTTAAAAGTTTATCCTAGAAATCTGAACAAATATTCTGAAACATTTCTACATATGTACATAGCTATGCTGTACTCACTCCGTAAAAATAAAACCCCCTGAAAAATCATTCCTCGACTTATCTCTCTCTCCTCCACCTGAAATTCCAAGTTAAAAAGAGTATTGAACCTTACGTAATAAGCTGACTCAAGCAGGTAGTACCAGAACCGAGACAAAACAAGATAAGTGTAACGTGATCTTATGCAATTACATAAGAAATTACACGATAGATTTCTATAAGAGAAAAATATTCAAGGTTAGACATTATTGGATTTGTCTGGTTTGGCAATCAGTGCGGGTACAGATATCTACGTATAGGTTATTCGCACTTATCCTTAAAAATATTACATGCATATACATACATACATAGATACATACATTTACACTGCTCTGTACTCGACGTGGTCAGTGGCTGGTGAGACAGTATTTTGGGTATTCTCACAGAACGAAAACATCCTTTACTCTGAGTGACAATATTATCAGGAGCATATAGTTGACGTGCTACACCATCTGTGTCCGTATAATTACCATTGGTATTCCATCCATTTTGTTCGGGATGATAAATCTGAGGAAGTGGATTTGATTTCGTCATGTTCGTGAAATGTACGTGCAGATAAATGATGAAGTGGGTTTTGCAATACTTATATGTAATTAAAAATACAGTGCACTGGCTCTTCCAAGCATTCCTCAAATAAGCTAAATCTAACACTGGCATATGTTTAATAGCAAGAAAAATTAGCATTGTGGTGAATGGGACTATGCTCAAATATTTGTTCCCATATATAGAAAATACAAATAAGTCTATATAGCACTAGCGTTCAGTATGTTCCATTCCATATTAAATTGATGGTACTATTTTGGCAAGGAATGGTCCCGAAAAGGGAAAATTGTCTCTGATTGAGAGGTGCGCTTACAGGGTAAAAATTAATGTTGTCTTGAACGGGAATAGCTCCAAATATTTATACTCCTGTAATTAACATTATAGAAAATGTTCTTTTAAGGGAAGTCTCCTATACAGAGAGAGAGTAAACGCTGTAGTGAGGATTCCCCTGTGAGTATGCAATTTGAAGGGAAAAAACTCCTCTTCCCAAAATTATCATTTTGTGGATCAAATAATCCCCGTGGAAAGAAATGTTTAATGCTTAACCCATACATCCAAGCTATTACTCCATATCCTATACTATGAGTTAAATTGTGTAAGTTATATGGAATTCAAGGATTAAAACTACTCTGAGTCTGTGAGCATAGAAGTGCGGATGCAGTCAAATCACACTACTGACCTCATGATTACACCACAAACTGACCTCTCTCTCCTTGAGTCGAACCTGGGAGTGAAAAAATCTCACGTATGTATGTACACTAGTACGTTGCCGTACGCCCTAATGGAAACTCGTCTCTTGTAAAGTGCTACAAACGCTGAAGGCTATCACAGAGGAGAATCTACGACTGTCGTATAGCCTCTTTAAATTGCTGGCCATTATTCTCGCAGTTAAAACTTGTCCTACATGATGGGGCCTATGCAAGTTTCTTCGGAGGGGAAATGCAAGTCAGAGATAGTCATATGCACCAGTATTATGTAAATGGGAATTACTACACGATTTATTCATGTTACGTCCATAACCACAGAGCTCAGAACAATGGTAATTGATGTGATTGCCATTATCTTTTGTTTTGTTTTTATATTTCACAGTCAGCTCCAATATAATATTTGAGCACGAAGGAGGGAAACCAACTGTACAATGTCAATGTTACAGGGAATTAATGGCGAGAGAGACAAAATGATACTGAGCGTTTGAAAAACAATTACGAGCATCGTAAAATCCGGTGCCGTCGAAAGAAACTACCAGCCTTCGGACACATCACATATACATCCCTTTTTCATACAATAATTCCATAATTAGAGAAACACATGCGTGCGTACAGACTTAGAGAAACCGCTATTTTATATGATTGTTATTATTATTATTTTCTTATTTCCTTCCCCAACGACCCAGACTCACGTGTCGAATCAATGACAGCACAACATATATAACTTGAATGAGTGTGTGTGTGTGGTGTGGTGTCTACGAACTATGAAATTCTTATAAGTTCATTGATTTTTTTCTTGTGACGAGCACAGTACTTATTCATAAAAGAGGGCTTGTTCGGAAGCCGTTGCTTAATTGATAATTACATTAACTCTTGTTGTTATATCAATTTAGGTACATTTTTAGCTACTCCGCTCCTTCAAGTCAGGTTTCTCCTTTGAGCGGCTTGTGTTTGCTGTCTATGGAAAGAATTGGGGATATGTGTAAGTAACGCTATTGTATTCAAATAACCTGTGGGATAGGAGTCAAGTTTGTATTCCCCATTAATTACTTAATTGAAGATAAATATTTAACTTGACCGTCTCCACTTTTAAAATATGTGCTTTCTTAATGTCATTTGCAAATAGGAAGGTAGAGAGAGGCTTAGTGCTTGAGAGGTGGCAAATTTTGGAAAGGGGTCCTTCCACACGTTAAAATATGTGTGAGGCAAATGTCATTTAGGAATTTGCACGGAAACAAATGCGTCCTTACGCGTCAACTCTGTACCTTAATAATTCCAAGCTTCCAGGGAAGGTTTACGACCGACTGTGCTCTACGTACATATCCTATTGAAACACCAATTTTCAGTCTTAGTGGCTCTAATGCTATTTCTGGGGCCATTATCAGTAATTGCCAATTGGGTTTTGCCAGTAAGATAGATAGCTTCAAGTTTACATGACGTATGTACATATCCACGGGGTCCTTAAACTTCTCCTTTACTATCTCTGTACATGCGTGCCTAAATGTTATTTTTTGGAATTATTATATATCCTTTTGGATTCCTTGTATCTACTGTAATGAATTATTTAGTGGCTCAATGGATATAGTTCCCAACTCAAAATATAAAATAATGGCTCCGAAAGAACAGCAAAAGATATGCGTGTTTATTGTTTCAAGTTCAGTGTAAGAGTGACGGCCAGAAAGAAAATGGCTTTCGATCAGGATTATATGCATTAGATTGATTGGTTCATAGTAACTAACAAGTGGAAATATTGCAAAATAATAGATATTGTCATTATATATTGAGGCATTGCCCTGGTTGAGCTTTGATTACCAGTGCAATTAGTCTTCAGAAATAGTAACGGATAAAAATATTACAGTACGTACTTACGCTCAATGGATTTGTAATTTTTAATTGTAATTATACTTACACGCATTGCTATTTTTAGGATAATGCTCTGTACGCAGCAAAATCCCTCAGTAAGGGTAACATCAATAGAGGAAAATTTTGACTTTTGCAACTTCATGCTTTGTGTAAGTTTAAAAAATAATTATATTAAATTTGGGATAAAGGGGAATGTGTCCAGGGTCTTCTATGAAGACAGTACACTGTACATTATCGTTAGTTACTTTTTAATTTGAGGGTAACCTGTGTGCACTACACAAGCATGAGTAAGCTGATTTGACCATCTTATGTGTGAATCTGGCTGACAATTATGGCAATACAATAATAATTATTTGCGTAATGTATATAGATGCATGTAATTAAATGTAAAGGAATTTGACACTCGTGTTTACGAGTGTAAATATATACCTTGCTGTTAACATTGTCCCTAAGCCTGTTAGGAGTTAGGAGGGAGTATAAATGGGAGAATAAAAATCCATATGGAAACCTCACGCTTGCTCATTGGAGTGATTGTGAACAATGTCTGGAGTTGTAGCTCATCATTTATTAAATTTAAAGCAATGGACTGTTTTACGATATGACTCCCATTTATCTTCCTTGCTATGTGGCATTTAATGGGACCTTTTATTGGTTTGGGTCTGTATGTAAATTCCATAGGAGCATACATATGTATGTACTCGGCTCACAATTGTCATTTCCCAAACGTTCCAGATGCAATGCTTCCTTTAAGTCCAAGCCCAAAACTTACACCCTGATATGAATAACAAAATCCTTAAAATATATGTCTTGCTTTGCAGTCTCATGTGACATGAATTAGAACCTGCTTGGGAGCTTCCAACTAAAACAATACAGAGGATTATAGAATAGAAGATGGCTTGTTAACCCAATGTTTTTTAATTGAGGTTTGACTCTTTTACGCCTCCTGTATATCTATATGTATGAACAAATATGTAATTATATACAGTATGTAATATATATCAAGTCTCCTTGAAAGAATTCCCAGTAGGTTTTAGTTCCTCCCATGTACCGTAAACCATGTGCATAGAATGTATCTACTCCTATTGCTACTATTCGCAATGTAGCAAATTTCAAATGGATTTCTGCAAGTACACTATACTTATAATTACTTGAAGCCAGGAAAGAAAAATTCAAGTTGGAGCACCTACCATAAATTCAGGTTTGACTCCATTCAAACGTCAATGTAGCTAGGCCGGGATCAAATTTCACAGCTCAAATTTGTTTTAACATTGTACTTGTTGTCAGGACCTGAGAATTTATTGTTAACCTTAGAGTGTTCCGCGAAGAACTGCAACATGCTTTGCAATGGGAAATGTGATCTTTTTACAATATGTAAGACCTTTTTTTTTTTGAGTTCAAGTATCAAATGTAAGGAAATTGCAGGTAGTAAAATTTTAAGGTATAGTATCTGCATTCATGTGAGTGTTTTGTAAAATGTGATCTCCTTTCTGCACTGTTTTTATTCCTACTGGATTCTGAACAGCTCCGTAGGTTTTATTTGTTTCCCAATTTTTATATCTACTTGTATTCAGTAATGGGGATGTGTTTGCCCAGCTTTTGTGTACCCTTCATATTTTTGTATGTAGTGGGCTTGTCCAGTGTTAACTACCCCTATACATTTTGCAGGAATTATTTATGAAGAACTACTAAGATAATTTCATGAAACTTGGCTCAACATTATGAGTCATATTTTGTTTTTGCAAGGGTTGCAGTTTATACAGCACAGTGCATTTATAGTAATTGGCCGGGAGGAAAGAAAAGGAGCAAAAGTTATTTGTGGTTTGGAGTTATCTCTTCGTTGCTCTTGAACTCGTACAACTGCCATTAGACATTACATATGTACGTATACATGTGCTTGACGTACGCACATTGAGGACAACCAGTCAATGCAAGTTGCATGTCTGCATTAGTGTGTGTGTGAGTGTGCATTGTTTGGTTTTACAAAATGCGTCACTCCATATAGCCTGGCAATCCATAGAGTGTGACATGTCTAGGCTGCTGTGCTTGCGCCAAAGCTGGGCAGGACCCGTGTTTTTAGCAGAACGGTCCAAAAGTCAAATTACGAGCAATCACAGAGTGGAACTCCCTTTATAATAAGAACACCTACAACGAATTAAAAAATCAAATGGGATTAGAACAAATGTGCTAATTCACGAAGGGGCAAAGTGTCATACTGTAGCGGAACAAGAAGGCTCCTAATAATTTCTCTTGTTACCGTCAGCGTTACAAGACTCAATTTATAATGAAGAAGATTACCTTGTGAATAAAAAATCTCCTTAATTGAAACTTCACTCATTTGAACTATACAATTGTTCAAAATTAGTTAAAGCCGTTTGTATTCAATTGTTCGTTCAAATATGTAGCATAGGAATTTATCCGACAATATTTTATATCCCTACTTGCGACATCTATCGATAGAGGTGTTTCAGACGTGTGGACAGTTTTAATTTCTTGAGGTCAATCCAGTTGACCTTAGCTCCTCCAAAAACGAGCAGCTTTTCGTAGGTCATATGCAATCTCTGACTGTAGTGAAATTGTTGGATGAGAAAAATTGAATTGACTAAATTTTAACTAAGGGTGAGGAAGCATGATGACGAGCTCATTAGGATAGGCATCGTTTCACTTCGCCCCTAAAAAACTGGACTCTGGTTTTACTACCCCTTGCTCATGTAGGAACTGTTTTCCGGGGATTTTTGTCAGTATTATTCAATAAATGATGCAGCGCTTCCAAGACGATCTTCTTGATCTGCGCAGATTACTTCCAGAATTTTCTACTGGATAGTGATTTCGGAAATTATTAGCCATTACTGTTTTCGCAAGACTGCGGTTTTATAAATGTTACTCAACCGACACTGACTTCCCTTCCCGTCGGCTCCCAAACTTCTTGCACAGTATGCGTGGACAGGAGATGTACATAATTATGCATAATTGAGCTTTTAAAATATTCCTGGGAAATACGCCTGCTGAGGAATGAGCTCCAAGGAGTGAGTAAATATGCAGAAAGGTTGAATTTCAAGTCAAATGTTATGAAAGAGTGTAAATAATGTACTAGTAATTTATTTTGTCATAAAGTTTGACCAACTGCAAAAAATACAATGAAATTGTTTGGACAATTCTGACTCTTTCCCATATTTTATACAAATACCTATACGTAATTATTGCCAAATGTACTTTACCAATCTCTCTACAATAATAAATATTTTTCCTCATAAACCACTACTTAATGTCCCTGAAAAAAAAAATTATTTCTTATTATCCATGAACCCAAAATATATACGGGATAAAGAACGGTGTAAGGCTACTGGCTGAGCTCAAAACGGAAAAATAAGTCTATAGGACCCAAACCAAACAGAAGATACATGAACGTCCCCTCCTCTCACTTCCAATACAGACAATGGTCTGTCTCACCTAAACCCTAACAGGGGTTCAAGTTCATCTCAAATCCCGTTACACCCTCAAAAAATGCATACATATATGTAGGTATCTCTCTGAAATTTGTATTTTACGTCCCTATTTCATTACACTATACATTGCATTATCCATTACACCCTATGTTGAAATTCTTCATCGAAGTGGTCTTACAACAATTGAGCTGCACTTTTATTAATTTCTGCTATTTCTTACAAAACTGGCTATCTTTTTCAATTTACACGCTCATATGTACTCCCATGCTCAAGCCATCAATTATACCTTACATCATCACATTGGGGAAAGATGATTTGAAACAGGAATGCAATGAATGCATTCTATGTATGTGTGTGTGTGTGTGTGTGTATGGGATTGAATGTGTTTACGTGGGGATTTGATTCCTTGGAAAAAGTTGTAGATTCTTATCAATTTTATATACCTCGACGCTCACTATCCCAAGGCCAACATTATTACTGCTCAGGTGTATAGACAGACAGTAAGTTCCACCAAATACTCCTTGAATGTTGAGGTTCAAAAATTTTCCTGAGTTAGGGTCATTAAAATTAACCGTTGTCCAAGAAAATTAAGAGTATTAGCCATTCTACACATGGAATTAATAATGGTTTGCCAAAACGTTACTTGCCACCCTGAAGCGAGAGGACGCGTTCCTTATGTAGAGAGACTCCTTCCTCCTTTTAAGTCTTCAAAGGAGCTAAAAGTCAGAAGACATTGGCAACGAGCCGCTTAACTTCTGCACACCTTTTTTTTTCTTATTCGCGAGTAGTCATGGAATCAGTGAGTATTTTCCGCACGTTTAGAATCCCATTTGTACATTAATGATTTAATATGCGTTTAATTTACAGTTACCTATCTACAACCCAAGAAATTAAATACGGAAACATATATTATCCCTCTGTCATCTCGACACTCTCAGGTAAAACCTTTGGGTCCACAAGGATTTGTATGTTTCAGGTCTGTATCATCTTCTCTACCTCAAATGTAATACATTTCACAATATTACATTCCCACAATTAAGCTTCCACTAAGTCATGAAAATTAATCTGGGGACTAGCACACACACACACACACACACACACACACACACACACACACATACAAATAAATATAAAAAACCTGGTGAAATTTTGTCCGAACGTTTTTCTTACATTTCTAAGAGATTACGCCATATATGAGGGAAATCAAAGCCGGGACCGAGACAGTACCTTTATTTACATTGTACTCGTAAATGGGCTTCGTTTTGAGGTCTATGACATTGAGGAGCTCTA
Organism: Allacma fusca; assembly: GCA_947179485.1. Classification (NCBI taxonomy): domain Eukaryota; kingdom Metazoa; phylum Arthropoda; class Collembola; order Symphypleona; family Sminthuridae; genus Allacma; species Allacma fusca. Next base: position 46,413,596 of record OX359248.1, read on the forward strand.
GTAATGCTTATATACAAACTATTATATCATTTTGACTGTATATCTATACATACACCCTCAAATACTCACAAGAAGCCCCAATATAAGGGATTGAGAGTGCGTGCGAGAGCCGTCTGTCTACAGTGGAATGTGCGAATTGAGCTTGTGGTTGAATGACGCATATTTTCCTCCTCCATAACTCTTATTACCGACCGTTAAAAGGAAAAAGTTCATATATGCGGGAACAGGCAAACACACACACACACACACACACACACAACACACACACAAGCTCACTCCAATCTATCCATACATAGAGAATTTTGCCTTGAGATATAATTAGACCTCTCACCCTTTAAATACTTGTAAACTCGTCCCGTCTCAACTCTGTCCGTATGTATCCCTTACGGGGATATTTGCCAACGTAAACTTTCTCACGTAAGGACATGTATATTTTTTTACATATGACTTAATTCGAGCCCATTCCAAAGTCGTACATACAATTAATTTCTTGCACAGCCCACATATGTATGCACGTCTCATTGCTAAACAGGGGAAAGAGGCATGCCTTTTCTGCTCTAATTTTACCATAAAAGGGCTAATAAAAATTCAAAGAAATGACACGTCTCCCTTTTATTTTCTAGTAATGTCGGAGCTGGACAGTATTTTCCCTACAAGATTCCCTGTCAAGATTGAACCACTAAAAATCTCACTTAAATCCTGTCATCCCTCACATCGTAAGTTTTGTTTTTATATGAGATTTCATTAATGTTATCAGCCCTTAACAGGATTACAGGCCCTGGCTCTGTATTGTAGTGTATACTGAACTAAAACGTTGCTCGTAGTTTTTTTCCTTCTAGTAATCCTTCCGGTGGTTTTGGAGGAATCATTTAATCATTTAATTTTTTTTACTGTTCTTATCTCTCTGTCACGTCGGGAGTTTAAGTGTTTGAGTCATACGCAGAGTCCACAGTATAAGTTGAGGAAGGAGTTCCTCCAAAATAATTTTCTCTTCCCGCCCGGCCCTACAGTACACACAAGAAAAAAAACCACTTGATGATAAACAAAAACTGGGAATTGCTATTGTCATAGGAAATTCTCCACGACTAAAATTATTATTGTCATTGTAATTCCTAAATATAGCGCGGAGTTCCACTCCGTGCTGAATATCCTGTAGAATAAAAATCTCAACAATTTAAAGGTGAAATGCTTCAAGTATAGTTATTATTCATGCAGGCTTCTGACTGGTGACTGTCATAATGTACATATATAAAATAATGGCGTCAGATGAAAAATAATAATGAGTCTGCACTTTCCTCTGGTGCGTTTCCCTCTCTCATATGAAACATAAACAAACGTTGCATAATGAAGCATGGGTGTGCATATGTGTGTAGCGTCTAGCATAGGGCTTACATATGCAGCATAAAGTATAGACCATCCCGAAAGGTTGGTTATTCTCAGGGAAAAGTTGCTCGGCTAAAGGGCAATGGTATATCTATTTACGGCACTTATTCCCCATCCTTTTTCTTCCTGAAGGGAAATTCATGTAGCGTACATACTTACATACGTCGGGGAATGATATGCTCCAAGCCAGACAGTTATTGGCGTAGGTTGGGAACCCATAGATTATGTTCCAATTAGTGTCCATGGATTAGTGGAGCTCATATCTACATATAAAGAGACCGCAGGTCCTGAAGCATACATACGTCCGTACTACCCTGGGAATCCTATACTCCAGCCCCATATAATTCCTGAGGGTGTACATAATTATATCTACATACTTTACTGTACATATGTACATGAGGGGAAATGCAAGCTAATCACATGCAGGAGTTTCAGTATCTATCTACCTGTAGTACAAAAGTCAGTAGGAGTACATAGTAGCTCAAGATGAGCTGTACATACAATATGGGACTGATTGCAGACAGGATTTTTTCTCCCAAGATGACTTGATTTCCATTTCAATGAGGCAAAGGAACAAGGAAAATTACACATTTATTTAATCCCTATAAGTTTTTTTTCTTCTCTCCAAGTGATTAATTTTTTTCCTTTTAAATTTTTTTCCCCTCTCTTATATAGATACTCTTTAGACACAAGTATAAAATAAAATTGGGAAATTCCAATCCACAAACTATCTCTCCTCAAGTTCATTGACTACCAATGACTCATTTCCTATGCAGAGCGTCCCTAGTATCAATTATACAAATGCTCAAATTATTTTTTTTTTCTTTTTTCAATTTTCTTGACCCGCTCTAACGACAAGTGAGTTTTACACAAAAGGAACGTTTTTCAGGTTTTTAAATTCCCTCTCCCTCTCCCTCCCTCCCCCTGACCACCACCTCCCCTCTCCCTCAAATGAAAATCCTCTCATTTACAGAGTCGAGAGGAAGATAATAGGAATTTACCGTAAACCTTGGCTAATATATGAATCAGCAAAGGAGTGGAAGTAAAAACTGTGAGTCGACAAGCGTACAAAACGTTTGCAAATACTTAGAAAAAAATAACTGAGGCTTGAATGAGTTTCAAGCCCATGCCGAGGCATGGAGAAGGAGCTTATATATACATAAATTAAGGGGGAAATAACAGCCTTCCTCCTACTACATTTTAACATTGTAATCCTTCATCGTTAGTTACTTTACATGTAGATAGTATTTATTTGTTTAAAAAAATCCGAGCAAAAAAAAAATGTTTGAGGCGGCTGAAGTAACTCCAAGCTTATTATTCCTTGTATATAGACAATGGTAGTGTTTGATATAAAAAAAAAAAGAAAAGACGAGCAAGGGGAAAAAAACCGACTCATCTTGTACGTGAACCAATGCTAATCTATTCACAGGGACATGACTCTGGCCAACGCTCAGACAATTCGATATGGAGCTTTTTTCTTGGGACTTCCTTCCTTCCTCCGTGTTAATGACAAAGTGCTAATGTGCCATTGCTTTTATATCGGGTAATTACAGTAAGGACATATTTGCTCGTTACTGTACATGCCCTGTAACAATGAACACAATCATACGTATTGTGCAATTTCCTATTTGAATTCTAATTACACTGACAAATACTCTACAGAGAACCTACCTTCCTTCAAAATCATTAGTTTTTATTTAACAAATTCATTTCGGGCCATTTAAAATCATGGGCCTGTGTATGTGCCTGCATTCTACATATAGACAGGGAGCCACGTCACTATTTTATTCCCCCTAGACCAATTAAGGGGCAATGGCAGAGAATATTGCCTCCTCACTCTGTACTGAATTTTCTGCCGAATTTGACATTTATTTCACTGGTTCTTTTGGACTCTTGAAGGATTTCCGAAGCCTCATATTTTTTCTAACCCCTGTGACTGGAATTGTTGACGTAGGTCAGGACAAATAGTTCTGAAAACTCTGACTTAGAATTATCTTCAAAACTGGAGGAATGTTAATTTATTACGATTGCATTTTATATGACAGCTGGGGGGAATAGGGCTTGTGGTCCCTGGTGTATCTACCTATATAGCTAACTGTCCATTGTCCTTTAACAGTGACAATAAAAAAAACCTATTTAATTTGCGAAAACCCAGAGATTCTATGAAATGACATTTTCCTTTCAACCAACTGGAACTTGTAATGTAATCAAAAAAATACATGCAGCCCTTTTCCTACTTGGCTCTACTAACTAAAGGAAAGACTGCTATGCTCCATCCCGTATATAATTGATCCTGCCTTTTCTTACACGTCATTTGCCTAACATAATTACACCTGCATAAAAGTATGAGGCTGCACACACACACACACACACACACACACACACACACATTCACAGATGCAAATTAACTGAAGGCAAGTGACGTTGAACCGATCCTCAGGATGAGCCCCAACATTGTGATAATGAAGCACTTAATAACAATCAGTGAGGTGTTTTCCCCTCTAAGGAGTGTTCTCTCACAGTCTAAAACATTAATCATTAGGAAATTTAAAATAGCATCTCATTATCCAATACCCTCACTATAAATACCTACGTATGGGAACAGTTATGGAAATAGTCCTGGGGGGAGATTTTTCCTCTGAGAGTAAACTTGATGTATAATTGTACACTGAAGAAGTATATAGGAGTCATTTAGTCCTCACAATATGGCATTAGGGATGGGTGCATTGAGTTTTAAGTAAATAATAGATTTGAGCCGTAGTTGCCTTACTCCGTTGACTTTTGCAATTATGATTGGACTGTCATCTCTTGAGTATACATACAAAATACTCCTCACACCCATACAGCTAGCTATATCTATATGTAGCTTTAAGAAGGAATATATTCTTCAATATAATTATTTCTATCTGGAAATAAAATCCATCGCAGGTCTCTTCCCATTATGTGTATGGAAATCAAGGGTCTTCATTGAGCATGGGACAGTCCAGCCCTGGGGGCAACAAATATATCTCTATGGGAATAAGTTGTTGCCATTTACCGTACGTTGGAAAAAGAATCGAGGATTTCACGTTTCATTCACTTCTGGTTAACTTTCTTGTAAACTCCCAATCAAGGAGGGACGTACATACGGAGTTTAAACGTTTCAGTGGGATTTTGTAGGTACTCGCAGGCTATACACACATACTATATATCCCATCCGTTGGATACATATCTACGCTTGATCCTATAGATACATATATATCAAACTCCACGTCCATATCTACTTTTATATATAGGCAATAAATTACAGTGGATTCTTGCTACAAGAGACTTCCCAAAAAGAGCATTGTCTCTATGAGGATTGAAACGTTTTCACATATTCCTGTCATTCTCAACATTTTCCTCCTATTGAGATTCATTTGCTTGTAGTGCCAATTTTTTTTTGTGACTTTCATGGGGTGCACTCTTTATAAAGACAATGCACTGCACTCATAACTATGTACGTGCGAGCAGGTGGGGATATTACATACAGTGGACTCCCACTGTACAAGAGAACCCTGGAAAGTGTTAAAGAGCAAGTAATTATATTTTTCTCCTGGAGAAAAATGTTCATTTGTTATTACTTTGAAAACTCCGTTGATCACAATGCTAGTTTACTATTTTGTAAATTGGTCCCTTGATGGTTCCCAGCTTGGTTGGCTAATTTTTTTGGAGATGCTATTCTGAGCAGAGTTCCCTGTAGGATCCAGTTATATCTATCTATGTATATTTTTGTAAGAGCTAGAGCTAGGCGGAGGAAACATGAGGAATTAAATTGTTGAAGTTGAGAGAATGGTATTTTGAAAGCTATCTTTAGACACTCGTACCTGTCAGGACTGGGAATTGAAAGACTTACATAATGCTCAAGACTATACATGACAGATTTGCATTCTTCCGAAAAGAATCAGATGGAAAGTGACGTTGACAAAACGGCTGGTGGCTCATCAGCTCATCATTGAGCGTGGAGGGTTTGTGTGTGTGGTAGGAACGTTCCTATGTATATCTATCTATCCGCTTGTGGATATACTTACGCCATGGCTAAAAAAAAACAATTCCCATCCTGTAAATCCTGGTGAGTATGTATATAGTGAGCATAGTGTGACTAGTATGTACAGCTGAGAGTAGTATAGATCCGTACAGATACCCAGGGATGGGATGAATGAGTAAGGCTACATATATGATAGAGGCATGGCTGTTGCAAATTTTTCGGAAGCAATACCGTTATAATGACAAGGTGCTACCAAGTTGCCTGCGGTTACATTCCATCCCCGTATGATTACCTTTGGTCACATCTTTTTCCCGTTCTCTTGAGGAACGTGAAGTAAACCAACCAGAAGGAATTACTTTTTACGTCAAAGCTATTTCAAAAAACTCGTGCTTCTTTTCATGCTTGAGACAGTCTCAGGTTATAGAGATCCATCCCATCACCCCCACCCCACCCCCTCCATTGCTTCCCCATCATATGGATACCCTCCACATCTGTACCTTGTTCTGAGAACCAAGTGCAAGTACGGTACAGAGAGCCCATTACCTTTAAAAACAGTCATTGGGATGCATACCTGAGACTATACAGTATATAGAATTCTAATATTATGGAAACCACTCCAACCCAACCACGTGCGAAGTGCAGTCTGAATGTCTCTATAGGAAATGTTACATTACATAAATAATGCATACAACAAGTTCAGCCTTTCCATAGAGAGAGACCCCAACCACAAGAAATAATAATAAATTGCAAATTATCTTCAATTATTCTACTGCATAATCATTATCCTGTGGAAACCATTCTTGAGATTTTTAAAACCATTTTCCCGTTTAGAATTACTATCTACAGAAAAAAAAAACCATGCGGTTTCCATAAACCTGCACCGTGCACCAGCTCCTTCTCAAATTTATGCGTCCGGTTCTAATCTAACTTGAGATCGTCCTCATGATGATGTGATCCCCTATGCGTTCGAGGGGATCAAATAAAATTTATAATTATTATTATACACTCTGTTAGACAGACCGTCACATTTTATTAATTAGCTGTAATAATTAGCCATATTTTAATAATTACATCCTTCATTCCCAGGGAGTACCCTCTACAGATAGCTAGGATTGCACAAAATTGTGGAATTAAAAGAACACATTTTTATTTTCAAGTGAACTGTCCGTGTAAAAGTTAAACTTGAGTAGCTCTACATTCTGATGTGAGTCCTGGTGCATTAATCCTGTGACATGGGTAATTTGATTTGTAACATTGTAATTTGTAATTATTATTAGGAGTACAGTCATAGACTAATTATTTTTACCTCCAACAATTTCTAGAACCATAAGTATCAGGCACGGGTGCGTTCCAGAAGAGTCTAAATGCTGAATGGATTTTGAGGATGATGTAATAATACCCCTATTTTTGTAGTCGGTATGACAAAATTGTGACTCACCAGAAGTAAACCAGTGAGTGCACAAAAATAACAGTTGATGAAATAAATTCAGAAATTCAATTCAATGGAGTACGAGAGCCCTATTGTGACAGGAGGTTTTTGTGTGCAAAAGTAATTGTGTCAACAAATATAAAGGCGTTAGGCAGCGTGGAGCTGACCACAAGTAGGCTAAATCATTGATTGAATTCACATTTAGCATTTTTTATCCCTCCACAGTTGACTCTTAGTTGGAAGTGGTTGTATGCACATATTTAAATAAGACTTATTTTGGCTACAATTAAATCCCATGTAGTACACATTACAAGACATTAGCTGTACGGAAGCCTCAACTGGGCTCATATTTAAATCCCTTAAATCATGCGCCATGGACAGGGCTCCTCTTCAAGGGTTCTACATACGGAAATGCATTTTTAATAATTACTTTTTTTTTGTAATATAAGCTGTATCAAATGTGTTCCAAAATTCCGGTTCCATTGTACGAGACTCTATGGAGCACACATATGTAAGTAATTACATATAAAGTGTAGATATTTAAAGTCCATGGGAAATAAGGAGGGCCAATTGTCAACAGCATTTTGCCTCTGCAAAAATTTCCGGCTTTTATAACCCACACTTGAGTTTTAAGGGATTGTGTACCTATACATGCTCAATAAACGCATTGCTCCAACTAGTAATAGGAGATGTACAGTGCATGTTTTTAATTACTGTAGTTTAAAAAATATAAGCTGTAGATATAATTATGGTTATGCTCAAAAAAGAATTGAGGGTTTACATTAAAAAAAAGGAACGTTCAGGAGACACAATCAAACAATTAATAATGCTTGGAAATAAATATTTCAATGGATTATTATTCTTGAGGTGTGAAAAGTTTAGGTCAAGACTTGTCATACATTTATATGCATTATTGGTATGAAGGACAATAACAAGGAAGCTTTGAAATTTAGATTTTAGGTGCTGGGCGATGCATGGAAGTGGTACCCTGACATCATTGGAGAGGTGACTGAACGTTTTAACTCTTTTTTCCCCCCCAGCTGTAATACCCACATTTAGCCACTACCATTAACAATGCATTCGTCACATCAAAGCTCATAGCCCCAGCATCCTCTCCATCAGCACTATATAGGAGCTCAGTAAGTATTGCCCTATTGAGTTACAGACATTTCCAATTTCACATTATAACCACATCAGCACTGACTTGGAGGGGTCGGTGAGCGGCCAGCTTTGACAATTTTTACAATAACATTAATCGCTATTGACATTCAAAATGTCCCATGTCAACTCCCAACTCACTCATGCATGCCCATGCAATTTTTATAACCGAGGGGCTCACAATTAGATACTCAGTACTGTATTACAATTTAATGACAAGTGTCAAATTACAGTACACTCTCCATACAAAAGCACCACTGAGGATTTGTCTCCTCCAGAAATTATCTTTAGCTCTGAGAATGAGAAAAATTAATTGCTCTAAATAGGAAGATATTTCTAAATGCTCAGAAATATCTTCGCTCCTGTAGAGAGCCCAATCAATTTAATTTTGTGAATGTTTTTTTTAGTATAAATTTTTGTAGTTTTAATTAATAGAGTATCCTTCCAATAAGAACTTACAATTCCCTTAGAAGAGCCATCCCTGCAGAAGAGCAAAAATATTCAGGATATTTCCAGTCAATTTTTAATTTTAGCTAGTTACAATATCATGTCGTCTCAGGAGTCAGAGTCTGATTCCTGGGATGCCCTTGTAAATATTACATAAGTTATCACTTTAATATCTATACAATGCATAATTTTACAAACAGGTGTTTTTGATTGATTTGTAAGAGTTGTAAAATGCTTAACTTAACCCAGGCCTAATCTTAAGCATAGAGTCGTACTACAGTTAGTATTGTTATATAAAAACTCCCTAAAATGTCAACAATGAATGTAGGGTGAATGTATAGTTAAGGCATAGTCGGTAAGTCACCACTTGGTTTAAAAACCTACGTTGGTCTCAAATCCTGGTAAAATAATCGTATCAAGTAATAATAATAATAATTATTATAGGCAAGAATCCCTTTAATTACAAAATTAGTCAGATTTAATATGTAGATCGTAGAATATATAAGAGATTGGAATTGAATATTATTTTAATATAAGACTAATTATAATATTAGCAATACTCGGATCTCTGTACAGAGACCCGAGTTTAATTCAATACATCATTAAGTAAAGCACCTCCATATCATTACTCACGAGTAGTACCATACGTTTCTATAATTATTACATGCACACTCACACACACATATATTTTAAAATTGTAAAACACACTCACATACTTGACATATTTTGATAGTGAAAGAGTCAAACAGAGCTGGAACTCAGAGCTCATAGAGAGAGATTAATGAGACAAAGAATTACATAAGTTGAAAGTGAATACTAACAATTACAATTACAAGTATGATTTACACAAGTTACACATAGTGAAATGTTAAAGTACAAAGTTATTTACAATCTCAATTCAATCTGTAGTTTCAATTTCTGTATATAAATTTCCAAAGGGTCTGTACAGTTATTAATTATCTAAATCCCTCCCTCCCGGGGATTACAATTCAATGGAGATCAATAGCCTTTGGGGAAAGGATCCAATGGTAGGAATTACAATTATTGTAAAAGTGTCTCCAAGTACCGTATTAACATCATTGACTCTGCATTTAAAATCCTTGGAAGAAATCTAAAAACCAATGGTTTGTCTTCCACACATTTACAGTGGGCACATTTCGAGAGAGTCCCTCTTGGAGTCCCTAAAATCTGACAATGAGTCAAAACATAAATTTGAACATTAAAATCAGATATTAGTTTCCAAGGGAAAAAATTTCTCCTTTAGAAAAAAAAATACCACATTTGATTTCATGGCCAATACATAGTATTTTTTAGTAGATGTGGGAAAAAATCTATACTATGCCTTTAAAAGTAAATGTGCAGTTACATCACTTGACTCCTCCGACATCTCAAATGGACAGGTAAGGGGGGGATGGGGATGAAGTTGTGTAGTAAACCTGTTCATTTCATTTATTGAGGGTGTGGAAATATACATTAAGATAACAATCATAAGCATACAATACTTTTGTGGCTAAGTGCACAAACACTCACACATAGATACAGATAGAGACATAATGTATACGGCCCTTGGGATTTTTCTTATTGACAATTTCTTCCAAATTTTTTCCGTTGTAGTCCGAGAGAATCAAATTGAAAAAAGCTGACCCTTCATTGAACGGCCAGATAGAACGGAACTGACCAGAGTAATAATTTTATTTTGCGTTCTATAAAATTCTATAGGATGTTCCATGGAATTGAGATAATTAAAACCTCAGGAATTGAACATTGTGGTGGGTTCATGTTTTTGTCCCATGAGGACAATCCCACCTCAAATTTTCCTATTCTCACAACCACAACAGCCACAGAAGCAACTTAATAGCCTTCGTGCACAGCCCTTGTCCGGAGATTCTTGCTCAACTTGAGATGCATCGGATCCCCTGGCACTCGACATCTGAACGGGGGAAAAAATACATTCATTTCAATCCATTTACTCCTCATCCATGTTTTGCTAGGAGTGAGGATACCTGGGGAAATTATAATTTACATGCTAATCCTCTCGTCACCATATCGAGTCTCGTGCAAGTCCGTGGTAATGGTACCATTAGGAATTATTGAGCAATGTCAAAATAAACGCAAAAGCTACACTCTGGTCTGATGAGGACATAATGACTAATTATCAGTGTCATATAAAGACCTACATAATTGCGAAAAAATTTTCCTGTTCCACTTCCGAACAAATGCTACCTATAGACAGAGTGACAATACTACAGTACTGCATTTCCACGTTATACAAAACCTTGATGACAATGTCGACGACAAATTCCTTTAGCATAATATGAGACCTGGACGGGAATAATAATACAGTATTTATTACAATAATTTATTCTTACACAAGTAGTACACATAATTATTTGTCCTACTAAAAATATTTGAAGAAGAACTTCGCAACGCAATCTTTTCCAGCCCGTGGATTCCCATTTGATTGGAAAAGTGGAACAGGAAAATTTGGGGAAGGTTTGGGAATCCTACATTACAGAATGGTAAATAGTAAATAGTAAATAAAAATATTGAGATGAGTCAATCTATGTACAATTGAGGAAATTTTGAAAGAATTGAAATATTGAAATACCCATTTCGGTGGATACTGTGGAAATGGTTTGATGACCACGTTGGAACGGTGTGGAGCTAAAGGATCGTCCGCATCCGACACTGTCGAAGATAACTTCTTCTTCTCATCCTTGAGAAATGAAGCAACAGCTCCAACAGATGCCATTACAGTACTTCTGATCCCTTGAGTATGTACTAGGGTTGAAAGACTCAACTGTCAAAAATAAATCTTTTGGGCTTGTTTTGTTTTTCCTAAGCACTTTTCCTTCACTTGATTACCATTTGAATACTATGGGATTAACATTTAGTGGTAAATATTAGTCTTGGGATGCGTCACATGATATTTTGTAACTATTAAATACAAATTGTGTTTAATGTTTCGAGAGACTTTTGGTGTTGTTTTATTATTTTATTTAAAAATTTTGATGAACCTTCCGGATTATTTATAATTCTTTAAAATTGTCCCAGGAATCCAGTATGTGGGAGTTGTATCACAGTCCGACATTTCCAAAGGAGTTTCAAATGTACTTGAAGAGGGTTCTAGGGGGGAATGTGAAATACTAGAGAGGAAAGGTAAGTTAATTGGAAGTTCCGCGTTTATAATTAGAAAGGCGGAAAAATATTTGCCACACCTTGTGACAACTTTGCCAGGGTCTGTACAAGTGGTAATCTTCCGACAAACTAAAACATTGCCTCAGCCTGAGATATACATTTTGTGGTGGATGAATTTGCGCAAAAAAAAATATCATCCATGGAGTTGTGACAAAAGCAGTCTTTCATGATAATGATGTTGCCCGGAAAACCCTCTTCATAATTGCTTGGAGAATAACCATTGGCTTGGCTTAACTCCCTGTACTGTAGAAGTAATTCAATACAGTGCACATTCCTACTTGTGTGAGGAGCCTACACTTGTACTAATATTTACAAGCACGAGGATGTGGACGTATTCATACATATACATAATTACATACATACACAATACACACAGTGTATGCAGATATAGTTTTACGTATGTCTCCTAATACCTATACTTTTGTTTGTGACTCGGAGTGACGAAAACAGAGCTGCTCTCATCACATAAAAATATACGTTTTTTTGTAAATTAATAATCAATACTTCCTGGCATTTTTTTTTGCCTGTCGTTCACACCAGTCCATCCTTGAGCCTTGTTGTTAGCGTTCTAGGATTCCCGTAAAACAGTACGCATTTAAGTCAATGAGCAACCCTGGTCTTCTCTATATGATGTCCATGTCACATAAAAGATTCCCAGGCGGAACTCTCCAACCACTTTAGTACAAGACATATGGATTCATATCCTTTCATTGCCCCCCCCCCCACAAAATTCCTATTTCATATTCATACGCACTTGGAAATAATTACAGCACTTAAATAACATTACATATTCACATTCTTGCTTACAGCCCAAGCACTCCCGAGCAGAAACCATTTCAAACTTGGATTTTATACGTGTATTGATTTCATACAAATACTGACCTTGTAAGGATAGCAGTTGGTCTAAAACTGGAGCAAATATTTTTTAATACAAAAACACAAACTCCAGCAGCATCCAATCAATTAAAACCAACACATTTCTGTATATTTCCTGTGGAGAGTCAAACAGCGTTTAGGTCAATTCTAACAGGTGTTTTAGTTCTCACAGAGACAATGTATGAATCACATGAAAATGAATCAGAATTTAAGCTAAGTACATATCTAACAGTGACACTGCGTCGTATTGACAACAAGAAGAGATAAAATTTCATCAGCTCTTGACAGTATCAACGCTACATTTTTAACAGTCCACCTCATTTAATATCCCATGGTAAAGTAATAAAAATTATTTGCCACTGTATATAAGATTTTTTTTTATCTACGCGCAATATATCTTTGATAAATAATTCAGGAAGATCAATATTCCTGATTTTGACAGAGCTGAAGGATAACCCTATCTCTCTCTCTCTCTCTGTATCTATATTTAAGAGTCCTTGTAGGAACGGATTCAATTCAAAGGTCCCATTTAGTAATATTTTCTTCCTGTAACAGATTACATCCTTTTTTACTAAAGCTTTTTCTATAGACACGAAAATATTTGGGTGCGCACTTCGTTTCCATAAAATTAATTTTGATTTCAGCTTTTTTGTTAATAAAAGCATTTGGATTTCCGGAGTGAAATTCTGCTGCTTTTAGGGATGCTCTTACAAACAATGTTTGACCTTCCAGAAAAAAAAAGTGTGGACGCTTGGGGTTCACTAATAATTGAGAATGCTATTGTTGATAGTAATTCGGAAAGGAACGGTATGTTCGTGTGAGGACAAGTCGGTAATTTTATTAGTCACGACATCTACTGGCATATATTGGAACCTTAGAAATAACATTAGTTTTCCCTTACCTCCAAGTAGGTCTCTGTGGATCTCCCTGGGACTACGGATGTGACAGGGATCCGTGTGTAGAGACAACACTGTGCTTTCCTCTCCTTTCCTTGGAACTTCCAAGCTTCCAGTCGTGCTCTATCCTTTCACTGGAATTTTCAGGTCAGGACTTTCTCCAGCCCTCCAGAGCTATCCTGTATTATGTGTGGAAATGAAGTCGGACGGGGGATTAAGTACTATTGAATATGAACAAAATCCTCCTAATTTCCGAAAGCATGATAATTTTTTGTCGTACCGATGAGTATGGATACTGATGAGCCGTATGTATGTATTTAGCTTCATTATAGTACATATGGAGCCTTCCACAGATTAATTTTATTCCATTGATCATGACTGATCCTGGCTTCAATTGAACTGCATCTTCTCCATTTCTATAAGCCTCGAAAAGGAAATCAACATTTCCAGAAATGCACGGTGAATTTTCCACGTATTACTTGAGCATATGGGCATCCAAGTTCCTTTTGATACCTTCAACAGAATTCCTCCCTTTCAAATGGAGATTTGAGGAATATTTTTCCAGAAATAAAACATCCTACCTTCATATACAGACTCCAATTCAAAACTAAGTATAGGAAATGTTGGAGTCGGATGAAATGCCATGAATTTTTCCCAGTAGTGTTTACGTCTACCAATACATTCAATGCTTAGACAGTGAGATCGCGCTAGAAGGGACTTCCTTAAAATAGCATTTTCTCCCTGCGACCCAAACTACAACATAGGACATTCCCATTCACCCCAATGTTATTTTGTTCCCTTATAAGAGTATGTTATTATTGGAGTTAAATTTCCCTTCTTCTCACGCCTGCTCTTATACCAAGAGTCCACTGTACATACATGGAAATATCTTCTGACAAACTTTATATAATCTTCCTTTGTATTATATATAGATAAACAATGGCCTCATATCCAGCACATGCTTCTACGGAGACTTTTCATCTGAAGCGAACGTATCTTGAGTCAGCAGCCCGTAAAAATATATGATGAATTCACAATATGGACGTATGCACACACATTGACGTATCAATATATGTACATATATCTCAGCAATGCTTCCTTACATATGTTCATGCTCATTACAACTTGTTTTACGTACTTTTTTCTCTTTGTGAGTTTCAATACAGTTCTTTCTTTTATCCCTCGTCTCCAAAGAATCGCCTGCCTCTACACATATCTTATGTTTTTGCATTTGAAAATAAACATATTACTCGTCTACGCTCTACAAAGGGTTTCCTAGGTTCCGGGACTTCCACGAAGACATATCTTTGAGAGTTACAGGGAAATTTGTGAGGGAATTTCCGTGAAATATACAATCTAGTAGTTTTGTGGTTGTTGACGGAAGTGAAATTAAATGTTAAAAATAAAGATCAGCATGAAAACTAATGTCTAGAGTCTAGACTTTATATTTATTGGAGTAACTTTTATGACTGACATTTTGATGGGGATTTTTTCTAGTTTACAAGGTCATAGGGGCGTAAGAAAATTTGTCTCCCGTAATAACTTCCATTTAGATACTTTCACTATGCATGTATGTATATGTTGCTCCTAACAACGTCTGCTAAAAATTTCAATTTGCCGAGCATCAACTCCACTTCAAAATGTTTTAGTTGAAATGAAATTGAATGAAACTATTTGTAGTACTAAAATATTTTGTGCACTCTCGACCTAGGATAGCGTCCCTAAAAGTAGGAAAATTTGAATAAAAATTGACGGGACCAATTACACGCTCTCCTGAGGAGAAAAATTAACATTGTAGTAACCATGGGATTGGGTTTAAATACTTTCCCCAAATAGGGAAGGAGCTCTTAGGAGGGGTGTCTTCCAGGGGGAATGTAAATTTTGAGTAAGTGCGGCCAGATATTTTTGACAGTGTCAGTCATAAAAGCCTGTATTGATTAATGTTACAATGTAATGGGAATTATTTGGGTTGAAGGGAGAAAGTCCCCCTAGGTTAAAAATATATAAAGTGGGACAGAATTTAGGAAATAGCAAGGAGTCCATTTCCGCTCTTCCCACACATATGTGCCCTGAGCCCATGTGAGGACCATTGGTTGGGTGGTAGTACTGCTTCTGGGAATGTAATTGGGATGTTCGAACCGGGTTTTGTTAATTGCAACCCATAGCAATGTTTCATTGGACCGGTTAATTGAATTGGAGCAACTACGACTCTCTAAAACTCCTCTCAAGATCTTTTCAAACATGTGCTTTTACAGTGGAGTCAAATGCATTCTCGGAATTTATTCCCAATTCCACGTAAAATATTGCTGTATAAAAAGGAGGAAAATAAAATTGAGGGAGAGTCGTGACAAACTGCGTACTTTATCGACCACTACAAAAAAATTCTAAAAGCTTCAACTTCTCCTAAAAGGTTAGGACTCAAAGGAATTTCCAAAGCAGAAATTACCGTCAAGTCCATATGCAAACATGTTATGACATGGGTTGGATTACTTGAGAGTTTAGTCCTAAACATAAACCTGATTGCATTTCCCACTTTCCACAGCATATAAAGGTTACACAGTGGGAAAAGTTGTGGCTGGTCCGCCCACGTCAAACTCTGTAGTTCACACCTAGTACTCTTTATTTCTAGGCTGTACTTTTACAAACTAGCATATATGGATATAAATACATGCACGACCCATGCATATGCATTGAGCTTACAAATAAAAGCAAGAAATAACTTACCAAACCAGTTGCTATATTCGATTGAATGAACATTTACTTTTCCTTCTTAAAAATGTGGTGACTGTTTACTTTTACTTTTAGCATACGCTACTTTGGATGTTTGCAATCCTGCCTCTTAACCAAAGCTATAAATATAGTTACTTCATGTACTCACTGGTTTTGAAAGAGTACAGCGGAACGGCAAAAAATAATTAGCTCCTAAATATGTAATGTTTGTTTGGAGGGAAAGAATTCATTTGAAGGAATTTAGAGGAAATTTGAGGATTGTGTAACGCAAGTTTGTAATACGCTCGGAGGGGATTCGTTGGGCAAGTTACGACGCCAGCAGGATGTACTATGAACATGTACATATTCACTACTATTAGAGCAAAAACGTATAAAAAAGGCTCAATCTAGAGAACAGGGAGCATTCCAGGATTTTTATTTCTGGTATAGTAGCGTTGTGGAATAATGTTAATAAGAGATCATAAGGGTATATATACGAGGAAATGTACAATTCTCAGTGAACTTTTGATATATGCAAAAGAACCCTTACCAAGAGGATTTTCTCTATAGGGGCAAGCACATTTGGGCACATTCCCATTTAACACTAAATTTTTCTCCTTTTGGGAGCATTCCGTCATAAGAGCCACAATTCACTACTTTTAAGGGGGCTCTCATAGGGCACTGTGCATACAGCAGGCAGTGCTTATGAGTCGAGGATTTATCTCACTTATACTAGTAATCCTGTCGTCAGGATAATCAGAGAAAGTCTCCATAAACAGAGAGTCTGTTTGGGAGTAGAGCCATTGGAGACAAAGCATTGCTGAAGAGGACTGATGTTGACAAGGCGTTGGCGCTTGAATCACTCCTCATAATGTCAAAGGTGCAGGGGCTCAGATTATACGGAGGTACTGGCGTCTAAAGAGCTTTGCGGTAAAACTGCTCATAATTTCACTTTTCACTTCACATCATATCAGTCCACGGGGTCTAAAAGTTCAATGTTCAATAGCATTTCTTTACTTAGTACTTGCCTCGGGAGGTGGGGAGTTCTAGTAAACAAATAAAAGCTCGTGGAGTATGTATTTAAACGTATTATGACACGAAGATTTATAGAATTACCATCACTCCAGCCATCCGCCCCACGGATGGACAATCTGGGGTTTCAATGATTTGTAAATCACCAAAACATTGAACTTATCAATACCATCATCTCAAAGCAACTTCTTCAAGTTACGGTCAAATCAGATAATATTTTTGTAATAATCATGACGAGGTTCCTAAGGAAAACTTCCCTTGTTTGGATAAAATAGGAATGTTTTGTGGAACACGATGCGATGAAAAGATTTAGTGTGTTGAAATATAGTGGATCAAATAACCATAGATTAATAACAATTAGATTTGATGTTATTTACTACAACAATGTTAGTTAATAAAAAATTCATCTGGGAAAAAGTACACTATAAAGTTAGTGAAGGTATTTATAATTAGTGGCTAATAATGTGTTGGTTAACTTACAATTAGTAGTTTCTTTTAAATCAATTTCTTGATCTATTAACATAGTAACATCGCCATCAAAGGTGGTTCGAGCAACCTGGTACGGAGATATTGAAAAACGGTTACTTACATTGACTCTTACGGTATGTGACAAACGATTAGTACTTTTGTTTATGGGACCTATACGTTCAGGATAACAAACATTCCAAGTTGTATACACATTAACTGCTGTCGATTCCTTACACGCATCTTGCTAAGGTTTTTTAATGATTTTAAGAATGTACTCATTCTTAGGAACCATACACGTACTGTTGCAAGCAACCGGGATAAGAAAGACGAATATTGTTTCTTATATTGCACAAAAAACTTACATTTAGTTAGTGTTAGCATCTGAATATAATTCCTGCATGCGTTAGTCACGGTATCATATCAAATATGGCTACCATGATTATCCAAAATCAAACGTTTGTTGTTATGAGCCTTTGATGATGGATACTGTAATCTTGTATTACTGTAATATGTAAAAATTAAATGTAATACGTAGCGCGCGTAGTCGGTTCGAACCTGCGTTAGGAAATACGTTTAACAATCGATATAAGGTAATAATAATAAAAATGCGTATTTTTTGTAAGGTCTAAGTACGGAGATGAGTCTTAATGAGTCAGTCGGTGTTGAGTATTTGGAACAAGTAGACATCTTGGTCACTAAAAGTCTTGTAATAAAAATGGTCCTGATAAGTTGTTGAGATCATTGTGACAAGTGAAATTAAAATAAACGAGTGTTCTATGTTTGAAAGCATTGGTAAAATCTATTTGATAAATATTATAAATGAATTCGTTTATTCATTCTCGAAGCCCTATGTCCAGGTCGGAATAGTGGGCTGAGACATTTGTTGTTACTTCGATCTGCAGGAGTATTTTTCCTTAATTGCTTGAGCCATAGCAAAAATCTTTCGGAAGTACTCCAGCCGCTGTTAGTTTTCCTGATGCTTCCTTGGGGAGAAGTTCTACTTCGCTCGAACTTCACATTCTGAGCGTACATTTGGCCGGTACCATTGTCGGAACACTTCGAACTACTTACTGGGCAAGTATAGGTCGAGATCGATACTGGGACATGTAAATTATGTGTGCCGTTATGTTAATTAAAACATTTATTGTGTATCATTTAATAGAGAATCTCCCGTGGGATATTTCTTCCCGTGACCGCCAACGAGTTCAACAACAAAGGCCGTAGCCCTCCTATTGAATTAAGCCACAACAGAAAAATGTTTGACTGTGCAACCATGTTAATATTATGAATATGTAAGAGTACTGACCGAACATCGGTATTATTGTGAAATTACCGACACAGCAGATTCCTGAGTTGAGATTTAAAGAGGATTTTACACCGTATTGTGAAATCCATATTATTAAGCACTTAGGATAATACATTTAATGGCATGTAAATGTGATAAAGTAAATAACTGTAAATAACTTCAATATTGTAATTGATACTCTGAGTAGAAGTGTGTTTCAGAACGACAGTTCACTTCAACACCGCCTGTAAATACCATTTATGTTTTTAAATCCTTATAGTGACCCCGAACAATTAGTTCACCCAATTTTGCTGTCCAAATCTATTTTTGAGACGTTTTCGAATGAAATTGGTTTTATCTGGGGTTGCTTCCACTGCAGAATTCTTAGTTATCTTCGAAAAGAGTTAATGTCCCTCCGTGGCCTAATTCCAAGCTACAAATATGCCTGCACTCATTGCACGCCATATAATTTATGGAAACTTAGTCAACTAGTTTACGTTTAAATGTTTACAAATTTTCCGGCTATATTCTGTAATGTCGTCCAGACAAAATGATATTTCACTCAGCAATGAATAACGAAATGAAACTAGTACAAGAGAATAAAAAAGGCACGCACGCACTAAAACAAATTATTAAATAATGAAATAATTTATGAATTCCCGCATACCAGAAGTCGTGATTTGTTTCAAGGGTAAAATTACATACGTTTGACATTCATTTTATGTATTTAAGTCTTATTTGAATTCACAATCGCAGATCCTGCATGTTAAACTCAGAATATATTACGGGCTTTCACAGCCTTTTTCAACGGTGTGACTAGAACGTAATTACCCGTACTTAACCCAAGAAGCTTAATATGTTTAACTCGTACCCGCCCAAAGCCCGTGCTGGTCGTGCTTTTTATAGGCTTTGCATATTCAAAAAACCAAATACAAGGAAACTATTAATTAAGACATTATCGGAACCGGAACTCCAGTCTCATAAACATTGAAGTTGGTTGATGTATTAAACTTATTTGCTCTAACGACATACTCAAGCTGATCAAAGAATACATAGAATATTAAAGTTGCGGATGCCTCCCAAATAATCCAAGTATCCAATCGTCTCCGCTGATTCACCTGTCAAAATATGTTCTACCCCTTGCTTCAACTAGAAGAAATGTCATTTCACCTATGATCTACGAGGCATGTACTAAAATCTAAATTGTTAGCATTAAGATGCGTCTTCTAATAAATTAAATATTCCTTCCAAACTCAATAGTCAATTTACTCTTACACAGAAAATTGCACATAGTATGGCAGCCCTCGTAGTTTATGGATATTTACACTTATAGTATCTCCCTAAATAATTAACAATATTGTCCATGCATTCATAACGTAGACATCACGCGTTGGCATGAAATCTCAGAGTCCACACACTGCTCTCTGTTGGTGGACCGATGTTCCAAAAAAGAAGCGAGAGTGACCACGGTGTTGAAAACTATTGACACTCGGGTTTTCGACCATTTCGCTTTCTACCCATTATTTGTGGTGGCTGACAATTTGGCAACGCAGAAGCTGATGAATGAAGACGACAATGGTAATGATGAAGAATTTTTAGACGCGGTTGGTATTTTATATTAAACATTTTGCAACCATTCCTTTGCATTTATGATAAACATTTGTAAGAAATGTTTCTTCGTTTCCTAATTTTTTCTGACATCAGGTATTGTTCAATGTTTCATCAAGTTTTGTTGCGTTTCGGATTTAAATAAATCACATCGCTGTTGTTCTAACTTATTTCTGAACAATTTAAATAATATTATGCAGCATATCAGTCTCCAGTTGTAGCTAACTTAATTATTAGACTGCATTTTCCGTAATGTGTTAGGAGTTTATGAAAGTATTGTTTACATGTTGATTGACTAGGCTCAAATGAGCCGAATTCATTTATCTGCAAACGACTGTTTTTGACCCCATAGTTTGGCTTCCTTTACCCCGTGTTGTTTTTATCACTGGTATTATGTCACTAGCGTGTTTTGCTACTTGCGTTTAATGCTGCTGTCGTTTTCTTGTTTACCACTCTCACTAGATATAAAATAACAAATTAAATAGTAGGCAAATATTATTAAAAATTGTGCATTCATTAGCATCACGTGTAAACTTTGGTTGACACTACAGCTCACGCACAAGGCTAATTGTAGGTTACAGGATGTTCCCAATGTTGCCACTCTGTGTAAGTACAAATAAAATTAAAATAATGTGTTCACGAACAATACGCGGTGTGAAAGTTTAAAACGAAGTCAGTAATATATTTGCAGGAGGAGCACATTATGTGGATAAATCCGAAGTGAAGTTTGTTTTGGCTCCTGCAGTAATCTTTGATTACCACACTTATTGACAATGATTTTCAACAAATATTCCAAAAAATTAAGGAAAAGCAAGCAATGAAATACAACCTACTACTGAAATCATCAAACAATGTAATCTCAACAATTCAACAACTATCGGAAAATATAGTGGAAGACAAAAGGAATGTAATCAATCTAAGTAATTACAAACCAACAGATGAAGAAATAAAGATTCTTACTTTAGGAATGAATTATGCGCTCCCCCCTAACAAGCACATTTTAAAGAATATAAGATTGAAATTCATAGCCACATTGGAATCTCATCTTAAAAATGAAAACATTCCAGAAATTGAAAAAGAAATAATACGACGCAATATAACCAAAATAATACAAGATGGACAGTTAATTAAACCTAATAATGAAATCATCAGAATACTTAAGAATTTACAGAAAAATGAAAACATCTTAATAATGAAAGCAGACAAAGGTAATGCCACTGTCATAATGAATAAATTAGATTACCACCAAAAAATTATTCAGCTCATTCAAGATGGCCCATATTCCAAATTATCTAATGATCCCACTGAAACCAATTTAAATACTTTGAAACAAAAATGCAAGGAATTACTTAATACCAGAAGAATAACCAAGGAACTTTACAATAGCATTATTACAAATCAACCCAGGATTTCAAAATTTTTTGGTCTTCCAAAAATTCATAAAGACAACACACCATTCCGACCAATCAATGACTATAGAGGATCAGTTAACTACAAACTAGCCAGAATATTAAACAGATTAATTTCTCTAACGAATCAATATCCACAAAAAACGGTAAGGAATTCTTTCGAATTAATGGATATGATCAAAGATATAAAAATTCCTCAGGAATCCATTCTCGTATCTTTTGATGTAAAAAGCTTATATACAAATTTACCATTAACTGAAAGTATCCAAGCAGTAGAAGAAAGACTAAAAACATCTTCGGATTGGAAAATTCAAGAATTTGAGCTACTTACAATTGAAGACATTATATCTCTCTTGAAAATATGTCTCAATAATACTTATTTCCAATATAACCATGAAATCTACTCACAAGACGATGGCTGTCCAATGGGATCACCTATTTCAGGAACAATTGCTGACATATTTTTACAAAAACTAGAAACTGATGTCGTGGTAAATAACTCCAAACTCTTATTCTGGAAACGGTATGTTGACGACGTAATTGCTATTGTTGATAAGTCCAACAAGAATGAAGTTCTTAACTATTTAAACTCATATCATCCACAAATCCAATTTACAATTGAAGAAGAGCACCATAACGAGATTCCTTTCTTAGATGTTCTTATAATGCGCAATACAGATGGCAACATTGAAACCAAAGTCTACAGAAAGAATACACACACAGATAGATATCTAAATTTTAAATCTTTTCATCACACCTCCCAAAAAATTTCAGTCGTAGATGCTTTAGTTCACAGAGCTTTTAAAATCTGCCACCCAAAATATTTGGAAGCTGAATTATTACACATCAGAAAAGTACTTACAAGAAATGCCTACCCGATAAAATTCATAGAAAAAAGAATCAACCGAATGAGAAACAAGTTACATCCGAGGAGAACCATAATCGCAGAAGCAACACTGATAAAAAATCATACAACACCTATATCTGCACCAGACACATCGATTTTGCTCTCATCAATCATAGAAACAGAAAACAAGATTGAACCATGGATTCCAATTCCATACATAGGCAATATTTCTAATAGGATCGCAGGATACTTGCGAAGAGTCTTGAAATGGAAACCTACTTTCTTACCCGGTATAAAAATCCAAAACTTAATGAAAAGTTTAAAAGATGGAGAAAATTCTGAGAATGCTGGAGTATACATCATACCTTGTAATACTTGCAATTCAATATACGTTGGGGAAACCTATAGGCACCTAAACACAAGAGTACAAGAACATAAAGATAATGTCAGAAGAAAAGAATATAAAAAATCAGCTATTGCAAGACACATAATAAGAAACAGAAGTCATCATATCAGGGACGATGCAAAGATTGTTGTTCCCGAACATAATCATTTCCTACGACAAATAAAGGAAGGTTTAGTTATCCAACAATCAAAACAGTCATTGATGAACGTCAACCAAGGTTTTATTTTAAGCAACGCATGGAAGCCAATAATCCCGAATTTAATAGATTGATCTTGTTTTTAATTTAAATTGTTGAAACAAAATAATTATTTTTTGCAAAATATTCACAACTCAATAATTTTAAATTAGAATAATGTAAAATTTTTATAAATACTACATCAAACAAGGATAGCATAGTTAGTCATAATTAAGCCCTGAAGATGAACACTGTTTGAGTTCGAAAGCTTGGCAAATAAATTGATTCTAAGCAATATCCACGTATTCCAATTATTTCAGCATGGTTGATAGTAATCTTTGATTTTTTAGTTTTCTTAATGTCCGACCTAACAGTTGCTACGGAACACGAACCAATATTTCCGAAATAAAAAGTAATAAAAAGATCAAAAAATGTGAAAATGCAATCGTTTGCAATGTTCCCCTTGTTTTGTTTTGTTGAATTGTTTTGATTTTCGTAACACTGCTAAAAAAGAAAAATATGCTTTTAGTCCGAGTAGAGCAAGAATGAACAAGCGCACGCTAGCTAACAATGATTTGTTCCCTCGAATTTATATTCAAAATAACAATTCAGTTGTTTATATTTCTTGTCTATTCTTCGACATGGTCGGCTGTCCAATCTCATCATCGCAAAAACTAGCCCAATTTATTCATTTAAATCAAAATAATTTGAATGAGCTAGTTCACAAACTCACAACTGTACGCAGACACGTAAAATTTGGTTGCTTCGCCAAACAAGAGGAATTTGAATTTTTGACTGACACCGGAATATATGCACATTTCTGGAATGTTTTTTTAAATTAGTAGTTTTGGGATGTTCTAAAGTGTAATAATTTAATGCCTTCCATTATTGGAACAGGTACATGTATTGGCAACGTACATATGTAATAAAAATTCAGGATTTTAGACCTTGCTACTCTAATGCTACTAACTTGTAAGCTAACTTGTGTGCCCACCTATGAAAAAACTCTAGTTTACGGCGTGACGAAATAATTTTAATAGTAATCCTATTGGGGGTCATATAGATACAAATGATTGTTTGACTGCGGAGTATTCTACATAATAATTAAAGTAGTTGGCTTGATGATGATGGTAATCGTCACTTATGTACATGATATGTTGAATTAAGCGGTTCATGTTTTCTTTCGTTCAGAAAAAAACAAAAAACTGCTTTGAGATAAAAATCAAAGCATTTTTTAACATTTCTGTTTTGTTTAATTGGACAGGATTATGCTATAGCAACCAAGTGTTGCTACAACTTAATCCTAAAAAGATAGAAAAGAAATACCTCATTGTTAATCAAGTTACCAACAAGTAATTATCTTGCATCTTGGAATTTGTATGTTTAATTCGAATAAACTACCACTTGGTTGTTATGTCCGCCTTTTAATATTAGATAATTTAGTTAATATGTTCAGTCGTTTTGTTTGAACCACCACGATTAAATTCTAACTTTGTGTGAATCATCCATCCACACATTTCAGACATACAATTAATTAAAATGACGTAGCTGTCTTGAATTGAACGTTCTGGATAGTACAAAAAAATTGAATCTTTCATGGTAATTTTTGTGACTAAATCTAATAATTTGAGTCTAGTTGTCCAGCACAATGTATATTAACACGGACAATTTCAAAGCAAGGCTGTCTGACAAACATTTGATCACCTTAAATAGTTTTATATGGTTATAAATTACCGCTACCCGGTATGGCCTTTATTTGTCACACCATTTAATTATTTAAAAAAACATTTATGCCCCACAACATCAGAGTAATTTTAAAACAATTGTGAAGTTTACTTTTTGTCACCCAACTTAACGTAATTTAAATATACAGGGATTCTGATATTGTCTCAAATTATTGCCATCATTTTTGTTGATGATAGGTTATAAACCTCCATGCTAGTTTCCCTGCAATTTTTGTTTATGGTAACAACAGACAAGAGCCACTGCAGCAATGAAGTTACTACAAATAGCTACTGTAAATAAAAATATACGAAATGTAAAATGAGCAATAATTTAATGTTCTTAAATAGGCTAGAGACGGGGCAAATCCTATGACTAAACCCCTTTCATATAAAGATTATTTATCTGTTTTTAATTATTATTTAGCTTCTAGGGTATTTGTATATAAAGCGCGAATGTTACATTCAAATTATTTTTAAAATTAAAATTCATTGCTGCCAGATATCCCATCCTCGTCTGCGGATGGCTGGATTGCTAGTTGTTAATAAACAGGAAAGGAAATTGTTTTTTTCGCAATTCGTTATTTTTATTACGGAATTAAATTGCTCAACAAGAATAGAACACGGGCACTATATAGAAAAATATTCATCAACATCATCATCACCGTCACTTTCATTGTAGTACATAAGGTACGTAAGCATGGTAAAGTAGATTTCATAATACTGTGCAGCTTCACAAAAGATGTGCTTGTCAATAATTGCATACCGTCAATGTACGTCAATGGAACATATGTTTTGTAAATACTGTAATGCACATCAGTACATACGTGTTCTCATCTAATGTATGTGTCCAAACAAACATGAACGCTTTTGTTGATACATACCATTACATAGTTGGAATAAATACACAATCTATATAGATATATACATAATTACATATACTATGTATAAATATATACTCTGCATAATATGAACAGAAGTGTTCATCTAAGTACACAAATATATACATACGTGGAAGCTTACGTAAGCAAATAGCTGTGTTGGTGTATTTATATATACATAAATAAATAATATATGTATTGACAGTCTTGGAAATCATATAGCGACTATCATAAATGTAGACACACAATGCACAGAAGACATGTCATTAATAAGAGCTCTTAAAGCTCAGCTTGGGTACACAAACGTAGGTGCTGGCGTTGGGATCCATGGGAAAATCTATTCAACTTGGGTCTAAATATTTTGACTCTCTCTCTCTCTCTCTCTTGCATTATCCCCTATGTAAGAATATACTTCGAGCGTCACAGAGCACAACCCACGGCTCGTCTCTTTCCATTGACTCTCCTTCAACAGACATATTATTATTAGGTGAAGAGTCTCTAAAGGCTATAAACTAATGCTATTAGTGAAGCTGAACCGCAGGTCAAATAATAAAGCGTTTATACGTTCTCTCACCATAGTCTATGGGACCTCCATAAATCTATGTGCAGTGCCTTAGGATGGGCTCATAAGAAACTCAAAGTCTCTGATAGGCTGACTGCAAGTTAGAGATACCAGATCAATTTTCATCCTAGCCTACAACACTACTCCATGTGCCAATCTAATGACAACTGGAGTTGTGCGACAAGTTTCCTATTCCTCCTAATTTGTTTCTTTCCTTTATTAGCCCTCTTGTATCAGTCTACGTTTACACGTCGTAGCATTTTCATGGTCTCACATGCGACACAAATACACACACACATAAACATGTATCATTTTATTTCATCTAATAAGTTCCTCTTAGCAGTCAACCTTTATGTACATTAGCCATTGCCACAAATGCTATCTCCAATCTGCAGGCATCTTTATCATGTGTGCACATACTCCTAACCGAAACTATATCTAAGCATCTTTATCCTTTATGTGCATGTATACAAACCGAACCTAATTTCTCCTCCTTCCAGCCCAATGTCTTAATTTGCGTCTCTTCGAAGGGGCCATAAATTACCGTACGTACGTCCTTTATTAGTCCCATAATGACAAAAGCGAAGGCCGTTCCTCCATTCCAATTTTTTTTCAAGACAATTTCTAAAACTACATCAAAATGTCATTCCAATCATTTTAAGAGGGAAACTTTCGAAATTAGCAAACTTTTTTTTCGTGCTGTGTCTGCAAACCCACTTTTTTGGCATGTCCATCACTGGGAGCCGGGTTTTAGTACCCCATATAATATACAACCCACATGTATCCGTGTATTCCCAAGTGCGTTCATTTCAAGTGCTGTATCCGACTAAACGACTTTAAAGGAAAGGGGAGACGGGAAAAAAGGCAAGGATTTTCTTTCATCTAAACGACGCGAGATTGTTACCGTTTAGATTGACTATTGATCGATGGGGCCTAAAATCCAAGGGAAAATTATGCGCAGGTATAATGGGAAAAATTCTTTACGTTTCTCGCCTTATCGGAGTCATATATCTGTTCCAGTTGGGAGGAAGAAAAAAGGTGGAGAGAGAAAAAGAGAGACGAAGAAAAAGCTGCAAGGAGAGAGAAAGAAAGAAAGAAAGAGAGAGAGAGAGAGAGAGAGAGAGAGAGAGACCAAAAAAAAAGAAAAGCGGTAAACTGAGAATTTGTGGTTTTATTGGCAGCTCACGGATTTAACAAGTCCTTATATAGACATTTCTATTAACGAACAATAGCTGGGCTAAAATTTAAAAGGTAAATGTGCCAATACGTATGCATTGGGTGGATTGAGGGAGAAATTTTATCATTCTATAAAGAAAACCCAAGGAGTCCTTTTTCCACATCTTTCCACATCTGGCAGGGATTTCCCCCGGAGTTACTTATTGTCCTAGTCTTAACTTGGGGGGAAATTGCTTGGCTCTAGATTTTGCTCCAGCAGTACAAGTGAGCCCTGGAGATATGGAACGATAGATTCTCTCTTTATTTCTTAAATAGCAACTTTTTTTAATGCTTTTTTTCTAAACTACTCCTTCCAGTTGCTCCTCAGTCCATTCCCTTGGAACCAACTTTTAACTCTCAGCCATAGAATGTCTCATGTGGCAGGACTTTATAGGAAGTAACTATATTTATACATATAATTGCATACTTATTAAATACAAGGCTGTTTCACAAAGATATACGATTCTAGACTCAAGTATGTACCCAGCTGGAATCGGGGAAAAGGCTCGGAGTAAAAGTTGAGAATATATGAACCCCCTGTAATACGGGAACAAGAACCTCCAACACACGACCTACTATCACTTTTTTTAGCTCCATAAAATTTTTATTTCCACACAAGAGCAAAACACATCCTCGTCGTACATAATCTTCAGCACTCTTGATAAATAATTTCCAAGTATCTACGTCAGTAAGTCAGCTCTCTTGGCAGAACAAGTCGTTAACATCCAAAAAGAGCTACACGGTATGCTGGGTGTTTTGAAAGCTTTTCTCCCCCTCTGATCCATACAAGGGAACTACGTTAAAAAATATTTAACTTCCATTCCGTTGTTATTCAATTATTCCACAATTTTATAAAATTTGCTTTAGCAATTCTGGTCATCATTTTTCAGTCAGGCTAGCTCAGAATGTTACAGCAAGTAGTAAATATGTATTCTTGAAGGAATTTCAGTTTTTTAACACTGAAGAAGATTACCCCAAAAATAAGTTTCGGCACTTGATTGTTGAACATTTTACGGGTATTTTAATTGGTTTAGGACAATTTTCCACGTAGAAAATTGTCGGCATGGCAAAAATCATGGTTCATAGATTTTAAACCTCTTCTCAAGAAGAATGAGAAAGATGCAGAGGATGCGGCAGTTCTGACGTTGGGTTTAAAAAGGATTTCAAAACGCTAGTAAAGTTGGAAATTGTATTAGCTTTTCTCTCATTTCTCTCTCCCAGGTCGAAAACTGCGGTTGTATTTGTAGGAATGAAAATACAACCAAAGTTTATGATTTATTTGAAAATGTTCTCGGATTTTGAAGTCATAAAAGTCCCGATTTTTTTCTTAATTTGTACCAATTGGACCACAATTTTTGACAAGATCAATAAGGTAGAATTTATAGAATCCCCCACCAAATGTATACTTCAAAACGGAAAAAATCGAATTTTAAAAATTACCTCTAATGTTGGGATGCAGGACGGGGAACTGTTTTGTGAAACCCTATATACATATGTAGAAAGACTCCTCCGGGGTAGGGACTTGGGAGATTCCCACGCGAGAAATTGACATGTACCAAATACGTGGAAACACATGCCTCCAAATGCATATCGTATTTACACTCAAATATAAAGCATTTAATTGGATCAACGAATCTCAAATACTAGTTTCACTCTTATGAAAGACAATACAAATGCCAAACATGTCCTTTCATGTTCCAGACGCCTACAGACAAAGACAGATAATACACACATGACTGCGTTGATATACACTGTAAATATCTTTATATTTCCATGTGTTCACACTACCTTGTCAATAATAGTACTACGTGTCTTGTGAAACACTGCAATAATAATTCTTGAAAGGAAATGAAAAACGATCGGAAATTGTAATGTCTGTCGACTCCAGAAATACAATAAATACGGAATACAAAAGGGACTTCCCTTCAATTCCTCCACACATAGGATCCGGTCTCGTCGGTGCAGAAGCAAAGCGGACATTGTGAATTTTCAATTAAATACAAAAACTGATGTGCACACATGCAGTTTCTCAATTAATCCAAAAATGAGCAATATAATAATTATTGTAAATACATTACAAATTCAAATGGTTCAGGTACAAGTCACCCTAAAAGCCAATGGGGCGCTACTTGCATTCAGCTCATTTTGCCTTTCGCCCGAAAGTTCTCTAATCTAATTTATCTCTCCACGGACGAACTTTAGATAACTCCCTTCATGCTTTCGTAGTTGTTGTGCAGACATTATGCAATTCCCAAGGAAAAACATTTTCTTATTTGTCAAACGCACAAGTTGTGATAAGAACAAGCCTCGGAAAGTTTCCATGACTTTTTAATGAAAATCCGATTGTACGCTATTGCGGGAAATCATCCTCCACACAGCTCCTTCTAAATGTGTAAATAAATGCAAAGTAAATACACTGCGAAGTGTACGTTTTGAATGTAAACTGTCTGACCTAGTGTCTTTCCCTGAGAAAAATAAATGAGAGGTACATTAAATCCAAACCAGACGCAGAAACCGAAGAATTGGCTTTCAGTTTTTGAGGAAGACTCGGGTAGAATTTAGAACAGGGTTTGTATTTGACCGACAAAGGAACGCTAGTCCCTCTACCAGGAATGGGAAAGCAGTGAAAATATAATTATTCTTCTACTTCAACCCTGGCATCAAAAATCTGTGCTTGATACTAAATTCATAGGGATTTCCTGTTATGGAGGAGAAAGAGCATTTACTCTGCACTACACTGTTTCCCCCTTCTTTTCATTCCGGATGATATTCCACTATAAATTAAATTTTTCTCCTATTAAAACTACATTTATAACAAGAGGGCTCTGTAGCTATAGACTCACAATCAGTTAACAAGGGAGCAAAGTCTGGTGATAAAGTCAAAGCAGTAAAAGCGTACGAAATCCCTTGATTTGAACCAATGCAATGATGTCTAAATACAAACTAAGACAGAATATTTTTGAAAAAAATTGTATCAGTTATACCTAACACTCTTTCATACTATATGCACAATTACACACATTATTCTCCCACTAAAAGAGCAACATGTAACTCTAATAATAGCTTCTCGTCACTGGGGAAAGATCAAGGAAATCACGTCTTATACTTGGGATTGAATCCAAAATAATAAATTATTTTTGTCCCTATTATGTCATATATTACTCAAACCTCTCAATAATACATTCATTTACAGGCATAACGTTCCAAGGCATGAGCAAAACGGAAACCATTGATTTAGAGATAGAACAGTCAATTTTCCAAAAATACCTTGAGTAAACCTACCGGGGTAGTATCTGTATCTCTACAGGAAATGTCAGTAAATGGAACATGATGTACAAAGTACCACAATAAATGTTACAATAGCCTACCTATAGATAGATACTTTTATAGATAAGTATCTTGTGTGTGTGTGTGTGTGTCCGCATGCTAGGTATTAGATCGTTAGATGTTAGATCCCACCTGTGACCTTTCCATGTCACTGTAACAATAATGTCCCCATTTAACCTGAAACAAACATGGAGGTTTGGGAACTGGACAGAAGGTGAGCAAAATAAGGTTCCTAATAGATAGATATCCATCCATTGCCCAAAGGTTCTTTTTTTCTTCCTGCATTATGGAATGGAGTTTCGATACCAACTTTTGTGTCACTTGTTCTCATGATACGGAACATTTCCTACCGCTAAAAAAATCAAGCAAGTAATTACATATTCCCAACCGCCCACGGGCTCCTGCATGAGAGTAGCAAATTCTGGTGCCTTAAAACAAATAGTGGAATGCATTTACTTTTTGCTCCTACATTGCTCTGTCAGGTCCTGTCCCATGGTGAGGAGTCTATATGTATAAGTGTGGTTCAATTGGGAAAAAGTAAAAGACAGGGGGAAAGGGAGAGAGAGAGAGAGAGAGGCATGGAAGGGAGAGAATAGAGTGCCAGAGAAGCTGAAGTATAGAGGAACAGAAGCTTCGGAGAAGAATTGGAGTGAATGAGCATGCTAGATAATACGAGTCCAAAGGGGAGCTAGCACATGCATGGGAAATGGGTGTACACACGCTACCAGTCAATATCGACATCAAGAGTATCGTATCAAGTACGGAGAAAAAGCGATACAAAGAGCACTATATTTGGGGAATGACAGGAGTTCACCCTGTATGTATCCACATATGCAGCTGCTATGCATACAGCTCCGTCCTCCCGATTTTGCACACAAACACTAATATACCTATAGGAGCATTTACCTATAACATTTACACAAGGACCCTAGAGCCGCTCCATGACGGAGTGCGCACGTACATACATATAAGCGAGAAAATAGTTAAGAGAGGAGATGAAGACGAAACACACACATAGAGAGGGAGAGAGAGAGAGAGAGAGAGAGAGAGAGTGGTGAGAAACATACAGAGCGAGAGAGACGACCGGGTTTTTTTTCTCTTCTCCCTCACACAATAATCCATGTACTGTTCGGGTAGAGAATTTTCGGGGGGAATATGAGTTAACGCATGCGAATCGAAACGGAGGGCTGTTGGATGGGAAGCTATAGCAGAGCAGAGAGCAAGACAGGCAATTCGTTATCGATCGTGTGGAGGAGCTCAACAAGTAGTGTTGTGCCTCCAAATTTCCTTGCTTACTCGTTTACTCTCACTAAAGAGTCACAGTTTAGAGATGAGTGGAGTCTCTCACACTTCTCTCCTACCACCTCTGTAGAACCCGAAGATAAGCAACTCAGACAGCACTCGCATATACATACAAGTCACCCCGCAAAAAGGAAGGAATCACTGACAACAGTCAGTCAATCAGTCAGTCAAGGAGAGCCGAGTCACGATCCGAAATCTTCCCTCAGTCAGCATCTCCCCTCTCAAATATTACTGGGAGCTTCCAGCCACGGCGGGTTTTCGGGTTGTCCTCTATCCTATAAAAACATATTCTCATGTAAGATTTTTGATACAAGAGATTCCCCCGGAACTACTCAGACGAGAGCCTGCTGAACCCTTCCATACGAGAGGCTCCTCTCTCCATCTATCCCTATCCCATGGACGGAGTGTAGTCATACTGTGTATCTACGTATAGAAAAACATCTAGATTCTCTGAGCGAACACTATAAATCCAATTTAGGGGCTATTCTGCACGTAACCAGTTCCATAAAAAAAGTTTATAGGCTAAAGATACGGTATGATAGGAAACTACCGAGAGTTGGTGAAAACAGTGTTAGTTGGGATACATAGGGTTAGTCCATAACTGGAAGGTTACTTCCCAACCCGATCGGACGTGTCAAGTGAGACAGGAGTGTGGAAGAAAAGCCTGAAGGAAAGGAAATCAGTCTATCCCAGAGAAGCTGGGTCGAAAGCTGAAGGAACTTTGACGGAAGACTCGGGAGAGAGAGAGAGAGAGAGAGAGAGAGAGAGAGAGAGAGAGAGAGAGAGAGAGAGGATCTGGAGGAGCGGAGGGGTTTTCGTGAGGAAGAGTGTAGGAACTGGAGAAGAGACCGAAAATCGGAGACGGGGATCGTCACCGTTGTGTTCGTCTCTTGTAATTTAATCAGCTGTCACCACCGCTCTGTAAATAATTTCTGAAGTGGAATTAAGGCTCAAGTCTAAATACCCAACCCTGTGCATTTTCCCAAGCACGGGGGTGAACCTCCTGATTCC
Source organism: Allacma fusca (assembly GCA_947179485.1). NCBI lineage: Eukaryota > Metazoa > Arthropoda > Collembola > Symphypleona > Sminthuridae > Allacma > Allacma fusca. The sequence continues at coordinate 46,446,947 of OX359248.1, forward strand.
ATAATAAGACTGCGGGCTCGCCAATAAAACTAAAGCCTCAAAACGCGGATTTAAGCTCAAGTGGAATCTTCATGGGTAAATTGAAAGTGGAGATATAGGAGCCGTGAATACCAGTCAAGAATTCATTTCACATGCCGACTGAGTCAAGTTACCTCTACTACAGTCTCCGTGCCAGAGGTTATACCTAACAAAGGAGGAGCAGATCCCCGGACAAGCCATACCAGAGTAGATAGTATCTAGTGAAATAGATAGAGAGAGAGAAAAAAATCCACAATTCCATAGAGACTTGGAGCGGAGCGAGTGAGAGAGAGAGAGACTTGAGAATCTAAAGAAGCTCTCTCTCGAAACTCACGTATTCATCCGAAGAGCGTTTGACCCAGCCCTGTCACAGGAGTAGGTTTTACAACCAGCCTCTTCCCCTCAGCCGATGACTGACTTTGAGTTAGTTTGTGCTTCCAAGTGTGCATATCTCGGAGCCCAGGAGTAAGTCTCAGGAACGGAGTCGAGACAGGTCTCACATATTATACCCTACGAGAGAAAAAGCTACCCTGTCAGAGTCATCGAGTAAATGGAGAAAGAAAATCCAAGTCTAAAAACTCCAGGTTTACATATCATACATACATCAAGTGTGTAAAAAGGAGGCACTTTCTGCGCAAGTGGCCCACTGCCAAAATTACACTAGGCAAATATTGTGTATGTTTCGCGTGAATTTTCCTCTCGGAGAGGAAACACACTCGAGAGTGAGAGAACGAGACGAACAAGACCAAGAGGAAGAAAGAGTGGGATGACTTTTGTGCGTTCCCTTTATTATTTCTCCGAGCCTCTCAAATTTACTACCATCTCTGCCTCACATCTCTTCCCCATCCATATGCATACGGAACTGTCTCTAACAGTCTGTCCAACTCCAACTTTTACATACTAAAATTTCATACGCTCCAACTTCCAAAATGGTACCCCCCAGCCGTTCTCCATTGTGAGGAGTGGGAAAAGGGGAACGAGATCAAAAACTTCCCTTGTAACTCATAACATGTATAATTACATCTACAGTTACAAACGGAACCATCCCAGGACAACTTGTTTTCCCGGAACATTAAAGAGCCTTTGAGTTCCATACTAATTTTTATGCAAACCCCTGCGCAAATCTGGAGACCTCAAGAGTGTGTTCAAAAGTGCGAAGAGAGAGAGAGAGAGAGAGTGAAAGAGAGAGAGAGAGAGAGAGCTCTAACGTGGAATCCCCATCCACATGAGTGAGTGTTTAAGAATTGAACCTTGTTGCTCCTTTAACTCTATCTCTTGAGCAATACCCTTTGTACAGACTCCGCACCGTCTGGCTCCGCTCGTGGAGAGTTCCATTGTTCGAGCTTGAACAAGTTCTCAGAAAAATCCCAGATACATACATGTAACCGACACATTTCCCACTACCTCCGAAAAAAAATCCCAACGTCTATCAGAGTCAAGGGGAAAAAAATTAGGGAATTGACATACTGGCGTAGATACTATACGTAGATACATTTAATTATAAACTCCCAATTGCGTCAGCACACGGTTATTCTTCCTCTTCGAGAGCGAGCAAAAACTTCAAAACTGTGCTCGTCCTTCCTCCGCGCTCTGTTTATGTTTATACTTGAGTTCATTTCACCGTTCTTCACGGATCCAGGGAACACAGCGGGGTGTGAGTCTGAATGTGTGCTAAAATATCATAATCCTTGCCCTCCAGGACTGAAACAATATCCACAGAGCCCACTCTCCTCAAAACAAGTGCACCATTACCATCACCCCAATAACGAGCTAAAAAAGACTTGAGGATGGGATCTCCATAGAGTTTGATTGTACATGTGTGGGAGAATTTACCCCGGAATTCAACGAGTCTTATTACCATACATATATAAATTCCTACAGTTACGGTAAGGGAAAGTTGGTGGGAAGTTTTTAAATTACAGGATCATATATTTATCTATATCTAATTATATACATAAGCAATCGTAATTTTGTAAGTAGATTTGAAATTGCTGGATTCCCATACTTTTGCTTCGAGTGTGTAGTTTAAATTAATATTGAAAATTGTAATGGAGTACTTCCCACACAAGGGAATCAAATTCCAAATAATTGTTTACTGACTTGAACAAGAGCTAATCTCCTGTTTATTTAGCTCCGGGAAATGAAAACCTTTTACTATCAACAGCCCTCAATGTATAGAGTATATACATACATAGAGAGGGTGAGTAACGTGAAGGATATTCGGCTGGAGGAGTCTCTACGTACATATTATGTACATGTCATGTGAAAGTATTGCTACCTTTCCCGGTTCCCAAACTGAGACTCCGAGAGCTCTTCCATATTGATTCCAAGTTGGAATAGTGGCGAGCTTTTTACAAGGCAACTTCCTTAAAGGACTGTATTGATTAGAGATTATGTAAGTAGATACTTATAGGTCTATATGACAGACTTCCAGGGCCTGGAGCAAGGGAGTACTGGGAGATATACATAGTCGAAGGGGTTCAGCGCACGAGAGCTAATTACAAGAGTTGTCTTGAAACGTCTGCACTGCACTACTATAGATATAGGAAACTCCAAGTATATAAATTAATGGACTAATCATATACTCCTTGTATGCTCCATGGTCTATGGACTGTGCACGTGAGTGTGTGTGTGTGTACACACACAAGGGTACAGATGCACTGTCCACCCATATCAATGTATAGTTGAGAGAAGGAGAGAGGAGTCTTTTTTGGCTCGTGTCGACAGACACCATCTCCAACTTCGCACAACATTTAAGCCAAATTACTGGAATCGTAAAAGGAGCGTACAGAATCACCTAACAACTCTTAGTCTGGCTGTTTTACGTCCAATATTACATGCAAAATCAGGGGTGGAATGGAGCACAACTTCCCTTGATGACGGACATTATGACTGCGAGCTAGCTAAGCCTGGTTTTGGGGAAAAATAAGATTATGAATCTCATTGGCTTGTACTGGGTTGTAGGGAGTCACTGTCCTGGATATTTTATTATTGTCATTCCCGTAATCAGGGTTCATATAGATAATTATAGATATACAGACCGCTTCTGCTCTGAAGCTCCTCTCTCAAGTGCCTTCTGTTTTTAGCATTTTTACAGTTGGTTTCATTACAGTAATTATTATTACGGCATTCATGGAAGTTAGCTCTTTCTCAAGTAGTCACATCTCATTGGAGTCATTTCCACCCAAAAAATCCCAGCTCCAGATACTCGTAAAGCTGACAGGGAATTTTAACGAATTTATTTTACGATGTGTATCATTCACAGTGTAGAGTCATCGTTTATACAAGTCTATATCAAATATGCAGTTGATGATGAAACCTATGCTCAACTTGAAGACACACTCTATCTACGTAATGTACCAAATAAAATAGCATTAAGGAAACATTAGGTTCAGGAGCCAAGAGGAGTGTTTATTTCCCGTAGAGTTGCATGATGCAATTTCCCTCAAATACTCTGAATAAGAAATTTATACCCGATGACTATTACCATGATTCGGATATTGTAAATGAAGCCCGCCCATAAAATGTTTACTAGAAATGTATTGCATCAGAAATAGATAATACTATAGGATTTGGAACAAGGAGGAAAAAGACTTTCATTTTGGGATTTGATGCTATCATGATATTTCCATACGTATAGATATTGGAGGGAGCATATTTTTTTTATAAATATTGAGGATTTATTTCCCAACAGCTCTAATGATTACTATTACAGTCCCTGGGCTTGCTGTAGCTTTTGTACTGTTTGGTATTAAATTCTCTGACGTTAGAAGGAATCCAAGGTCCATTGCCTGTATTTTTAATCAAAGGAACTTTATGGCATTGATTGTCTTACCAGGGACTAATCCAGTCTCAATGGGATAAGATTGGGGAGCAATTAATTTAATTGTGAGGGAGTGTATACCCTGTAATTTATTATATAGGCAGGACTGTCCGATAGGAGAATAAATCTGATTTATTGATTTTGGGTGGTAAAGTGAGTGTTTTGTTTTATTCGTAGGTTATGGGATGCAACAATAGTCACCTCCGCCCGTTTTTCCGAAGGTGTCGTCGAAGACGGTCGAAAAAGGATGAGGCAAATGTGACGCCGAAGAATGACATGGTCATGATAGAGAACGGACATTTGTACGACTCAGGAAATGGGCATAATCAGGATATCCTCCAAGGGCTTCACTTCCTTGGATCATCCACCATCCGAAATTCAGCCACTAAGCCCTTTGAGTCGGGGATGAATGAGTCACCTTTCTGTGTTCCATTGTTAGCGCAGTCGTAAGTTACATATACACTTTCCCCAGAAATTATTTCCCCCAGAAGATTTATATTCAGTAGCTTTCATGTGTTGTCCCGTCCCGTGCCTCCTTGCTCTTTTTCTGTATCACCCGAAGAAGAAGAAAAAAAAACTAAATCTGATGATATCGTTTTATGTAACCGGAATTTCTATTAAGGATTTTATCTATGCTTTCCACTCCGTGTGGCAGCATGAATTTTAACTCAGATGCTCTTTCTGTCTGTCTCTCTCTGTCTCTCTCTGTCTCTCTCTCTCTCTCTCTCTCTCTCTCTCTCTCTCTCTCTCTCTCTCTCTCTCTCTCTCTCTCTCTCTATTCCCTCAAACCTACAAATCTGTCTTAGTATACAGAGGAGACATCCCCTGTATATACTCTCCCTGACAGGCTTCTGTTGTTGTAAATAATTAACTAGCTCAGAGCTCCTAACAGCGTGATTAAATTATTCTTCACCTTACACCATAGTTAATCTATTGGGGCTTTCAAACTTTAAATGCAGGGAGGATATGGGAGGCCGTGGATTGGAAATTATGCTCTTATACTATTCCAGGGATATTTACTCCCTCCATCTATATATAATTATACCTATATAAAGATTCCCTGTCAAATCGTGGTGAAGGGTATTAACATTGATGTCCCATTAATATTTATTGCAGCCCCCCACTCCATACGTATAGCCAATACACCGTGAGCTATAGGACGTTCCAGTAGGAACACCAAGCTCACCTTTTTTCTCCATCACTGCACACGAGAACAATCTCATGGAAGAGGGGAAAATCTAATTTCATTTCACATATTAAGTTATAGTACCGTATGTACTTCTGGAGGGTTTCTCGGGGAAATTGGCTTGTGTCAATTTCCTAAATGCCCCCACCATCCAAGACGTTCTTTTTGTTTTGTTGTTCCGGGACATACTTTGGTCACAAAGTTTATGCTTTTTTTGTTCGAACTCCTTTCAACATAGAGTTTACCTCATAGTACTGTATGTGGTCACTTTGACAAGTAAATATTTGTATAGAGACGTTGACCTTACTTTTCCCTGGTGTGTTGGGTCCTACCCAAAGAGAAATCATCAATAGAGGAATTTTATTACAACCACGGATAATTTTCTGAGTAAATCAAATTTCAGTAATTTCCACAAGCTGTCACAATTCCCTTTAATTATCAACAGGGGCCGTTCGATTTATGTCAAAATTAGAAGCACGAGCGGGACGAAACAATTTATACTGAATTTCCAGAGAGCTGATTGTAAGTACGGTAAATAATTGATCAGTAGATTCCCAAGCGTTAAATTGTCTCGTCTAGGGCTGGAGCTCGACGTGAGTACCTATTATACATATGTACATACATACATACACGTTAAATCGGCTTAGAGCCAAAATTGAGGAAGAAACATGCATGCAATTTGTTTACGTAAATTACGAGAGGAACCCACTACAAGAGAATTCGGGCTTGTTTTCGGACCATTGCATGTAAACAACGGGATTTATCTAAACAGTGTGCACTGTCAGGGGAAGGGAATCCCTAGAAGGAGCAAAATTGTAAGGTACAAGTGCTATTTTCCCTTGTAAGGAGAAAAATTCCGACCGTCGTAAAAATGGGATTCCTTGGAAATAGTATTTTACAAGGAAAATATTATTGTAAGTGTATCTCTTGTTGGGAGAGCCACTCTGGACCAGTGTGTGTGCAAAATAGGTCACTGGGATGGGAAACGTCATGGATTTTGAGTAATTAATTCCTTTTTTGAGCCTAAGGGAGTTGTGAATTTTAGGATTTAGGAAGGAGACGTCAGAACTTTGGGGCACTACTGTTTACCCGCTTATACAGTATGAAGGCTCCTTACACTTTAATGTGAATTGTGTATGGAGACCCCGGCTCTGGATAGATACATATGTGGAACATAATTAAATGCAAACGCTAATTTCGTTCCAGGGTCATTTCAAGGAGGTTATTTTCTTTGAGAAAGCTATAAATTGAACCCCATATTAACTTGAAGTTCGGATTCAGGGGAAGGAATAAACCCGAAACGTGCCACTGCAGTTCTCCTCTGACTTGTAAATTGGGACGGGCATATGGATCCGTGGTTGTATGTATACATAGGTATAATTATTTGAGGGCTACTGTATAAGAGCCCGTGCATATGTTCATATTCAATTACTCCCGTTGCATGGTGTACCCCGGCACATTGTGTCACATCCGTAAATGAATAATTTACATTTAACTGCTCATAACCTTCCTCGAGTTCCAGCTGCTGCCGGGTTTAAAAAGAAGCGTTGGAATTAGGTAATGCCCGATGTACAAAATAGTCTCTCTGGCAGAGGACTCCTCCTATGTTGATACATACTTGTGGGAGCACGTAGTTTGGCTCTGATGATGGATGTTCCTACAAAACTGAGCCGGAGCACAGTGGGTCTTTTGGACGTGCAAGCAATGAACAATGGAGGTGTGAATATGTGATGAGTCCCTTTTGAATTACAGGGGAATTTCTCCTAAATGCTATTTTCCAAGACAGGGCTGCTCTGGTAATTACAAGGCTGTGTAGACAATAGTCCCTGTTTAATGTTCTACACAACCCACAATTCCCGTCTAACTTCGTAAATAATAAAGTTTATTAAAACATCACACTCTCAACCCACCAAACTTGTTGCACTGATTCCTTCCACCTCACAGCAGTTACATTGCTGTAGTCAATTTTTAAAGCTATGAGGAGCCCCTTCACCCTGAAGAATCTTCAACGGGCAAAAATATTTACACACTTTACCATTTACCCCTTCATTTTCCCCCTTGTCACAGCATTTCATTCTAACAGTCAAAATTTCCTTCTATCTCAGAGTGCTCTTTCAGCTTGTTCAGAAAATCTTACTAACAAATTGTCTCTTTCAATTCCCCTGACACTTTCCCCATACAGTATTTACTTGATTACACATTCATTCGGATGACCTCAAATTATTCATAATTACGGAGGCCACTCTCCCTGGAAGTCAACCCTGAAGGAGGAAAGTTTGACTTATTTCCAGGCAAAAAAAAAAAAAGAAAATATTTTTGGTCTAAAGGAGAATATGTCAAATATTTTTGTACACGTAGAGGAAACGCTCTCGTATAAGAATATGATGGTAGAGAGTACTGTACTCTGGAATTATGCATCCCATAGAATTCCACGAGGGGGAACAACTATGCGTAGATAAATACATCAGCTAATGAGCAAACTCATAATCAGCTTATTATTGTTAGCGTAACTCATCCCAATTAATAGGCTGAGTATTAAAGTCAACTACAGTCACCTCTCTTTACAAGAGCACCGACAAAATTCCCCAACGTTTAGTCTCAGAGGAGGCCCTTTCGGTTCCAAATAATAATTTTAACATTGGGGCATATATGGGAAATTCGTCTAATTACCTGACTCCTATCAAAGCCTCTCACAAGGGATCCTGTGACAGCGAGAGAGGATCGTACAGGACAAATTGGCCATAGACAAAAGCCACGGAATTCCCGTACTCCTGTGGTATCTCCCCATTAGAGAGGAAACCTCATGGAAAATTTGCATGTCAATGGGACATTACTTAGCTCCATTGTCTCTCCGTTCTATTCTATGACTAAGAGTGTGGAAGAGAGTATAAATGGGGGGAAAAAATTGGGACATCCAATTGAACTTTGTGCCCACAGTGGGATGTCTTCCTACAGGATCTTCCTTAAAAGCACTAATCTCTGGAGAGATCAAAATAATTTTTTTTCCCGAAATATTCTTTGTCATAGGAAATCCTAATTTTTATCTTTACAAACTTTGGCTTGTCAAATATTATTCCCCTTTATTTTGGGCTTGCTCCAATATAGGGAGAGTGCGCTGTAGGAGGAAGTATGACAGGAGAGGGGGATTGAGAATAAAGCTGGGATGTTGGAATATCGACATATTTTCGGCCTTGCTAATTAAAAGCCCTGGCTTATGAGTGGTAGGAAGGAAATGAGCAGTTGATAACATCAAAGAAAAATATTTGATGGAATTGTTGATATACGGGCAAAAGTGAGGAGTTGACAAGCTCAAATTAATAGGGTTAACTGCATGGTGAACTGGGAACATCCAGGTTTGTATGATTACATTAGATGTAGATAGATACTACTAGATAGACCTAGCTCTATAATTATAATATACAGAGGCACAAGCAATGCCTATATAGTTGCATTCTAATTGGTCGTGTGCCACATGAAGTGCTGGCTAATAGGAGGAAAATGTGGGTTATATAGTACAGTCTCCTGTCACTATACGAGACCCAAGTGTCAGAGGATTTTCTGCAAAGGGACAAAAATATTTCCTGACATTTCCCCCCTGATGAACGACAGTGCTAATTTTTTTTCTGATGAGAGCAACGAGAGTATTACAAGAGTCCGAATTTGCTTTTGTCAGGAGGGCTCAGTACACAGGGAGCGTACTGTATAACTCCATACGAGAGACTAACAATGTTGAAGGAAATAAAGGGAAAAGTTCTCTCTGCTTTTAATACCCTGATAATGTTTAACCTTTCAAGATGATTAGAAGACAAAAAAGTCCTACAACCCGAGGGTTGATATTTTACAAGAGTTTCATTATATTCCTGCACAAAACCTACAACTTGAGCAAATAATAGGAGTGTGCTGTTGTACATAGCTTTTTGAGTTCCCTATATCCTGGTACAGCTACCTACATACAATCATATGTACATACCTAGTAAAAGTTGACCTGATAAAAGGCTCAGTTTCTTTCCACTGGGTTATTACAACAACTGATACAGACTATGTAGCTCCACACAGGGTTTATTTATAATAGCACATGGTTATGATGATGATGATTATGATATGATGGTGCTTATGATATTTAGAAATAGGAGACAGGTGTTCCCTATGCTCCTCAAATAGGAGCCTCAGCTGTGGGATGGATTTTTATCCAGTCCTCATCTCCTCCCTTTTTCCTCCCATGCCTTAATAAATACATGTACATCATACATACTCCCATAGTATTTTTATCAAGATCGGTGATAATGTCAGCATGTCAGGGAAAGTCGTCTCTTGTTGGGTGTCCGACGTAAACGTACAATACAAAGCTGGGAGTGACATCAAAGCCGGACTCTCTTGCCCCTTAGCCGATACTACACACATTAAGCTCTCTATTCGGAGCAGGGCCCAGAGCTCTCTTTTTCGCACGGAGTCTCCGTTAACAAGATGAAAATTCATGGTTGATGGGCTCGCCTAATGTATATAGTTTGTCCGGGGCTTAAAATAGTAATGTAATTTTCAGGAGATCATCCCACCATTTATCTTGTAAACGACCCTTTCCAACACATTTACACCTTCCCCGTATTTTTTAACGTTCCCCTACAACAGTTTACCCCCGGACCCTACTACATCTCAATTAAGTCTCCAGAGACTAGAAATATAAGTTAAGGGACTTTTTAAAAAGCTCTAAAATTCAAGGGATGTAGTCCATCAAAACTGGAGGATAAGACCTCTTGACATTTGCAAATAAAAGGCTTGTAACTCCTAAAACTTTACCTCGGCCATGCTTTGTAGCTTCTTACAATAATTACACAAACTTTTTTTTAATATACAAACTCCTAGAGAGCTATGTATGTAATTTATAGTACAGTTTACTCTATCCTTCAACGTAGACACAACTGGCTTCAATTTTGAGACTTTTATGAAGGAAGGATTTTTGACGCTATCAGCAGGACAGTCTCACAGTAGTACGTCAGAGGGAAGTGTCTATAGGGGCGTAGTATGCAGAGAGTACTGTATCTAATGTACACACTCATGTTTCTAAATAATTACAAGAATATTCCATGCTCTCCTGCAGTCGGAGCTAAAATTTAGAAATCCCGGGAATTAAAACTGGAAAGGTGGGTGCAATTACGGAAGATGTGTGCGTATGAGCCTATGTGTAGATATGTACCTATGTGTAAGCAATTGGAACGTAAATATTTGTGTTACAGTCGACTCTTATCGTTATAAGGAAACGGACAACAAGTGCATGGATTTTTTCTGCTGTCGGGAGTCGAGAGGTTGTTGTATGTCATTATTAAGGGTATGATCTTCCCAGCAAAGATATATCTCCGGGAGAGCAGTTAGGAGGGCCAAAGCCCACTGTCTCACCTCCCTCCATTTATGATATGGAGAAATGCATACGGGTGCAAATATTTATGGAGTGGAGAGAGAGAGAGAGAGAGAGAGAGAGAGAGAGAGAGAGAGAGAGAGAGAGCCCCTGTGAAATTAATTACTCTAAGTATATATAAACCGGAGGGATTGACTTTAAGAGTGTCTTAATGAAAACAAATTGGAAAAAATTAGATTAACGGTATGAGCATTTCCCTCTACAAAGTTCCCCATTCCTCCGGACTGATTGTGAGTATGATAAAATGCTATATCTCCAAATGTCTAATTTATCTCGATTTTCCTTCCAGGGAAGCCAGTTCAAGTCAGCTAGACTTCTTCAAGATGCTAGATGAAAAAATAGCAGAGGTGAGTTATTATTTTCCTATATAATGTCTATCGCTATATTTCCCCCCCCCCGTCCCTGGATCTCCCCATGCTCCTGTCTAATTACGGCTCCTACATGTTACCTAATGGGCAGGATTTGTGCTGGCCTTTAGTATCTTGTGAATAATTAGTGGATATAGGGGCTCATTATACAAGTCAAAGTCCTGTACCTATAGATGTGAAATACACACCGGCTGCCAGCCAATCAATTATGCATGCCTTCCTGTTGTCCCACGCTTTTAGCTCCCATTAAAATATTTAGGTAGCATTGATGTATCGGGGATGGATGTGTGCTCAGTCATGTCCACATAATTATGTATATGCATGTGTTGGAGTCCCGTAACAGTGACATTGAGGAATTACCATGAGACTGATGATTTTTTTTCTTTATTTCCACGCTCTCTCCCTCTCCTATATAGGGTCCGGACTACGACCCGGAAGATGCCAAAGTAGAGTACGAAATCCATCGGAAGCACCTCCTAGACGTGTGGAGCAAAGGAATCCAGAGTTTTTCATTTAGTCGACGAGACTCCGAGTCAAGATTTACCCGATGTCATTGGGATGAGGAAGGAGATTGATGAAACCTTATGGCATAATAACCTTTTAATCAATTACCTAATGTCTGCTAAATTGTGTATGTAATTACAAGGGGAGTCCATGCGTTGAGGCTTGGTTCAATGATGGTGCTACTGTACTGCTCTCTCTGTATACAGAATATGTATATCCACAACAATTTTATGTAAATCCTATATCTATGTATCCCACCAATACCCCTCACACAATAAGCATTTGATTCAAAGTTTGAAGTCAGTGGGGAAAATACCAGGATTTTTTACAATGCAGCTTTGCATACCATCCCGGCAAGGTTTGCTACTATCCTCAAGACTCCCGAACAATTCCATGAAAGAGTGAAAGAATCCCAAAGAGAAGAATCTACGTTGTGTCTTTGATAATTCTATCTGTCATGTAAGAAAATTTGAAGCCCTTTAAAATCCTCTCCGATGAAGGTAATTGAAAGTAATAACTGCGCAGGATATCGTCCGCTAAGAAGCAAATCCTTCCCAACCATTCTTGCTTTAATAGATGGGAAAAGTCAGCCTTTTCAACTATTTTAAAAAAATGCCTGTCCGTATACATTTTTGTTCAGAGTTCTATATCTACTGAATGCAATACCTTATCTTCTTTGCTCCCTATTTTGTTTTTTAAGTTTCCAAGTCATGGCAAAACTGAAAGATTGGGAGCCTCCAAGCGAATTTTATGACGGCATTTATGAGCCTTCCAAAAATTAATAAGTGAAACTTCCTTCCCCCAAAGCCAGTCTTCATATGTAATAATGACATAATGTGTATACTTAATAGATTATTTATTAATTATTAAAGGTACACACAGATACAGTAAAGTCTTGGTAGGGGAGTCCCACGGAGGAGAGCTTTCTCCTGAGAATATTTGACAAAGTTGTTATTTTTCACAAAATATAATTTTCTCCTGGATTTTTTATTACAGGGACTCCAGCTGACACTGTCCTGTTTCTTAGCTGACGATATATAAAGAGTATGGAGCAGGAGGGAAATTATCGATCAGAATCTTTACTCATGATAAATATTGTAGGGCTTAAAAAATATCCGTGTAATTATATGTAACCCCTTTGGGTCGTGTCTGTAGAATATTGGGGAAGGGGAAATTTTGTAATACTTCTATACTCTCTGTCCCTGTGACGCTGCTGTTGCCTGTGAGCTGTCTATCTGTGCATACTAATGACTTACTATATCTATGACGCTGTCTTCTGAGAAAGTGAACCAATAATCTGAGTATCATGTCAAAGCCTCTGTATAATAATAATTAATTATACTGTACAGTAACACTACAAGTATATTCGTACAATCCAATGGTAACAATGATCTTATTCAGTATTCAATAATAATATTATAACTAACAAATAATTTACATAATCAACTGCTAATTTACATAATCAGCATTCAACAGCATAATCAACTCAGATTCCTATGTAACTTCCAATTTCGACAGGTTTGAGTAATTAAATATCAATTAGTAAGTACATCATAATATCATCATATAGTAATAAAAAAAATCATAACCTCTGTATCGAAAGTGTGTGTACACTCTATATAATTATATATATATTCATGTCATTGTAAATAGTGTAATATCGTCTCCTGTAATAATACCCTGTAAAGTTAGTGTTAAACCAAGCTTCCATAAGGATTTAAAATAATTATTATTATTACTTTTAGTTGGCGGTACATTTTGTGATGACTGTTGGAGAATGGAGAGCCGAATGATAACAAAAATTGTGTTTTTCACACTTCCGAAGTGTCGGAGGTGTGTGTGTTGATCATATGGAAGCAAATATGTGAAGTATGAGACACACTGCTGCCACCTATGGAGTCGAGTGGCTTCCTTGTAGTAGAGTAGGATTTTTTGGTGTACATGTCCTTAATATCTATATTTAGGAGTTAGTACTTATATTTAGTGACACGAGAAAATTTTTACGTGATGTAATATGTATCTTATTTATATCAATAAAAAAAATCAATGGAAACATATTACAAAACATTTCAATGGAAAAAAAATGAATATTGATAATGATGGAAATAAGACTGAAGTACAATAGGGAGGGTGATGGAATAAATCTTAAAAGGTTATTCGTTAGCATTTGGTATCCCCCATTTGTGTATTATGTTTAATAACATTTCAAATTTCATTGTAACCTATATACTATGATAACTACTGGGAAAACCAAATATTCTGAAAAATAAAAAAGAAGCTTCAATTATTATACAACCGGACTACTTCCTGTTTTATATTTTTAATATTTTTTAATGTGTATCAAATACAAGTGTACTGTAACCTCTCTTATATTTATAAGCTCAACTTTAATGACGATTTGATGGGGAAGAAAACTGCATCCAGACATTACAAAGTCCTTATTTTTCTTATCTGAAACACATGACTAGTCCTTCCAAGGTTCATCACGTTCTTTTCTTGATAGGAAAATTTTAGTCCAGATTTCCTGGTAATTCTTGCACAACAGCCTGCATGTATCCAACCTTCTCAATACACCGCCGTGGGAAGTAAATAAAAATTTGGCTCTTAAATGAATTACTCATATTAATAAAAGAATTCACAATTGTTTTAAAACAGATGGCGTCTAAATGTTTTTGCACCAATCAGGAAAATAGTTGTTTAACGAGATCTCTTATTGTTAGAAGAGTACGTTTTTTATGAAGATGGTTTTATTTCGATCAGTAACCCTTTTTTAAAGTTGGTGAAGCGATAAAATCATTTATATATGTACTTACCGGATCATTCAAACAAGATATTTATGAATAACTTCAGACCCCCTGAACATATTGCGGTAATTTAATCGTAAAGTCAATGCGAGACGATGAGACGATACTAAGTTAAGTGGTTTTTTTCAGCCCCCAAAACCCCACACGTATTAAAATATGTCATTATCAACAACTTTAGTTGCTATCAAAAACTACAAATATGCATGGCTACCTTTTGGAATACATTGGAAAAACTATCGCCGTGTTCCCATTAAGCAACTTTTTTGAAAATTTCCGTGGAGGGTCTAAGTGCCATTGTAAAGGGTAATAAAAAAAGTTCAGCGTCAAAACAGTAATGGTTTAGATGTTATTCAAATTCAAACATTGGGACTTCTGGACTAAAAGAGGAAAAGTTAGCTTAAGTTTTTTATAAATTAAAAATGATTGGTAAAGCATTATTAGTACATTGCTTCTTAAAAATTTAATCATTGAAGAATTTTTTAAATTAGCAGACGCTTTAATCCAAATGTTTAGGAATATTGAAATAAAATGGTTAAAAAAGCTAAAATGAAAATGGTTTTAAAAGAATAGATGTGCACTAAAAAGTACAAACAAAACAAGGTACTAGATAAATAATTATTCCAGTTTTCATTATGTTGAATTTAAATTGTAGACAATTTAACTATACCCGTCCCATCCCGATTATCTATGGGGACAATTATATCCCCGTCCTGTCGGCACATGGGGCCAAAATTGCTATTCCATTTATTAACGACGGTTTAAAAAACCGCTCTTGGTTATGGCTAGAAAGTCTGGACACCAACGAATTGCTACCCTACCCGGGTGGCGAAATCATTCTGGCTGTCTCAAAATCATTCCAAACTTAAATAATTTTTGAACAATTATTGTATTTTTCAAGTATGCCGTGGAAGTTGTTCATGAGAAGCAAATTTTTTGTATATCGAGGCAGAATGGTATAAATCTATGTATTTTTTTTTAACTGACAGTAATTTGATACACACGTAGTTTCATTATACCAAAATAAACTACTTGCACGAAATTCTTACGAAAATGTTAATCGATGGGACTGTCTTTTCATCATCAGTGGTATGCAGCTTCTACAGGACATTTAAATCTACATGGTACTGGTACATATGTAGTTATTATTATTATTATTTCGATCCTCTGTAATGAATTGTTGCACGCGTACGTAGTCTCATTAATAATTATGTAAACGTAAAATGTTACAGACATTTGGTGAAATGCAAATTCTGCTACTAACAATAAGACATCCGTATCAAGATATGACTATACTCATAGTGCAAACAAGTTTCAGAGACCTTTATGGAATTATGAAGTAATATATGGAGTAATATTAATATGCATTTCCGAGCAGCACAAGATGATTTTACGATCAGAGTAAATTTTGTCCACAATTTAAATTAAGCATAATGAAGACTGGAATTCTTTATTTATTTTGCCCTAATTCAAATACGTGTGAAACAGTTCATGATTTCTCATCTTATTGAATTTTAATTCTGTAATTATTTTGTATACGTTTGTCAGGTAACAGGTTTATGAAAAACTATTTTTAGGATGTAATTTTTAATCATAAATATGATATGTAAATAAATTATAGATTCAAAACCTCCTATAATTTGAAAATACTTTTGAGTGTCAAAACATGGCTGTTAATTTCTGCCACCAGGATAAAGTAATGATCTTACCCCACAAATGCCATAACATTCTTGTATGTGGATGATCAGGGCCGAGTGTTTTCAATCGGACATCGAAAATATCCTCGCAAAGCTTTAGCGCCTCCGTATATTTGCCCTGACCAATCAATATCGTAACTATATTTTGTTTTGTCATAAGAGTATCAGGATGATTGGGACCTAACAGCTTCATCCGCCTCTCCTGAACATCTTGGCAAAGGTTGTGAGCATCTTCGAATTTCCCCAAGTTTATCCAAACCATACCCAGATTGTGCTTCGTCCTAAGCGTATCGGGATGGTCCGGACCAAATATCCTCATTTCGGTTTCCACCAGGTCCACGTAGAGTTCCTTGGCCTCTTGGTATTTTCTGAGATTGATCCACACTAAGCCTAAATTATGTATCGTTTTGAGTGTATCTGGATTATTTGGGCCCAGAGTTTTCATTTTTGTGGCCAAAAACTCTTGGTAAAGATCCTCTGCGGCTTTGTAATTGCCCAGGTTAATCCAAACTAAGCCCAGGTTGTGTTTCGTAATTACTGTTTCAGGATGGTCAGGGCCCAGGATTTTAATTTTAATATCAAGAACATCCATGTACATTTGTTGGGCCTGTTTGTATTGACCCTGATTTTTTAATAGTAAGCATTGATTATCCTTTGTAGTAAGTGTGTCGGGGTGATGTGGACCAAGTACTTCAATTTTAGCTTTTAGAACGTCACTGTATAGATCCTCAGCTTCTTTATATTTCCCGAGGTTGATCCAAATAAAACCCAGATTGTGTTTTGTCGTGAGGGTGTCTGGATGGTTTGGACCTAGCGTTTGAATTTGAATTTTTATAAGGTCTTCGAAAATAATTTCTGCCTGTTCAAATTTACCCAGTTTAATTCCCACTAAACCCAGATTGTGCACTGATATGAGAGTATCTGGATGGTGTGGTCCTAGTATTTGTTTCCGTGCTTTCACAACTTCTGTATACAGACGCCCTGCTTCCTCTAATTTACACTGATGTATCCACACTAGGCCCAAACCGTGTTTTGTCATGAGCGTGTCCGGATGATTGGGTCCAAATAATTGCATTCTAGTGTCAAAAAGTCCCTTGTAGAGTCTTCCTGCCTCGTCGTATTTTCCTTGATTTATCCAAACGAGACCTAAGTTGTGCATTGTCATAAGCGTGTCCGGGTGAGCCTGACCTATTGTTCTGCATTTTGATTCCAAAACTTCATTATAAAATCCTTCGGCGTCTTTGAACTTGCCCTGATGTTTCCATACTGAGGCCAGGTTGTGTTTTGCTAAAAGTGTACTAGGGTGATCGGGACCCAGGATTTTTGTTTGGGCTTCCAGAACTTCTTTATAAAGATTTTCGGCATCTTTGTATTTCCCCTGTTTTTCCCACACAATGGCGACGTTATTTTTTGTGAGGAGTGTATTTGGGTGATCGGGGCCTAGTAATTCAATGTGGGATTCTAATACTTCCTTATACAAATTTTCGGCGTCTTCATATTTCCCCTGGTTCCTCCAAACTGATGCTAAGCCTGTTTTTATCATGAGAGTGTCCTCATGGTTATCCATAGATAATGTGGATTCAGTTTGCAGAGCATCCCTACAAATTTTTTCCGCGTCCTTGTATTTCCCCTGCTTTTCCCAAACTAAGGCCAAGTCAGTTTTTGTTCCGAGTATGATGGGATGGTTAGGACCTAGAATTATTATTTGAACCACAAGAACTTGTTCGAGCGAAATTTCCGCCTCTGTATATTTACCCTGGTTTTTCCAAACTGCCGCCAAGTTCTTCTTGGTGGTCAGTGTGTCCAATTCACTGACACTCTCTATTTTAGCCTGAGCCTCCAGAATATCCTGGTAAAGTTTTTCCGCCTCTGCATTTTCCCCTTGATCTTTGAGAGCATTGGCTAAGCTGTATTTTGCTTTTAACGTTCTTGGATCTCCGTCCCCCCAAATTTTTCCACTGCTTTTGTATGCTTCCTCACTTATTTTCACTGCAATGACATGCTTTCCTACCTCCATAAGTTTTGATACAAGAGTTATCTGGAACGTAATGCAAAGCTCCGATTCATACTCCGAAGCTGCTTGCTCGTTTAGTCGAATGGCGTTGTCCAGAATTTCGTGGATTTGTATTGTATTTATTGGCAAGTCTGTAAGAAATTCCGTAAATGAATTCATGATGCGGATAATTATTTGTTGTTTATTTTCAGGTTCTTGACGGGTGTTGTACTCCAACTTCACGGCCTGGATCATGCGGTGGATTTGGTAAAATCCTTCGGCCCTGGTGACCAAGTTGTAGTCGTGGAGGAGTATTAGAGCATCCGCTAATTTGGATTCTTTTTTTAAAAAGTGTTGGAGCAGGACTGTGGGGATGTTGTCCGGGTTGAGGAGTGCCATGACGTCCAAGCACTGTAGAGCCAAATCCCCATGTGTCTTCGTAGCAAGCTGTTGAAAGGTCATGGCAAAAATTGTGTACACATCTTGGGATGCTGCTTCTGCAGGTTCTGTTGAAATGAGTTCACTTTGATTCACACTAATTTCTTGTAAGAAGTTCTTTAAAGTGTATTGACCTTTGTTAAGAGCTGCATAAGCATCTCTGTTGTGTCGAACAAGGGCAATTACTCGTTGCAGTACAATTGGCATACCCTGGCACAAGTCTGTGATACATCGAGCACACTGACGGTTATCTTCATTTTCTTCGAACTCCAAGAGAGATAACAATGACAAACTCTCACTCGGGGTTAAACCCTCAAGTTTCCTGACTGAAATAGTCTTCCAGTTTCGGTGTCGTGTAGTTATAATGATCGCAGGCACTCTCCAGCCGGTTTTCATAGCTCGGGGTGTTAGCTGATGTAGGCTCTCAATTGATTCCAGGTTGTCGTAAGCAATCAAAGTAAATTTTTGACAAACATGGTCATATATTGCGTCCAGAATATCTTCATCGGCCTTTTGTTTCCCATTATAATTGACATCAATTGGGATTATTGTAGCTAATCGGAGGAAGCAATTTTTTGCATTGGGGTAGCTTTCGGCGTTGATCCACAGGACGTGATCAAAACAGTCCCTATGCAATTGAATATATCTTCGAACAGTTTCCGTTTTCCCGACTCCGGGCATTCCGCAAATTACCACTGCTTGAGAGAGTACGGATGAGATATTGTTTGATCGGTTGTGCACAATATTTTTGTGGAGTTCCTCTAACACATCCTCTCTTCCAGTAAAGGTAGCCACACATTCTTGGATGTTGAATTCGATTTTTTTTGGCCTTATTGAGTTGGAGGTTGATGGTTGATTGAGCCGTAGGTTGTTGTGATCACCAGTGTTAACTAGCGTTATCATGGTTTGGGCATTCATGTAACCTTGGTTGGAATGTCCTGTGGTGTTGTGGGCGTACAAATACCTGAGTACATTTTGAGTGACCTACATAAATGAGGAAAATTTATGGTGAAAAGTTCATTACAATATATGTAATCTTAAGTCTTGGTTGTTGAATACAAATATAAATTCATGCTTTTCTAGGATTTACCTCGTCAATACTTAAACTCCCGTTTTCGCCCCAAACTGGCCCTCCTCCATGGTTAAACCTAAATGATGAAAGTCATGGAGTTAAATTAATATAAGTAATTATACATGTCTTACTATCTCTAATAAAGTATATGTATAAACGAAGCTATTTGTGTAGCATTCAGTATAACTGTATACAGACTGTTTACCACCTTCCTGCTTTTACATCCTGTGAGTAAAGTTTTCAACTCAAGGGTCATAACTTGTGAATGGGAA